>CM063513.1:31294738-32544738 GCA_032199755.1 Ambrosia artemisiifolia
GTGCAAGTCGTTCAAATTAGGCTAAAAGGGGTGTATAAGTAACTCTTACCATATATGTACATAATCAATTTAGTTGCGGCGAACCCAAAACTTATTATCCAAAACTGATTATAATCAAAATCAAAATATGTTCATCACTTCATCCAAACACTAAAAACTAGTTATCAAATAACAAGATCTAAATGCAAATCCGAACAACCTAAACGTCAAAGTGAGTGGCGAATCATGGATTTTCAATCAAGGTATGCGCAATGAAAAGTCAAGCATTTTTCAAGAGACTTGTGATGTACCTGAGCCGGGAATGGTGTTCTATAACCTTCAGAAGTCCAAGCAGACGGGTCAATGTTCATTTGACCCGAGCTAACAGCCTCAAAGATCCCAAGTAGTGTTCTATCTGAATAGTTGAAAAGTAATAAAGGTAGACCAGGTTGGACTTTTTTCACATACTCGAAGTGTTCACTTGGTAAACCTGCCACAGTTTGATGATTTAAATCAGAAAAATTTAAATTTATTCATTTACATTAAAATTTTGAATTCGAATACTGACCAAAGAGATTCTTGTAAAGACATTCATTGATTGTTGTTTTCTTGGCACCGAAAATCACACCACCAAGTTGATCTTTCGATAAACCTCCAGTTCTTGATAAACCATTATGGCTACCCATCTTTAATCTACACAGTCATAAACAATAAAGATTTAATATGATGATCATTTAATATGATTCCCATAAAACCTTTAAATCATCACATAAAAATTTTAAATTTTTTTTACCACTTTAAATAAACTTCCAACCAGAAACATAATCCAAAATTATAAAATAAACTCACATACATGTTATCAGACGCATGTATAAAAACCCCTTTGAAAAAAACCCTCAGATATGTTACTTACATTAAACCCACAAAAATAAAAATAAAAAAATGATTGAATGAAAAAAAAAAAAAAAAGTGATGCACAGTCACCTCCAACGGCACAAAATCGTACTGTGATGGGAGGCGCGAAACAGAAGGAGCTTGGAGAAGAAGGAGAGTTATGTTTGAACAGAATGAGATGCTTTTAAGGTTGTACGCATGCTAAGATTGCTTGTACGGCAATTTCTGTTTTTCTAATGAAGGATTGCAAGATATGTTCTAGAAAATTTGAAATTTTTATAACGTAATCTTTGTTTAGAATAGGTTTGGGTTCTTAACGTCAACCCCCCACCCAACTTCAAAATATACTATGTTATCAATTATCATAAAAGAATTGAGAAAGTATACGGTATAAAGCCCCTTAAAATAAGAAGCGTAAAAAGCCATCAGAACTTGCCACCTGTCAATCTAACCTAACTATATCTAACCACAGTTAAACAACGATTAAACATATTATCTTCCCCTTTATTTTCCCCTGATCTAAACACAAACACAGAACATAAACCTGACTAGAATTTCATCGATCGAGATCTAAGCACCACCACCACCGCCACCGAACCACCACCTGACACCACCACGTCATCCTTCCCTGTTCTAAACCTAACCCGTCCTCATTTTGAAACAAACCGATCGAGATCTGACCACCACCACCACCATCACCACCACCACCACCATCACCACCACCACCACTACCACCACCACCACCACCACCACCAGCAGCACAACCGTTATCCAATGAACAGGCGATACGTATCGAACATTTCGGAGGCGTAAATAGAGTTGATTTTGGGGGTTTGGGTGAGGCGTTTGGAAATGAGGGATAAGGATTTGTTGAGAACTGTTTGTATGAAAAAACAGAGTAAAAGACTGTAAATAAAAAAACAGAGGTGAAATGGAGATATACCTGCCAAAAGATAAGATTGGTGGCTGGAGATGGGATGATGATAAAGGAAAAGTTTATTTGTGCAAGTTAAGGAACGAAGCCATATTCACAACCAGAAGCTATTAGCTCTTAAGAAGAAGACACAGAGAGTGCAACAAAGAAGAAGATAAAGGAGTACGTGCGTTTGTTTGGGTTGATTTTTGGTTTGATATTAATAAGGTGCGTTTGTTTTTTTGGTAAAGGTGCGTTTGTTTTTTTGGTGGGTTTGATGAGTGCGTCCAAAATTTTCAATGAATGCTTCCAAACTTTCAATGAGTGCTTCTGAAATTTTGATGAGTGCGTCTGAACTTTGATGAGTGCGTCTGAAATTTTAATTAGTGCGTCTGAATTTTAATGAGTGCGTCTGAAATTTAATGAGTGCGTCTTAATTTTAATGAGTGCGTCTGTTTTAACCCAGGTATGGTTAGGGTTTTTAATCTGCATCCTTAATCTAATGGCTGAGATTGCTTCTTACGCTTTTTACGTTAAGGTGGCTTTATACGTTATCTCTCCCCAAAAGAATTTAGTACCTTACGTTTTTAGCTCTTGTCCAAAAAGTATATAATTATACTAAAATAAATACATGATCTAAAGATAAAAAAAATTATAGATACTAAACTTCAAAAAAAAACAAAAAACCTCAAGTTACATGTTAACATGCGTTTAGACATCGAATTAAGATAGAAGATGTAACCAAAATAAATGGTATAAAAGTGATGGGATTGGGTACTGAACCACTATTCGGTTAAGCCCAAACCGAGTCCAAACTTGCGCAGAACGGAGACTTCGCGCAATCATCACCCTGCTGCGCAGGCATTAGAATGTCAATCACTATCCTACAATCACGGAAGAGCATACGCGCGAGACGGTAAAAGCGGTATCTGTTCCATTGTTTTCTTAATTATAGTCTTCCTTAACTACTTTACTAATATAACCTAGGGTAGTGGAGACAACCCTAATCGGGCCATGGCCCATTACGATTAGGGTTTTGGGTAATGGTGGCATATGTATAACTCTATATAAGGGATAACATCCCTAATGGAGATGACACTTTTTTGCTAACCCTAAAAGCTATCATTGATAGTATCCTCATTCACCCTAGTTTTTGTCATACACAACTACTCACGTAGTCATCTCCCTACCCAAAAGTATACTCTTATTTGCAGGAATTCCAGAGCCATAAGCTATCAGTGAAAGACCATTCTTGTGGAATCATAGTCATATCATCCTTCTTAGGAGGTGAGACTATTTGTTTCTTCATTGGCGCCATCCCTATCGGTTCTCATCTTTCAAACTGGTACTTATGGCTCCGCCGACCGGAGTTAACTCAAGCCCTGTGGATGTTGATGCCACAATCAAGAGTGAATAGCCAAATCCGTCCCTGGGGTTTGACCCATTTTGCCACATCCATCCATTTTGAGAATTTTTGACAACTGAGCCACTGTACTTTACACTTCTTTGCCAGATCAGTCCAATTCACAAACCCAGTTAAATAATTCTGTTAACTCGAGGGCATTTTAGTCATTTCACCTATTAACTTGTTTTCTTATTTCTAAAAAAAATGGTGGGTGTGGGAATCGAACCAGGGTGCAAACCCGGTTCAAACATTAACAACCACAATTTCCACCACTGGGCTACGCCCTTGTTTGTATTTACAACAGAAAACATAATTTATAAACCCACCAATACCCATCGAATCCAATCCAATATGCCTGGGATTTTAATATTTTAACAACTCTTTCCATTATAAAATGCAGACAAGACTCACAATTAAGAAAGGTAAGTTAAAGAAATTGGGCTAAAATGAGAACTAACCATATCAGATGCCTTCAAGGCTCATGCTAATTAGCAAATAGCAACCAAGCAGTCACCGATAATCTAAAGAAATGTTACAACGGCTTCTAAAACTATCTGCACCTGTTTGCTAGACATCCACTTTCTCAGCCCCGGAGCTTATTCCTTTACGTTGACGGATTTTGGTTTTAGTCACAGACCTCCCAGATTTTTTATCATCTTTCTGCCTTTTCTTGATGACTTTTGATGCTAATGTCTTCAACGGGATTGTAACATCAAGAGGTATAAGCACTTCTTGTAACTCATGCCATTCAAGATCTTCAAAATCCCCATCCTCGTAAACCACTCTATACCAGCCCATTTAAGAGGATGCCTGGGGTTAGAGAGGCCATATTGGATTGGATTCGATGGGTATTGGTGGGTTTATAAATTATGTTTTCTATTGTAAATACAAACAAGGGCGTAGCCCAGTGGTGGAAATTGTGGTTGTTAATGTTTGAACCGGGTTTGCACCCTGGTTCGATTCCCACACCCACCATTTTTTTTAGAAATAAGAAAACAAGTTAATAGGTGAAATGACTAAAATGCCCTCGAGTTAACAGAATTATTTAACTGGGTTTGTGAATTGGACTGATCTGGCAAAGAAGTGTAAAGTACAGTGGCTCAGTTGTCAAAAATTCTCAAAATGGATGGATGTGGCAAAATGGGTCAAACCCCAGGGACGGATTTGGCTATTCACTCCACAATCAATGACTAGGTCGATGCTGTCACACCAAATACTATTACGAAAAAGGTGACTCAGAAGGCACCAAATCTGACGTTTGACCTTAACCCATCTAGGTGTGGGGCAGCACCTGATCAGAAGAAGGACACTGATCAGATTCTGATAGATCCGGACAAATGGCTAGCCAGACAGAATGCTAAGAACATAGCAACGTATCAGAAGATGACCTTGGCAAAGGCTAAACGAGACACTCAAAAAGCCCTGAGTTACGACACTCAAGAACAGGATCGTGTTAGATAGATATAGACCCAAGGGTAAGGAATAATAATTATGTAGATCTAACGTGTGTTGAATGGAAAACTACTGTGTATCAGTTATATTTGTCCATTTGCATAGGAATGCAACTTGATTTCGTCTAGATGGTAAGGGTGCTCAATGACAATATCAACATGTATTGATGTCCATAATTCGTGAACATGTGTTGTTTAATGTTTGTTGACAATTGTGATTGGTATACATGTGTTAGTGAGGAATTACCATGTGTTAGAGTATGGTAACCTCATTGAATGCTTGTTTGGTGATTGTTTGGGTGTTGTATGCTTAAACGGGTGATCTTTGTTGAGTTTTCTGAATAACTCATGCTTCACTAGACCGGGGGGGGGGGGGGGTATTGTGTGTGCAAAAAGTCTAAATATGCACATAAAATGACAATAATAAATAAAATGCGTACGGATGTTGACCTGGATCGTTAACTGTTGTCACAGATATGGTTGGCGTCCCGCGTCACATTGCGGAACATAAGCTTAATGTTTACAAATCAGTTGAGCCGATCATGCAGAAGAAGCGCAGTATGGAGCCGGAGAAAACAAAGGCCATGAATGAGCAAGTGACCGAATTGTTAAAGGCAGGGATCCTGCGACAAGATTCGATACCAAACATGGGTGGCTAATCTAGATATGGTGGGAAAATCAAATGGTAGTTGGCGCATGTGCGTCAACTATAAAGATTTGAATAAGGCTTGTCCCAAAGACTGTTACCCATTGCCTCAGATCGACTTAAAGGTCGATTCTCTAGCACCATTCAGGTTCAAGTGCTTCCTTGATGCTTATAAAGGTTATCATCAAATACAGATGGCCAAAGAGGACGAAGATAAGACAATGTTCCGTACCGACATGGGAACATTTTGTTACACGAAGATGCCATTTAGGCTTAAAAACGCGGGAGCTACTTATCAGCGTCTGATGGACACAGCCTTTGTCAATTCGATTGGGGTCAACCTTGAGGTATACGTGGACGACCTAGTCATCAAAAGCCAAATGTTACTTGACATCCAAAAGACCTTCGAACAACTCCGTAGTGTTCGAATGAAGTTAAACCAAGTAAGTGCTCCTTTGGAATGGAGGAAGGGAAGTTCTTGGGAGTTATCGTTACGAAGGATGGGTTTCGCGCAAACCCTGAGAAAATCCAAGTAATTGAACGCATGCCATCTCCGTCATCTGTGAAGGAAGTGCAGACATTAATGGGACGACTGGTGGCCTTAAATCGTTTCCTGTCAAACTACGCATCCAAGTCGTTCCGATGGACAGCGGAAGTGGAAAAGGCCTTTAAGAGATGAAGGAATATTTGATAAATCTACCAACTCTCACTGCACCTTTGCCAGAAGAACCACTCACACTTTACCTGTCTGTAACCGACAGAGCGGTGGGAGCAGTCTTGATGGTTGATAGGAAAGGGGTCCAAACCCCAATCTATTATGTTAGTCGAACGTTGCTAGATGCGGAAACCAGATATTCCACCATGGAGAAATTGGTTCTGGCACTCGTACATGCTTCAAGACGGCTGCGTAGATACTTTCAGGGTCATTCCATTAACGTCTTAACAGACTTTTGAATCAATGAGATCTTGTGCAAGCCTGAATTACCAGGAAGATTGGCCAAATGGGCCATTGAGTTGGGTGAACATTATTCCATCACATACAAAAACGACCATCCTTCAAATGGCAAGTCCTTGCAGACTTCGCCACAGAGATTCCTACTGACAAAGTTGTTGAATGTCAGATGGAAATGGCACCAAGTACACCGCAAGATGAGTCCAAGAAATGGGAACTGTTTACCGATGGTGCGTGTAACAACGTTGGCGCAGGCGCAGGGTTACGCTTGAATGGTAACAAAATGGACCGTATCAGGACCAAACGAACAACATCGGCAGTGGTATTTGTATTATGGGTAATTGTATTTGTATCCATTTTTATGGTTTCAATCGATATACAACATGTGTTAATATCATTTTGGACATATCACGTTTATTTTTGTTACATGAAACAACTTCTTTGTAATAAGACCATAACTAATCTATAGCCATTGAAAATCCTATACAATCATTTGCATTCAACTTCCTTAAGTGTCATTCTCATTAAATCCATTGAATGCGTTTCACATGTAGCATGAGCTTGGATGGGATCATAATAGGTAAAATCATGTAGAAGTTGGATTTAGCTTGTCAAATATTTTCACAAAAATCATGGTAACAACAATAATAATCTAGTTTTATTCACCTGTTCGACCCATTTCACAATTTTCCTTTCAAGCTAATCTAACAGTTTAATTTCATTACCTTCCTAATATAAAACATAGCCTGTAGGGGCGAATCACAAGTAAATTGTGTATATCAAGAGAAGCAGCAAACCATGCATAACGTCGGGTATGGATGTCAGATGTTGGATCAAGATTGCCCTAGACTTGCAATGTCATACGCATTCAGGGATTTATGTAAAAAGGTTATCGACTTACATCATTTCTGAATGTATATTATGGTAAACTTACAGACCAAGATGAATTGTGGTTTTAGTAACTGATGTCTCATGGAGTAAGATATGTTTCAGGTACCAAACATACTTTTAAAACAATGTTTTATGATTGTTTTGGCTTGATTTAGGTGTGTAGTGTGCTTATAAATGTTTAAGTGGTAAGGATTATTAAGTCAGCGGAAAAAAAGGATCATCTACAGCAAGATTTGTAGTTGATTACGCAGTGAGAGCTTGGAGACAAGTACCTTACTTTCAAAATCGATTATTGAACGATTGTTATATTATTTTTAATGGAACGACAATTGTTAGCCACCTCAGCCTTGGAAGCGATCAATATGAGTCCATATCATGACCCAAATCTTGTTAATGGAAAATAACTTATTATTATTTTACAACAATTTCTAAATTTTCTAGGATAAATACATCACAACCTACACTCTACAATATTTGAACCCCTAACCATTTGGTTATAAAGTACACCACTTATCACAGGATGTCTTATTGGGGTCGGAAAATAATTGATTTTGACATGCATATATTATGTGAATTTTGTGTTTGTAAACTTGTTTCTTTGTAATTCAACTCCTGGTAATGATCTTATTCAACCAAAAATTCATTTGAATAGTGATAGTTAACGGTAACTAAGTTTCAAAAAGGTTTAATTAAGTCATCGAGTATAAAAATTATGAACAGATTGATGATAATGAAAGTTAAAAGTAGTGAGTAATTGATCATATTAGAACATAATACGGTAAATTGTTTGCAACATGTTACTCTAGTACACAGGGGCGGACCCAGAAAATTTTTTCATGGGGTGCGGAATCTCGAAGCCCTTAGGTCGTTTATTGATCAGGTGGCCCGGGTCGGGTCGGGTCGACCCCTATGCAAAAAAAATAATAATCATAAAATTATATAATCAACAAAAGGAAATCAAAAGCCAAAATTAAAATAAATATCGTTACATATGTATAACAAAATTCTAAAATCTAAAGTTGTGGTGGATACATCTCGGCTAATTGTGTAACATTGACACATTGTGAATTTTCCTGAATCTTGAATTCACAAAACATTTCGACTCTCACCCATCATAATTTATCTGTAATCTCAAAATCAGTCTTAACAAGTTTTTCACACACATGTACATACAACAAATCTACACATGTGTAAATGACAAACTTACGCATGTTGAAATGATAGTTATTTACTAATATATATACACTTAAACATGTAAATTTAGTTTCTAATATTGTATGCAAATAATAATGAAAAGTGTAAATATTTTCTTTTTGAATTTATTTGGTTTTTGACTAAGTTAAATGAAATATATTTGGTCTCATTTTAACTTCCAAGTAAAACCTTATGATATAATAAACTAAACAAAAAGAAAATTAAATAAAAAAATTAATATCTCTTATACAAATCAACAATATCACTTATATAAATAAAGAAGAAAAATTAATTGTAAACAACAATTTTAAAGAGACTATTTTAGTTTATTATATTTTTTCTTTCACAAACAAAGCCCAAACGAAAGATTAAAATTTAAAAATATTGGGCTTTTAATTTTTAAAAAGGTCCATTATCACATTAGAATAGGACAATAGGTTATACTGTTATAGTAGTTCGTTAGGTAAATTATTTCTTTTCAGTTCTTTACACAAACCGCTGCAAGTCTGCAACTACCGCCGTTGGCCGGAGCTGGGTGGAATAAAAAAAATTCCGATCTTTCGAACTTCACTTGGTTTCAAAAGTCCAAGGGGACAAGGGGTGCGATTGAAAATTTTCAAGAGGTGCGGACTGGATTAACGCGTGTATGTAACATTAAAATTTTTCATTTCAAGGGGGGCGCCCGCCCACCTTCAGGTGGCCTTGAGTCCGCCACTGCTAGTACATATTCATTCAATAATTCTCATACAATAACTTGAAATAATAGTTTATAAGATTAAATTACTACTACTATTGATAATTAGCTTTCACTTATTCATATAGCAATAGCTGATAAAAAGCACCTTCGATACGCATCATTGGTGTTTGTCATTTCCCAGCCTCGACCTTCCTTATAGCATTCAACCTATAATTAACAAAACAATTGCATAATGATATTATGAGTCAAATGTCTAAAGTACCCTTTAGTCAGGTAGGGAAACCGTAAAATGATTCGTAATGAAGATCAAGTTGATAACTAAAATCGAAATTGGTTGTGGCAAAGCGAGCAGGTGGGTGATGGGTTAGATACGGAATCATTTAGCACATGTAATGTAAAACGAGTCAAGCTCATTTGTGTTCACTTACACTTTTTTCTCAAATTCTACACAAACCATTGTTGATCAAAATGTGTTTACGGAAATGGTAGAATTGGAATAATTATTTAAAATTTGAAATGAGTTTTAAGGAGTAAAATTGAACCCACTTACAGTGTCATTAATTTCATCACCACTTTTGAGTCCACCAACAATGTAGATCGAATCTTTAGCCACTGCTGCAGCCGAAAATCCTCGAGGATTGTTCATTGGCTCTCCAAACACCCATGATCCAAGTCTTGGATCATATATTTCTACAGTTGAAACCATCGCGTTACCATCATAGCCACCTAAAACATACCTGCAAATCAACAACTTTTCAGCCTTAAAGTACTAGCTCTATTTTTGTCTTACTCAAATATTAGGCTTACAATTTTTCATTCAAAACGACCATTGATGGACATCCCCTCATTGTACTCATGCTCTCGATTTTCTTCCAAGAACGTTCTCTTGGATCAAATCGTTCAGCTGTCCTGTGACAATAACATGATTTCCATATTAGTATCAAGTTAAAGGGATGATATCACATGACCAAAAGCAATTTTTTATTTTAATTTTTATATGAATAATTAGTGTACTGGTTCAATAATATCCTTCTACAAGGTTTAACATCATCTATAATATAAGCCAACGATTAAATACCGCAAGTAGTATGTCCCGTCAAAGCCACCAATAGCATAAAGTGCCCCATTAAGCTCAGCTGCACCTAGAGCAAACCGCTGTCACAAGATACATTTCACACAAATAAAAAAGGATTTACATATCTTCTTCTAACGTAGTGAGTGAAGGGTATTTTTAGACATTATGTCAAGTCAAATAATTTTGCTTTCAATAAGCCGACTAACCTTTTCAAGCATAGAGTGTACGGGAATCCATGCGCCAACATCAAAATCCAACATCTCTACTGTAGAATAGCAATCTACACCATTTCCACCACCAACGGCATAAATTTTATCATTCACAGTGGCCCCTGCAAGATTCCCATTTTTCCTGTTTAGAGGAGGGCAAGTTGTCCACTGATCGGCTACTGGATTATAAGATTCAACTTCACAAAAGAAAAAAGAAACAAATGTTACTTACAATTTTACAAAGGTGTTCGGAAAGTAATTATGTGATACATTAAAGAGTGACATAACCATTGAGATATAACCAGCTACAACAATAATGGACTGTTGAAACTAGTGCTTAGATGTAGTTATGTTGTTTATACTAAATATAATTAGATAAATTTTATTTATTTTTGGAATCAATATGTAATAGAACAAAGATAACATTTTTTTAGAAAGATTTGTTTAACCCTTAGACAAATCAATTTTGTTGCAGCTGGTATGAAACAAAAAGTAACAAATGACTACCTGTATCAAACCATTGACCACAAGTCCCACCACCAAACACGAATAGCTCATCATCTAACTTTGAAATGGCTGCATAACTTCTTTCGGTTTTCATGGGAGTAAGAGGTTTAGTGAGATTCTGTGAAGGGGAGTAACAATCCAATGATGACAACCACGATTCACCATCATATCCTCCCACCAAAAGAATCGGATCATCATCTAAACTAGTTTCATTTAATTTTGCATCATTGTATTCATGTGAGCCCACACGAGTTTTTAAATCTGATATGATACAAGTGCCTTTCAGGTTCTTGATGTCTGTTTGTGCTTCAATCTGAAAAGCCAAAAGTGATAAACCACTTAACTATTGGAAGTCTACCGAAGAGAGTAATATAATATATGTTTCCATTCAACAAAATAAAAATCGTTAAGATGATCAAACTACACATGTGGTGATATAGGCGGGTTCGTAAGTTGGATAACCGATCAAATTGTGTAGTTTGTTAATGAAGGCTTATAGTGATCTAGATTGTGTTGTCCTAGCCAACTTTTTTTATTGGTCAAATTTTAGACTACTTTTTTAAAAATAATTAATGCAATAGATCTTGTCCCAAAAATACATATTACTAAAGTCTATTTTTGTTATAAGTTTGGTTAAAAATACACTTTGGTGGTTTCGTTAATTGTAAGAACTCATATTCACTCGAAAATGGAGCAACACATACAATGACACAATGTATGCACTTTAGCTTTATATAAACATAGGTCAAAAGGCACGGTCCAAAAAGAAAGAGTAAACATTGAAGGCTTTAAAGATTTATCAAGAATAGAAAACTATACCAAATTTTGCTCCAAAAAAGTGATCTTCTGTTTCAGATGATTAATCGTGCCCTTCTGAGTTGCTTTGAATGCCATCAACTCTTCAAGTTTTTCAATTAGCTAATACACACAATATATAAATACCAAGAACAAGTAATATATATAATCTAAAAGGTGGCGGCAAGGCCCAGTAAGGATGAGTAAGGAGTGAAAACGGGTTGTTATTTAGTATGCTTGAAATGGGTTAGGGTTGGGTAAACCAACAATCAATTTAAAGTTCATTTTTATTGATAATAAATGTGTCAAAACTAGTTAATTTTGTTTGCATCAAAATAATATTAAAGTAATATTTTAAATCTTTACTAAGTGACTTAAGAGATTCAAGATTGTATGCATAATAATAGACACTGTCAACCTGTTTAACCCATCCCTTTAGCTACGTTTTCATTTGGCTCCCTTGATAAGGAAACACAACACCGATCAACCCACTCATGGGTAAATGGGTCCAAAGGGCCACCTCTACATAGTACTAAATACACATATTAATAAGTTTATATAACCTTATCTATCATGGGGAAACTTTTGGGACCCTTCTTCTCCGTAGTGTTATTGTTCCCAACAAGCTTATCTTTACATTCAACAGAAATTGAGGCCCGGTCAAAGGCTTTAGGCCACACATAATTTTCATTAGATGGTGGGCTCGAGGTCGCAAGTTTAGGCTTTAATGCCAATTCCTTGAGTTTCATGCAAATAGCATCTTTCTCCGTAACTGTATTGAAAGTGTTGACTTGTTTTTCATTGATAGGAAAACTATTGGCACTCTTTAAGTGACTACTAATAACTCCCACCGGTGGAAAGATTGTTGTCCCGTTTGTTGTATTAAGTGGAGTAAGCGTTGTACGTGGACAAGCCAACGCCTGAGATGCCAGTAAGGACAACAAACGGTTTGTTTGGGCATGGTCTAACTCAAACCAGAAGTGATTCAAAGTATGATAGTTGTCAATAATTAGAGGCTTAAATTGATTCTCGGTTAATGCTTTACATTGCAGCTTCATTCGTATCTGAACCTATTTAAGAAATCAAGAGATTCAAAGATATAAGTTTTCACTTAAGCACCATAGATGTAAGTGTGATTGGATTTATGTTTTGAAAGTTATTTTACAATATATCAAATTAAATAATAAAAAGTAGAAAACAAGATAATCAACTATAATAATTTGGGTCGTGAAATTAGTGTTCAAGTGTTGTTCGAAGTTGACAGATAGTTGTTTTTGTGTTTCAAAAACTATGTTTACTAAAAAAAAACTAATAGGCTATTGGGGTTGGTGGCCCAATGGTAGAAGCAAAGCTTCTAGGAACACCTAAGGGGGGGGGGGGGGGGTCATGGGTTCAAGTCCCACAAGGAGTAGAAATTTGCCGTTGACTAAAAAACTAATAGATATAACGAGTAAACATGACATTTTGGGAAATGCTCAAATGAGAGTGCAGTGCAAGTCCCTAAAATTAGATTACTGAGTATATGAGTATTTCAATAATTAATGTACATAGTCAATCTTGTTGAAGCTGATATGGAGCTAATTATCCAAACTCAGTTATTTGAAAGAAAAAAAAATTATACAGTTACAAGGAAATTCTGTTTATCCAAACAACCAGTCACTCACTGTGAGTGGCAAATCATGGATTTTCAACCAAGTTATGCAACTATGCACTACTATAACAAACTTACAATTTTAGCAAAACACAATGAAAAGTCAAACATGTCACAATATATATACTTGTGGTGTACCTGAGCCGGGTATTGTGTTCTATAACCTTCAGAAGTCCAAGCAGACGGGTCAATGTTCATTTGACCCGAGCTTACAGCCTCAAAGATCCCAAGTAGTGTTCTATCTGAATAGTTGAAAAGAAAAACAGGTAGACCGGGTTTTATTTTTTTCACATACACAAAATGTGAACTTGGTAAACCTGCCACAATTTTCTAACTTATATTAGAAAAAATTTGAAGTTTATTTAGTTACACAAGAAAAAAAGTAAGTCGAATACAAACCGAATAGTTTCTTGGAAAGGCATTCATTGATGGTTGTTTTATTTGCACCGAAAATTACACCACCAAGTTGAGTATTCAATAAACCTCTAGAACTCGATGAACCATTATAGCTACCCATCTTCAATCCACACATATATAAACAACAATTAACTTATTATACCCAATAAAGAATTAACAATTGAGGTTGGTGGCCCAATGATAGAAGCAATGCTTCTAAGAACACCTAAAAGGGAGGTCATGGGTTCAAGTCCAAAAAAATAAAAAAATAAATAAAGAATTAACAAAAACATAATATGATGATCATATAATTAATCAGAACACCTTAAGTTTCAACATTAATTGATCAAAGACCCATAAAATCAAAAACATTTTGAGTAAAATTTCCAATCGGCAAGATTGTAATTTTTTTAAATATACTAACAAACACTCATGCATGTTATCAAACTTATTTTATTACATTAAACCTCCCCAAAAAAGGTGATTGAAAAGGAAACAGAAATGAATTAAAAAAGAAATACCTACAACCCACAAATTTGTAAGCGCAAACTGCAAGAAACTTGTGTAAGCGACTGAGATATATATAGACGGATGAGATGCTTTGAAGGTTGTATATATTGCAAAAGGTGTTGTACCATTTGCACTTTTCTAACAAATAATTGCAAAATATTCTATGTTTTATAACAACAATATAAAAGAATTTTGGTTGTTACACGTGGCAGGCACACACCATCTTCCCAAGTGAACCATATGTTTTTAATTTCATAAAATAATAATTTAGATTGATATAAAACTCAAAACATAGTTTGACAACTAAATTAGATCTATTTGTTTTTTTCAACATTGTTTGGGTTAAATTACAGATTTATTGTTCATGGTCATGTTTTTGCTAGTTTAGTCTCTTGTACGCTCTTTGTTTTCGTAAAATTCTGTTAGTTAATTTAAAAGGGTTTTTTTTTCTCATACTCGGTTAATTCAAAAGGGTTAAATTACATATTTATAAACTATGGTTCATGGTCATGTTTTTACTGGTTTAGAAGCTTTGACACTCTTTGTTTTCGTAAAATTCTGTCAGTTAATTTAAAAGGTTTTTTCTCACTTAGATTTTTTTCTCAATTATTTTAAAAGGGTTAAATTACATATTTATAGTTCATGGTCATGTTTTTACCGGTTTAGTCTCTTTGACACTCTTTGTTCTTGTAAAATTAAAAGGTTTTTTCTTTCTCTCATTTAGATTTAAATATTCTGATTGGTAATTTAGATTTTTACCCCGGTTTTCATTTTCAAAGTCGTGACTCGTTTAATTTAAAACACGAATGAAGACCAAAGGAGGTGATACCAAAGACAGTAAAAAAGATAAGATTAAAGTCAAGTACGTGTACATAACACTTTTATGTTTAACCAAATCACGAATATATGCATGGAGAAGAAAATAACTAATGAGAAAGCCTTCAGTCCCTTTTCTTTAGGCATGGTCTATTTCAACCCCCCCCCCCCCCCACCCCCCACTTCTATTTTCACCCCCCTGAAAGCGCCTCGCTTAGGCCTAAGCGAGGCGCTTTCTTTGCTTTTTAACTACCTCGGTACGAGGTCAGAAAAAGCTGATTTTTGACTCGAAGCGCCTCGCTTAGGCCTAAGCGAGGCGCTTCGGATAAATTTTTTTTTTTTTTTTTTTTTTTTTTTGGTCTTTTGAGTTTAAGGTTTAACATTTTTTTTTGTTCTTTTGAGTTAGTTTTTTTTTTTCAGTCAGACGTTTTTCAAAATAACATTTTTTATGTCAATGGGAGGGTAAACAAAATCGTCGATCCGACTGTTGATTTCTTTCTGCAACAAGGAACAAAATGTCAGCTTTTTCCTGCCACCTATCAATCTCACTGTCCGAACAACTGAATTTTACTTGCTTGCATGAAAAGTATTTTAATTGTTCGTTTTGACAAACGTCTGGCTAACCTGTCCAGTTATCAATCTCACTGTCCAACAACTGAATTTTACTTGCTTGCATGAAAAGTATATTTTAATTGTTCGTTTGACAAACGTCTGGCTAACCTGTCCAGTTATCAATCTCACTGTCCAACAACTGAATTTTACTTGCTTGCATGAAAAGTTTATTTTAATTGTTCGTTTTGACAAACGCCTGGCTAATGAATTTTTACTGTAATGATCAGAAACATTCCAAATAACTGTTCAATTTCAGCTTTTGTTTAACTATTTTAGCAACTTCCATAGAGAAGTTATCAATCTTACTGTCCAGTTATATTACTCACTGTCCAACAAACTGAATTTCTTCAACCAAATCATTTCTTCAAGTTCATTTTCACCAAAAAAAGCAAAACTGTAAATATCAGGAACATTCCAAATAACTGTTCAATTTCAGCTTTTGTTTAACTATTTTAGCAACTTCCATAGAGAAGTTATCAATCTCACTTCTCACTGTCCATGTTTACCTTCAACGGTAAAGAGGTATATGTACAATGATGTGATTTGTTTTTAGATAAGGAGGTATATGTACAATGAACTTTTTACGCTAAATAAAACTTACACACAACTTTTTGCCCTAGTGGTGGACTTCTATTGTTTCGGGTTCCCTTTCATCGTTGACAGATATCTCTCTGAGATGATAAAGGTAGATCATGGAAAGTTCAACTCAAGAAAACAAAGATGAAACCGATTAATGTTCTAGTGGTGTGCCAGAGGGTCACTATTCATACGCAGGTTTGCCAGAGGGTCACTATTCATACACACAACTTTTTGCTCTAGTGGTGTGGTCTACCTTTTTGACAAACACCTGGCTAACTTGTCCAGTTATCAATCTCACTGGCTTTAGTCCTTTACGCAGGTTTGCCAGAGGGTCACTATTCATACACACAACTTTTTGCTCTAGTGGTGTGGTCTACCTTTTTGACAAACACCTGGCTAACCTGTCCAGTTATCAATCTCACTGGCTTTAGTCCTTTACGCAGGTTTGCCAGATGGTCACTATTCATATATAAAAGACATTAATCGGTTTGATCTACCTTTACATTATTATTATTATTATTATTTACATTATTATCGTATTTGCTTTACGATAATAATGTAAATAATAATAATAATAATAAGGAAGGAAGGTTTTTTGCAAAAACGAAGGTTTCCGCGTTAGTGCCGATCCGATTGTTTAAAGTATCAAGACTATGAAATTAGTAAAACAACTGAATTTTACTTGCTTGCATTAAAAGTTATTTCAGTTCAAACTTTTCAAACACCTGCAACATCTCAAGAGTCGAGGTCCTCTGAAAAAGACATCATACAATGATTTGGCTTGCAATATTTGAAAATTATCATTTCTTGACATGCTTGGTAACACCTTGATCTGCAATATATGAAAACAGGAACATTCCAAATAACAGTTCAATTTCAGTTCAAACTTTTCAAACACCTGCAACATCTCAAGAGTCGAGGTCCTCTGAAAAAAGACATCGTACAATGATTTGGACTTGCAATATTTGAAAATTATCATTTCTTGACATGCTTGGTAACACCTCTGTAATATTTGAAAATTATCATTTGTCGAAAAGTAATTAAAAACACTTAAAAATGAATTAAAAACAATTGTTGCGAGTTAGGTTTAGTCGGAGGACCACTTACAATGATTCATCAAAGTTGTACAAAGCTGGATGTTTTTACTGAAAAACCAAAACGAGCAATAAACGAAGCGAAACGGAGAGATATAATTTTCTTGTCTTGGAAACAACTTAAAAGAAGCAAAAATGAATTAAAATTATTTTTTGGCGATTAACAGATAATTTTAAAGAATTAAAAGAAATTCAAGTTTTTTTAAAAAAAAGGCCAAAGCGTCTCGCTTTGGTCAAAGCGAGGAGCTTGTGGTCTAATCAAATGTAACGCCCCAAAAATGATACATAATAATAGTGTGATGGAAACTTAATATGTATATGTATATGTATATATATATATATATTGGTATGGATATATTGCGTATGCGTATGTATGTATGCGTATGTATGTATATATATGGGTGTGTAGGAGGGTGTGTACCCCTAGTTGTAAGTAGTGCATTGATAGTTGTACACTTAGTAAACCTAAGATTTACCAAGTTAGTTACTTGGGTAAATTGGTGGAAGCTTAAACTAATAAAGTGGGAAGGGGCTAAACATAAACCAACACTCATCTTGAAGGGTTTGTTTTGGGAAGACTTGAAGTGTTGGTTAGTTAAAGGTGTTAATTAACAAAAAGCCCAAAGTTGAGGGACTAAAGTTGACAAGTGGGAAACCTCATAATAAAATCTGCATTTTTGTAAGGGGGTCGACATTTGAGAAGGGTTTTTACATCTTGGGAGAGCTTGTGATGAACCTAACACACATACAAGCTTTAATCCAAGGTGAAATCATAAGACCATGTGGTGCATGTATAGTTTGAAGCCAAGATTGGATAATTGGAAGGGTTTCAAAGCTAAGGTATGAATTATTTAACACTAGATGATGAATTCTAGGTTAGGAAGGTATTACATGATGGAATAAGTAGAGCTCATGCAAAATTGATATGTGAATTCATGTAGAAACTAGTTGAAAGAGATGATTGAAACTTGTATTATATTAATCTTGTATAAATTATGCAATTGGAAGAAAATCTCATAAGGTTGGAAGTGGGTGTTGATCTTGGTGTGATCCAAGGCCATCCTTAGATAGATTAATTGATATTTTGAAAAGAAAATGATGATTTTCTATGTTTGACAACTATTGAGTAAAGGGTATGTGATGTAGGTAAATAATAAGATGATTGATGTTATGAGTTATGGAAGTATGCATGAAATGCTTGTACATTGTGTTTTAAATGTTGTATGCACACCAAGTGTTTGATGAAATGTCTAGATTAGTCTAACTTGCGAAATTGTAGGCAAGATTGGACAAGTATGAAAGTAGTGTGATAATTGATGCAATTGATAGTAGGTTAACAAGAGGATTGCGTCTTAGAGGGTATCCGTGTGGGAATTTATTGAATTATATGAATTGGTAAGAAGTATGCATTAGTAGTGTGTACACTATGCTTAAATAGTATGATGCACACCATGTGATGGATAATTGGTATGATGAATGATCTTGTATGTTAGTGAGACATGAATATGATGTTTATGGTAAAATACATATGACCTAGTATGTTAATATAGACATATGTTTGTAAGAAGAAAGTTTGAATGGTAGAAAGTGGACTTTCCGCCAAGTCAATAGTGTGGAATAACATGGTTAGGCTCTCAAACTTGATTGTGTGATTAGAAGCACTATGTGATGCTTAACATGTTAAAACTATGAGATATATATGATAATGAGGGGTATTACATGATGAGAGAACCAATGTGGTTGTGTATGTATGTTGTAGATATGGTAGAGGTTGACTAATGAAAGTCAATGTGTTATTTGATGGAAAATGATTGTTAGTGTGATATGATCATGTATGCTAACAATAATATGAATATGGTGATATGAAAGGATAGGAATAATGGACTCGAGCATGGGAAGCTAATGGGTCAAGGCGGAACAATAAACAAGCAAGAACTTGGAGTACACAAGGTAAGTGGTTCTTATTCCACTTAGGATAATGAATCTTAAGATGTTTATGTGTTTCATGGTAGTACGAGGACCGTGAGATGATGGTACCTAAATAACGAGGTTGAGGCTTGAATTGGAGTTATAATGGAATAAACGTGGCTTTGTATGAATTGGAACGGATCGAGTCGAGGTGGAAAGAAGGAAGAAAAAGTTCAAGATTTTCACCAGGTCCACAGTAGGCCTACGGCCTGGGAGTACCCCTACGGTGGCCCAGGGACACAAATCCAAGCCGTAGGCCAGGCCCAAACGGCCGTATGGTTATAATCCAGGCCGTACCCCTACGGCCATACAGTAGGGGTACGGTGGTCGCTGCAATGTTATTTTTCTATTATTTGATGATGTTTCGCTTAGGTGCGCGACCCGTAATTGCGTTTAACGCACCAATTAGCATCGTTGGACCTCGTGTGGGGCCTTGTAAGGGTGTAGCAAGTAATAGTAGTGTGGTTTTGTAAACATGATCGTAGTACGGAATGGTACAAGTGCGTGTAGTTTAATCGATGCATTATCCGATGGCATTAAATACGGTAAGTAGATTACCATGATTATGTAGTATTGTAGATGAGATGTACATATAAGTTCTCATGCTCGGGTTAGAGGAAGAGAGTTACTTGTATGTATGATAGCATTATATAGTGGTAGAAGTAGTATACTTGTATGTATGGTGGTATTGAAGGTGGAAGTTGTATACTCGTATGTATTGTAGAATTATGCAAATGAATTGTATGCTTGTAGGCATTGTAGTATTACATGTGGAAGTTTATGCTTGTATGAATTGTAGTAATACATATGGAGTTTACACTTGTGTGTATTGTGGTATCATATGTAGGAGTTTATGCTAGTATGTATTATGGTATTGTAGGTGGAGATGTATGCTTGTATGAATTGTAGTACTAAACGTGGGAGCTAAACTTGTATGTATTGTATGTTTGTAGCAATACATGTGGGAGTTATACTTGCACGTATTGTATGTATTGTAGCAATACATGTGGGAGTTTATACTTGTATGTATCGTAGAATGTGCATGTAGGGGATTATATCCTTGGATATACATGTATATGTATTGCGAGGTTAATAACCTTTGTTATGAGAATGATATGAGATGCAGGTATGTAAATACGATTGTAAGAGACATGGAGGTTCGGATCGGGGTAACCCACCCGAACTTGAGAGAAGGATTACAGACAGGATCACAGAGGATTGTGGGATGCTACTTCGTGTTATGAGTAGATTACATGAGGTCACTCATTGAGCTAACGTATTGGTTATGTGGTGGATGCAGGTTGTCTGGGTTACCTAACTTCTTCAAGGGAAGGATGGAGATCGAGCGAGGAGGCGGATTGTACGTGGTCACGGATACCTAACCAATAGAGTCGAGTCCTGTTGAATGTATTAAGAAATAACTTAAGATGTAACACCAAATTTCCTTAGTAGAACCGGTTTTCTAAACAATTATGATTGTTTTATAAATGAAATTTTTCGGTTGGTATTTTCCGCTGCGAGTTTTCTGTAAACAGATTTAGGGTGTTACATCAAACCAGTCAAGCGCCTAGCTTTGGCCAAAGCTAGGCACTCAAGCGCCTCGCTTTGACCAAAGCTAGGCGCTTTGGCCTTTTTTTTAAAAAACTTGAATACAATAATGGTATGAAAATCGACTTTTACTTATGGAATCTTTGAACGAAAAATCAAAACCATCTCATTCCATGTTCTCCATATCCATACCTTGTTCCAACCACTAATACCAGATTGATGATACTCAATTTCGGTTGATTGTTGAAAACAGAGAGAGATTTAGTTGAAAGTGGATACAAAATGAAACTACATGAACATTTATAACCTTTCTGTACCTGTGGCCAAAAGAACTAGACTTCAAACACAACTTTTTGCTCAACGTAAATATTATTGTAATATAACATTCATTGACTAGACAGTAAAATCATCTTCTTGTAATTACTTTCAAGTTTCTTAGAATCATTGAAGACAACTTTTCAGTTGTTATCCGAGAGATAGCGGTCAACGATGAAGACAACCTGATAGTGGATACCATGGATCAGAGAGATTTAAGCTAATCAAACTCATATCTCAAGCCGGTGCAAGTTATGTTGGAGCATTTTTCATCTATCTCATCACCTTCTTCTAACATTTCAGTTGTTATCCGAGAGATAGCGGTCAACGATGAAGACAACCTGATAGTGGATACCATGGATCAGAGAGATTTAAGCTAATCAAACTCATATCTCAAGCCGGTGCAAGTTATGTTGTAGCATCCTTGATCATCTTCTTGTAATTACAACTATTTCAGTTGTTATCCGAGAGATAGCGGTCAACGATGAAGACAACCTGAAAGCGGATACCATGGATCAGAGAGATTCAAGCTAATCAAACTCATATCTCAAGCCGGTGCAAGTTATGTTGTAACACCCCAACCGATGGCGGAATTATCGAGGTGCCACGTAGTGACGATTGTTCAAAAGCTCATGGTACTAAAATGTAAATATTTGATTATTGAATATTGTTTTACAACATGTGAAATTAAATACAAGACAACAAAAATAAAGATAATTGATTTATTTAATCTAGGTCCAAAGTCCTATGTGAAGCGTCAAGCAGCTTATCCTGAAACATGCACGAAAATAATTTTGTCAACATATGATGTTGGTGAGTACTACTTAGCTTTGTGCATATAGTATAAGTTTGAAAAGTAGTACAATTCATGTGTCTAGTATCACCAAGGCATTATGTATACACGCAAGTAACCAAACAAGACAAAGATCAAATGTAAAGTTGTACAATGAAATTGATAATGAGCACCTCAACACGTGTGAGTCTAAATGAGCACCATAACATAAGTTATGTCTAAATGAGCACCGTAACATAAGTTACGTCTATGTGTAAAGAGCACCATAACATAAGTTATGTCTAGATGTATGATTTTGTATGTAAGCTACGTTCATGTCCACACATAAGCACAAAGATAAACAAGACACGTATATGAATTGTAAATGAATAAAATGTATGTGTAACTGAATGTGCAAGTTTTGTATACTTGTGCATGAATCACCCCAAAAGTGTAAAAACGAAAAAGGGGATAAGTAATACTCACATTAGCAAGGTGTTAAGTCTTGTGGAATTGAATAAGTATAATCCAACGTTGTCAAGTATCACCCTATGTATATAATAACAAATAAGTCTAAGTCTATCTAGTCTACAAGTACTTTCTAGGGCTTCGAATTGGGGATAAGTATTCGTTTGATTAATAATTAATTTGTTTAATAAATAAGAGAAATTTGATAAATAAATAAACAAAGGTCTTTTTGTAAATTTCAAATTAAATGTGGTCACAATATAAAGTTTTAAGTATGAAAATAATTTTTGTAAAATTATTTTCTTATAAATAGAATATTAAATCTATTTATTTCAAGTTGTCAAAAATATAATTTTAATATCTAGAAATATTAAAATTAAAGATATTCTGAATTAAAAATTGTATTTCAGTTCTAAATAAATAGAAATAATTTATATAAAATTTTGGTACAAAAATATTGAAAAATGAATTTATTATGATTTATTTATGATTAAAACTAACAAAAATTGATTAAAAATATTAAAAAAATGATTTTTCAGAAATAAAAATTATTTCAGAAAAGCTTAATGTTATAAAAACTCAGAGTAATTATTGTGGAAATTTATATAATCGTTTTGATATTTTTATAGAATTTTATAATTAATAATGAATAAACTTGTAATATTTATTATAAATAATAAATAAATAGTTTTTGAAAAACTAAAAGTTGTATGATAAACTTTGTTATGAGATTAACATAAAGGAATTTTTATAGAATTTATAAAGCATATTTAGTATTTTTAAAAATTATTTTGAATAATTATGAATAATAAAGTGTAAATAAAAAAAAAGAAAGGAAAAAAAGAACAGCCGCTGCCAGGGCTCGAACCCGAGTACCTGGCCGGCTGGTGTTAAACAGAAGGCTCCACCAACTGGTCTGTACCAGTGTTGGTGTGAGAATGAGTTGTATAAAAGTTCTTAAACAAAACTCCCAGACTTCTTCTTCCCCAATTCAAACCTTCGAGCCCTAGAATTTGCAATTGATTAAATCACACAACGTTAACCCAATTAATCATGGGGTAAACGTTGTGTGTAGGCCGATCAATGAAACCCACGAATAAAATTAGACTTACAAACACTTTGTGAACTCGCACGATCGGTCAAGGCTCGGGTCAAAATAAGAACAAAAATCCAAGAACAGAGGTAGTTAATAGAAATTGGAGGTTGAGAGAGATTGAGTGGCGAGTTGTGAAGGTTCAGAGATGTTCAATTTATAATAACAATCGGTATTCGTTTAATTGGAAAGTATTGACCCATTAAAAACAATATACGCGTATAATGGTAAAATTGGAATGTTTTAAGGAGATTTCTTGGCGTGTGGAGGACGTTTATGAGCTGGCCACTTAATTCCTTCCATAATCAGGCCAAAAGCGCTCGTTTTTGAATTCAATTGAATGGGTTTCGAATGTTTGACTTTTGATTAGTCAACTGAGAGGATTTAAGGTTGAGTTAAATTAAAAGCAGGTGGGATTAGAATCAAATGTGAGTGTAGCCTAGTTGGTGTGGCGTTTGTGTTAGAGTCTTGACTCGGCCTTGGGCACGGGTTCGAACCCCGGCCCAGGCATATTTTTCTTATACAATATCTCATTAATTTATGAATAATATATACTTATAGTATGGTACTAGGGGCCCAAATGTGTCACGATATATTTTTAAAACATGTTAAAACATCGATAATTGGCGACTTTACGAAATTACAAGGTATATATATATATATATATACATATTTACCATTAACTAAAATATGAGATATTATTATTATTATTATAAAAGAAAAGAATTTTCTCAAATACGACAATGATTCGAATAGATGTAAATTTATGAAAAGTGATGGACTAAAGTTGGACAAAAGATAAAATGAAAGGTGAAGGATGTCACATATGTTGTAGCATCTTTGATCATCTTCTTGTAATTACAACTTTTTCAGTTGTTATCCGAGAGATAGCGGTCAACGATGAAGACAACCTGAAAGTGGATACCATGGATCAGAGAGATTTAAGCTAATCAAACTCATATCTCAAGCCGGTGCAAGTTATGTTGTAGCATCCTTGATCATCTTCTTGTAATTACAACTATTTCAGTTGTTATCCGAGAGATAGCGGTCAACGATGAAGACAACCTGAAAGTGGATACCATGGATCAGAGAGATTCAAGCTAATCAAACTCATATCTCAAGCCGGTGCAAGTTATGTTGTAGCATCTTTGATCATCTTCTTGTAATTACAACTTTTTCAGTTGTTATCCGAGAGATAGCGGTCAACGATGAAGACAACCTGATAGTGGATACCATGGATCAGAGAGATTTAAGCTAATCAAACTCATATCTCAAGCCGGTGCAACACACACCTTCAACCCATTCCTGGTAAACCCAGGGGAAAATGGCTATATTAAAAAACTTCAAGATTATTTGTTTTGTTTTGTGGATCAGACGAGGACTTGCCTGTGTCTTGAAAACACAAGGATGACACACGAAGCTTTAGACTCCAAGCGGATCCCTTGATTGCCGCATTTAATGAAATTTAACGCGCATACCGCATTCGGAGTCTGATTGCACCGAATCCAGTCTTCAAGGTGGACTTAAGCACCTGAAAGGGAAGTTGAAATTTTGAATGATGACCGTCGACTGCACCTTGAGCGAGCCGCATTTAATGAAATTTAACGCGCATACCGCATTCGGAGTCTGATTGCACCGAATCCAGTCTTCAAGGTGGACTTAAGCACCTGAACGGGAAGTTGAAATTTTGAATGATGTTCGTCGACTGCACCGAATCTAGTCTTCAAGGTACCATGGATCAGAGAGATTTAAGCTAATTAAAAAACAATTGGAAACACAAAGATGGAAAAATCCACTAAAAAGCCTAAAATTTCGGACCCTAACACACACAAGACGAATGTTGCAACATGAGTTCGACCAAGATGACACACGAAGCTTTAGACTCCAAGCGGATCCCTTGATTTGGGTGGAACAAGGTATCATCAATCTGGTATTAAGCACCTGAACGGGAAGTTGAAATTTTGAAGTTGGTTGATGATGTCAAGTTTAAGTCATTGACAATGATTAGGGTTATTACTTTGTTTTTTAAATTTTTTTAACTTTTTATAATTATTAAATTAAAAAAAAATAAAAAAAACCAACTCAAAATATCAAAACAACTACCAAAATAAATTACCCCCTCGAAGCGCCTCGCTTAGGCCTAAGTGAGGCGCTTCGAATTTAAAAATCAGCTTTTTCTGATCCTCGTACTGACCGTCTCGAATTTAGCTCAAAGCGCCTCGCTTAGGCCAAAGCGAGGCGCTTTGAAGGGGTTAAAATAGAAGGTGGGGGGTTTAAATAATATCACCCTTTCTTTATGGTCGAAGATGCTTTATGATGGGAGCTACTGTGTGATTCATCATAAAACGTCTTTCATAAAAAATAAAGTGGTTTGGAGGTTGTTTCATTGGTTATAGGGATGAGATTTTTCTTCTTGAGTTTCGGTACCATACGAGTAGCATACTGGTACTGAACCGACAGAGGCTAATCAGTATTGGTACCATTATTAGAAATTCTTTATTTTGGTATTAAGTAAAAAGCAATATCAGTACTGGTATTTTATTTGGTATGGAGTCGCAATTTAAGGAGTTTTTCTCTAAGAGTTTCCATAATGATGGCTAACAGCGTCTTCATCCATAATCATCCATACCATGGGTCATTAATCAAAATCTATATCTATAACTTATAATAAAAGAATTGAACTTTGATGATGTGGCATTCAATGGAGGTCTCAACCCCTCTTTAAATGTGCCACGTGGCATCATGTAGGATTTTTTAATTTTTGAGTTTTTTTAATAAATCTATATATATTATAATTATTTTAGGAAAAGATAAGAATTTAAAAACAAAATTAAATTTTCTCTCTAATGTTTCCTCCCATAACTTTTAAACGTTAATATCTTTTATATACGAGATTTTTTAAAGAAAAAAATTACACCAAATTAACGAGCATTTTATCATCTTTCCAACGAGTACCATAATGCTATATAAAAAACGGAGAAAAAAAACAACTATTTTTGTGGGGTTTTGTTTTCAAATATATTTTACTCTACTAATAAATCACAAACGATAAACATAACTTCATAGGCAGAGATTCCTTTTTTTTATATTTGAATATGATAACTTATGGCAGAAATTTATTTAAAATAAATAATAATATTATTATTATTATTATTATTATTCATTAATCATGTATTGGCAAATCATTAATTATGTTGCCATATTAGATATTTTATTATATTATATTAGATATTTCAACCCCGGGACACTCCCGGAATAAAAGCTAGTTCAATATATTTAATTAATTTATAGCAAGGGTTAAGGATTAAATACCCAATGAAAGAAAAATATGAAGTTGTAGAAAGGGTATCCAATGGACTCCGATTGAACTGATTCAATCGACATTAGAACCGTCTCATCGAACCCTACGAACTTAGTTTTAGGTTTTAAGTTTTTAAAAATTTTTGCTTGTAGTTTTTAAAATATACGTTATATCATTGTGTATTTTATGTAGCATTGTGTCTTTTTCTTATTTTCATCATCATGTCATATTTGCAATTCATTGTGTCTTTTTTTTCTGCATTGTGTAATTTTTTTTTGCTTATTATGTCATATTTTGTTATCTGTTGTGTTTTTTATATCCTTCTCACTCTTTTTATTTTTGTTACATTGTGTAGAATAACTTGAACCTTCAATAGCTATTCAAAAATTTAAGGCTGCATTTATTTTATTCAGAACTAGGTGTATTAATACGCGCGTTGCGCGTTTTTCACATGACGCGTTAATACGGATTTTGGTAACCGACAAAAGCATAGAGACTAACCTTGGACAATGAGAAAATACAAAAGTGGCAGCAGCTACGCGGAGAATACCAGGGATCTCCCGCGGTCCGCGGAACATGTTGGAGATGGCGCACGGTAGATGTGGTCGGTGGCCGGCTGCGTACGTTAGAGTGAAGCAGTTATTCATTTCGTGGTCGTTAAATATATAGATAATAAACGGACAAAAACCGAACCCGGGCAAAATCGGGTAAAAAACGCATTATGTCAGGGGCCAAAATGAAAAAAACAAAAACTTAATAAAAAGTTGGTAGCCAAAACGGGAAAAAAAAAACTAAACAAAAAGTAAAAAAAAACATTGTGTAGCCAAAATGAGGAAAAAAAAAACTTAACAAAAAATTTGGTGGTTAAAATGAGAAAAAAAAGTTAACAAAAAAAGCAAAAAAAATGTGGGGCCAAAATGAAAAAAAAAGCTTAATAAAAAGTTGGTGGCCAAAACGTGAAAAAAAAACTTAATAAAAAAGTTGGTGGCCAAAACGGGAAAAAAAACTTAAACAAAAAGTAAAAAAAACATTGTGTGGCCAAAATGAGAAAAAAAATACTTAACAAAAAAATTGGTGGTCAAAATAAGAAAAAAAAAAGTTAACAAAAAAAGAAAAAAAAAAAGGTGGTCAAAATGAAAAAACCTAAAACCTAACTATTTAAATACTAAGGTCTATTATTATTATTATATAATTTGAATGGGAGTACAAGGTCATTTTTCAAAGTTCCAAATTAGTATATATACTAAATGCCATCAGGCGGTGGAACAGTGATCTAAGGGTAATTTGGCTATACCTACTAGTTAAGACTAAAAGACAAATTATTTTCAGTATCTCAAATCTAGTTTCTGCTTCTTAAAGCTAAATTTTGAATGCAGGCTAGAGTGGTGTAATTGTAAGTTCTCATATCTCATCTTAACGCTAAAGTTTGTTTAGCAACTTAATCTTCACTTGAACATGTGTGGTTACGAATGAATTTATATATAATTAATTCATTAGGTTGGATAATAAAAAACTGTTATACTATAATTAAATTTTTAAATATAAAAACATAGATTTTTTTGTTTGAAACGACGACTTTCTTTTGTGTTTGGTCACCACACTCTTTAAATTTGAGTGCCTCGTTGCCTTATTTTTGCCAGTCTATGTTGTCTTAATTGAGACCACGCTAACTTCAAAGTTTGGCTTGGGCGTTTCTTTGGGAAACCACATCGCCGGCTGTCACTTGACAGTTGTTGTGCCACAACAAGAGCATAACTCTCTGGCGTAACACACGGTGAGACGAAAACATGGATTGGCTCGGGATTCAAATTAACAACCTCATAGGTCTAACTCAAATCCTTCATTGTCATAATCCACCAAAATGACACAAGTGGGGATTAAACTTACGTCTTCACTGGAGAACCCAAACCTTCCTACAACTAGACCAAAAGTAGGGATTTAAAAACATACATGATTGTATGTATGTAAAGGAAACTTTGGTTGTTTCTAATTAGAGTTAATTTTAGTTGATGAGGTTTAGCCAAAAATGCCTCTTTAGTCCAAATAGTTTTTTTTTTCTCATTTGTGTCCCTAAGGTTTCTCATTTTTTGTCACTTTCATCCAATCCTCTAACTCCGCCAAGAAAACTCTGTTAAGCCAGGGGTATTTTTGTCACTTCACATATATATTTCTTTTTTTGCCATTTTCATCCAAAACCCCATTTTAAATTTAAATCTCTTCCTCTTTATCTCTCTCTTTCAATTCATTCGAAATCCTAATTCCCAAAGAGAGCCATTTTAAAGAGTATAAAAACAGAATTACTATAATCGTTAAACAAATCATCTCGATCTAAAATTTCAACATTTAGACATGGCGCACAAGTTAATCGACCCGTATGTTATGATTGGCATAATTGATGTGTTCGGAATCGACTACACGGCTCTGATGTACAGCTTTGGTACAAAGACTATTAAGGAACCTGTCGACAGTTTCATTCAATATACTAATCAACTGACCCGAAAGGCTATGAACCCATCAAGAATCATTTAGGAATCACAATGATGTTGCTCAAGAACCTGTCATTGCTGCTGTACAAGAAGCTGATGTTGGGGGTAGTGAGGGCGTTGTTTTACAAGAAGACGTGCGTGTTGAATCAAGGAACCAAAGGAGGAAGCGCAAGAAGAAGGAAGCACAAGCGCAGAGGCAGAAGAAAGCCACTTCACACGGGTAGTCTTGTTTATTGTAATCATTCTTTGCATTGTTGGATCAGTAATGTTGATGCTTGTTTTTGATAATATGAATCTGTAAATGCGTCAAGAAAACATATGGTTTTTGTTTGGATTTAAGATGTAAATAGATGAATCAACATTATTGGTTGACATCATTCACTTTGGTAGTTTGCTAATCGCAGTTTCTTGTATTCTTTTTTGGATGTTGATTTGAACTTAAATTTAGTAGTATCAATGGTGTGTTGTCCAAGAAATAGTGGTGTTTGGTGACTGTGATGATACCCAAAAATAAAGATTATGGTGATAGTGGTGGCCGGAGATGGAGGTGATGGTGGTGGAAGTGATGGTTGCGGTAGGGTTAGAGAGCGAGAGGGGGGGAGGGGTTGGTGTTATAATGTGTGTGTATATATACAATAAATATGTAGCTGTGTATGTGTATATATACATATATCTAAAACCCAAAAAAAAAAAAATTTAAAATTGGTTTTGGATGAAACTGGCAAAAAAAAAAAAGATATATATATATATATATATATGCAAAGTGACCAAAATACCCCTAAGTTAACTGACTTTTCTTAACGGAGTTAGAGGGTTGGATGAAAATGACAAAAAATGAGAAACCTTAGGGACACAAATAAGAAAAAAAACTATTTGAACAAAAGAGACATTTTTGGCCAAACCACATGGACTAAATTGGCAATTAACTCTTTCTAATTATAAGGACAATAAGTTACAAACTAATCCGAAGTAAAATAAAGTTTAGAAAGCGGAAAATAAAACATTAAAGTAATTAATTACCAAAACACCAGTACCGAATCAATAAATTCAATATAATCTTTGGTAACCAATATTTTTTTTTTAATTTTGGTATCATCCACTGGTACGAGTCTCATAAATAAACTATTATAAGTTACTAAATGTTTTGGATTTTTTGAAAGTTTGGAACTACTAATATAAAATATCATAAATACAAATTTAATATTTAATACTAAGACGTAAAAGAAGTCTCATAAAACACGTAAAAAGAACTTATAAAATGTAATTTGTTGTAAATGCAATATTGCGGCTCATATGCGTGTAAAACTATGTATAACATATTAAAATTAGTTATAATTTCATATACAAAATAAAATAAAATAAATCTATATGGGTGTATAGAAAGGAGAGGATGCACGTTTATATGTATCGTATACAAGGTATGCATATAGAATACATGGACAAATCACTAGAATTATTTTGCCATGTTTCCTTGCAAATTGACACGAATCACATTTGAGTTGCCTGTTTTTTATGAACAACTAACCTATACAAACCCATGATATCACTTTTTGCGCAATAAACATTTCCATAATCTACCAACAAAGAGTTGTATGTGTGTTAGTAGCAAATGAAAGAAAAATCACAACAAACTTTGAGAGAAGGGTGAGTAATCTCGACTGAGAAACATTTCAATAATCTACTATTTAAACACATTTTACATTAACCCAACTAACTCTCTATAATCCAATCAAAATCTTAAAACTTTTATCCTAATTAAAATACAAAATCTTTGTGGCAGTGGCGGCAAAGTTACGAACATACCGTTAGAACTGAGACATTTGAGTGACAAGCACTTAAAACGGTAAAATTAAAGTCAAGTACATGGACATAACAAATTTATGTTTAACCAAAATAATGAATATATGTACGGAGAAGAAATAGCCAATGAGAAAACCTTCAAACCCTTTTCTTTTTAGTCAAAGATGCTTTATGATGGGTCATACCATGTGACTTGTCATAAAACATGTTTGGCCAAAAATAAAAGGGCTTGGAGACTCTTTCATTAGTCACAAAGGATGAGATTTTTTCTGACTTCTGGTACAGTACCACTAGCATATTAGTACCATACCGATTGAGCCTAAATGGTATTGATACTGTTCTTATGAATTTTTTTATTTCGGTGAAAGGTAGTATGAGTGTTGGTATTTCTAGATATCCAGTATTTAGTACGGAATCAAAATTTTGAGAGTTTTTCTTTGAGAGTTTCCATAATGATGGCTAAAAGAATTTTGGTGCGTAATCCGGTAGTTAGGTTTCGAGCCTTGGAGGTCTTGAGTTCAAGACTCATAGATGACAGAATAAACAAATTGGTCTTTAAAAAAATCGAAATTCAGTATACTAATTTTTGTCAGAAATTGAATTGGAGTACAAAATCACTTTTTAAAGTTCCAGACAAATTAATTTTAGTAACTCAAATTCAAAGTTTCAGGTTCTTACATATAAAATAATTTTTTATTTTGCGCATTGTGACTATCAGTAAAGTGCTTGCATGTGGTGTAGTTGTCAAAGAAGGGAAAATTAACTTTATTGAAGTTTTCAGAGATACCTCTTGCGTGATACGTAATACACCGAGATAGACCCAACAGGACATTAGTTTTGTCCCATAAGCTTTACACTAACTGGGTACTTACACGTGTAACATGTGATATTGCTCTCCTTGATAAGGCTATTAGGATAAATGAGATTGTTTAAGGTTCAAGTCTATACTCGTCTAGCTACTGTTCACATTGTTGAGCATTAGACTAGCCAAGATAATTGTGTATCGTCTGATAAAATATTAGAACATCTTTAAGAAATGAGAGACTATAATTTAAGGAAGAAGTCGGAGCTTAAAAAGATCAACTACTCTTATTCTAACTTTGTCGTATTCAAAGGAAATAAAATGTTAGTTTCGGGCTATATAATTCTATCGGCAAACAGATCTATCTCATATAAGAGTCAAAAGAAACTTTTAACAACAACCTAAGTTACAATGACATCCTATGTCACTAAATGTTAGAGAATTTAACAGTGGACTCATAGTTTAATGACTACATATAAATATCATATTCAAGATATATTGTGATAAGTCGATTATCCTTGTTTCTCGAAATATAATAGTTAGAGCGGAGCCGAATAAAATTTTGATACGAAATTATTGTTCGCTTATGAACAAAATTATCACAAACGGAGATGATACACATCAATGAAACGCAACAGTAATCGACATCGGATTAAGAACAAGGAGCAGTGGCAGCGTCGCCAAGGGCGGCCACGTCCGTCGAGCGAGTGAATGACCCACCCCCTAAACGCGACATCCTGAATCGCATGACAATATCAGTTTTGCTCAAATTCAGAGTGTGGAGACACCAATGCAAATGCAAATGCAAACTCAAGCTTAGATTTCGGTTAAGCTCGTTTTCCATCGATGTAGCACACCAGGCCTGCGACATCGTCATTTCATAAGTACTATCTAAAACTTACTAAAAACGCAAGATAAATAACAAAAATATATAAAACCATTAAATAAACATTATGCGTTTAATAGCACATCAAGTACCACGACAACCATCATCAAACGGTTCAAACCTCACCATCACCACCAACATCAATATCACAAAACGAAACAGAGAAAAACAGAAATTACCAACACCAATTGACTTAGATCCGAAGAGATCATCGTCATCGTTGAAAAGCATAAATGGGTTAGGAACACACCTCCTCATCATCTTCACCAACAACCCACTCAATGGTATTATGGTTACAACCGGAGTTGCCATACCAAGTAGCAAACAACTCTTCGTTGGGAAGGCGACAGGTTGAATCACGTTCGAACCCCAACTACCGTCGGCGAATACGAAGGCTAGTATTGAGAGAGAGAGAGAAATCTGTACAGAGATAAACATAGGCAGTGGTGAAAGCCCCCAAGAAAACAAAGACACCACAACTAGCTACACTCTGTCGTACCTCACAACCACCCCTTTTAACGCTTGCAAACCGTCGACTTCTCCCATTCTCTCTCCTATCAACAAACACATGGAGATAGTGATGATGCAACAACGGCGGTGATAGTGCGACGACTTCAGGCTTTCGGTCCATTTCCCCTTCTACCATTTCCCTCTCTTGAGAGGCAAACGGATCAAAAGAAGCCTATATGACGAACATGGTAGAATGACACGTGCAGAGGAGATGGTGATCTGTCTCCCTCAACTGAAGCCACGAAACATTTAAAGGGCAAAGATAGCATGCAGAAATGACCAAAACACCTTTCTCAAACACCAAAACTACAAAACAACAAAACACTATTCATCTTCATTCTAAATTAATAATAACTAGCTAAAGAGATTGATTGAAATCAAGAGATTCAAGTGCCAAATCCTCTTCGTTGATGTTGACGAATTCAAGGGTAGAATTTCCGACCTCTTATGTTAGGGTTTTTCAAAGACTCGCCTCTTTAGCTGTAAGAGTTAGTCAGCTATGAAGAAGGATGTGGCTTGAGGATCCATGTTTTGTAGAAAGCACAGGAGGTGGCTGGCCAGGTGGTGGGTTTTTGTGATTAAGTGACGATGATGCGAATAAAGATTCAATAATGAAAGAAAAGGGTTGGAAGAGAAAATAAAGAAGACACGCGGCAGCATAAGCATCTTAACAACAAAAAAGGCACGTGCAAAAGAGGGGGAAAAAAGGGACACCAAAACCACCCTAGCAGGACTCGAACTTGAAACGTAGAGGACAATAAGCAGCAACCAAAACCACCACACCAGCAAACAATATTGAAAATCAATTCAACACAAATGTATTTATAAACTCACTAAAACGTAAATTACTGTTCATCTTATTTCTAAATTAATACATAGTATAATAAATAATACATATTATAATACAATATATATTGCGGCTCACATGAGTATTAAACTATGTATAGTTTGTCTATATTGATGAAAATTGGGGGAGCTAGAGTGGGGGTCATGTGGAGGTTGAGGGTTCGATTCTTGTCGGAGTCATATTTACCACATGTGGGGGTTCCACCTGGGGAGATCCCCAATCCAGGTGGGTTAGGTAATCAGTACAGGCTGGTCCAGGGTGTTAGCCGGAGCTCCACCGGTTGCACCACTTGTCGTTCAAAAAATAAAAATAAATAAATAAAAAAATAAATAAATAAACCTATATGGATGTATAGAAAAAAGAGGATTATACGTCTATATCTGTTGTAAAGGACAAATCACTAGAATTATTTTTCCTTGAAAATTGGCACGAATCACATCTGAGTAAGTTGCCCGGTTGTTATGAACAACTACTTATATATAAAAAAAAACATTTTCATAATCTACCAACGAAGAGTTGTATCATGTGTGTTAGTAGCAAGAAGAAAAATCATTAAAAAACCTTTAAGAGAAGGGTGAGTGGTCGCCTCAGAAAAACATTTCAATAATCTAACATTTAACTCATTTTACATTAACCCAATTAACTCCACATAATCCAATTGAAAATTTAATCGTTTAGCCTAATTAAAGTAGAAAATCTTTTTGGCAGTGGTGGAACAGGTGAAAGGCCAAAGACCGATTGACGGTTAGAATCAAGGCATTTGCATCAATAATGCAACGAGTAACAATGATCCATCCGTGTAGGATTTGTTTTTTGGACCATTGAAGAAGTATTGAATCCTTTTCCCATCAATGTTATCCTTTTATATCTTTTTAATATTTTTAAATGGAGAATCTGGAATGGGTTTTGAATAAAGAATGTAGATTTAAGTTAAAAAAACCCTAGCGGCGGCAGCGATGAAAGAACCCCAGAAACCCATTCCAGTGGAGATCCAGCGAAGAATTACTAAGTTTTTTGTGACTAAACTACCGGAGAATTGCAGCGACAGTGATCTTGCAGGAGTTTTACATGTGCGTGGAGTTATATTCGACATTTACATAGCCAAAAAGAGGGATAAAGGATGGAATAGGTTTGGGTTTGTTTCTTTCCTTGACGTCAAAGACAAAGAAGAGATGGTTCGGAATTTGAAGTCTGTTAGGTTAGGGGATTACAAGTTGTCTTTCAATATTGCTAGGTATGTGTTGGAAGATGGTGAAATCAGGGATCCTCCACCTAGGTCTAAGCCGAAACCTCCTTACCAAAGTTCTGATAATGTAGGTGGGGGGGGGGGGGGTCCACAAGGTATGAGAAATCCGGGATGTTCTCTTTCAGAGAAGCACTTACGGGGGAGAGGAGGAAACCGATGGAGAGGATAAGGTACTGAGGTTGGGTGATAAGCCAACGACGTTCGGTGATTTACACAATAAAGCTCTTTTGGTGAAAGTTGGATCCTTCGAGTTGGTTCGGGGATTTAAACAAGAATTGCTTGATATGGGGTTGGGTGAAGGAATTATCCGATACGTTGGAGCTATGCAGTTTCTAGTTTCTTTCAACAATGGGGAGCATGCTATCATGGCCAAAGATGAGTTGGAAGGAAGAAGCGACGTGTTTGTAGAGGTCAGTATTTGGGAAGGGCAGGAGGTGGCATTTGAAAGGTTAGCATGGATCAAAATTTTTGGGTTGCCTATTCACTTGTCATCTGGTGATAATTATGAAGAGGTGGCGTCGCTGTTCGGGAGGGTGGTTCACAAGATTCATTTCGACACATTCGGTAATGACATTTCAGTTCGGTACGCTGGGATTTTAGTTAAGACTGGGGACCATATCAAAGGAGAGGTTTCAGTCTTGTGGAATGATAAAATGTACACGGTTTGGGTTTCGGAAGTTAGTGGTGAATGGTTTCTGGGTTCGTCATTGCTTCGGACCAATGGGGGTGAAGTCAATCAGGAAGATAATTCTGGGTGTAGTTCTGACGAGGAGATGTCCGAAGATGAGCAGGTGGTGGTCGAACCAGTTACCGGAGATGATGACGTGGAAGAACTCGAAGATGAGATTCCGGAAGGTGTGGAGGTATTGAATACATTAAATGCGGATTGCGTAATTTCAGGAACGCTCAATGATGAGGCTGATTTGTTTCCAAACTTAGAGGAGAACTTTAAGGAGCCAGTTACGATCTTAGTTAATGATGAGATTGATAAGGTGGACCCCATCGGTTTGAAAGGCAAAAACAAGAGAAAGAAAAATATAGGTAGGAAGGTTTTGGGCCAGGATTTTGGGTCGTACAGTAGCAGCAATGAAAGGCCCAACAAAGAGTCAAGGTTGGATGAAAATGATCCATTTGGGCTGGCACCTATTATTTTGGGCTTAAATGTTAATACTCAAAGAGGAGAGGTGGGCCAAGATGGGTCAAATATAAATTTCGTTGAGCTTATGGATGATCCGGTTGATGTTGTGACTCCTGATATTGCTCCGAACGGAGAAAGAACTATTAACTCAGCAGTCATGGATTCGGTTCTCATAGATCATACGAAGGTGACAGAGAAGCAAGATAAAAACTCTTTGGAGGTTGAGGTAAGTTGTACTTCTAAACTTGGGTCTGTGGTTGGAGTGGATTTATCCAATTTTCAATCTCTGATTAGGGATTCGATCGTTAACAAAGGGTTATAAGCTGGTTTTAAATGAATTTCCTTTCGTATAATGTTAGAGGGCTTAGTGGCAATGGTAAAGGGGGGAAGGTTAAAAGTTTAAAAGAAAATTTTGGTGTGGATTTCTTAGCTATTTAGGAAACTCTTATGGGTGATTACAGTGGGTTTGATTTTCATTGTTGTTGGGGTCAAGATACTTTGGATTTTGATACGGTTGTGTCGACGGGGAGATCAGGGGGTTTGGCGAATGTGTGGAACCCAAATGTTTTTAAAAAATCTTATTCGGTTTCCAACTGTGGAACCCAAATGTTTTTAAAAAATCTTATTCGTTAGTTGAAGACGGGTCTATCCTTAACTGTGTGAACATATACGCTCCTCAAAAGTTGGGGGAAAAGAGGTCGTTATGGGAGGAGTTGAAGACTACTCTTTGTGGTTACCGGGGATGCTTATTCTTATGGGGGATTTTAACTCGGTTAGATTCCCCGAAGAGAGAAAAAATTCGCGTTTTAACCATAAATGTGCAGCTAACTTCAATAACTTTATTGATCATATGGGCTTGTTCGAATATTCGATGAGGGGATGCAAGTTTACCTGTTTGAATGTCAAGGAAAGAGAATTCAAATTAAGTAAGATTGACCGTTTCTTTGTGTGCCATAGTTTTTTAAACAGGTGGCCAACTGCGGTGTTGAGAGCTCTAGAGAAAAACTGTTCAAATCATTCTCCTATTTTGCTCTCTTTGGTGGATGTGAATTTCGGGCGTAAGCCTTTCCGCTGGTTCAATTCGTGGTTAGACAGAGATGGGTGTAAACAGGAAGTGCTCAAAGTCCTTGAAGACTCTTCTATCGTTGGGTCCCCAGAGGTGAAATTAGTAAGAAACTCAAGTCTGTGAAGCAAGCGTTGATTTCTTGGTGGCGTGATTTTAATAAAAAGAGGGAGAAGAGCTTATTACGCTGCAAAAAGATATTGAGAGAATGGAAAGAATTATAGAAGACAGAGCCTTGGAAGAGGAGGAGATTTGGGTTTGGGAACAGTGTAAAAAAGAAGTCGATTATATTAACCAGTGCATGTTTCGTTTGTGTGACAAATGCTTCTCTAGATTAGTTTCGTTTTTGTGTCGGTTGATAAGTTTATTGTAACATGTTTGACGTAATTATAAGTCAAACATGATAGTCTTTTGTGTTTTACCCTAGCAAACATATATAGTTTGAGAAGATACCTTGAGAAGATACTTAGAGAAGATACCTTGAGAAGATGCCTGAGAAGATGGTTATCTTCACGGAATCTTTATCTTCACGGCATCTTTATCTTCACGGAATATTTATCTTCACAGGCTTTATCTTCGTAGGTTATCTTCTCAGGCCCATGCACTATAAATATGTGCATTGGGGTGTAGGCTAGGGTTAGCAGTTGTTTTCTTTGTTGCTTGTAATTGATATTATTCCCACTGAAAGTTTATCAATAGACAAGCCGGTTTTAACTGTTATTCATCGTGTTTATCGTTTGTTCGGTTCATAGTTTGCATAAACATCTATCAAGGGATTCCGCACCTTGATAGATATGATCTAGCTTGTATCGATCCGTTCAAAGGACCTACAATTGGTATCAGAGCATCTTACGCTCGATTGTACGGTTCAAGCTTGATTATTGCAAATATTGATTCGATTGGATCTTGTTTTTTTTTTCGTTTAAATCTTCTTCAGATCAAATATCATTCTTAAATAAAATTATTGCTGTCACTGAAAGTTTTAGGTTGATTTAGAGGTATTTTGATCCTAAAAATATTTCTAAATTCAATCAGTTCATAAATCGCATCTGTGGATCTGTCTAAACTGTATCTTCGTGGGGGATTTAGGGGTTAACTTCGTGACATGTTAATAGCGTAATAGTCGGTGCAGTCTTAATTAACAAAGATAACCTCATAACTTCGGGAACCGACAAAGGAATCAAGTCAAAAGTTTAACTTCACCTTGAACCTTAACTCCGTGACCTAGCAATCTGTTGATATTTATCTTCGCATATTGCATCTTTGCCTCACCTTAAAATCATATCTTCGCATATATATCTTCGGACTACATATCAGGATTGAAAACACTTTTTGAAGATAAGTCACATTAAAGATAAATTAATCATGCGAAGATAGTGATGGAGCATTCATTGTTGAGATAAGTCTGTCCATGCGAAGATAGATATAGGATCCATTTATTTATTTTTTTTCCGAAGATAGATATAATATCAATTAATCATGCGAAGATAGATATAGGATCAATTAATTTCGTTTCTTAATTTTGTTTCTTCGCATAATTTCGTTTCTTTATTTATTTTTTAATTTCGTTTGGACTGTGACTTGGACTTGATCATTTAAGTTTTACTTTGAACCTTATAATTGAACTTTGAATTGGACTTGGACTTTGGACCTTTACTTGAATCTTGAACATTTAAATTAATTTAATTCTTATTAAACTAAAATTAAAATGTCAACTCTAAACAAGTTTCTTGAAATGGACCATGAAGTAGGTAAGTCAAACTCACCACCTAAAATGATTTCAGTTAACGATTATTATTGATGGAAGGACAGGTTTGAAGAATGGGCAAGGTTTTACATGATGAGATGATGGATTTGCATAAGAGATGGTTACATACCACCATCCAGAGATGTAAATGGTCGAACTGTTAAGGTTGACTTTAAAAATATGGATGAAGAAGAAAAGCAAATGTTCGAAGCTGAGAACAAAGCACATGCTGCCATCACAATGAGCATGCCACAAGAGATATTGCACACGTTTAGAAAATATCAAAATGCACAAGATTTGTGGGAAGCTCTTGAAAAACGGTTTCAGGGAAATGATAATGTTAAGAAAAATAGAGTTGATTTACTCAAGAAACAGTTTGCTGTCTTTAGGGCATTCACAGGTGAAAACCTATAAGAGATCATCACGAGATACTACCATCTTGTTACGGAACTGGAGAATTACAAGATTGAGCACACTGATGTAGAGATGACCACCAAGATTCTGGATGCATTGCCTGCAAAGTGGGAAGTTTATACTCTTCTCATTAAAGAGAATCCTGAATTCGCCACCTACACGCTTGATGATGTTATAGGAAAGCTTAGAGCCTATGATTTGGCGATGAAGAGGAAGGATGAAGGTTCTGATCAGGTTCAAGATCCGGGAGTGTATTATAGGAAATCGTCATCCAAATCCTCATCCGGTGGCACCTCAAGCAGCAGTGGGAATGCAACTGCATTCTTCTCAGGAGAAAATTCTGGTAACATTATGTTAGATTCTGATGGTGAAGTTTGTTTTGTATCTGTTTCAGGTGAGTCAACAAAAGTGAAGGACATTCCCTCAGGAAGAGAGAAGGGAAAGAGCACTGCTGAATCCAAATGTGATCACAAGTCACGCAAGTCTATGCCAATGAGTGTCAAATCAGCAGAAGAGCAGCTTGCTGTTTTGTCTTCCTTTGTAGCTTCCTACGAAAACTACATACAAGGGAAGATAAACGATCCGGCAGTTTTTGACGAAGACTATGATCAAATAGATCCGGATGACTTAGAAGAAATGGATTTGCAGTGGAATCTTGCTATGATCTCCAGAAGAGCAAAAAGGTTCATGGACAGAACTGGAAGAAAGCTGGTGGGAGGTCGAGCTGGATTTGACAAATCAAAGGTGAAATGCTACAACTGCTACAACTTCGGTCACTTTGCAAGGGAATGCTCCAGACCAAAGAACCAGAACCAGAATCAAAATAATACTGTCAGGCAAAGCTCGTCAGTGGGGCCATCTCAGAGCAACACTAGCCCTAAGGCCCTAATGGTAGCAAAACCTGATGGTACGTATGACTGGAGTTGTGTGCTCGATGGTACTGATGGATCGAGCAATCAGGCATTCATGGCAGAGATTGTGGAAGAAAAGTCTGAAAGTGATGGAGAATCTGGTGTCGAGACTGAAGAGAAAGAAAGTACAACTGAAGAGGCTGAAGCAACCAAGATTGAAGAGGAAGCTGTTAAGGAGTCAACTGCACAGGTGCTGGATCTGACAGCATCAACTGAGGGGATGTCTGCTAAAGAATTCATGGCTTACATGGCAGACTTGTCCTCCAATGAGAAAAAGGTACTCCTCCATCTACCTCTAGTTGTAGAAGCTTGTAATAAATGTGTTGATTATGCTGAGCGTATTCTATTACTTGTGAAAGAAAATGATAAAGTTGCTGAGCATAATACTGAGTTAGTCGTACTTCTAGACAAAGAGAAAGAGTTTAACATAGGCAATAAGATTAGAGAAGGGAACCTGAAAACCTCCCTTAATGCTGCTAAGAAAGATCTAAAAGAAATTAACTATGCTCTTAGGGAAAAGATAGATTACCTTAATCTAACACAGTTGGCCTTAGTTGATAAACAAGAAGAGATTGCTAAGAAAAATGCTGAAATAGACCAACTTAAGGTTAAGGTAGCTGATCTGAATAGGCAGATAGATCAAGTTCGCAGCTCAAAATATCTTATAAGTGCTTTAATAGATTCTGGAAGAGACACCAAGAAGTTCATTGATGAAAAAGGTGGATTAGGTTACCAAGATGTACCACCTCCCGTTACTGGAAACTATTCGTTTCTACCAACTGAGAAGGAGGTAACTGAAGAAATCTGTAAACCTAAGATAGATGAGAAGAAAGCTCATGTAAGTGAGAGTGAAATTAATTCTGAGAATGGTAGTTCATCAAGTGTGTCTGACGATGAACAAACAGGTGAAGTGTTAAAGAACAGTACTGGGTCGGGGGTTAATCAAACTAATCCAGTTAAAATTAACCCAACTGAATCAAAGACTCAACCCAAAAAGGCTGAACCAAAAACGATTTTAAAAAATCCAAAATCTGTTAAGATAGGTGAAGCCAAAACTGAAATTAATCAGGGTAATGCTGATTGTTCCGGCAACACTTCACCAAAATCTGCTAGCAATGAGGGATCGACCTCAAGGGGACAATACAAAAAGCCCCTTGAGAAGCGTTCCTATTTTAAATGTCATCAAAAAGGTCATGTCGCTAGCATGTGCACTGCCAAGAAGAAAAGTAGCACTGCATCAACTGATGCAAAGAAAGGTGAGACTCCTGCTAAGTCTGAAAGCAGGAAAGAGGTAAGCAACTCTGCAAAGAAATCATTGCAGAGACAACTTGAGAAAGATTCAGAAGGTGGGTCTAGGGATCCAGGAAAACGCCCAGTTAACAAGAATTTTGAAAAACCTGCGTTTGTCCCTAGACAGGTAAATGTTGGCCAGGCGAGCACATCTGGTGCTCAACCATCTACGCAGGCAGCACCTGCAAATGCCAACAAGTACCAACCACCTCATAGGCAACAACGTCACCAAAGTCCACAAGGTGACAAACTTAATTTTGTAAATAATTATAATAATCAAAATGGTTATAGGGATAGACAGTATTCAAATAACCAACATTTTTCAAGAAATAATTACAATCAGGGATACTCCAACAGAGGGAGTTTCCTTCAAAATAACAATAACAGGCCAGTGAATCATGGAGGATACCACAATTCTCAGAATCAAAGGCCCTACAGACATTATAACCAAATGAACAGAAACAGCCCACCAAGATCCAGGACTCAAGTGGGGAGTGATGGATATTGGAGGGAGTTCACTATTGTTGATGAAATGGGACGACCCAAGACTCTCACAGCTTGGGTCCCCTACTCTAACTAATCCTCTTTGTGAATGCAGGAGCTGCTGAGGAGGGTTATCAACTGGTGGTATGTTGATAGCGGCTGCTCCAGGCATATGACAGGGGAGTTAAGATTGTTGATTGAATTTATGAAATGTGATGGAGGTTTTGTAAACTTTGCTGGCGCCAAAGGCAGGCGCATCTCAGGAAAGGGGAAGGTCACTAATGGCAAGATCACCCTAGAAGGAGTGAACTATGTTGAGGAGCTTAAACACAATCTCATGAGTGTCTCGCAAATCTGCGACAAGGGGCATTCGGTTCACTTCACCAAGACTGAAGCTTTAGTGTTGAAACCAGGAGTAATAATTCCAAAAGAGTGGATAATTATGAGGGCTCCTAAAAGAAACGACACGTATATCATGGATATGAGCATGCATGACGATTCTTCAACGGAGACTACATGTTTATTGTCCAAAGCATCTGCATCAGACTCACTTCTTTGGCATAGAAAGATGGGACACATCCATTTCAGAAAACTAAACTACATTGTAAAACACGGTTTGGTAATGGGTGTTCCTTTAAAAAGTTTTGGGATTGAGGACAAATGTGTCCCTTGTAAAAAGGGAAAGCAACACAAGAAGCCTCATCACCCAAAAACTGTTAATTCTATTTCTGCTCCTTTTGAATTGCTTCACATTGATCTTTTTGGTCCAGTGAACGTTAGGAGCATTGGTGGAAAATTTCATTGCCTTGTGATTACTGATGATTTTTCTAGATTCTCGTGGGTGTTTTTCTTAGCTACGAAGGATGAAACTGCTGAAATCTTGACGAACTTCATTCTTCAAGCAGAGAATCTGTTCAACACCACACTGAAGAGGATCAGAAGCGACAATGGCTCGGAGTTCAAGAACAGCACATTTTCAATCTTTTGCATTCGCAAGGGAATTGAACATCAATTCAGTGCTCCCTCTGAGCCTCAACAAAATGGAGTCGCTGAGAGGAAAAACAGGACTTTGATTGAATCTGCTCGAACCATGCTAGCTGACTCTAAGCTTCCCGTTCATTTTTGGGGGGAGGCTGTGAACACAGCATGTTATGTCTTGAATAGGGTTTTGACCGTTAAGAAACACAATAAAACGTGTTATGAACTCTTAAACGGTCGTAAACCCAACATCAAAGATTTTGAGCCATTTGGAATGCCTTGCACTATTCTGAAAAATAAAAACCAACCAAAATTTTGTGAGGTGGCAGATGAAGGATTCTTCCTTGGTTATGTCCCCGGCTCACCAAACAAACGTGTTTGGAATAAATCAAAGGGTGTAGTTGAAATTGCTTTTAATATTGAAATAACAAGTTACTCACCACCAGATAGTGCACAGGAACCAAGTTGGATGTTCGATTATGACTCTGTTTTTAAGTCTTTTAATGTTCCTCATACCTTTAATGCAGAACCACAGGAAGAAGAACTAGTGATTGTTGATGATGAGGATGATGACTTTGTTTCACCTCGTTCAATAGTCCAGATTTCTGCAGAAAAGACCAAGACAGATGCAAGTACCAGCTCTTCGGGAAACAACCAATCTTCATCCACACCAGAGGTCATTGCAACTGAAGAAGAACCTTTCACGAATCCGTTCGGGATAGATTCTATTGATGAGGAAGTGGCTGCAGGAGATATTGGCTCCAATTTAGATGAAGATATGCCGGTAGACACTGTGATTTCAACACGCGCAAATAGGGTTCATCCAGTTGACTTCATCCTGGGGGATCCTAATGCAGGCATTCAGACTCGGAGAAGTTTTGCTAATGCAAACTGCATGTATGCAAGAATTGTTGATTCAGGGATTGTGAACAAATGTATGAAGTGCTTTATCTCGCAAATTGAACCTAAGAGTTATCAAATGGCTCTTCGGGACAATGCGTGGGTGGAAGCTATGCAAGAAGAGGTCTCTCAGTTTAGGAAGCTCAAAGTCTGGGAGTTGGTCGATCTCCCTCGAGGTGCACAGGAAATTGGCACCAAATGGGTTTTTCGAAACAAGAAAGACGACAATGGTGTAGTGGTCAGGAATAAGGCTCGTCTTGTGGTAAAAGGGTTTAATCAACAGGAAGGGATAGACTTCAATGAAGTGTTTGCACCAGTTGCTAGGCTAGAGGCAATTCGCTTGTTTCTGGCATTCGCGTCTCACAAAGGATTTAAAGTTAATCAGTTAGACGTTAAAAGCGCCTTTCTGTACGGAAAAGTCCAAGAGCTGGTGTATGTCTCACAACCACCGGGGTTCACTGATCCAGAATATCCAGATCGGGTCTTCAAACTTGACAAGGCCCTTTATGGACTTCATCAGGCACCTAGGGCATGGTATGAGACACTGTCTTCTTACCTCTTGAACAATGGATTTGAGAGAGGAAAGATTGACAGTACACTTTTCATTCGGAGAAAAGGAGAAAATTTTCTGCTGGTACAGGTGTACGTTGATGACATCATTTTCGGGTCACCTGATGAAGACTTATGCAATGAATTCGAGCAGGTCATGAAAAGGAAGTTCGAAATGAGTGCTATGGGGGAGTTAAAGTTCTTTCTTGGTCTACAGGTGGATCAGAAGGCAGATGGAATATTCATCCATCAAACTAAGTATGTGCATGACATCCTGACTCGTTTCAAGATGAATGATTGCACACCTTACTATACTCCTCTACCGGTCAACCACGGTCTCGGTCCAGATACTGAAAGCGACAAATATGTCGACCCCACAGAGTACCGGGCAATGATTGGTTCACTCATGTATCTTACTGCTTCTAGACCTGACATTATGTTTCCAGTTTGACTTTGTGCCAGGTTTCAGGCGGATCCAAAGGAGTCACATATGATTGCGGTCAAACGGATAATGAGATACCTTAAGGGGAAACCCAAATTAGGTCTCTGGTATCCATCAGATGGTGGATTAGATCTCTTATCCTACACCGACTCAGACTACGGAGGATGCAACCAGAACAGAAAATCAACGACTGGTGGATGTCAACTACTTGGGGGGAGACTCGTATCCTGGAAATGTAAAAAGCAGGCTTCTGTAGCGGTGTCCTCATGCGAGGCTGAATACGTTGCAGCTGGTAGCTGCTGTTCACAAGTTTTGTGGATACAACAACAAATGCGGGATTACGGTTTGAATTTTCAAAATACTCCCATTATGATTGATAACCAATCTACCATTTCCATAACTGAAAACCCAACCAACTTTTCTAAAACTAAACATATTCATATCAAACATCACTTTATAAGAGATTGTTTTGAAAAGAGAATGATTCATTTAGAAAAAGTTGACACAAAAGATAATTTGGCAGACCTTTACACCAAGGCTTTTGATAGGGCTCGTTTTGAACTGTTGGTGCAACTGAACGGGATGAGGAATCCTGAATGATTTTACGTTTCCTATAAGTTTCTGAAGTTTTTGTAAATAACTTTTCTGTTAAAAAAAATGCTTATCTAGATTAGTTTCGTTTTTATTAGTGCATGTTTGTGTGACAAATGCTTCTCTAGATTAGTTTCGTTTTTGTGTCGGTTGATAAGTTTATTGTAACATGTTTGACGTAATTATAAGTCAAACATGATAGTCTTTTGTGTTTTATGTTAGAAAACTTACATTGTGATCGCCTCAACGCCTCTTGTACATGAAGCTAGCGTGTTTCCGAGTCTCTATACTTGCTGCAATAAACTATAACAGAAAACGAAATCATAGAAGTGAACCGGGCTTGTGTTTGACACAATTCCCTTAAACAGATTCTTCGTCTGTTCCCAGGGTACACCGGTTCGAAACAGTGGTGGTGCACTGCCGGACTATCCCACTTGCCTGAAAAATAATCGAACTTGGTTGCTACTGCTATGTATTCGAGTTGTGTTTCTAGTGTATGTGTGTTTCAAGAGTTTCTTCATGTATATTTCTCATATCTCAAAATGAGGTACAAAGACTCATATGTATACATGAACTATGGCTAGTGAAAAGTCTCACATAATTAGAGACTTAAATTTTATTTATTAGCCATAAAACTCTATTCAAGCCTCATAAAGTATCTTTATTTGTCTTGAATTAATCACATGAAGAATATAGTTAATAATTATAATTTCACTAAATTATAATTAAATCTACATTCACCTTATTTCCAACAATCCCCCACATGAATGGAGATTTATCAAACACGCATATTTCGAACAAACCCCCACATGAATAGAAGTCATACTCAGAAACAACCTCATTCCGATTAAATTTCAACAGTTGAGTTTTGCATACGATAGGTAGGTGTGACCCTTTGAACCTTCGCTTATGAAACGCACTTAGCCCACTAGCTCTGAGTAGAACGCGATGTCTTTGAACTCGTCTGCCGTTTGTGTGGACGACAATACGCTTCACACAAGACTCTCCCTGACAACGTCAAGTCCTCATAGTTGTGTCCGTTATGGTCATGGACACGTGCCTGGTTCTGCGAGAGCTCTTAAGTATTGTGCCCCAACAATACCCTTCGAAGCGACCCCACTTCTCTCTCACATAGGTGATCTACTGGGACTGGTTACCTCAGTCAAATCATTAAAAGCCATAGGCTTAACCTCCACCTTGTCACTTTTTAGGAATGGACTAGGAAGCTTATTTAATTTATAGTAAGCTCCCTTTTTCAAAATGTGGGATTTCCAACAACTCTTTCCCACAGTGACCTTCGCCAATTCATACAATTAGGTTGTCCTATTGAACTCAGATCTTGGGATCTCCAGTCAGCTGAGTTAGGTTTCCTTCGCATAAACTTAGCCTTTCATGGGCTTTAGTCCCATTCCCATTGACGACTTCTAAACTAACTCTCTGCTTAAGCCTTTTGTTAGCGGATCCGCGATGTTATCCTTTGACTTCACATAGTCAATAGTGATAACTCTTATAGAGATTAGTTGTCGTATCGATCATGCCTACGCCTTATATACCTATTCTTAATGATACACATTGTGATATGAGCTCTGCCAATTACCGATTGACTATCACAACGTATGCATTGGGCCAATGCCGGCTTCGGCCACCTAGGTATATCCTTAATAAATTGACGTAGCCATTCTGCCTATTCATCCTTTTTATCCAAAGCGATGAATTTTGATTCCATCATGGATCTAGCAATAACCATTTGCTTAGATGATTTCCATGTTATCGCGGCACCTCCAAGTGTGAACAAATACCCACTCGTTGCCTTGGAATCATTCGTGTAAGATATCCAATTCGCATCACAATAACCTTCAATAACTGTTGGATATCTTTTATATTGCAGCCCGTAGTCTCGTATGTATCCTAATTACCAAAGCACCTGTGTCACGTAATTCCAATGAATTGAACTTAGGTTGCTCATGCATCTACTTAGCTTTCTTGCTAAGTTTGGTCTGATACAACTCATCAGATACATCAGGCTGCCAATAATTCTTGAGTACTCTAATTGGTTACCAGGCTCACCTCGATTCTTAGCTAGACATTGACTCGTGTCAATGAAATTTCTAGCCACATTAGAGTCATTTCCATTGAACCTCTCAAGAATTTTGTCCACATAATAGGACTGACTTATAACAAGTCTGTTCTAGGTTCGTGTGATTTGTACTTCCCAAACTCACATCCATTTATATCAAACCTTCTATTTTCAAATGCAAGTCACCTCCACACTTGTTATTGGATAACTACCAAATGGGGTGATGAAAGTTTCTTCCTTTCATATGTCGCTTAAAACTTCTCAAGTACCATTTTTACATCCCTACGGATTGTTTCTTAAATGGCTCTTCCCCCCACATTGCTTGCACTTTGATTAAGTTTGAGTAATATCACTCATGATGACATAAGACACCCGTGATAAGATAGTGACTATCTATATCTTTGTGTTATTGGGGTCATCCATTATATTACTCAACCCATATTACTCACACGAACCGTTTTCTGAGCTATATGAGTTCTCATATTCAGCTAAATAGTATCGTAACCAATGAACTATTTATTCAGTCCTTTCGAGTCATCCTTTTTAATGAATTATATATTTGCTTTTACAAAATTCATTCTTATGTTGTCACAGATGTTTGAATGTTCAAAATTAATTTATTCTCCGTGGAGCATCTAAATTAACAAGTATTAGTCTAGCATGCTTTAGACTACAAATACTTAGCATGTGAACAGAAGATGCCTCATTCTGATTCTTCACAGCCTTAAGAGATAACTCACTATCTCTTCCTAACATTCATGTCTTAGTTTAGACACAAAATGAGATTTTGTTTACCATTCCAAAAACTTTGGTTTAAAGAATGCTTCAAACCATAATTAATTCCATCCATTAGGATCAAGACTCGTTTGCCTTTAATCTCCAAGGCTTCACCATTGACTCTTTAGGACTTAAACATAAGTCTTAACATAAGTCACTTTGATAAACATATTCATCATCAACAAGTCAATGAGATTGACACTCAACGACATGACTTCCACATATCCCTAAGTGATATGTATATATTTTGTTGAACCTATTTATTGGGTGACTCTCCCAAAATACATCATGAATCCTCCATATAGTTCAACCAACATTGATGGTTTGTAGAAACTCTACACGTCCATCACTATTCTAAGTCTTTTATAATAAATCTCACAATATTTCTCAAAGACTTATGAATAATAACATATATTCCTGTCATATGTTATAGTCATCAAAACTACATTTGTGCATTTCTACGTAAATGCTTTCAACATTAGATGACATATCTCGTTTTCGTGCATTTAACTTCAATACACTTGCCACGTTGATCATGATTATCTCAATGGGGATGGATGAAAAGTTTTTTCTTCTTAGTCATTTAATTAGAGACTTAAGACTCTAATTAAGACTCTAATAAAACCTCATCAAATGGCATTAAGAACTCTACTCAAGAGTTTCACCATGTGAAATAAAACCTCATCAAATGGCATTAAAAACTCTACTCAAGAGTTTCAATTATACACTTAATTTAGTCTTAAAACTATAATCAAGTGTCATAAATAAATTAACTCTACTAAAGAGTTTTTCTTCAATTCACCACATGAAGAGTTTTACCAATTAATTATAATTTACCAAATTATAATTTCAATATAATCCAAAATATATATGACATATTACATATATCTTTAAACGGATGCATATAAGGATATATAAACCTCAAATGTCAAAGTGTTATTTTCTTCAACACTTTATCGTTTGACGAAATAATAGCAATTATATCGTCTCGTGGCATGTTTCGAGGTACTCCCTCAATACACTGTTCAAAACAACAAAGTTGTTTATACTTAACTACTCACAAGTAGTCGAACAAGTATACATGGTCCAAAACAACATCAAGTTGTTTTACACTAAATAGTCTCTCTAGACTATTATATGGTTCAAGTCATCATACTTCTCATACAAGTATCAAACCATATATAATTTGCAAAAGACATGTTTATTCATACAAAACATTTCTACTTTTACAAGTATTTTCCATAAACTATACATATTTATGTTTTGATTACACATCAAAACCATAAACTCTAATATAGTTTTATTATTTAAACCATTCCTAACTCACTTGTTAGAGTATATGGTTTTCATGACTAACCATTTCTAATTTATTCATTAGAAACTATACGTGTACCATATAAACATATACGGTTTAAAAATTAACCATTTCTAACATACTTGTTAGAATGCAAACGATTACACGTTTCATCATATAGATTTTGGTTATATCAAATAAACCTTTTTCTAACACACCCGTTAGAAATAAAGGATTACCAAAATCATTTTAAAGGTCATTGGTTTATATTCTCAACCGTTTCTAACCTGCCTGTTAGAAATACACGATTATGACAATCGTTTTCGACCTTGTTGGTTTATATAAAATAAACCGTTTCTAACACCCACGTTAGAAAATTAAACCATTTACATAAATGGTATTAACTTTTGGATTTACCAAAATATACCCGTTTCAAACTCACTCGTTAGAAACCGTCAAATTAACCAAACCGGTTTAATCTTGGAAAAGGTTGAAACACCCAATTCTCCATAAACCCATGAGTTGAAACACCTCATTAAAACATTTAAGAATATTTGACCCAACTTAATGGTATTCTTATTATTTTTTAAGTTTCAACTTTGAAGTTTTAATTAGTATTCTTACTATTACCTTCAATAAAACAAAATAAGTTTATAACTTTTTTATTTTCACAAAATTTTCAAAGTACAAATTTCCAACACTTTTGTGTATTTTGTACAATAATCTTTTCTAACACACTGGTTAGAAAATATAAACATCTTATTTTGTCTTTACAAAATCATCAAACTCTAACACGCCCGTTAGAGATATCAATATATAAGTTTACAAATTAAACTTATGATTTTGTAAATAATAATTTCTAATACGCTTATTAGAAATGTTTCATGACACGTTATTCTTTCAACGTCGTCGATTCTAACACGCTTGTTAGAAATACATGTTTCAAAACCATATATTTCGAATCCTTTTAATTTCCAATACTCTTATTAGAAAATGTATACATTTCAAATACTTTGAAATTATCTTTCTAATATGCTTACTACAAAGAAAACATGATCAACCAAGTTTACATGGGTTTTCAACTAATATGTCTTTTCTAATACTATCATTAGAAATTCAAAAAAAAAAGTTTAAACACATATTAGAAATGTTTCATAGTCCGGTTTATCTAAATATAACTCAAAACCCATGAATCTGAAAATTAAATCAAAAATTCGTTTTGTAGAAACAATCTTTCGGATTAAAGATTGCATTCTCATCATGAATGTAATCCAATCGATGTACCAAAGAAAACATGTACAAACTTTCACGAACCCAAATTCCTTAGGAAGAACACGAAAGTTTGTTCACTAATCTGTTTAAGTTTGTTAGAAAACTTACATTGTGATCGCCTCAACGCCTCTTGTACATGAAGCTAGCGTGTTTCCGAGTCTCTATACTTGCTGCAATAAACTATAACAGAAAACGAAATCATAGAAGTGAACCGGGCTTGTGTTTGACACAATTCCCTTAAACAGATTCTTCGTCTGTTCCCAGGGTACACCGGTTCGAAACAGTGGTGGTGCACTGCCGGACTATCCCACTTGCCTGAAAAATAATCGAACTTGGTTGCTACTGCTATGTATTCGAGTTGTGTTTCTAGTGTATGTGTGTTTCAAGAGTTTCTTCATGTATATTTCTCATATCTCAAAATGAGGTACAAAGACTCATATGTATACATGAACTATGGCTAGTGAAAAGTCTCACATAATTAGAGACTTAAATTTTATTTATTAGCCATAAAACTCTATTCAAGCCTCATAAAGTATCTTTATTTGTCTTGAATTAATCACATGAAGAATATAGTTAATAATTATAATTTCACTAAATTATAATTAAATCTACATTCACCTTATTTCCAACATTTTACCCTAGCAACATATATAGTTTGAGAAGATACCTTGAGAAGATACTTAGAGAAGATACCTTGAGAAGATGCCTGAGAAGATAGTTATCTTCACGGAATCTTTATCTTCACGGCATCTTTATCTTCACGGAATATTTATCTTCACAGGCTTTATCTTCGTAGGTTATCTTCTCAGGCCCATGCACTATAAATATGTGCGTTGGGGTGTAGGCTAGGGTTAGCAGTTGTTTTCTTTGTTGCTTGTAATTGATATTATTCCCACTGAAAGTTTATCAATAGACAAGCCGGTTTTAACTGTTATTCATCGTGTTTATCGTTTGTTCGGTTCATAGTTTGCATAAACATCTATCAAGGGATTCCGCACCTTGATAGATATGATCTAGCTTGTATCGATCCGTTCAAAGGACCTACAATTAACCAGTGCAAGGTTAAAGATTTGAAGCAGAAATCTAGGATTCGGTGGGCTATGAATGGAGATGATAATACGGCCTTTTTCCACGGGGTGGTGAATGGGAGGAAAGCATCAAACGCCATTCCGGGTCTTTTGGTGAATGGGGAGTGGATCTCGAAGCCTTCGCTGGTCAAACGAGAGGTGTTCATGCACTTTAGAAAACAATTTTCGGAGAAAGTAGTGGTTAGGCCGGTTCTTCAATGTCCACTTATTAAAAAGGTGCCAGTGGATTGTATTGACGCCTTGGTAGATAGGTTTTCTAAAGAGGAGATAAAGCAGGCGGTTTTTGATTGCGGTTCAGATCGGGCTCCCGGCCCGGTTGGTTTTAATTTCAGCTTTGTGAAATTTGTTTGGGATTACCTAGAAGCCGACTTCTTTGATCTTATGGGGTCTTTTTTTGATTCGGGAACTATTGGTGTAGGTCATGGTTCCTCGTATATTACTTTAATTCCTAAATCCAAGAACCCAGTCGGGTTAATCGATTATAGACCGATTACGTTGGTTGGGGTGATAAGCAAGGTGGTTTCTAAAGTTCTTGCTCTTCGTATTAAAAAGGTTTTGAACCATGTTATTTCAGACACTCAATCAGCTTTTCTTAGAGACAGATTTATCTTGGATGGTCCGTTGGTTTTGAATGAGGTCTACGGGTGGTTAAACAAAAAAAAAAGAAAGATAGCCTTCATGTTAAAAATAGACTGCGAAAAAGCCTATGATAACGTGAATTGGGGTTTTCTTCTGTCGATGTTGGACCAAATGGGTTTTCCCAATCAGTGGGGGAGATGGTTAAAGGGGTCTTGGAGTCAGCTAGATCTTCGGTGCTAGTGAACGGGGCTCCTACGTTCGAATTTCAATGTGAGAAGGGTCTTCGCCAAGGGGATCCTCTCTCACCTTTTCTCTTCTTAATTGTTATGGAAGTGTTTTCTTGTATCATTGACAAGGCGGGTATTGAAGGTGACTTCAAAGGCATTCATGACACTAGAAACGGACTTCGGATTTCTCATCTTTTCTATGCAGACGATGTTTTAATTATTGGGGAATGGTCGAAATCTAATTTGATAATATGGCTCGATTGTTACGTATTTTTCATATGTGTACAGGTCTCAAAATCAACATTCATAAATCTCATCTCTTTGGTATTGGAGTGGATAGCGAGGAGGTTCATGAGATGGTGAACATTCTCGGGTGTAGGATCGGTGCCTTCCCCTTTGAATACTTGGGTATTAAAGTGGGGGCGAACATGAACCGTGTTTGCCATTGGGCTTCGGTGGTGGATTCGGTTAAGACTCGTTTTTCCTCGTGGAAAGCTAATTCTTTATCCATAGGGGCCGATTGACACTTATTAAATCGGTTTTGTCCAATCTTCCCATTTATTGTTTATCTATTTATAAAGCCCCTGTCCAGGTTTTGGAGCAAATAGAGAAGCTTATGAAGAATTTTCTGTGGGTCGATTTTGTCGATGCGAGGAAAATGCAATGGGTTTCGTGGGATGAAGTCACCAATTCTAAGGTTGACGGGGGGCTGGGCATTTCTAGGCTTTCAGATGTTGATAAAGCGCTTATCTCTAAGTGGGCGTGGAGATTTAAGAAGAACCATGATAGTAGCTGGCGTCGAATCATTGAGGCGCTTCACGGTGGGAGAGGTAGATGGCGTTTTCTCCCAGTGAATAATGGTTTGGCAGGCTGCTGGAAAAACATTGTAGCGCTAGTGGGCAATCTGAAATTTGGAGGTAAAGATATGCAACATATGATCAGAGGAGATGTTGGGAATGGGCTGGGTATTTGTTTCTGGTCGGACCTTTGGTATGGAGATTCAATTCTGCAGATTCGGTGGCCTCGTCTTTTTGATCTGGAAAAAAATAAAAGATGTACCATTGGGGAGAGGATCCAGATGAGTCATGGGGAGTACTGTTTCGCTGCAGAGTGGCGCAAGGGTTTAAGCTCTGTTGAGGAGCTTTCGGAATTTAGAGACCTCCAAGAGATGCTCCTAAAATGTAAGTTAACAGGTAGCGTGGATTCCTGGAGCTGGATTGCGGATACCAGCGGGTGTTTCTCTGTTAAGAATGTGAAGTCTTTGTTAAGTAGCGATCGAGACAGGAGTAGAATTCATTATATGGTTTGGACCGGGTGGATTCCGCTGAAGGTTAACATTCTTTCTTGGAGGCTAGAGATGGATCGCTTACCTACTAGGAAAGCGTTATCCAAGAGGAACATCATGGTTCAGAATGTTGTCTGCGCATTATGTGTCTCGGGAGAGGAATCTGCTTTGCATATCTTCACAGGCTGCTTGATATCGAGTGGCATATGGAGCTTCATTGAAAGATGGTGTCACTTGGAGCCTATTTTCCTTTTTGAGATCACTGATATTTTCAAGATTGCAGATTTATGTCGTGGCTCGAAGGTGAAGAGGACGATTGTTAGAGGCATCATAATGACAGCGTGCTGGGTGATTTGAAAGGCTCGTAACAAGGCTGTTTTCGAAGACGTTACTCCGAAGGTTTGTGATATGATAGCCTGTATTAAGTCTTGGTCTTTTTTATGGTTACGTAGTCGATCTAAGTTTCGTGATCTTAGATGGAAGGATTGGAGTAAGTATCCATTGTATAGTTGTTTTTGGCGGTCCTCGTTCTGTGGGCTTAGCCGTTGTTTAATGAAGTTTAACGTTCAAAAAAAAAATCACTTGTGTTGAATATAAGATTTGTTAGTTAAAATTTTATTTTAGGGTTTCATTTTTTCTAGTTGCACAATAGAGGAGCAAAAAAAAAAGTTCGCTAACCGAAAACGGTTTCACCTTAAACCGGTACTAAAAATCTCAAACCAAAACCGAATTGATACCGGTAAAAATAACTAATGCTGAAACCGGCTAAACCGAACCAGGGCTTAACAAAACCTGTACACCAACAGGTTTGGCCCCAAATCGGTGCCGCAATAACTGGTTGGAACTGTAAAAAACCAAAACCGTTTTAGGGGAAAAAGGTCAATTTTGGCCATAAACACAAATAAAGTTGTGCTTTCTTTGTGTTGATTTTCAGTTTTCTTGTTTCAAAAAATCTAAAAGTTAATATAAGTTCAAATTCATGTAGTTTAAGGAATGGAACCGAAACTGAGTCAAAAAAATTGACTCTCGAACCTATCAAATCAGGGAGGAACCGAACCAGTTCCAAACTGATTTGACTAAGAACCGGTCAAAATCAAAACCGGTTGACTGGTGTGTCAAAACTGAAAGTTTGACTGGTGTGTCAACGTCACACCTCTAACATGGTTGGTGGTGGCCAAGAATTTCCGCGATGGGTGAGGGTACCAATAAACCTATCGAAGGGGAAAATCGGACGTTATGAACAAGACCCTAAGATCCATCAACAAGAACATGCATGCTAACGTACCAAATGTATAGAGATCGCATTTACTCATTTATGTTGAATTGCTTTAGGTTTTTTACCTTGCGTCTCATCAGGGAGAGCCTCAAGGATGAAGGGAAGTTGTGCAACGAAAATGTCTGCATTTTCGACATACCACTAGCCGGGAGTTGGACCACTCCCCCTCACGAGTCCATGATAGTTAGAAACAAGTATCCCATATCAATAAGGGAGACGAGATGGCTGGCTCTCGAAAGACGAGGGTGTTTGTGATGATGATGGTCATTTACTGTTGTTTATCCATGGTAGTTTGTTGTGTGTGTCATAGCAAAGTCTTATAAATACAATTATACAAATAGGCTGATACGACTTTAGTGAAGCATGCACAAACCATATGATACATAGCAACAATGCATAATACACAAATCAAATGCACTTTTTATTTTTGTCTATGGTTTGAGATACTTGTCAAACCAATTGCTAGCTTCCTTAACCATTGTGGATGTCATCTGATGCCCAATTCCTGCTTCTGCCATCACCTGCATCTCACAACAAAATGTTAACCCAACTAACCATAATTCCATAACCAACACTTGACTCACTCGGACCGGTTAGTACATTCATTATCAGTCAAAAAAAATACGGATATTGCATTCGTTTGTGACACACTGGTTACTAATTGAAATTTTGGATAAGTGTTCCGCTTCATACTATCCCATACGTACCCATTTTGACCCATTACCTAACCCGCCCATGTTTCTAATCTTGTAAACAAGAATTGTTAGTCAAATATACCTTGAAGTTATCTGAGCAATTAGCTTCTTCATAAGCCTTGCGTGTTTCTGATATGGTAACATCCAAACCTGCCATCGGGCAGCGGGGATCTTCTGCACCTGCGTGTGTTTTACACAGTTTTCCCATGTCAACTTGGAACAAAATACGAATTCAACAGTAAATATATTTTGCATAAATAAGAAGGGTAGGTCAGTCATTTCACCATTAAAAATCAATAAAGGGCGTGATGCAATGAGCGGGACTGTATAATTTGAATCAAACTCCCTTGCCAAACCAGGAGCTATCCTGTCCCAAACCTGGTCACAAAAGTTGAAAAATATTTCTTTATCCAAGAAATTTTCCTTTTTTAAAGCTATAATAACCAGTTAGGTTAAAAAACCATTATGATGGAAACGCACTTTTTCCACAACTTCTTTGTCGATCACACTCTTCCCTAAGTCAATCCGTGCTTCTGAAATAAGCCAACGCTAAAATGAGAATCACAAAATCATTTTAAAAATTTAAAAACAAAAGCATAAGGCTGCATTTGTAATGAGAACTGATTCAAAATTTAGAAAGAAAAAACCGTTGCATGAATGGAGGAAGAAAGTTATCAAATATAGATGTGGAAAAAAAAAAAATCTAGAAAGCATGGCATATTACCTTCAAATACAGACCTGATACTGTCAACTCGAGCTTGCCATTGATCATTATCAATGGCCCACCGAAATCCCTACACAACCATATCACATTCAACTGCTTTAGTATCAGTTATGTGAACTTTTAAGTATTATATTCATACTGATGTGTGTGTATGCCTATATACAGGGTAAAGATCAAATACAAATGGGTCTTAACATGCTAAGCATGAGAAGCGGATGGAGAGCTTTTTTTTATTTTTATTTTTTTGAATTTCTTTCCATTTGTTCAAGCATGTTTTTTAGTCCTAAAATCTAAATAAAAAATATTTTTGTATAATTACCAATGTTGCAAAAATCGGCCTAGGCGGCGCCTAGGCGCTAGGCGGCGAAGAAAATCGGAATTAGGCCCTAGTCGGAGATCTAGGCGTTTTGGGCATTAGGCGGTCCTAGGCGGGACTAGGCGGTGATTTTTTTTATTTGTTTATTAAATTTCTAAGTATTTTTTAGTATCATGTGTATATATCTTAACATATTTTCAAAAAACACCTAAATTTGTGTGTATATATATAAAATACGTATAAAATACCAAAACGCCTAATTCCGCCTAATTTTCGCCTAGTCCCGACTAGTCCCTAGGCTGGACCTCACCGCCCGCCTAGCGCCTTTTGCAACCTTGATAATTACTCTAGTAGAGTAATTACAAAAATATATTTCATTTAGATTCTAGGACTTAGAACATGCTTAATAAGATCTAAAAAATTCAGAAAAAAATAAATAAATAAAATTTCCCCTTCACTTCTCGCGTTAAGACCCATTTGTATTAATGTATTTGTACAATAACCTTACCCTATATATATAAGTTTGAAAAATTACATATAAAAATTCCAATCCGATTAATAGCTAGTTGGTACCCTACCGAGTGACTAGCGCCTAGTGATTTTTACAACTTTGTTCACAGGTGGTGGAAAATGGGGAAAACGGGTCAAGAGGGTAAAATCTTGCATAAGTTGGCTTGAGTTGACCCATAACAATTTTTTTCCAAAACATTTTATTTATTTATGAATAATTAGGTTGTTAAATATAATCACAAAATCATGATATAACAATACTAATCTTTTTTTATTAAAATGATTTTGGTGGTATCATGCACTATATAAACATCGTGTGCGGGTTTCACTTGCTTGACCCATTCGCTCCATTTAACAAATCCGTTTGACCTATTAGAGCTATAGGTCAAACATACACGAATGGACCCCTGAAGTGGCCAAATCACAAGGAAATGGCTCGAAATTGCCACCTCTATTTTTCACTAATACATACCTGTATACCAATTATGGGGACAACCACTGAATAACGCGTGTCAAGAAAAGCAGCAAACCATGCGTGCATTCCTGCATGAAAGACCAACATTTCAGTGTATCTAATTCAATCTTATTGCTTTATGTTTTCGTTATTCTAACCTCCAAGTGATTCCCCAGTAATTCCTATCTTGGCATGGTCTATGTCATCTCTTGCAGTAAGATAATCTGCCAACTTTACAAGATCCCACACCGTGTCAAATATGAATGGCATTGTATCTCCTCTTTTCCATGATGAAACAAGAGCCTGCATCCAGAATATTAAAAATTTAATTACAGTTTCAATGCTCAAGGCAGGAAAAAAAAATATAAAGATTAAAAAGAATCTGATGCTTACATCTTCATATGTAGTTTTGTTTTTCGCCCGTTCTCCATGGTAACGGGAATCAATGGCAACTGCAATATATCCACGTGAAGCATACGCCTCAAGTAACGGGCGCACCCACTCTTTGCACTTATTTGTGCTATGAAGAAACACGATAGCTGGCCTTTTTGAAGGTGTACTTTCTTTCATACTCAAGATGAGCACAGGCAAATGCCCTTGATCTCCTTCCTAATCCGAATACAATAATAAGTTTCTTTCTATTAAAACTTAATAGCTTCATCAGATTGAGGTAAGAAAGTGATTTTACCTCAGTGGTTAAGTACAAGTTTTCTTCGTTAAGTAGCTCTTCGAAGTTGGGAATGTCGGCTTTTGGACATGATTCCATTGCCTGGTAACGATTGTTCAAATAAGATAACTTGTGAGAAAGATAACAAACACCTTAACATGTCTTGTAACCATATACTGACCTCACTAAATGGTGGTGGTGGTGGTCCTTGATATAAGGGTTCTTTCACTGGCTTTGCAGGCTTTTCCTCAAGCGGAACTAAAAACAACACATATGATGATCCTCAACATACAATTTGACAAATAAACAGATGAAATCACATTTCAATAGAATAATCAGATATGCCATATTATTTAACAACATGGATTATGAGACATTTCAGACAAACAATCATAAATGTAACATAAATGGAATTTGGTGATCAAGCAACGACATATCCTGTATCAGCCATAATTCACATTAGCGATACGCTCTAGCCTCTAATAAAAGTGAAGGATAAGCACACCTTCAAGAAGCAATAGCTTCTCGCCTCCTTCGTTCCTACTGCCTAATTCGGTGAGAAGTTCCCTTCCTTTTTTCTAAAAAAAATGCCTGATTGGTCTACTCCCCTTCTTCCCAAACGTATAAAGTCGACCGCTGTTTGGCTGACCCCCGTTCTTCCCGTTCGGGTTGGGTTGACCCAGAAGTACAGCAAGAAGGAATGGAACTGCATGAGATTCGTCTGAAGTTCACACTTGGGTAAAGACAACCGACTTTGGAAACGAAACATGAACCCATTTCAGGTATCCCCATGACTTATTGTACGTAGCGAATCTATGTGCAGTCTCTTACGTCCTTTAGTATCGAAACAATTTACCTTCAAATACCTTACCGTACCGATACCCATTTTAGCGATTTTCCGTACCGGTACCGGTTCGGTAGGGTACCAAGCTCATCCCTAGTTTTATGATAGAAACTAGATAACAATCGATTTTGTTGCACAAAAAATGGATTAACTATAATTATTTTGGGGCAAACTAGAGTAAATCTCACTCAATCAGCAAACGTACAAAGCAGACCATTGTTTGGCTGACCCCCGTTCTTCCCATTCGGTGTGGGTCGACCCAGAAGTACAGTAAGAAAGAATGGAACTGCTTGAGAGACATCTGAAGTTCACATTTAGGCAAAGACATCTGACTTTGGAAAAAACAAGCTCGAAACGGGCCAAGCTTAAAACAAGCAACAAGCTCCAAACAAGCCAAGCTTAAAACAAGCTTGTTTAGTAATGAGCCCCAACTTCACTCAATGAGCTCGAGCCGGCTTGTGATACTATACAAGCCCACTATTTATATAATTAGTAATAATATATAAATAATGATTTAATTATAATTAATATAAATTTACTACTAAATAACAAACGAGCCTAGCCCGATCTTGAAAAGCTATCTACGAGCCGAACACGAACTTTCATAAGTTAAACAAGCTATGGTTTGGTTCGGCACATTTGCACCCTATTGAACGGTTGCAGTTTTATGATTACCATTCCATGTCTTGTTTGGTTGCCATGTGGGAATCAAACTAAGTATTACTTTATGTTGTTTGGCAGGCAGGAAAAGACGAAGGAATAAATCGGTGGTGAGTGACAGTGGTGGGTGGCAGCGGTAGGTGGAGGTGTATAGCGCGCTAGTGACGGTGGTAGCGGAGATGGTGGCGGGTTGTGAATGGGGATGATGGTCATGGACGTGGGTTGTGGGTTTTGGTGTTGTTCATGAAATGGGGTAGATAGAATGGTTTTGAAAGAATGAAATGGCTTGTAGAATGAGTAATTCCATTCCATTGACCAACCAAACATACAATCTTTCACTACCTCGTAATGATCCATTCAATTCCAGCATACCAAACGCTACCTAAGAGTAACAATGTTGGGGCAAACTGGAGTAACTATCAACTAAATCAGCTAACAGCCTAAGTTAAACAACACAAAGTAGGTATACATAGTATGGTAACGAAGTCTAACAATTCTATGAGTGACAACATTAGACGTAACCAAAAGGGCAGTAATTATTTAGGTGAAATGTATGAAACATACAAATGATGATAATAATAAGTGATAAAGCTGATGAAACAGTACCTTGAGCTGAACGACGAGTAGAAAGAAGCTGAAGGAACTGTGAACGGAGTTTAGCTGCTGCTGCAGCATCGCCTAAGTCCATCTGCTCTGCTTTATTCAGAGGAACAACATGAATTGAATTGCTATTGAAGTGGTGAGATCTGTAGTGTTTATAGTTGAGTCTTGATGAAGCTGAAGAAGTTGATGGGGCCCACAGATACCTCCAGCACGTGGTAGTTGGAGGTTGTTGGAAGTGAAAGATGTGTGTCACTACTACTACTGTCTTCATTCTTTCTTTGCCATTCCCATTGTTAGCTTAGCTTGTACCTTATGCATCATTTCTTGTATTTATTTATATTTATAGCTAGACTCAAAGTACGTTTTGATTTATGGTTATACGAAAATGTTGGTTGAGTTGTAATTCTCAAGATTGGTCTCCTCCTGATTTTCTTTCGTTTTTAATTTTGATCAATCGAGTACTTCTTCTAAATTGCGTCCTAAATTATAAATTAATAATTTATAATAAAATACTGACAATCACCAACCACCACGCTATTAACTCTATTTTAATTTAATTACTGAGCATATTCAAGAGAATCAATCTAGTTTAAACAAAATTATAAAAATATGATTGATTAATTAATTATGGAGGTGGTGGTGCGGAGGGAGGTGTGGTTGGTGATGAAACTGAGAAAAAGGAGGAAGTGAGTTACCAGCGAGGGGAATCATCATCACCAGCAGCAGCAGCATTGGTGGTTGAGAGAGAGGAGGAAAGACGGTGGACTGGAAAAGAGGAGTGCCGTGAGGGTATATGCTGGTGGGTGTGGGGTGGTTAGAAGGTGTGGTTGTGGTGGTGGTTTATCAGGAGAGAGAAGATCAGGGAAAGACAAGGAGGTGGTTCATTTTCGTCTGTGAGGTTTGCCTTTTTTTGTTAGTTGGCCATTTTTTGTTAGTTTCATTCAAAAATTTATTTTTTCGAATCTGAACCTAAAAATTTTCAAATTCTTGTTGGTTCCATCCAAGTGTCTAACTCAGTTAGTCAAGCTCAGTTAACTAAGGGACAAAGTTGTCCATTCAAATCTTATAACAATAGAAATAATTAAAAAAAAGCCAATCATCGTCCCTCGTCACCAAAAACAAAACCTGTCAAAACATCACCCACCGTCATCACCACCGTCCACGTCGCCTACCATCACGAACCACCCCAACAACCATCTCCCACTGTCACTTTTGGCCACACCCCCACTAATCGACACAACGCCTTTGCTATTAAACATGAAACAAGGGTGTGGTCCATTGAATCCTGTGAGTAGCCACATTTCGGACATCATGAGATCTCATGATTAAACCATTATGCTCTGTGTGTAGCCACCATTAGCACCTCTCGAACCTTTTTATCTGAAAACTCATGAAGTCGTACCCAATTTCCACCCCCATAAGTCTTCTCTGTCGTTGATATTAAATGCTCCCAGGTCTTAGTTTCGTTTGCTAAAGATGATGGATCAATATCTTTTCTTTACTTTCAATTAAGCTTCAAGCTTTCTTTCAATGTACACTTTCTTTCAAGGTGACGGTGGTGGTAGGTTGAAGAAGATGATGATGGTGATGGTGATAATCGTGTTTGTTGAAGAAGAGGAGAGGTAGGAGAGACAAAGGGCAGAGAGAGGGGGGGTAGGAGAGAGACTTAAATACACAGGTTTATTTATTAAACAATATAAAATATAAGGGTATTTTAGTCTTTTTACAAAAGTTAACAGAAAAAATGGATAGAGTTAACGAGTTAGACGAAACTAGCAAGAATTTGAAAACTTTTGGATTCAGATTAGAAAAAATAAACTTTTGGATGAAACTAGCAAAAAAAGGCCAAACCACATGGACGAAAATGACATTTAACTCATAATAATAATAACTAGTGTGTTTAAAGGTGCGCGTTGGGCACCTTACAATTTTGTCGTATCCAATTTTAAAAACATCTCACACAAACATGGGTATATTTGTATTTATCTATACTATATTATAATGCATGAGGCAGGGACTTCTTAAAACTTAAGTAATACAAATATAATTGCTTAAGGTACAACACTTAATGCACATGATAAAGATTTTTTAAGGGCAAATATGTCTTTTAGTTAGTTTCTAACAACCTATACTAAAAAATTGCTTGTAGTTACAAAGCCAAGAAGAGGTTAGATAAAAGCCTAAATAGGTGGAGAGGATCAACTTTGGTCATTTGCCAGGGTACAAACCTTAAAAGCATACCATGACGACCGGCTTATTTTTGTCGACGTTTCGGTGTTTGTCGTAGTCAATACCGATGTGTGGATTGAAATGTACAAAAAAGAATGCCTTATGTACAAGTAAGTAATGTATAAGTGATTCTTACATTTATAAATACTTTTATACGGAGTAGCAATTTAACTTAATTTAATCATAAAGAATGATCGAGCCATATCTAATTATTTAACAACTTTGTCATGTCCAATAGTTATTTAAGAAATCAAGATTTTGTATTAAGCTAAACAACGTCAACACAGTGTAAGTACACGAATCCTACATCTGGTTTGAATAATAATACTCATAATTCCTACTTTTATCTTAAGTAATTAATTTCCAACATTCACAAATACCTACCAATCACATATTCACATCTTCCTTCATTTTCTACGTTTCTTTTACACTAAAACTATATCACTATTTATCCCTTTTAACTTAACCTGTGATTTTATGGGAGTCCTAATAATTTCTCTTTTTTTTTTAAGATCTAACACAATTTCCTAAATATTCTAGAGGATAGCAACCTGAACAACAAAGTATGCCTTTTTCTATTGTGGAAAAAAATATTCATTTTATGAATGTTTACGTTGGTTAACTTTAGTATGATAATTATTATTAACCAATAACATATTGTTAGCCAATAAGATTTTATCCATGAAATCTAGCATATGTTAATATTAACTAAACTTTCTAATTTATTAAGGGCTCTTTTTAACAAGTTTAAAAGCATAAAAGATAAAAGCACTATCAAATATTTTAAATATATTTGATTAAACTTTTTATATACACTATAGTCATATATCAACAAAACATCCTATTTTAAAGGGATGAAAAATCAAGCGGGAAACAATTTTTAAAATTTAAACCCTAAAGTATATTACTAGAGTTTATCCTATAAATACATATTAATACACACCTATTTTATTTGCTAAAAATTTAGGCATTGATACATCTTCAAAAACTGAAGCTTCTAAGGTTAGTTGATATATGAATATAATATATTAACATGTTTTTTTATGAACAACACCACATATATGATTTTATTTTACTCCTATGTAAATGTTAACATCCTTTGTTTTCGAGATTCATTTCGATGAAGAGCATATTGATTTAAACAAACCAAAAGTTGTATAAGCATCTAAGGTTGTATTTTTTTAATCTTTAACCGTGGTGTATATATATTAGGTTTGTAAAGAAATGATTTTGAGGTTATTAGATAAAGTAGAAATACTATAATGGGGCAAAAGCATAACACCAAGAAAACAACTTGCTGACCTCTAAAGGTAAGTTGTTTTATTATTTTACCAAGTTACTTGAAAAATTAACATTTTTTAGTGTTACCGATAGAAATGGGATCAACAATTTTACTTTCGTTCTGTAAGGTGGATGACACACTTGATGCCTAAGAATGGTAAAGTTTGTATTATTTACTTTTTTATTTGGTAACATGTAGTTTTTGTTTTAAGATCGAATGGTAACATTTGTTGCAAAATTACAAGATTATGTTGATAGAGTCGACCACATGAACCTGTCAAGGTAATTTCTTGTATTGATTTTTTTACCATGTTACTTTAAAAATTTTACATTATCGGTGTTAGAAATGAAATTATGACATAGATTTGCTTTCTTTTTTTCTTTCTTTTGGCATTCTAAAACATTAGTATGATACCTACAGTGTGAATAAAATCCGGTAATATTAAAAAAAATGATGTCGTGTGGAAACAATTATGTTTTTAATGTAGTAATATAAGCAAGTCAATATTTGTAAAAAAAGATTTAAAACACATGCCATGTTTGAAATTTAATGGAATTAAATTTGCTAAGTAATTAAAACTATGCCAAGTTGAAAAATTGTACAATACCCTAAATACTCAAGAAACATGATCTGCGGTAAAACTTTTATGTGGAAATATAACAAACAACTATATGTGAAAAACAGCCAATGAGCCATAGCCCAGTTGGTTATGGGGAGGTGTGGTGGGAGTTTTCACCCTCAAGGTCTTGGGTTCAATCCCTGCCTTATGCGGTTTCTCTCTTCCACTGGGGATTTCACCTGGGGGAGCACCCCGATCCTGGGTGGACGGGTTACATGTACAGGCATGGCCGGGGGTGTAAGCGGAGCTCCACCGCCATCACCAATAGCCGTTCAAAAAAAAACTATATGTGAAAAACAAAGGGACAATGTTATAATAAAATGAAGGGCACACGTACTTATTTCTTGGAAATATAACAAACAACTATATGTAGTGAATATAGGAAATGCATATAACTACGCTGGTGTACGGTTTGGATTAAAAAAAAATAAGTAAATGTTTTGTTTATTTTTATTTTTTACTCGAGTTAATCACAAAGATGGTCTTTGTGATTTAGAAAGAAAAAAAAAACAGGTTTGAATACTAAGTTTTTAGTTGTAGTGAATATAGGAAATGCATATAACTACGTTGGTGTACGGTTTGGATTAAAAAAATAAGTAAATGTTTTGTTTATTTTTACTCAAGTTAAATACAAAGATGGTCTTCGTGATTTAGAAAAAAAAAAACAGGTTTGAATACTAAGTTTTTAGTTTCATGTTTAAGGTTCATGGTTGTAATTTTTCGCCTCGCAGCATCACGCTATTTGAATAAATGTTATTTAAATAAACAAAAGTTGAGTAAATTTGATGGAATTAAAGTGTAACGAAAATGAGGGATAATAATGTAATTGGTGTTTGAAAGACAAATTTACCCTTAATTTACGATTTTACGTTTGGCATTGCATTCTAACAAACTCTTTGGGTATCTTAAAATGCCCTATCAAATACATTATATTATTGTACAGATATCTAAGAGTGAGCAATAACTGAACTGTTAACCGAGCCAAACAAAAAAACAGATGAAATCGAACCGGGTTCAATAAAAATTTGAATTAACTAAAAACTGAATTAACTTAAAACCGGTTATTGTTGTTTTATACCCTTAGCTCACCGAAATCAGCCAAACCGAAACATAACTTTTCATATATTCATATAGCCAAAGTTTTTACCAAAATTAAGTTGATCAGACTGAAACCGACAATCTAATCAAATAAACTGAACAAATTAATTAACTGGTTAATAAGATCGGTTAATCGATAACTTCGATTTAGTTAAGGTTGAGGTTAATAACTAAATTGAAGCGAGTATGCACACCCTTAAACATGTATGTGTTCCCCGCTGCATCACGCGGGTACATTACTAGTTACTTAATAACATGTAAATAAAAAAAATTGGACTTCCTTGCCCTTCCCATGTTTGAAACCTAAAACCTTAAACAATAGAAAGCATATATTAAAAAAGTGTTTGGACCTTTAAGAAAAACTTACACTTCCCATGATTTGAACTTGAAACCTTAAGGAATACAAATGCATCACAAACCACTCCACCACCAACCCATTTTGTGTTTTATTATGGAATCATATATTTTTATTAATAAATAAGTGTTTGTAAAGAGTGTTTGGACCTTTAAAAAATTAAAAAAAACTTGCACTTCCCATGATTTGAACTTGAGACCTTAGGGAATACAAATGCACCACAAACCACTCCACCACCAACACATTTTGTAAAGGGTGGTGACGGCGGTGGTGGGTGGTGACGATGGTAGTGGGTGGGTGGTGGTGGTTGGTGGGTTATGGTGTTGGTAGTAAATGGTGAATGAGGGATGTAATGAAAAAAAACATGGGGGGTGGATGGAATGGTTTTAAGGGAATGGAATGCCTTGTGGAATGGGTGATTCCATTCATTTAACCAACCAAACACAATATTTTTCATTACCTCGTAATGGTCAATTCTATTTCCCCTTCCATTTCATCATACTAAACGCTACCTTAAAGTGTATCTATATTTTGTTTTTTATTTAAATTTTTATGGTTTCACATGCTGTGTTATTTTTAGCATGCGCTTGTCATGAACTGATTTCCTGTTGTTTAGGTTTGTAAACACATTCCACCTACCCAACCCTCTCAACTCAACCAACAACAACAACAGCTTCGATTACAAATGGCGGCTTCGATGCAACTAATAAACCTAAACCCATTTCGATTACATTCAACAACGTCCATCCCTAAACATCACTCACGCCCCTTCACAATCCGTTGCTCAGCCACGTCATCCACTACCAAAACCTACAACATTACTCTCCTCCCTGGTGATGGTATCGGCCCTGAAGTCATATCCGTCGCTAAAAACGTCCTTAATCTTGCTGCCTCCCTCGAAGGTATACATATTATTATTATAATAAAAACGTTTAAGTGTTTTAAAAACTTTTTTTTATTTTTTATTATATTATTTAGGGATTGAGTTTAAGTTTAAGGAGATGCCAATGGGAGGAGCTGCATTGGATTTGACTGGAGTTCCCTTACCTGATGAAACGCTTGCCACAGCTAAGGACTCTGATGCTGTTCTTCTCGGTGCTATTGGCGGGTGAATATCGTCGTTCTACACCACGTCTTTTTGCTTTTAATTTGTACAAATAATAATGAGAGGATTGGAATTTGAAGAAAATGTAAATTCAGCTGATTTAAATGTATCATTCGTTTAATGTTTTGAAGGTATAAGTGGGATAAAAATGAGAAGCATTTGAAGCCGGAGACCGGATTGCTTCAGCTTCGAGCAGGTCTTAAAGTTTTCGCGAATTTGAGGCCGGCGTCTGTTCTACCACAGGTATGCTGCTATTGTTAGTTATACTCATGAATATCTGTCAGTTAATAGCATGTAGAGAGATGTTGACAAGTTATTTGATTTAGTTGAGTATAGTTGAGGCTCGTTTGTTGCTGAACTGATTAGCAAAGTTTTAAGTACTGCTTAACTTATGATGAGATTGGGTCCGGAAAGTCGAGTTATGCTTTTGGTTTAAACCATAGTAAGCCATGAACTAAAATTTGTTCATAATTGCATATAAGAGTTAGAGCATGGACAGTTTGATAAAAAAAGGTAGTTGATAATCCATTTTACTACACATTATGGTATTGATCAGATTATGACTTTATGCACTAACATACTGCCCGCTATATAATCTTTATTAACTAATAATCAAGTATGGAAATTTTGATGAAATTAAGGTCACATTTCTTCTTTTCTTTTTGGCAAAAGCATGACATAGGTTGCGTGCCAACATCATCATAGACGAACGTTCTTTACACTGGAACATTGAGATAGATTAACCACTCCAATCATCGTCAAAACTTGTGATTGTTGATCATTCCTAAAACTTCCACAACATTCTACACAAAATAGTAGGTACTTATTAACTACCAAAAGTGACAAATTAAGCATGATGCTGTAGCGCAAAGGGGGGTGTTCATGATTGAAATCGAGTCCTGACTCCTGTGTAACCCTCAATACTTTTAAGCTCCATTACAACTAAGTAAACTAATCAAAAGTTCAAAACTTCCATCGATGAGCTACCTCCCAAAACTAATGCACAGTTGCAAACCATTTAGTTCATGGATCCAATCGTGAATAAAACCCTGATTAGTAGCCAGTAGCGCAGTGTTACAATTTACAAAAAGTATAATCCTCCTATTTGAGCATGCTTTCCACCTTTCCCTGTTAAACACTTGGTTAATGTTTTGCCTTTTCGTAGTTGTTTGGTTGAAATAGTTTTTGCTTTGATAGTTATATTAGCGTGTTGTCACAGAACATAAGCTCACTATCTTGGCTTGGTTACTTTCATTGGCTGTTGTGCATTGGTTGGCATTTTTTATGTGCTTGTTTGGCGACAACAATATGCACTTTCTTACCCTATTTGTGCCTTATGAAAGCGTAGTTCATTTAATTTAACTGGAAAACTTTTATCTCTTCCACACGGGTGGGTTGCTGTTGACATATGCCTTGTTTCAATTCAAAATTTGGTTTTCAAAACAAGTTATCGTGTGTGGGTTTAGGCGAGGCAATTTGTAATGTTACCAAGGTAATCACCAAGATAGAAAAATACGTACGAATTACAGAGTTGTTCAGCAGAAGCGGTTTTATAGATAACTTAAAAAAGAAATTAGAAGAGACTTGAGACTTTGTCAAAACTTAATTTTATAGATTGAACATATAAAAAAGAAAATAAACTTTGGTGAGACAGATTTACAATGTGAGCAAGTCATGTTCACTGTTTCAACTTTACAAGTTTGCAATGCTAACTAATCACGATTTATTATGGCAAAAATAAATATTATGATAGCTGGCTCTATGGTTTAGTTCATCATTTCATTGTCTTTACCATTTCAGTTAGTGGATGCTTCAACTCTAAAAAAAGAAGTAGCTGAAGGTGTTGACTTGATGGTTGTAAGGGAGCTTACAGGAGGTGAGTGCACTGTATAGATGGAACCAGATATATTCAACTTTAACTAACACAGTGGTAATTTAAGAGCACATGAACAAATTAATCTACTTTTAGGTTAACTTATAAATGCGTTAGAATGTTCTTTTTCTCAATCTCTTGCTACCTATAATTGGTATGGTTTGTATCGAGACGACATTTTTTAAACTTCTTTATCTGCAGCTGTTCTTTTTTTTTGTATCCGCTATTTATTATTCATGATTTTTCAAAATATATTTCCACCTTTTGAATCAGTTTTTCAAATATTGCCATAGCTGAATTTAATTTGGAATAAGAAGTTGGAGGTTGTGGAAAATGTTACAAAAAGAATGATAAGTTTGTAAAAAACAAGACTTCAGATGTTCTAAACTGTGAAATATCTTGTTAAATGTTACATGGGTTAAATTCCCTAATTTTTATCTTGTTGGCACTATTTGTTAGGATATGCATTACCAACTAACTGTTTTTTAAAGGTATCTACTTTGGAAAACCAAGGGGATTTGGAACCAATGAAAATGGTGAGGAGATTGGGTACAACACCGAGGTTTATGCAGCATACGAGGTTACTTTTCTCAGTCCTAAATATCTAACTAGGAAATGTTTTTCATTTTAAATAATTCAAATGAGATTTATTTTTATCCTAACCAGATTGACCGGATTGCTCGCATTGCATTTGAGACAGCTCGTAAACGCAATGGCAAACTTTGTTCTGTTGACAAAGCAAATGTCCTCGAGGTATCAATATTCCTTTTGTATTTTTTTATATGTATGGCAAATTAGTCCAAAGCTTCCATTGGTGACGAAAATTAACCTCGTAGGTTATGAGCCGTGTTTTGTCTCATGTTATATGATTCTGGTTACGCTTCCCTGATTTATTCTGTTAGTTAATTTTTTTTTTGGTACAACCATGCAGGCATCAATGTTTTGGAGGAAAAGAGTAATAGCAATAGCTGAAGAATACCCTGATGTTGAACTCACCCACATGTATGTTGACAACGCAGCCATGCAGCTTGTCCGAAATCCTAAACAGGTAAATTTATTAAATGGGTCAAAACGGGTCAGGATGGGTTGACCCAATACAGTTTTTGCCCATTTTTGACCTGTTAGGTGCTGTTTGTTTTTTCTGAGGCAAAATGTCTGCAGTCTGCAGACCACATCTGCACACATCTGCAGGAGAAGAGGTGGACCAAATGTCTGCAGTCTGCAAGAGGAAGACTGTTTGTTTTTTAACTTTTACGAATTGCTGAAATAAACCTATGAACTACTACAACAATTAACAAAAAAACTAAACTCCAACAACAATTAACAACCACCAATAAACAAAAGATTGTAATACTAGCTACTTTCAACACATAACCATTTTTATATAAAAAATATACAGTATTAGCAACAAAAATATACAGTATTAGCAACATGTCTCTTCTTTCTTTCTTTCTCTCTCTCTCTCTACTTTCTGTCTCTCTTTTAGCACACTCTTGAGTGATCTCCTTCTCTATGAAGAAACCTATCTATTTCTTGTGTCTTGAAAACTACTAAATACTAATATATTATAAGAACAGAAGTTTTGAAGCTAAAGTTGGTTAGTACACAAAAACTTTTCTCCTTGGAGCACAGCCCCTTTCTTCTTCAATATGTGGAGTTTGAAGACAAAAATTATAATAATAATAATAATAATATTATAAAACCTTTGCTTCTTGTCTTCGGTGATATACTGATATCACGTTTCTTCGACGTGACCGGTGGTTAAGACGGCCGGCTGGAGGAGAGCAGTTAATGGGTGAAGACGGCGACGGTGGTGACTGGTGGGAGCAGACGGCGACGGCGGTGGAGGGAACAGCGGCGGCGGCGTCGGTGGAGGGAGCAGGCGGCGGCGGCAGTGGAGAGAGGAGGGCGGCGGCGGCGGGAGGGTGGTTTGACGAGGAGAAGGGAAGAAAAGGAGAAAAAAAGATGAAGATGAAGAAAAGAGGAGAGGAGAAGAAGAGGTGGAGAAGACCCAAGAAGACTTGGGTCCAAGTCTGCACCAAGAAGAGGTCAGGAAGACCTTTTTTAGTGAAAGGTCTTCCAAAAAACAAACAATCTGCGAGCCTCAAACGTCTGCCCGCGTCTGCGCGGCGCAGACATAAGTGGTCAGAAGCACTTCTGACCAAAAAACAAACACCCCCTTAGACACTTAGACCCATTAAAGATAAAACATAACCTTGGATTGATCTGACCACTAATCAAAATTGCAGCTTTGACTGAGTACACGGGGAGATTGAAATAAGTTAACTCATAGTATCTTCATGTGTTTGCAGTTTGACACAATAGTTACGAACAACATATTTGGTGACATTTTGTCAGATGAGGCTTCAATGATCACTGGAAGTATTGGGATGCTTCCTTCCGCTAGTCTTGGAGAATCGGTACTCTCATTTAATTCATTTATACCCATTTTCCACGTAATTGGACCAAAGGCACAACTTCATAGAACCAAAAAACTGTTTATTTGAACATATTGGAGTCGATATGCATGAAAACTTATTTTTTTTGTATTTTTTGTGTAGGGACCTGGACTATTTGAACCCATTCATGGTTCTGCTCCTGATATTGCTGGACAGGTATATGTCATTTGAAGTTTGTTGTATTTTTTTTGTTAAATATTTAATATGGAAATACTGTTCTATTATGCAGGATAAAGCAAACCCATTGGCAACCATACTCAGTGCTGCAATGCTTCTGAAATATGGTTTAGGTGAAGTTAAAGCAGCCGAGAGGATTGAGTTGGCTGTGCTCAATACTTTAGATAGAGGATTCCGTACGGGTGACATTTACTCCGATGGAAACGTATGTAGTTCTTTTCTCAAGGGTATTTATGTCATTTTTAAGGGTTGTTCGTACATTTTTACTACTGCCAAAAGACTCTGAAATGGTTTATATGATAGAAAATATTAGTTTTTACAAATATACAATTTGGTTTTAAAAAGCGTGCTTGAGGCGATCTGGAAAACGTCTTAGGGCGTTGAGACAGCGTCTCATGCACATCTGGGTCATTACAGTTTATTGATTGTAATTACACTCGCGTGCAGAAATTGGTTGGATGCAAGGAGATGGGTGAAGAAGTGTTGAAGTCTGTGGATACAAAGACACCTGCATCAGTTTAGTATCGTTCACGAAAATTGTTGTCTTTTATAGAGGTTAGCTCGAGAGTACATGAATGAACATCTACAGGTAATTTAACGAGCTTTTAACTTTATTTCAGTTTTGAGTTTAATTGCATTTGAGATTTTGTTGTATGTAACTTGATGGGAACTCTTATGTGTTGATGAATAAATGGGAATTAAGATATTTTGTTCCTGTGTTTCTTGTTTTGTTGGTTTGTTATTCATTCAAGGATATTGGGTTTATAATTTTAATTGTAAGTTGAACTATAAGAGAAGTTTTAGGCTTACAAAACAATTTACAACATGTTAAGATACAAACTGTATGCGGGTTTTAACCTTCAATTGTTTTTTCATATAACTTTGGTTTTATAAAATACCATTTGTTGGCTTTATAAACTGTATTCATCTTTTTAATGATCTTAAAACCTACATAAGTACACTTAATTCATCATTGTGTTGACGCGTCTTGTATACTGAAGAATGTTCAGACTCACTATTGAACTCAAGATCGACTTCTCTCTCTCTTAAAGTTTGGTGTGGCAATTTTGCCTGATGTGCTACAAATACTGATGATCAAACCATCCATTGTGGGACTCATCCTCAACTTCATTCAACCTGTTTCTAAAAATTGCGCATGGAGCGCAACTGCGCGTGAAGCATACCAAGGTGGCATTCAGATCGTCTCTGGTGAGCACAGTTGTGAGTGACAAGATGTGGACGCTTTTTGCGATTTCCCAGGCCTCACAGTTAAGTGTGCTCGTGAGCATTTCAATAAGAAATTAAATCTAGTGGTTGGTGTACTGGAAGTGGAGGCTGTGGCGAAGGTGTATTTTGGAAAGAGTGAGTCTAATGCACCCCTTAAAAATGTGTAAGAGGGGTATGTTGGGTCTCACCCCTTGTGTTTTGAGTGTGGGGCATGGGTTGGCAATCAAGCTTAACACACCATCTCCTCCTAGCGTAATCATCCTAAATTTTCAAGTAATGTTTTGTTATGTCAAGTTATCTTACACAACATAACAAAAATGATAAGGGTGAGAAGGATACAAAATACACATTAGATCACGAAATATGACACAATGAGCCACAAAATATAACACAATGCTGAAAATATAACACTATACTGAAGAAAAAAACACAATGAATCGCAAAATGGCACAATAATGAAAAAAAAAGACACAATGTTACATATATAATGTAAATTCTAAACTACAAGCTAAAAATTCAAAAAGGCAAAAACCTAAAAACTAAGATCGTATGTTCAATAAGACTGTTCCAATGCCACTTGAATTAGTCCAATTAGAGTCCGTTTAATACCCTTTTTGTGACTTCCTAATTTTTCTTTCACTGTGTATTTAATCCTAACCTTGTTTTGTCATTGACATATTTTTAGTGATTAATTATTATATAAGTTCTTTTTTAACTATCAAAGATTGAATATATAATTAATAGATAAAGTTTAACAAACCCATGTTTCATGGTTAATCTTTGAGGTATTGGATTTTAATAATCTAAACTTTTACTTATTAGCCGACAATAATCTGTACTTCAAAAATTCCCAACAACGATCTCAACTTTCAACGTATTGGCCGACAATGAACCTTTGTTAACTAAGAACTAACTCAGTTAGTGGATGCTGATGTGGACGCTGACGTGACACGCTCACACAGAAGTGGATGATGATGTGGCATGCCAACATTCGCATGGATGATGACGTGGACGCTAACATGGCATCCCATGTCAGCGTCTACGTCAGCATCCACTAACTGAATTAGTTCTCAGTTAACATAGGTTTATTGTCAGTCAATACGTTGAAAGTTGGGATCTTTGGAATTTTTGAAGTACAGATTATTACCGGCCAATTGATGAAAGTTTAGATTATTAAAATCCAATACCCCTTAATGTTTAGCAAAGATCTCAACAAACCATTTAGTCAACATTGTATATAACTCGTGTATTCTACCCAAGTTTGTCTTAGTAAGTAAACAATACGTCAATAATGTCGGATAACAATTATTCCGTATTAACTTTCACATTTTGTATTCAAAGTTTTCTAAATTATCTCGTATGTCTCACAATCTCACAAGATTCTTTTTTGTAAATCCCCAACAATGTTAAATTTTTATTCACAATCGTCTAACAAGTTGAAATTTTCTCTTACGAGTCTATTTGTAACTCAAAAATTTTTACTAGACCACTATTAAATAAAATATTAATTTTCTTTTTAACTAATACATTTTTAAACTATATGAGTTGTGTGTTTAGGTTATGTGTTATGAAATAACGCCTTGTGGATGTGAAAACTGAAAAGTGAAGAGGCATGAAACACCGCCCCACGGGGCGTGAAGGGGGAGGGCGTGAGGCATACCACAAGCGTGTGAGAGAAGGGGGCATGGGCCATCAGCCATGCATTCCGAAACAATTAGATTTTTTTTTGATTTTTTTAAACTTATTTAAAAATGATATATGTTTAATGGGTAGTAGTTAGTGAAAACTTGTTCAATAGTTACAAAATAAATATGAAAAAAAGGAAGTGAGAGTTCATAAATACGTGTCATTGAAAATATATATCATTATAGGGCATAACATCTAGCTATAGTCATTTAGTCATTCTTTAATACTTATTATTCGTTTATGGCATTATAGCATAGTGGTATTTTGAGGGAGGGATATATTTTTCCGGTGTCCTCTTGAATTGGTGTATAAACATTATTGTCTAGTGGATATTGGATACGATTGAATGGTTTCACTAATGACATGATGATACTCCAATAATCCATTAGTGATCCAAATTTACCTTTAAAAGATTTCTTCTTATTATTAATAATTATGATGATTTGGTTGAAAATTGAAATATATGGTCCTTATCATACCATAAATGAACCATAACAAGGTGTGGGTGTGGGAAGAGAAAATGTGTGTAAAAAGAGGAAGAATATAAAATGGAGTCCACTTGTAAGTTGAGTGCTTACCGCTTCCTATATATGATCTTCTTCATCTTCATCTATAAATACCTTCATACTTAACTGGTTGAAAGCTTCATTACATATTGAAACGGACCAAGATGCCTTGTGTACAGATCTCCACTAATGTCTGCCTCGACGGCCTTGACACCGATTCCATCTTCTCCGATGTCACCACAGTCGTCTCTCAAATCATCGGACGCCCTCAGAAAGTAATTATATATTCTCTCTCTCTCTCTCTCTACACCTCTGTTATGTCTACACACACAGTGTGTGTGTGTGTGTGTGTGATGTTCATCTCGTTTTTATTTGTAAAATTTTGAGTATGATTGATTCGATTGTAAAAAAACAAAACTGGTCTTGGTGATGTATGTGCAACTAGTTTTATTGGGTTAATTGTTAATTGGAAGAGATTAGAGAGGGTTGTAGGAAAATGTAGGAATTTTACCTGGATATCTTTTGAGGGATGAATTTTGTTGACTTTGACCTTTGGATTTTTCTAAACTTCAAATCATATGCACAAAATGATGTAGTTTTGTTAGATTATTGGTAATTAAATTTAGATATTGACTTTGATCTTTTGGTTATCCAAAACTAAAATCATTTGTTTTGCACACAATGATAAAATTTTGTTGGATAATTATACAAACCAAAAATCATTTGCAATCCATGATGAAATTTTGTTGGTTTATGGATAACTTTGATTTTCAGTTTGACCCTTTAGATTATATAAACCCAACCCAACCCAACCCAATTTCATTTGCACATCATGATGAAATTTTGTTGGATAACGATTAATTTGAATTTTGACTTTGACTTTTGGATTATATATATAAAAACCTAAACTCTTTTGCAGAAATTGGTAAAATTTTGTTGGATTATGGATAATTTGGATTTTTGACTTTGAATCATTTGCACAACATGATGAATTTTTCTTGGATAAAATTGATAAGATATAGAAAGTGTAGCAAATAAATTGGAATTAGTTTGAAAAGAGTGGATATGTATAGCTAAAAGTAATAAAACTACCACATGATGATACTAGAAGAATTTGTGTCTCCTCTAAAATGGTAAAGCATGATTCATGTAGAAATTTATTCATATTGGAGGTGATCATTACTATTTGCAGTAAGTGCATGAATTCAAAAATGGGTCATATTGCATTTATATTCTTTTTATTTATTATTATTATTATAAAATTGTATAGCTTTTCATTCTTCTCCCTCATACATGCATCATCCACATGTCACTAATGTTTTGAACACGGATCCTAAAACCAACCAATTGCTCTATTGATTTACTAGTTGGACCGGTCAGAGTCCTAATCTTCAACTGGTTTGTTCTGACCGTTCCAATTGGTCTTAACTGAACAGTTTTAACTTCCATTTTGTAAATTATTACATGTCATCAAAGATGCGAAATCAAAAAACATGTGAAATTTAATTTATTTTACTCATATTACGTCACAACTTCTCTTGAAAGTGAGAAAGGAGCTTACAATTTAATTAGTAGGTTTACCAAATTTGACTAATCTATCATAATCAAAATCCTAATCCAAATTGACCGCTATCTTGGAGACATTTTCTTGAATTAATGAAGTGTTTTTTATTTTATTTTGTTATTTTTTTGGCAGTTTGTGATGGTGATATTGAAGGGATCAGTGGCTATATCATTTGAGAGGAACAAGGAACCAGCAGCATTTGCAGAAATAATATCTATGGGAGGCATTACCTCTGAAGTGAAGAAGAAGCTGATATACGAGTTGGGAACAATATTACTAGAAAAATTATCGGTTCCTCGAACAAGATTCTTTGTAAAGGTATTTGATACAACCATGGCCACTAAATATGCCAAACTGTAGCTTCCATTTTCTTGAAATAGTCCATGTAATATACATATAAAGATCAATGCAGACCACCTATGATTTGACCCTGCAAATGCTTGAATTGTGTTTAAAAGAGTTGTACTCTCATTATTAAATGTGAAAAATAAATTCCAGTTATAGTTTATGAGTTTTCCCTTGGTTTTCAGTCTAGATTCGAAAAAGCACAAAATGCGTGAGGTGCTTAGAGGCGTTTAGCTCCAAAAAGTCTAAGCGTGCATTACGTATGCGAGACTTTTCATAATTTCTTTATCTGGATGGTTGTTTTTATATAACAGTCTTTTACAAACCTTGATGTTGACTAATCTTAGTAAACCTTGATATGGACTAATCTTCACCTAAAAGTACATGTGGCGCCGCCTCAAGGTCTTGGGGCCGCCTCGTGCATCATGCGCACCTTTCTAAATCAAGCATTTAAAAATTTTATGGGGCAAAAAAGATAATATATTCAAGTTGGTGGCTTTTGAATATGAAATGCTGAATTTAAAAAGTTTAGTGCATAAATGTCAAAGAAAAATCAAACATGTGATGTAATTTAGCATGCTTTGCCTTTGGCTTCGACCGGTTCAATTCGATTTTAATAGTTTGTACTTTGATTTTGACTCGTTTGATTTTAAGCAATTTTGACCTGGTTTAACATGGGGGTCCGGTCTAGTTTTAAATCTTGATGGCAACACATTGCTTATGCTTAGAAATGTAGGGTAATTATATGACACGTGAACATAGCTATCTTGAAAAAGTTATGCAAGTTATTATTAATGACTTTTTTTCACTACCTTTTAAGCATGGTAAGAATTCTTTTTGACAAACTTGTAAAATTAAAATAATGATAACGTGTTTGATTACTTGCCTTGTTTGTCCATTTTAAACTCATGAAATTCACATACTCTACCGGCATCGTCTTTTTCATTGACTTTGGAGCACCAGACATCAATACTCCATCAACACTAATTGAAAACTGTTAGTCCAAGTAAATTCATATCAAGCACGTAACAGATAAACTAATATTTTACCCGTCCGTTAGACGGGTACATCAACGCCATAATGTCAGCACTAAATTAATACAGATCAGCGAATCAAACATTTTACTTTAATATGTTTGTCAAAATAACGTTACAAAAAAGAAAAGTGGTGGAATCGATATGGTTTTCACACCTTAATCTGGTAACACACCTCCAATATGAAGACCTATTACCATTCCCATTCGGGCTAGCATTAACATCTGAAAATGGTGTTGTTGCTGCAATTGTAGGGTTACTGGTATCATCATTTGTTGTGGTGGAATTGATATGGTTTTCATTAATGCACATCCAACATCGAAGCTTTATTCATCTATATATACAATTCCCAAAAATGACTAACAAAGAGGTACATGTTGACTTATGAAGTCAAAGTAGTGATTAATAACTTGAAATTTGGATAAAAAGTGATCATATTTGTCCATTCAATCAACTTAGGTCAACTCTTTTCTTTAAATAAAAGACATCATACATCGAAGAAGAGTGCCAAGTGTGAACGTGAGTTGTGTGATAAACATAGCCAAGAGAGTCGATCATTAGATAAATCTTTCTAACACCAGCTCCACACTACATTCACACTAGCCATAAGAATTCTTTGAGTCATTCTTTTGTAAAGATTAAAACGTGATCCTGGTAAAACTTCTTATTCTGCACACTATTTTCACATATTGTTAATCACATTGCCATTTGATTAAAAGGTCGGCTGATACTTCTGAGACCAACAAAACCCAACAAAAAACCCACGCAAACCCCACAAAAAAACTCACCCGAAAACATCAAACACCAATCCCAAGGCCTGCTGACTTTTTTGTTAGCTTTGTACTTCAAAGCGCCTCGCTATGGCTATGGCGAGGCGCTTAAAGACATGGGGGTGAATCTAGACGGTTGGGGGTGGAATAGACGGTAATTAACCCCTTAGACACGTGACCAAGTTAATTCAATAAAATATTTGGAATTCTCTAGTGAAGGAAGTGAGAAAATTGCTCGAATAGTTCATGTGGTTTGCCCAAATTTCACCTTTAGTCCTCAAGTTTTAAAAATTACATCTGTTGTCCCTAACTTTTGGTGTCACTTAACTTGGATACTCCCTAGAGTGGATGGAGGTTAAATAACCCAATTAAGTGGGCGTGAAATTACTAAAATACCCTTATTATTAAAAAATATAAAAAGAATTAATGTGACCCCACGCACTTCATCTTCCCTAACCCACCACCTCCACAAACCACCACCACCATCTTCACTTTCACCACCACCAGCACTACCACCGACATCCCAACAACCACCCACTTCATCTTCTCCACCCATCACCGGTGATGATGGCTTCCTCGCAGCCTCACAAGTCACAATCCCGATAACTTGATTTGGAGCTCAAGATCAATAAATCACCATTCTTTAACCAATGCTCCAAAACCCTTCTTTAACCATAAAAAAATGTCTACTTTCATGGGCTCTACAACCACCAAGATAGTCCTAACAATAAACTCAAGAACAACCACCACCACTAGGGTGTTAACCACTTGCTCAGCCGCCACAATTCAACGATTAGTACCAAACCCACCTGATTTAATCAAATGGGTCAGAAGAGAAGGTGGGTTTGTACACCCTTCTGTTACAATTGCTGATATCTCTTCTTATGAGCTTAGATTGGTTGTTTCTAATGATATCCCTAAAGGGTCTGAGCTTATTGAGTGATGGGTGGGGAAGATGAAGTGGGTGGTGGATGTGGTGGTTCGGACATCGATGGTAGTGGTGGTGGTGAAAATGGAGATGGGTGGTGGTGATGGTGGTTTGTGGAGGTTATGGGTTGGGGAAGATGAAGTGGGTGAGTCCCACATTAATTCTTTTTATATTGTTTAATAACAAGGGTAGTTTAGTAATTTTAAATCCACTTTACTGGATTATTTAACCTCCATCCGCTCCAGAGACTATCTGAGTTAAGTGATACCAAAAATTAGGTACTATAGATGTAATTTTAAAAAATTAATGGTAAAACTTGAGCAAAACATAGAGATGAATTTGTAAGAATGTAAAAGGTTGGAGGCCAAATAATAAAAGATAAGGTAATCTAAGGCCTTGTGGCCCAATAATACTCAAAAAAGGTAATCGATCAGTGGTTAGTGTGTGTGTTTTAGGTAGGGTTTTGAGTGTGTGAAGAAAAGAGCAGATAACGAAGATGCCGTGCCTGACCTTGTCAACCAACGTCAACTTGGAGGGAGTTGACACCTCATCCATCCTCTCCGAAGCCACCTCCTCCGTCGCCAAACTCATTGGAAAACCCGAAGCGGTATTATTATTATTATTATTATCAGTTAGCCCTAATTTTATTTATTAGATAACATTTGTTCAATTTGCTCATGTTTGTTATAGTTTTAGACCATCTGGTTATCTGCAAGTGCTAAAATCCCCTTTCTGGAACTATAACTATATAATACGTATTAGACTAATTGTTTGTTATGTTAAACTAACAATGTTGTTTTTTTCAAACTAGTAATTATTATATATTGAGAATTGGTTTAGTGTAGAAGAGTCAAGGTTAAATGAACATTTCCTTTTCTTTTCCAAGTGGGATAAGATAAATGTTAATGCATGGGACCTATTTGTTTCCCCACTTATTGCTTCTTATCCTTGGTGCTTGTTTTAGTTAGTAACCGTGAGAACCGGTAGGGAAAAACTACAAGTGGGACTAGGTAATTACGCGAAAAGGATTAATAAACGACACTCTAGTAATAAGTATCTTTTAATTATATACTCAACATAATGAATTATCTACTCGTACTCTTTAGGTCAGTACGTGATTTTTATTCAATTTTGTTCAAATTACATGACATAAGCGATCAGTAATGAGCTAAGATACCATCTTATCAAGTCCAAAGTAACCATTCATGTTAGTTATATGATTATGAAATGGTGATGATGATGTCTGTGGTGTGAGTTTGAAATTTAAAGTATAAGATTAACAATATTTTAGTTTTGAGTTTGAGCACATGATAAAAAAACAAGTCAAAGACCAGTCACACTTTAGTCTAGTGTGCCTTGCAATAAACATCACTTACACTCCCAACTTTAGTGGAGTGATATTCACCTCAATAGAAATAGTGATAAAGCGCAGACCAGCTATACTTCTTACATGTGTAAAACCTTGGCAATAGGGCACTACACTTGTAGGTTTTAGGGTGGTAATAACGGTTATATAACATTAAGATTCGTATTATATCTGATGCTGTTACACTGTCTCATGCACTTTATACTGTTATGTTTGAAAATTAACTTACCTCTAGTTCTCTACTTGCGGAAGAAGAGATCACAACAGAAAACAGTAACCAGTCAAACAATTAAAATTTTCATATGGGTCGAAATGGATTGAGTTGACTTGAAACGCTTTTGGTCTGAAAATTTAAAGTTTTTTTTCTGAATATAAATAATTAGTGTGCTAAGTAGGATTACTTAATGATATTATTTTAGTAATGTTCTAATTTTATGAATATGTTGTTAGGTTTTTTTTATGCATTAACAATAAGCATTTGGCGAGTTTCATTTCAAATCATTTATTCTTTCTTCCGTTTTTTTAACCTGACCCGTTAAACATGATCCACTCCGACCCGTTCATGTGTAATTTGGCCAAAATTCCCACAACTTAGTGCAACTATGACATAATTAATTATCTTCATAATCTTTTAGTGTAAAAGAGTCAAGGTTAAAAGAACATTTCTTTTCCAAGTGCGATTGCGGGAGAAGATAAATCTTACTGCATGTGACCTATATGTTTCCCCACTTATTGTTTCTTATCCTTGATGCCTGTTTTGATTAGTGATTTTAGTTGGTAACTGTGAGAAATGGTACTCCGGTATGTGGCCTTCAAGGGTGGTTGGTGATATTTTCATAAGGAAAATTGGATTAATAAACAACAATAAAGTTTTAAGTTTCTTTTGATCCCACACTCGAACAAATATAACTCATTTACTTGTACTTGTTTTGCCGGTTACATCATTTATGACTAAATTTTTTTTTATCAAATTACATGACCTGAATCATCACTAATGAGCTAAGATGTAGGTATTTTTTTCCAACTAATTGCTTTACCATCTTCTGAAGTCAAAAGTAACCATTCATGTTAGTTAATATGATTATAAAATGGTGATGATGATGTCTTTAGTATGAGTTTGAAATTTGAAGAATAAGATTAATTAATAGTATTTTATTTTGAGCACTTGATGAAAAACAAGTCAAACTTTAGTCTAGTGTGCCTTGCAATAAACATCACTTACACTCCCAACTTTAGTGGAGTGTAATATAGAATGTTCTCAACCCCACTTTAATAGAAAGAGTGATAAAGTGCGGACCAACTATACGTCATAAATGTGTAAAACCATGGCACTACATTTGGTAGGTTAATTGATGTTAACAAGTAACAACGGTTATATATCATTAAGATCTATATAATATTTGATGATGCTGTTAGTCTGTCTCATGGAGTTGGAACTTATTTTTTATTTGACCTGTAAGAGTTTAGAGCAACAACTATTATTTGATGTACCTTATACTGTTATGTTCGAAAATCAACTTACCCGTACTTGCAGAAGAAGAGATGACAGCGGATTCAGTAACCGGTCAAACAAGTAAAATTTTCATGTGGGTTGAAATGGGTTGAGTTGACCTGAAATGGTTTTAGTCTGAAAATTTAAGCTTTTTTATGTAAATATTTACTCTGCTAAGTGTGATTACTAGTCTGAAAAATAAGCATTCAATGAGTTTCATTTCAACTCAATATTTTTTTTCTTCCTATTTTTAATCAGACCCGTTACATGACCCAATCCAACCTATGAACCTATTCATATGTATATTGGCCAAAGTTACCACAACTTCATATAAGGATGGCATGATTAAGTTACTTCAAAATCTTTTTATGACCTTTTAATGTATTGCTGTGTTGCACATGTGATGATTGTGCTGAAGGGTTCTATTCCAATTTCTTTTGCCATTTTTTTAATTTGATCCATTAGAGGCAAAACATGACTAACGACCCGACCCAATCATGTGTAAATGGGCAGAAATGACCACAGTTAGATGAAGTGGAAGTATGACATTATTAGGTTACTTCAAAAATTTTTATGACCTTTTAACTTATGGTTTTGTATTGCACAGTATGTGATGATTGTGTTGAAGGGTTCTATACCAATTGCTTTTGGTGGTACCGAACAGCCAGCAGCTTATGGGGAATTAGTGTCAATTGGGGGTCTTAATGCTGACGTAAACAAAAAGTTGAGTGCTGCGGTTGCAGAAATTCTTGAGACCAAATTGTCCATCCCTAAGTCGCGTTTCTATCTCAAATTCTATGACACCAAGGCAAGTTAATTTTCTGCATATTAATTTTTAAAATAGGTGTCAATTTATTTTCTTATTTTAGTTTTCGTGTGTATTTAGGCCTATCAAAGTCAAGAATATGCACAGTGTCTTCATGCTTTACACCAGTCCTAGATATCATGTAAATCACCCTTCACTGTTTTGGAATCAATAGAAGCATTTAGTACTTCTACACATACTTAGGTGTTAACTAGAGATGTTGATTTCGACTCCTTTTACTTGAATAGGCCAATTTGAGTTCTCCAATAAGTCAATGTAAAACTTAAAAGCATACCTAGAAGCGAAATGAAGTTGGAAGTCCCTTATTTTGTTATTTAAATGTTTGCAGCTTCTTAGATGTCTTTAATCAAACAATTATGATAGATAGGTTATAGGGAATGTTCCACCTAATACTCTAATAGTAACCAGTTTTTTCAGTCTTCCACTAAAGTGACTCAAGCTTTCTTCTAACTACAAAATTCACTCAAGTTTCAATATTGTTCCGTTCTGATTTTTTTTTTAAATATTCATTTAAAAAATTTGATTATTTGTTTCAAGCTTGACTTGAAGTACTAGGTAACTGTAAAGAGATAAAAAATGCCCTTTGGTGATTTAGTTCGAAAAATTATGAAAAATTACAAAACAATGGAATAATAGTGAAACTTGAGTGTTGTTTCTAGTTAGAAAAAGGTATGAGTGACTTTAGTGGAACAATATTCAAACTTGGTTGTTATTTTGAAAATTTTATCTCTCTATTAATGAGTATAGTTTTTATTATTACATTTCTTATAAACACTTTTAAAAACATTATTAGGTATTCCTCAGAGCCAACATAAACCGGCCCGTTTGTCGTACCCATATTAAAATTTATAAAAACAATGGTTTTGGCACCATCTTGGGAAAGCTTTTCCTTCTATTTAAGTTTCATAAAAAATAAATGTATTCTTTTCTTGTGTTCTCTTTTCTAATTAAAATGAAAGATTTTTCTCCTAATTTTTATTGATGAGATTAACGTGTTTCGCAGGGTTCTTTCTTTGGTTGGAATGGCTCCACTTTCTAAGCATCTTTTCAGTTGAAGCTGCACTGTCTGGAAATTCATCCATGACCTTATTTTGTGCCACTAATTACTAGTAGTTAAGTTGCCTTTTCAAATACTATTGTTGCTTACTGAATTGGCTCACTGAGTCAACTCGGTACCGTCAACTGTTGAAATCCCAACTACCAAATTAATAAAAATTAGTGCGTGCAGTGGTCGTGGTATCTAATTCTGTATTTTCTTCTCAAAAAATAGTATTGGTGTTAAATTCTATCATATATGATTGGTGTAAAATTCTGTGAAATCATTTTAGCTAACTCCAAAGTTTTTGCTATACCGCCAACTAGTGCTGTTCAAAGAGCCCTGGCTCCAACCTGGCTTGGAAGTAGCTTGATTCGGCTCTTATATCTTTTTAGCCCAACCGAGCTGACTTGTTTAAAACGCTATTAGGAGACCATCAAGATCAAGACAACCATCTCTGCCAATTGTTCATAAAAATTCTCTCTCAAACCATTGTTGACTAAGCAGGAAGTGTACTACTCGTTGGCCACTTGTCTTTCGTATGTTTGGTGCACGCACCTTTCTGTTTCAATAAGACCAGCCTTCTTTTACATTTGCCATCTGCCACTGTTTCCGTTCTGTTTTCATTCGACTTAGGTCTACCCTTGAAATTTGAAAAATAAAATAAAATTCAGATCCTACCATCTGATCGGCTTGCAGATTGTGGAACTGTATCCATCTTTTTTGATTTTGAGCCAACTCATCGCATAACAACCTAGCTTGGTTTGTAAATGAGTCGAGTTTGAGGTTAATTTTACAGCTCATTAGAAGATTTCAAGCTGAGCCGGGTTTGAGCTTTAGACTTGGTTTGGCTCGTAAAGAGCCGGACCATTGTTGCAATGATACAAACCACATTTACCTGAAATGAAAATGATGTGCAAAAAAAAATTAAAAAAAAATAGTAGAATCAATAATTGAATTAGGAATGATTAAGATTATTACTTCACCATCTGTTGGATGTGTTTCCAGATATTGAAATTGTTGTGGAAGATGACATATGTTTTCCATCAATTAAAATTAAAAGCTTTATTTGAATCATGTCTAATATGGACCAGAAGATATGAATTAAGACCCCCAACCTGGTTAGAGACTTGGAGGTAGAATAAATAAATATTTTAAGCTTTGAGTGTGGAGCGATAAATGGAGTTCGTTGTGATTTATGGAGAGATTATAATCATCAAGATCCAAGAATGTACAAAGTGAAATATGTCTTAAAACTTTGCTACAGGGGGTTAACCCATTTGGTAGAGGCATATGCTTAGGTCCAAGGTTCAAAACTTAGCAATGGACTAATTCAGGATTATTAGTGTTAATAGTAAAGAAGGTGTAGCGTTTGCTATCAAAAAATGTCTTAAAATATATAAATGAAAAATAAAACACAGTTAAAATGCATTTAATTTTTCATTTACCTTAGATTTAATTCAAAATATAGTTCTCAATGATCTTTTTAATTTTTTGTTAGTATAGAAATGTAACATTAGTTGACATAACACCATTTGTTTTTGGAAACAAACTCTATAACTAGTTTTGATGTCTTCTGATGGCCAAAATAACACATTCACAACAATGCATCCATGTTTCGTAGAGTTGATTCATTATTGTAATAAGTTTTGATGCACAACGTACATAGATGTGATTTGAACTCACTATAACGGGGCGTAAAAATCTACATACGCTCGCTCACCCACAGTTTGCAAGTCAGACACTGGTCTTTACTCTTTAGCATGTAAAAGTAAAACACACTATTTCATTGATACGTCCAATTCTTTTGTTTAGTTTCTTGTATTGAGTTTTGAGACATTACGGAATCCCGCTATGTCTGACTTTTAAAGTTTGATTCACATTTTAAAGTTAGTTATGTCAATCATATAGTTTAATTTTTAACTTCAAGTTTTCGACCCTTATAAAATAAATGAATGATTCATAAATAACTACAATTTGGAAAAGAAAAAAGAAACCACAACCGGATGAAAGGATCGGTGCGTCCTTTCATAGACGTAAATACGCAAAACATAAGATATGCAAATGTAAAAAACATAACAAAGCATTATGTTTTTCATCATAGGTTACACAAAGACAATGTCACGTTAAATATACAAATTTTCCAACCTAATATCTGGATAAAAAATAAATACAAAATCGTAAGATGAGTGTGATAATATGAAAAGTCATCATTGTCGTCGAGGAAAATGGAAGCAGGGAAGATTATCATGATAAGTTTTATATTGTATGTGTGAGTGGTTTTCATGAATAAAGATATAATGGGTTGATCACTTGGCTACAACTTTGACAGCCCCACCCCTCCCTTTTTTTAACATTACCTCTCTCTCAAACTTTTAACATTGACCCTTACACTCTTTTAACTTTTTAAAAACTTTGTGAAATGTCATATTGATCCCTCGACTTTTACGAGCTTATGTTTACGTATGTGGTCGGTAAAAATTCAAGTTTGTTTATGTTTCGATCCGAAACGAGCCAACGAGTTTGTTTATGTTTATACGTTTTCAACTGGGCCTTAATTTAAACAAGCCAACGAGCCAGCTAACAAGCGAGCTACGAACCGAATGTACCTTGGCTTAGGCTCGGCTCGTTATCCTAAAAGACATAAATCATAGGCACGTGTTGTGACATCCGGCAAACTCCGGTTAGTAACTTTTGAAAATCCGGTAAGTCTACCTTAGCGAGTCACGCATACATCACACATAACAGAGTCAGTTGAGTCGAGTCGCGTTAAGTAATTGTCCAAGGATCAATGATTCGGAGGATCATTGGGGTTAGCACACACACACGAGTTACGAGTCCCGTTGTTGGTGATTTGTAGAATCGCCGAGTCTAATGCACACACGCAAGTCTCGAGTCCTGAGAATTGGTGAACGAATGTAAACGTGTTAGTTACCATACTTTATATGTTTATAATCATTGTATGACTTGTCGGTATGTGAATACGTGCTTATATGTGTTAAAATAGTGTTTAACGCGCCGAAAACCCAAAATTGCATGCTGGAGGCGATTACAGGGAGTTACAGCCGATTACAAGGAGGCAATTAGCCTACTCGCCTGTACCTAGGGGCGATTAGGCCCAATCACGTGCTACAACAGGCGATTGGCACTCCTAATCGCCTGTTGCTGTACCCTAATCGCCTGTAACGTGTCTGACGACTAGAAACGCCTATAAATACCACCCTTGACTTGTAAAACATCATTTGTGCAACCCTAGACGTCCCATAACCTCTCTCAACTCATAAACACCCTCTGTAACACGTTTTTGCATAAAAACCTACCCTTCCAAGCTTTACATCTCATTATCTTGCAAAACCAAGGTGTGTTCTTCATCCCAAACCTTTGTAATGATTTTGTTTTACTCCCTAAAGGTCCAGACCTGGTTTTTAAATGTTTATGTCTTTGAAAACCCATTAAAATCAGTTTCTAAACAAACCTAAACCTTTATGCTTGTTCTATGTGATAATTTTCATGCAAAGATAGGATTTTTATGATGTAAATGCATGGATTCTTGTATGTTTGGTATGTTTCTGAGATAAATAGGTTGTTAGCATGATTATTGATGAGTTTGGAGGTTCATGGTTGTGTATTATTGATAATAGGTATTTTGACCCGTTTGAATGATTTCGAAGGATTAAAGATGATATGATGTGTTTCGTTGATTGTATGAGGTTAGGGTTTGCTCTAGGATGATGCCAGAACGATAGGATAATGTTGAACAACGTTGTTATGTGATGAAATCCGGATATTTGCTATTTAGGGTAAGTTTTGCATGTTGGTGTGATGTTTACATGATAAGTATGCTATTTTCGGAAACGCTTGCATTTGGGGATGTTAGAATGGTGATAATTTGGGGGGTTTTTGCTTTAAATAGGTTTATAAATGTTTTGGGTTTGATATGGGGTGTTTCCACATGTTTCGGATCTGATTTGGAGGCTTAAATGCGCGAAAAACCGAAACAGACATGCAGGGGGCGATTGGGGAGTCCCAATCGCCTACCTGAACATGTGATTAGCCCTAATCGCCTGACAGTAAGGGCGATTAGGCTCCCAATCGCCTATATGACATGCAATTACAATCCCAATCATTAGTTTGACCATCCTTATCACCAGTTGACTTCCCCAATCGCATGTTTGATAGCCTAATCGCATGTACTACTGTTTTAAAAGCATTTTGACATCCCGAAACATGATTTGACACCTAGGAATATGCTAGGAAGCCCGGGACATGTCTAATAACTTGGTAACACGTGTTCGGACTTGTTTACTTGCATATGTTGCATGATACCTTGTATAAGATTAACACGTGGGATGTCGGGTCACCAATGGGATGTTGAGTCTTGTCTCGCGTAGTCTGGTTATCAGTCAAACGTATTTTCAAACGTATAATGGTCATGGACTGGACATTTAGGGACTAATGAACCCAACGGGTTATTAGTCTAACATTACACACATCTTATGATAGGTCGCCACTAGTTGGGGCTATCATACACATATCGGTTTACTTGTTAACTGAAGACGCAACCAAAGGTGAGTTTACGGCCCCACATTTTACTATTTTTGTTTTCGGGGAAGAAACATGCTTAAACTCTTTTATCACACATTTTCATGTTATACTATGGCTAACATCTTATTACTATACGGTTCATCTAAGTCCCTTAGAAACCACTAATACGGGGATGTAGCGGGGAGGTATGGATAGCGCTATTGGGGACTGACAAACCCCACACGACGGCTGGAGGCCGGGCGGGTGCATATTGTCTCTAAACACACAAGGCCTACCGACGATGATGGCAGTCCGTAAATAAGGGTTTCACAGTAACAACACAGTCAACAATGGTTTCACCCGTAGTAGTAATATTACATAATGCCTAGCTAGCGTTCACACAAGCATAGTAGTAACGGTAACGGTTTTCAAAGGATTTGACTAAACGCTTAATAAAACCTGTGAACTCACCAGCATTATATGTTGACTTTTTAGCATGTTTTCTCAGGTCGCTAAGGTAGCAGCTGTCAACTAGGAGCACGGAGTCACACTGGAGTCGTACTCGCGTCTAGGATCATAATGCATATTTTGGGATGTTAAACTTAAATGCTTCCGCACTTTTGAATGATGGTTTTAATTTATGCATGATTTTACTATGTATGTTTTTACATATAGTTGTCGTTTATTGTGACCGTTGACTTGGATCCTGGTATGTCACACGCCTCGCGGTAGAACTCCACATGTGGGAATTTGAGGGTGTGACAGATTGGTATCAGAGCCAATGGTTATAGTGAACTAGGACTGCATGTAGAGTCTAGTCTATAGCCGAGTCTCACACACACTAGACGGTCACATACATTTGAGTCGTGTCTTTTGGTAAACATACTAACCTTGTCGGGGTGCCGGTATCCTTATCACACAGTATCGTATTATCTATCTCATTCTTGATCATTCCTAGTTTTATTTCATCCTCTCCTTCGGGTTCGAAGTCGAGGGAACTTGTTTGTTGATCTTTTGAGTTGGTCATTTCTTTCTAAGTTGTGGGTATCGGGTGACTGAGGTTCAAGCTCGGGGCACGCCTAGAGGACCATGTAGAGCAATTTATCATTTCGGGTGCACACGAAATCATAAGTTGAAATGCATGGAAGACTTGGTGGATCTCGTGTTGGGATTAATGGTCACATTTGGACCCAATCCTTGACTCTTTCATATTCTCTTGGTTTAGCGTTGGTGATGGGTCTGAGTGTTTGTTTCTTGTTTTTCACAGAAGATGTCTGGACGCAAAGGAGGATGTATTGGAGGTCGTCGCATAGGCCGCACTGGCGGGGGTAGAGGTGGTGGTAACATCACCTTGACACATGACTAACTGAATGAGATGATGCAGCAACAGTTGGGCGTTGCAGTGGCTGCCTTCTAGGCTGCCCAGCAGGCCTTTATGGGCGCTACCGCTACTCCGGTGCAGGCGAGGACCGCCTACAAGCGGTTTAAGGACTGTCAGCCCCATAACTTCGGAGGTACTGAGGGAGCTGTGGAGTTGCTAAGGTGGTTGGAAAAGATTGAGTCGGTGTTTGCTTTGTGTGAGTGCCCAGCTGTGGATCGGGTGAAGTTTGCTTCGGGGAATTTTGAAGGACCCGCCCTGACGTGGTGGAACTGCGTCACTCAGACTCTTGGTCTCGGGGAGGCCAACGCCATGCCTTGGACGGATTTCGTGTTTAGGTTGAAGGCTGAGTACTGTCAGCGAGAGGAGATCAAAAGGTTGGAACAGGAATACGGGGATCACAAGATGGTGGGTTCTGAGATTGAGGCGTACATGATTAGACACGGAGTCGCACTGGAGTCGTACTCGCGTCTAGGATCATAATGCATATTTTGGGATGTTAAAACTTTTGAACTGATGTTTCTATTACCGTTTGACTTTTGTAAACTTAAATGCTTCCGCACTTTTGAATGATGGTTTTAATTTATGCATGGTTTTACTACGTATGTTTTTACATATAGTTGTCATTTATTGTGGCTGTTGACTTGGATCCTGGTATGTCGCACGCCTCGCGGTAGAACTCCGCATGTGGGAATTTGAGGGTGTGACACGTGTTATCTTGGAAATCCTTCTTACGCTTGTATTACATACCATTCTTATGGCCATCACTAATAATCCCTAAATTATGTACTCGAAGCGAGACGAAAAAATATGTCCCTATGTTAAAATGATAATATCTATATACAATTTGATACTTCATTGTGTCTTTTATATAAAAATATTTTATAAAACTTTTATAAAATTTCTATATTTTTCATTTGCTTTTATATTTTGCATAAGTTTTGTTTTGCAGGTTTGTGCTGGTCTTATGGAGTCCAAGAAAGGAGCCCAACTATTTGGAGAGTGGCCCATGCTGTTGGCCCAGTTCGTAGCCCAAGAGTTGGAGCTGCAGATGTGGCGATCCGGGTGATAAAAGTACAAGGAACTGGGACCGTTTGATCTTTTCGTTTGTGGCCGTTAGATCTTCAAAGAAACACAATCACCTCAGCTATAAATAGCTTCGGTGATCGTCCCTTTGTCACTTTTACACCTCAATTGTTTCAGTATTACTCTCAAATACTCTCTCACATATTCTAGGGTTTCTGGCGATCATTGTTGTCTTTGTTCTTGTTATTATATCAATCTCAGATCTAATAATAGATAGGGTGTGATCTAGTCTGTAATCCAGTAGTTCTTGTGATAGGGAGTTTCTAGTTTGTAATCTGTTTGTTGTTAAACAGATTAGTTGTTCTTGAGTTGTAATTGTCTTGTGTCTTGTGTCTTGTTGAACTCTTTGTGTTTGAATAAAGCTTTCGGCACCGGGTTTGGTACATGTTCCATGTTTTGTAACATGGTATCAAAGCTCTAGGTTGTGCTCTGGTTTGTTTTTGTTAGTTTTCCACTGTGTTTGTTCCCGTTCTTGTTGTCAGAAGTTCTATCTGTTCCTGATTGCTTGAGGTCTTGGTTGTGAACCAGTGGTGGATCTTTTGATCTAGGGTTTGTGACTGAAGGAGGCTTAGTAGTGATTCTTGGACTAGAAGAGATTTATTCTTCTGTTTGCTCTCAGGTGTTTATCCCTAAGTGAAGGATAAACACTACGAGTTGTTTGGAAACCCTAACTTAGGTGAAATTTGGTGAGATCTTTTCATTATCTTTGTTAGTTTTTGTTTTTTAGAGGCTACTTGACCGGGTTAGGGGGACCGGTAGCTGAGCCGACAACGTCTTTATATTGCTTGTTCTTGTTTGTCTCTGCTTGGTTTGTGATTTTACTGTTGGTTATCTCTTTGATTAAGGTTGTGTGAGTTTAGGAAAAGACTCCTGTGATATGCTTGTCCTGGCACCTTTTGAGTGATGAACCAGGAATCTGGCCTCTGTCACAGCTTCGTCTTAGAAGGTCTGTGTTGTATTGTTTGGTGTGTGTCCTGTTTGTTTCTCTGATTGTTTGTGTGTTATCTAAATATGGGTGATGCTCAAACTGGTGGACCTACTGGACCAAACCTTGGACCTGTTGTTAACATTGACCCTCATGTCACCATAATTAGTAAATTGGATGCAAGTGATCCATTATACTTGCATCCTAGTGATTTGGCCAACCAAAGTATTATTAATGTGAAACTAAAAGGGACCGAGAACTACACAGTTTAGGCAAATGCTCTAAAGTTAGCTTTACAGGTTAAGAAAAAATGGTGCTTTATTGATAGATCTTGTTTAAAATCTGATAATGATGAGGTCCTTGGTAGACAGCGGGACAGGTGTAACTCAATTGTGCTAACATGGATTCTTAATTCTGTGAGAGAAGAACTTTATATGGGTCATGTTTTTGCTAAAAATGCTAGTGATGTTTGGGATGATTTAAAAGAAACCTATGATAACATTGATGGTTCTATTGTCTTTGATCTTTATCAAAAAATAAACTCTTTCAGTCAGAGTGGTTCACCTGTTTCTGAATATTATCACAAGTTGAATATTATGTGGAAACAGTTGGATCAAATTTTACAACTACCTACTTGTAACTGCAATGCTGCTAAAGACTTCAGTGATTTCAATAACATGATTAGGTTAATGCAATTCTTAATGGGGTTGGATAGTGTTTATCAAAGTGTCAGAACTAGTCTTTTGATAAAAGATACCCTGCCTTCTGTAAAGGAAGCATTTAATGTCATTTCTAGGGAAGAATCTCATAGAAATGCTAGTGGTTCTAATAAAAGAAGTCAGTCTCTTACTTTGTTTTCAAAATCAGTCCAACCTCTTGAGTTTAAAAAGAATAATAAAGGTGCTAATCAAAATCTAAAGTGTACTCATTATAATAAGATTGGCCACACTATAGAAAAATGTTATGAAATCATTGGTTATCCATCTTGGATAAGGTCTAAGGGCAGTCAGGGTAATAATGTAGTTAGTAACAACAGTAATGTTGATACTTCTTATCTATATGTTAATTCTTTAACCAGTTATCAAATTAGCAGACTGTTGAGTTTGTTAGGAGATAAATCTTCTGAGAACCCTAAAAGCTGCAATGTGTCAGGTAGTCTTAGCATACCTTTTTGTGCTAGTGCTTTGATTAGTCCTGTGTATTGTTTTGCAAGTTATGACAAAAATAAAAGGGTTAAGGGTTGGATTACTGATTCAGGGGCAAATAAACATACGGTAATGGATGACACTGATTTAACTGATTGTATCAATGTATCTGAGTTTAACATTAGGGTAAGACATCCTAATGGAATTGATGCACTTGTTACAAAAATTGGTAATCTAAAACTTGCAAACAATGTTATTTTAAAGGACGTGTTTATTGTTCCTGAATACTGTGTCAACCTAATCTCTGTTCATAAACTTGCTAAAGACAATAAACTTTACATTGGTTTTGATGAAAACAAATGTTACATACAGGACTTAATCACCAAGAAGGTCCTAGTGACTGGTAGTCAAGTAGATGGGCTTTACTTTTGTGGCAATTATATGACTACTGTTAAGGTGTGTAATAGCAGTACTTTAAATGATAAGTTGTGACATAGTAGGTTAGGTCATCCAGCTAATAATGCTTTGAAAATGTTTAAAAGCAAACTTGACCTAGGTTCTTTAGATCACAAGGATCCATATGAAGTTTGCCATAAGTCTAAACAGCACAGGGAACCTTTTCCCATGAGTGAACACAAATCTACTGAAGTTAGAGATTTGGTTCATCTAGATGTCTGGGGTCCGTATAAGGTCACTAGTAGGGAAGGTCATAAATATTTCCTTACCATTGTTGATGACTTCTCTAGGTCTGTTTGGGTCTGTTTGATGAAAACTAAACTGAAGATTTTCAAACATTCAAGACTTTGTTAGTATTATTGAGACCCAGTTTAAAAAAGTTGTCAAGTGTTTCAGAAGTGACAATGGAACTAAGTTTGTGAATAACCAAGTTAACAGTTTTTTTTTAAATCTAAAGGAATTATTCATCAAACTAGTTGTGCCTATACACCCCAACAGAATGGTATAGTTGAGAGAAAGCATAAGCATTTGTTAAATGTTGCTAGAGCTTTAATTTTTCAGAGTAACATACCTGTTAAGTTCTGGTCTGAGTGTATTCTAACTGCTGCATATTTGATTAATAGGACTCCCTCTTCTGTTCTAGGTGGAAAGACTCCCTATGAGGTAGTGCATAAATTTGAACCTTTTTTTAGATCATTTGAGGATGTTTGGTTGCTTATGTTTTTGTACTGTTTTAAATGAAACTGATAAACTAAATGGTAGAGCTGAAAAATGTGTATTCATTGGATACTCTACTGAAAAGAAAGGTTATAAAGTTTTTAGTTAGGAAAGCAAAACAGTTTTCTATTCAAGGGATGTAAAGTTTTTTGAAGAAGTGTTTCCCTTTAAAGAAAAAATTGTTTTTGATTCTTTAAATGAAAACATTCAACTTGATTTTCCAACTTATGAATTTTTTGAATCTTATGAGCAACAACATTCTCAAGGTCCCAATGATGAGTTTAAGGGTCAAGAAAGTGTTGATTCAGAGACACATGGGTCTCAGCAATCAGATCTTTCTGATTCCAGACTTAAAGGCTTGGCTGGTTCCAAGCAGCCTAGTCAAAGGGATAGAATTACTGATAGGGTTGAGGATGTGATACCTGAAAATGAAAACACAAATGATCCATCTGAGGGATCCAATACTGATCATCACATAGGACAATTTAATGCTAGAAGGTCTGCAAGGGAGTCTGTACTTCCTAAGAACTTAGAGGATTATGTCCTAGATGGTAAGGTCAAATACGGGATAGAAAGGGTTGTTAACTATTCTTGTTTGTCAAATGAATATAAGTGCTTTGTGTCCACACTTAATAAAAGTGTTGAGCCCACTTCCTTTCATGAAGCTGCTAAGGTTCCAAACTGGATTACAGCAATGAATGAAGAGATTGAAACTTTTCATAGGAATGGCATTTGGGTCTTAGTTGAGCTCCCTAAAAATAGAAGTGTTGTTGGGTGTAAGTGGGTTTATAAAATAAAATATAAATCCTCAGGTGAAATAGAAAGATACAAGGCTAGGCTAGTTGCCAAAGGCTTTAGTAAAAAAAGGTATTGACTTTGAGGAGACTTTTTCTCCTGTAGTCAAACTTGTTACTGTTAGAACTGTTCTTTCTATTGCTGTCCAAAATGACTGGGAACTGTTTCAGTTAGATGTGAACAATGCCTTTTTGTATGGGAATCTAAATGAGGATGTTTATATGGCTTTACCTGGAGGTTATTTTTCACATGATGAAAAAAGAGTTTGGAAGTTGAAAAAATCTTTATATGGCTTAAAACAGGCTCCCAGAATGTGGAATCAAAAACTTGTGAATGTGTTAACCAGATTTCAAACAAAGTAGGTGTGACTATTCTTTATTTTATAAGTTTACCAATGATGTGACTTTGTTTCTACTTGTGTATGTTGATGACATAGTCTTAACTGGTAATAATAAAAATGAAATTGACAAGGTTAAAGAATGTTTAAAAACAAGTTTTTTAATTAAAGATCTTGGGGAGTTGTAGTATTTTTTGGAAATAGAGTTTATTAGGTCTAAAAATGGGATTTGTTTATCTCAAAGGAAGTATTGTTTGGAACTTCTTGCTGATTATGGTCTGACTGGTTCTAAGCCTGTTAATAGTCCAATAGAGCAGAATCATGTGATTTCTGCTATATGTAAAGACTATAATACTGTCCTTGAATCCATAACTGGTTATCAGAAGCTGGTTGGTAAATTGATCTACTTGTCTCACACTAGACCTGATATAGCTTATGTTGTGCATTTCCTAAGTCAATATATGCATAGCCCCAAAATGGTCATATGAAAATAGCCTTGAGGTTACTTAGATACTTAAAGAAAGCCCCTGGAAAGGGAATTTTGATAAGTAAGAGTTCTAAGTGTAATCTGTCTGCTATTCAGACTCAGATTGGGGCAAGTGCATTGACACTAGGAAGTCTATAACTGGGTTTTGTATTTTCTTAGGAGACTCATTAGTCTCTTGGAAGAGTAAAATACAGTCAGTTATTTCTAGTTCATCAGCTGAAGCTGAGTTTAGGGCTATGTGTGCTGCCACTTGTGAGTTAATGTGGCCTGCCAATTTACTTAAGGAGTTGGATATAAGAGTTGAGTTACTTGTAAAATTATCTTGTGATAACTCTGCAACTTTGTCTATAGCTGCAAACCCCGTTTTCCATGAAAAAACTAAACAATTTGAGATTGACTTATTTTTCTTAAAAGACCAAATATCTAAAGGGTTTTTGGAACCTATTAAGGTTCATACAGATCAACAACCTGCTGACGTGCTTACTAAAGGTTTGTTTCCAATACAACATGATTTGTTGTGCAGGTTGTTTTCAAATGTTTGACCCATTTGAAGTATCAACTTGAGGGGGGTGTTAAAATGATAATATCTATATACAATTTGATACTTTATTGTGTCTTTTATATAAAAATATTTTATAAAACTTTTATAAAATTTCTTTATTTTTTCATTTGCTTTTATCTTTTGCATAAGTTTTGTTTTGCAGGTTTGGGCTGGTCTTATGGAGTCCAAGAAAGGAGCCCAACTGTATGGAGAGTGGCCCATGCTGTTGGCCCAGTTCGTAGCCCAAGAGTTGGAGCTGCATATGTGGCGATCCGGGTGATAAAAGCACAAGGAACTGGGACCGTTTGATCTTTTCGTTTGTGGCCGTTAGATCTTCAAAGAAACACAATCACCCCAGCTAAAAATAGCTTCGGTGATCGTCCCTTTGTCACTTTTGCATCTCAATTGTTTCAGTATTACTCTCAAATACTCTCTCACATATTCTAGGGTTTCTGGCGATCATTGTTGTCTTTGTTCTTCTTATTAGATCAATCTCAGATCTAATAATAAATAGGGTGTGATCTAGTCTGTAATCCCTTGTGATAGGGAGTTTCTAGTTTGTAATCTGTTTGTTGATTAGTTGTTCTTGAGTTGTAATTGTCTTGTGTCTTGTTGAACTCTTTGTGTTTGAATAAAGCTTTCGGCACCGAGTTTGGTACATGTTCCATGTTTTTTTAACACCCTACAACCTTTTTCTAATAAAACTTAAAATATAACACACACATATCAGACCCCTCATTCGGACCGGCCCTGCTGATTTAAACGTAGTTATTTCAATTTACATATATAAACGTCAAATTTAGTTGTTTCCATAACAAAATTGAACATTACATTTTTCAATTTAGTTGAAGGGCGCAAAGATGATTACGTCGTGCATACATTAAACGTAGAAACTCAACAAAGATATAATTTACGTATAATAACCAAACGTTTGTTGATCAATTCATTGAACATAATACAGAAACACAATAATAAATTAGATGTACCAGTTAGTTCATTAAAGGTTGATAGGAAAGACAATGCCATGAGGATGATTACGCTGTTTGGGGTCCCGTTTAGGATGTACAATTAGGATGTCTTAAGGAGATCAGAGATCTCGTTTATAGAGAGGAGAGGAGGACGAGTTTGTATGTGTAAGTAAAGGTGTTCATTAGCCTCTAATCTCTCTCATTGATCTCTATTTATACACCCAAGAGGAAACCCTATTTTATGGTTTAGTAAGGGTAATTACGTCCATCACATAAAGACCAGTTAAACCAATAGGGGTATTTAGGTCATTGATCATTTATTAGATAAATTATTATAAGGGCCACATAATAGAATACATAAATATATTCTTACATTCTCTCACTTGGCCGAGTATCATTTATTATGAGCATTAAATAAGCCCGATTAGGAGTTAATACTCATTTTATTTCTAAACCAAAAAATGTAGCAGAGAAATATAGTCGTTGAGTCTATATTCAACTCAGGACTCCCATTAATTATACTACACCTCAAATTTAAAACTTAACATTAGGATCATGACAATTAAGCCCTTAGATTGATTAGTATAATTATTCTCTATATGCAGTTAGGCTAACATTACATATATTTAGAGACAAACAAAATCAAATAAGTGAGGAAATTTTCATTATTTAATAAACGTAAGTAAGTACAATATGCTCTTAAATAAGGTCTTTAGTAAAGCCCATCTTCGAAACAAGTTCTTCGAATACTTTAGGTGAGAGACCTTCAGTCATCGGATCCGCAACCATATTCTTAGTACTTATATACTCAATACAAAGGTTATTTTCCTCAACTCGTTCACGTACGAACAAATACTTTGTATCGAGATATAATCCAACGCCAGTCGAACTATTACTGTTCTAGAAACAAACGGCAGCTGAGTTATCACAGTACAACTTTAATGGTCTAGATATGGAATTAACAATTTTGAGTCCAGTAATGATGTTTCTAAGCAACATTCCATGACAGATAGTGTTATATACAACAATGTATTCTTCCATCATTGTGGATGTTGTGGTCAACTGTTGTTTATGACTCTTCCATGAGATAGGTCCACCAACTAACATAAAGTTATACCCCGAAGTGGATTTCTTATCATCTTTGCACTTGACAAAATCAGAATCAGAATCAGAATAACCAACCACTTCCAAATTGTCACTTCTTCTATAGGTTAACTTGTGGTCTTTCGTCCCTTTCAGATATCGAAGCACTTTCCTAGCTGCTTTCCAGTGATCTAGGCCATGATTAGTTTGATAATGGCCTATCATTCCAACAATATAAACGATATTTGGGCAAGTACATACTTAAGCATACATATGGTTCCCGACTACTGATGCATAAGGTAGCATGCTCATTTGCTCCTTTCAGCCTTTGTTTTTGGACATTGAAATGAACCAAAAACATCTCCCTTAACTACTGGAGCTACAAAAGGAGAGCAATTCTACATGTTATAACGGTTAAGGACACGCTCAATGTAGGCCATTTGGGACATATCTAAGATCCCATTGTGTCTATCTCGGTGTATTTCGATGCCTATAATGTAAGAAGCCTCTCCGAGATCATTCATGTCAAAATTATGCGAGAGTAAGCGCTTTGACTTATGCAGCATATCCAATGGCGGATGTATAGTAGAAGCAAGGGGAACATCCGTTACCCCTCGATTTTCATGGCGAAGTGGAAAAGGTTTGTTTTTAAGGTATTTTTATAAAATGTTACCCTAAAACAAATTTTTTGTTACCCCTTAAAATATTTTTTATAAAATGTTACCCCTTGATATTTTTTCTAGATCAACCACTGAGCATATCTAAACTATTACTTGCCAAAAGAATGTCATCTGCATAAATGACAAGTATAGTAAAGTTGCTCCCACTCATCTTGAGGTAGGTGCATTGATCCACTTGATTTTTAAGGAAACCCTATTTCTTCATGACTTCATCAAACTTTAGATACCATTTTCTTGATGCTTGCTTTAGCCAGTATATCGATTTCTTCAGCTCACAGACTAGGTGTTCTTGACTTTCAGGTTTAAAGCCATCAGGTTGTTTCATGAACACGTCTTCATTCAGGTCGCCATTTAGGAAAGCGGTTTTGACATGCATCCAATGTAGCTCTAGATCAAAATGTGCTACTAATGCCATGACGATCCTTAAGGAATCTTTTCGAGAAACAGGTGAAAAGGTTTCTTGATAATCAATTCCCTCTTTCTGAGTGTAGCCTGGAAGGCTAGGGGTTATAGTCGACGTCGATTCATTCTTTTTAACGTCTCTAATTCAAAACCGAACATGAAACTTTGGTTTCATTCGGCTCCTTTATGGAAAATGGATCAATTGCTAGATTTAAGATGTGAACCAACTTACAAAAAAATGATACCCATCTAAAAAAAAAAGATATCCATAACATCTATGTCAGCTTTTTGTTTGAAAATATTCAATTCAAAACGACTTGCTTTTTAGATGATCCCTCTAGAAGAAGGCGATTCTAAAAATTGCAACCAATCTTGCTTTATAGCGTTCAACGTTTCCATTCGGATCCTGTTTAGTTTTAAACACTGATGTATCACATAATTAACATATAAAACATGCGTAATCAGTCTCGTAATAGGATAGAATTACACTTAAATTACTGATTTACGAGACGAGCCACGATTCAGGATAATTATACGTTTCAGGGTACTAGTCCAACATGGTTTATACACAAATAGTAACAAGTGTGCAACTTGGGTGCTATGTAATACGAGAATTAAGAAAAGTCCTGATCGGTTCGTCGAGTTGAAACACATTAAGAATCGTGTTGGTACACACGAGTCTAGACAGTCAGATAGACTATCTTTTAGGCGGTTAATAAGCTAGCCTTATGTGTGATAGACTGTTAAGGTGTCCTTTGTTGGTAATTAGGGCAAGAGGAAGTCGGTCGAGGTTTCGGGCTTTGTTTGCTAGCTTAGCATGAAATTAAGGTGAGTTCATGACGCCACTTTTTACTGTTTTTGTAAATGTTTTCGGGGGGAAGACATGCTTCTTTTATGAAAACCTGAGGAATTTAAAACGAAACAAGGTTTTGGGAAATGAAATGGGTTGTGTGAGTTTCACGGCCCCACTTTTACTGGTTTTACTTTCGGGGGAGAAAACATGCTATGAACTTATGTTTTGGAACTTGAGTCATACTATGGTTTACATTTTGGGTTACTATGCGATCTTTGGAAGTCCCGGGGGAAACCATGAATGTGCGGGGTTGCACAACGGGGGAAATGTGGATAGATCTATTGGGCTTGACCAGCCCCACTTGTCGACTGGAGGTCGGACGAGTGCATGTTGTCTCGACCTATGCTAAACTTGCTAAATATTATTCGGGTGGCTTAAACATGTGCTAAACTTGCTGAACTTGCTAAACGTGTCCAGTAATGTTTTTCCAATCATAGTAGTAACAAAACTTACGCGTAGCTAGCGTACACTTGACATAGTATTGACAGGATAGAACTTGGTACACTTTGGAAACGTTTTTGTTAAACTTATGAACTCACCAGCTTTATGTTGACTTTTTAAGTATGTCTTTCAGGTTTAAACTTTGGTAATGACACGGTTGGAGTAGGCAACGTCTTGGGATCGGGGATCCTAGAGGGTTAGAAATGGCGTTCAGGAAACAAAAGGTCTTAGAAGCATCTTTCCGATGCGTGGCGAAGTTACCAAACATCACCACTGTTGAGGGAAAAGTCGGGGTGTGACACTTATCCTGAAAGGAGTCTGATCGACTAGCTTTTCGACTTCCAAGTCAGCTTCAGTCAGGTAGGTTTCATAATCATCATAGTTAGTAGGACTTTTGGACCTAGATGACTTCCTGAGTTGATTTCAGGGTTCAACATCATTTAAGTACTGGGCGTTTGAGGTGCCTTCATTCTCAGGTACGTTAGGAGCAGCTGTAAGTTCTGAGTGTGATGGAGGTTGTGCAGTGTTGGGTGCAAGAGGAGTAATCGGAGTTAATGTAAGCGATGAGTCTCTCCCCAGCCCCTTGTACTTCTTGGAGATCTGCATAAGGATCTTCACTCCTCCCATTGACCTTAAAATCATCCAGGAACACAACACGTTTGGTTTCTACAATACGAGTGCTTTGGGAAGGACAATAGAAATGATAACCCTTTGAGTTCTCGGGATAACTGATAAAGAAACTGCTAACTGTTTTACGGTCAAGTTTCCTTAGAAAATGATAATAAAGCTTAGCTTCGGCAATGCAGCCCCATACTTTCATATATTTTAGACTCGGTTTCCTTCTTATCCCAAGTTCATAAGGAGTTTTAGGGACAGAATTTGAAGGAACTCTATTGAGTATGTGAAAAGAGCCAAGAATAAATAGAGAGAGACCCAAAAAGAGAGCCTAAAAGAAATAAAAATTCTTCAAAGTTAAAAATGGTCTTTGACTGGTGAGACCTAAAAGAACTGGAATTTCTCTCCCTCTCTCTCTCTCTCTCCTGCTCTCTGCTGTTTCTCTACATTCTCTCTGTGATCTCTTATCTCTCTCTTGCTCTCCCCCTCGCTTTCTCAAGATGCATCCGTTGGACGAACACTTGCTGCGATGTTTCCACTTCGCTCAGCCACATCTGCCTCCAGAACTAACTCAGATTATTTTCAAGAAGACGACCGATGAAAGAAAACGGTGTCGAAAGATGGAACAGAATCCACCCTTCTGTGGAAAATCAAAAAGTGCTGCAAAGAGACGGGCCAAACGTATGAAAGATGTATCAAGTGTGGAAATTGGTCTCATGAAGCCAGGTGCAGCAAAAATTGGATGTTGATCTAGGAGGGCGCCATTCGATACAAATTCGAGCGCCGAGTTAGGAAAGGAAGCAATATCGACTACACCGTGAAGTGCGAAACAATGATGATGAAGGATCTCGGAATAAACACCAGACTCCTCTCATAGATCGCTGCTGAAAATGTTGCACGCTGCTACCGCCCACCTCCACGTCTTGCTGCCTCTCAGCCGTGATGGTTTATCGTGGTTTGGTGACTCATCTCCCTTTGTAGTTTATTTTTAGTTGAAAAAAAAGTTACTTTAGTAGTTTAGCACCCCCTACATTAAAAGCCCTCTTGATTTACCTTATTTATTTGGTTTAGAGACAAGGACATGATTTGTATACAAGCTGATGTGCTTAAAAATTACACATATTTATCACACAAATTTACCCATATTTTGTGTATGTTCATTGGAAATTTCAAGAGGTTAAACACTAATCAAGTGATATTTGTTGATTCTTAGGTTTGGTGGTGATTTATGAGGATTTAAGAGAAATCAAGATAAAATGGAAGTAAATGAAAGTTGAAAGTTGATGTTCAGATGTTGCACAAGCACAAGCACAACCATGCTACAACCAAGCACAACCATGCTCAAGCACAACCATGCTTGTGGATAAGCATGATCATGCTTGCTTTTCTTCAGACACGCCAAACCTAGGTCTCCCTCTTTGGAATCGCCAAACCTAGGTCTCCCCCTTTGGAATCACGATCATGGCCACAACTAAGCATGACCATGCTCATCTATCTCGATCTCGAGATCAAAGCCTATTCTAGTCTAGCAAAAGTGTTTCTTGGGCATTGAAGAACCAATGGGCGTGTAGATCTGGTCAACACACGAGCACAACCATGCTCGCCTATGAGCACAATTGTGCTCCATTTCTTCTCTATAAAACAAACATCAGTATGTTCATTTTTAGAAGGCAGAGAGTTCTACCCCAAGGTTTCCAACTCCAAAATTCACTAAATTCCACCCACTTGCAAGCATCTAGGAGGGATTATAACATCAAGAAGATCATCATACATCATCTAAGCTTGGATTCTTGGTTTGATTCTTGTTAATTTCACCATGAAACTTGTAACTATTTCAAGCTTGTATGTTGTTTTTGAGCTCATGATGAGCTAAACTCTTTGTATCACTTTAATTTAGATGAAGTTTAGTTAACATTTGATGAAATTATGGATTATTGGGAATGATTATGTTAATGTTATAGTAATTTCTTGGTTATTCTTCAATGATATTGTGTATTTGAAGGTTCTAATTGATGTTCAAGACTTATGATTGTTTAATTATGTAATGTTGGAAAACTCATAATTTAAACTTTCATTCATGGATTTGTATAGGTTTATGCTAGTTCATGTCTTTTAACTAGGAATGGTGAATGAAGTCTTGATTATTCATGATAAACTCTTGAATGTGCATCCTTATGCTTATGTTTGGAAAGACAAAGTGTTTGTAATGATCTTGTAATGTTAGGTCTTATGTTCATCTAGGATTTGTTGACACGAATTGCTAGTTTATGTAATCTTGACATGAAAATCATTAATTGAAGAAATACATGAATATTACTTAGATTAATCAACCTTAGGTGGGTTATGTGTTTTTCATATGATCTTTCCGAATGGTTGTTGGATTAGTTATCCTTGACGGGAAATTAGTCTACATTTTCAAACATTAACATGATTGTATCACTTGTTTTTACTTGTATGATTTTAGGTGGTTAGTTTGTGTTTTTCATCCTAACTTTCCAACAAATCATAAGGCTAGATTTCTTTAGCAAGATTTTAGTCATTTATGTGTTTTGTGATCTTTCCATGTATCCATGATTATTGTCATTTGTTAACTAAATGGATTCGAGATTAAAGTGATATTCCTCCTTGATTGATTGCATTTGTGTTAGTTTGATTAGTTATTAATATTTTACAATTAAACTTAGAAAAGTCAAAAAATCAACTCTTTGAAAAGGCTTTACAGTAGCAAAAGTTTAGTATTGAGAAACCGCGTCCACGGATTGATATCCGGTTCTTACCATTTAAATTATATTACTTTTCGATAGGTACACTTGCCTTTCGTGTGTGTAGTTTAATTTAGGGTAAAAACTATTTTAAAACTAGAAATTGTGTGAACGAATATCTTCAAAAAATTATATATATACTTCACGCACCATCAAGTTTTTGGCGCCGTTGCCGGGGACGCGGCATATTTCAAGAACGATTCGAGTTACTGATTTAGCCACTTGTTAATATTTTGTTTGTAGAAAAATATTTTTTTTTCAGTGTCTTGTTGTTTGTGTAGTTTAGTTTAGTTTAGTTTAGTTTATTTTTATTTTTATTTTTATTTTTATTTTCGTGTGCTTATTTTCCTTTAGTCTGGTTGTATTGTATATTTTTCTTGTTTTGCAGGCAGTGCATGTCCTCAACCCCCGCGTCTGCAATCGTCGAGCCTTCTTCTGAACCTGAACGATATTTTCATAGACGGTTGCGGGAGCGAGCCCGCGCAGTAGCCGCAGCTATTGAGGGAGACGAGGAGTTCCACGAGGTGCGCGTAGACATGGCGGATCAGGACTTGGAGACGAGGCCGTTGAATGATATCGGCACCCCGACGCTTGGTGGTCTGGAGACGAGCATTACCCAGCCGACGATCAATAGTAATAACTTAGAAATCAAATCCAGCACCATTACCATGTTGCAGAATGCGGTGCAGTACTATGGCAAGGATCACGAGGATCCTAGTGCTCACATTGCTAGTTTTCTGGAGGTTTGCGCCACTTTCAGGATCCAAGGCGCGACCGATGATGCCATTCGCCTTAGGCTTTTCCCGTTTTCCTTGCGTGATCAAGCCAAGGAGTGGCTTCTTTCACTTCCAGCTGGGTCCATCACTACATGGAACCAACTCGCTGAGAAGTTTCTCCAGAAATTTTTCCCTCCTGAGAAAACTGTTAGATTGAGAACCCGGATTCTCAATTTTTGATAGGAGGATGATGAGCTTCTCTATGAGGCGTGGGACCGATTCAAAAGCCTTATGAGAAAGGTTCCACATCATGGGTTGCCTATGTGGCAGCAGTGTCAGATCTTCTATCATGGTCTGGATAGTGCAGCACGACAGTTGGTAGATACTTTTGCGGGTGGCGACATTGGCACGAAGAACGCCCGGGAAGCGTTTGAGATCATGGAGAGAGTTGCCGAGAAGAATCGCACACACCAACCCCTGAGAGGGAAGTCTACGAGGCAGGGAGTCCACCATGTAGACGATTTTACTGCCATGGCTGCACGGATGGACGCGTTGTCCACGAAGTTTGATATGTTGATGTCAAACCAGATTCAGTCTCAATCTGGTCGTGAGACGGGTGGAGGAGCGCAGTCGAGTAGTGATTGTCAGCTGGGAGAGATGATTCACGAGCAGGTTGACTTCATGGGAAATGAAGTTCGCCCCCAGAACAATCCCTACAGCAATACCTACAATCCGGGGTGGAAGAATCACCCAAATTTTAGTTGGAAAGCTGGCTCCTCTAGCCAGCAGCCACCCGGATTTGCTCCTCGACCACAGCAGCCTCATGGTCAGTTTTACCCTCCTCGCCCTCAGCAGTCTCAATCTGAAGTGAAGCCCAACATGGAGGATATGCTTGGACAAATCTTAGCAAACCAGAATGCTCAGAGCCGGGACAGTGCAAAGCGGTTCAAGGATTATGATGATCAGTTCGCGAGGCACGAGAGCGAGTTGAGGAGTCAGAAAGCCTCGATGCAGACCATTGAGAACCAGGTGGGGCAGATCGCGAAGCTCCTATCTGAGAGACAGCAGGGTAGCCTCCCGAGCAATACTGAAACAAACCCGAATGCTCACGTGAAGGCTATCACTTTGAGGAGTGGCAAGACCACTGAGACTACCCCTTCGGCTTCTACATCTAAGCCGACTGTTGAGGAGGTGGACACTGAGACTCCGGATGAGGTGCATCTGAAGCGAGGCCCAGCAAGTACAACACGATCCAGAGAGCCAGTGAGAGAGTATGTCCCTCCCGTTCCATATCTAGGGAGGTTGAAAAAACAGAAAATGGAGGAACACTATGGTAAATTTCTTGAGCTTTTTAAGCAGCTTCATATAAATTTACCTTTCATTGAGGCACTTTCACAGATGCCTAAGTATGCGAAGTTTCTGAAAGACATCCTCACCAACAAAAAGAAACTTGAGGAGCTTTCGCATGTGACTTTGAATGAGGAGTGTTCTGCCATTCTCCAAAATAAACTACCTAAGAAGATGAATGATCCCGGGAGTTTCACTATCCCATGCTTGATTGGTAGTTTATCTGTCAGCAATGCCTTAGCTGACCTTGGTGCTAGCATTAACCTCATGCCTTATGCGGTTTTTGCTAAACTAGACCTAGGCGAGCCTAAGCCGACACGTATGAGCATTCAACTTGCTGACAGATCTGTGAAATACCCGCGGGGTATTGTGGAGAATATGCTTGTCATGATTGACAAGTTTGTGTTCCCAGTTGACTTTGTGATTCTAGACATGGACGAGGATAAAAATGTACCACTTATCCTTGGTCGCCCGTTCCTAGCCACTGCTAGGGCCCTGTTGATGTATGCACCGGTAGACTTACACTTAGGGTTGATGATGAGGAGGTGACCTTTGATATTGGGAGGTCCATCCAGCACCCACAGAGTCAGGATGATGCACTTTACTTCATTGACACCGTTGATTCATGCGTGAGTGATCATCTTCTGGACACATTTGAGGAGGAGACATGGGACACACAGTTACTTAGTGGGGAGGTGTTTGGTTCGATTTCCGTGAGCCAGCCAGCTGAGGAGATGGCCTGTCTGTTAAGTCATGAGCCTACCCCGTGCCCGGAGGTCTTTGAGGTTGTTGATCGCGATGTCGAGCCTAAGGCACGCCCTTCTGTTGAGGACCCACCACCCATTGAGCTCAAGGAGCTCCCGTCCCATTTGGAGTATGCTTTCTTGGAGGGTGAGTCCAGTCTACCAGTTATCATTTCATCTTCCTTATCTGGAGACGAGAAAGGCAAATTACTTGAGGTTCTGAAACAACACAAGAGAGCGATTGCGTGGAAGATCATGGATATAAAAGGGATAAATCCATCCTTTTGTACCCATAAGATCTTGATGGAGGAGGACTTTAAACCTGTGGTTCAGCATCAGAGGCGTTTGAACCCAAATATGCAGGAGGTCGTGAAGAAAGAGGTCATTAAGCTACTTGATGCAGGCTTGATTTACCCGATCTCTGATTCACCATGGGTTAGCCCTGTGCAAGTAGTCCCGAAGAAAGGAGGTATGACAGTAGTGGTGAATGAAAAGAATGAGTTGATTCCTACTCGTACTGTCACCGGATGGAGAGTTTGCATCGATTACCGCAAACTCAATGATGCCACGAGGAAGGATCACTTTCCACTTCCTTTCATTGATCAGATGTTAGAGAGGTTGTCGGGAAGGATGTTTTACTGCTTCCTTGATGGTTTTTCAGGTTACTTTCAGATTCCCATTGCTCCTGAGGATCAGGAGAAGACGACATTCACATGTCCCTATGGCACATTCGCCTACCGGCGGATGCCCTTTGGATTGTGTAATGCTCCGGCCACATTTCAGCGGTGTATGGTGGCCATTTTTCATGACATGATCGAGGACTCCATGGAGGTTTTTATGGATGACTTTTCTGTTTTTGGGAGTTCATTTGATCATTGTCTTGGGAATCTGAAGAGGATGTTGGCTAGGTGCGAAGAGGCCAACCTTGTATTGAACTGGGAGAAGTGCCACTTCATGGTAAAGGAGGGCATTGTGCTTGGGCATAAGATTTCACAGGCGGGGCTCGAGGTTGACCGAGCCAAAGTAGAGACCATCTCTAAGATCCCGCCTCCTACATCAGTGAAATCTATCAGGAGTTTTCTTGGTCATGCAGGTTTTTACCGGCGATTCATAAAGGACTTTTCCAAAATCGCCCGTCCCATGACTCAGCTCCTTGAGAAGGATGCCCTGTTTGTTTTCTCCAGTGAATGCCTTAAGGCATTCGAGTTGTTGAAGGAGAAGTTGGTGAATGCCCCGATCATGGTAACTCCTGATTGGACACTACCATTTGAGCTTATGTGCGATGCGAGTGACTTCGCAGTGGGGGCGGTCTTGGGTCAAAGGAAAGATAAGCACTTTCACCCGATTTACTACGCTAGCAAGACCCTGAATGACGCGCAGGAGCACTACACCACTACTGAAAAAGAGCTCCTTGCTGTGGTCTTTGCTTTCGATAAGTTTCGATCTTTTCTTGTCCTTTCCAAGACCATTGTGTACACGGATCATGCAGCCCTTCGGTATCTATTCAGTAAACAGGATGCCAAGCCGGGATTGATACGATGGATTCTTTTTCTGCAGGAGTTTGATATCGAGATCCGTGATAAGAAAGGGGCCGAGAATCTAGCAGCGGATCACCTTTCTCGTCTTGAGTGCTCAGCTTCATCGGATTCAGTGGGGGTCAATATAAATGACAACTTCCCTCATGAATTCCTTATGCACATCCAGACGAAAGATGATGATTATCCGTGGTTTGCTGATTTCGCGAATTATCTCGCGAGTGGGATTGTGTTGAAAGGAATGTCCCACCAACAGAAGCGAAAGTTCTTCGCTGATGTGAAGTATTATTTGTGGGAGGATCCTTATTTGTTTCGAGTCGGGACTAATCAGATCGTGCGTAGGTGCGTGTATGGTGATGAGGCACGCAAGATTTTGAGACACTGCCACGAGGGCCCGACAGGTGGACACCATGGAGCAACTTTGACCGCGAAGAAGGTTTTTGACGCCGGTTTCTTCTGGCCTACCATCTTCCGGGATGCTCATGATATGGTGCGTGCGTGTGATGCTTGTCAGAGGGCAAGTAATATTTCATCTCGAGATGAGATGCCCCAGAAACCTATTCAGGTTTGTGAGATTTTTGATGTCTGGGGGATTGATTTTATGGGACCTTTCCCAACTTCTTATGGAAATCGATACATCCTTGTAGCCGTTGATTATGTTTCAAAGTGGGTGGAGGCCCAAGCCTTACCCACTAATGATGCTAGGGTGGTCGTTAAGTTCTTGAAGAAGTTATTCTCCCGCTTTGGTGCTCCCAAAGCCTTGATTAGTGACCGAGGGACGCATTTTTGTAATGCGCAATTGGACAAGGCGTTGTCACGCTATGGAGTGAACCATAGATTTTCAACGCCATACCATCCACAGACCAGTGGACAGGTAGAGGTCACTAATCGAGGTATTAAGAGGATTTTGGAGAAAACGGTTGGTGCTAACCGTAAGGATTGGTCAGAGAAGTTAGATGATGCATTGTGGGCATTTCGAACAGCCTACAAAACTCCCATAGGCACCACACCGTTTAAATTAGTCTATGGGAAGGCATGTCATCTCCCTGTTGAACTCGAGCACAAGGCCTATTGGGCCTTGAAGGTAGTAAACTTTGATTTAGGAGCTGCGAGTGAAAACAGGTTTGTACAGATCCACGAGATTGAGGAGCTTAGGAATGATGCGTACGAGAACTCCAGATTGTATAAGGAGCGAACCAAGATGTTACATGACCGCCGCTTGAAGGACCAGAAACAATTCCGAGCGGGTGATCGTGTATTGCTTTATAATTCACGTCTTAGGTTGTTCCCAGGAAAGCTCAAGTCTCGTTGGACGGGTCCTTATACGGTGAGGGAGGTGTTCCCGTATGGTACCGTGGAGATAGGACATGAGGACGACCGAGTGTTTAAAGTTAATGGTCATCGTCTTAAGCTTTACATTGACGGACCTATTGACGCGGCCGAGGAGGTTGTTTACCTCCACCCCAGGAACAAATGAATTCGGGGTGTTGAGTCTAGCTAAAGACTCCTTCAAAAACTTAGCACATTTGGGCGAAAGCCCAGTTTCCTGTTTATTTATCTTGTGTCTTTTTGTTTGTTTATTTTATATGTTTGTAGGTTTGGATGCATTCTGCTTGTGATTAGCTTGGAGGTTGGTTTGAAGCATACCGGTTTTGAGATGTTTCAGTGGTGGATTTTTATGATGACCTTTTTGAGCCATTCTGCATGGTTGATGGATTCTTGATGGACTTGTGCATGCGCCTCACTCGAGTCTTCATGCAGGGGAGTTTTCGTTGTCCCTATTTCTCGCACTCTAGTTTATATTGCATTGCATTTTCTTTGCTTTGTATGTTTTTTTGTTGTACATCGAGGGCGATGTACAGTTCTAGTGTGGGGAGGGAATTTGTTTGGATTTTGCTTGTCCTAAAAATAAAGAAATAATTGATTTTTTTTTTGCAAAATACTCCTAAATTAATTTTGTGGCATCAAAAAGACGTGATAACATACATGGAACATCTTTAATTTTTGACAAATAACAAGGTTTGAGAGCACTACGTGGGGCACTTGATTAATAAGAAACTATAGAGAATCAAAATCAATTTTTTTCTTTGAGTATGGTAAATCGAAAGGATGACCCGCATGTTCTACGTTGCATTTATGCCCCTATGCCCGTTTCCGTGAGTTATTTTTGAGCCTTATTAGCTTTAGTATTATTTTTGCTCATGTTTTTGCGGGCAAAAGTTGAGCGTGCCGGATAACTTTTGCAATATAAAACTTGTGGTGGGTATACATCTTTCGGCCTCGAGTGGATTCGTAGCATAAATATGATTGAGGCATTAGGAAAACCTCTTTGTTTTAGCCATTTTCCTTCCTTTTACATACCTACACCTGTCATATTCCTTTAGTGAGCCTTGTTGAGCCTTTTCCCATGTTTTTCGCTTTCACCCATATTTGTTTACAACCACTTTAGCCAAATTAGCCTTTTGTATTTTCACCATTTTGCTAAAAATCTGGTTTGGCTAGTGTTAGTCTCACTTCTTTTTCGTTTTTTTATGTATTCTCATGTTGGAGTTTTTGTCTAAGTAGACGTGCTTAGTTCCCTCCGAGCTACATGGTTATATATATAGTTAGAAAAAAAAAGAAAAAAAAAAGAAAAAAAGAAAAGAAAAGAAAACAGTAAAAAAAAAGAAGAAAGAAAGAAAAAGCCGCACAATTGGGTTCCATTTAGACCAATTTTGGAGCAAAAAGAGCAAAAATCTTAAAAGCTCTCGATTTGTAGTATGGTAGTAGTTGTATATTATTGTTGTTTCTTTGTTTTGAGCTAGCCTAGTTTCCGGATTTTTAGCACTTTAGCCACTTTTTCGCAAACTTCCCTACCTTAACCTTAGCCAAGTTACAACCCGAACAAAGTCCTCATGATTTATGTGATGTTTCTAGCTATGTTGGTAGAGATTTGATCCTTCTACAAGTTTATATTGTTGCATAGTTATTGTCTTGGCATTGAGTGTTTTATTCATACTCCATATTATGTATGATCATATAAATTAGCCGAGTGTGAGTGAACATTGTGAGGATGCAAAGTTGTCATGTTGGGGATTTCATAGATAAATTATTGCTCTTAGAATTTTTTCGTTTTTATCTCATGGTTTTCTTTCTTTTGATGGTTGCCTCCTAGTGTATATCTTAGACCTTTGTTATGAGTTTATGTTCATGTTGTTAGTTATTGTTGCCATTTGGAGTTTTTGTTAATTTCTTGCTTGAGGACAAGCAAGGTTTAAGTGTGGGGATGTTTGATGTGCTTAAAAATTACACATATTTATCACACAAATTTACCCATATTTTGTGTATGTTCATTGGAAATTTCAAGAGGTTAAACACTAATCAAGTGATATTTGTTGATTCTTAGGTTTGGTGGTGATTTATGAGGATTTAAGAGAAATCAAGATAAAATGGAAGTAAATGAAAGTTGAAAGTTGATGTTCTGATGTTGCACAAGCACAAGCACAACCATGCTACAACCAAGCACAACCATGCTCAAGCACAACCATGCTTGTGGATAAGCATGATCATGCTTGCTTTTCTTCAGACGCCAAACCTAGGTCTCCCTCTTTGGAATCGCCAAACCTAGGTCTCCCTCTTTGGAATCACGATCATGGCCACAACTAAGCATGACCATGCTCATCTATCTCGATCTCGAGATCAAAGCCTATTCTAGTCTAGCAAAAGTGTTTCTTGGGCATTGAAGAACCAATGGGCGTGTAGATCTGGTCAACACACGAGCACAACCATGCTCGCCTATGAGCACAATTGTGCTCCATTTCTTCTCTATAAAACAAACATCAGTATGTTCATTTTTAGAAGGCAGAGAGTTCTACCCCAAGGTTTCCAACTCCAAAATTCACTAAATTCAACCCACTTGCAAGCATCTAGGAGGGATTATAACATCAAGAAGATCATCATACATCATCTAAGCTTGGATTCTTGGTTTGATTCTTGTTAATTTCACCATGAAACTTGTAACTATTTCAAGCTTGTATGTTGTTTTTGAGCTCATGATGAGCTAAACTCTTTGTATCACTTTAATTTAGATGAAGTTTAGTTAACATTTGATGAAATTATGGATTATTGGGAATGATTATGTTAATGTTATAGTAATTTCTTGGTTATTCTTCAATGATATTGTGTATTTGAAGGTTCTAATTGATGTTCAAGACTTATGATTGTTTAATTATGTAATGTTGGAAAACTCATAATTTAAACTTTCATTCATGGATTTGTATAGGTTTATGCTAGTTCATGTCTTTTAACTAGGAATGGTGAATGAAGTCTTGATTATTCATGATAAACTCTTGAATGTGCATCCTTATGCTTATTTTTGGAAAGACAAAGTGTTTGTAATGATCTTGTCATGTTAGGTCTTATGTTCATCTAGGATTTGTTGACACGAATTGCTAGTTTATGTAATCTTGACATGAAAATCATTAATTGAAGAAATACATAAATATTACTTAGATTAATCAACCTTAGGTGGGTTATGTGTTTTTCATATGATCTTTCCAAATGGTTGTTCGATTAGTTATCCTTGACGGGAAATTAGTCTACATTTTCAAACATTAACATGATTGTATCACTTGTTTTTACTTGTATGATTTTAGGTGGTTAGTTTGTGTTTTTCATCCTAACTTTCCAACAAATCATAAGGCTAGATTTCTTTAGCAAGATTTTAGTCATTTATGTGTTTTGTGATTTTTCCATGTATCCATGATTATTGTCATTTGTTAACTAAATGGATTCGAGATTAAAGTGATATTCCTCCTTGATTGATTGCATTTGTGTTAGTTAGATTAGTTATTAATATTTTACAATTAAACTTAGAAAAGTAAAAAAATCAACTCTTTGAAAAGGCTTTACAGTAGCAAAAGTTTAGTATTGAGAAACCGCGTCCACGGATTGATATCCGGTTCTTACCATTTAAATTATATTACTTTTCGATAGGTACACTTGCCTTTCGTGTGTGTAGTTTAACTTAGGGTAAAAACTATTTTAAAACTAGAAATTGTGTGAACGAATATTGAGAATCCGGTTAAGGACCGAACTCGTGGATCGAATACGCATAAACAACTCGGTTTCAGACGGGGAATTCGAGACGAGACAGAAATTAACAATAACAACGTCATCACAGATTCGTATTAATACAGAAACGGTTACAGACACTGTCATCAGTAGGATAAACATCAATCTCGTGGCCGGGGGAGGTCGGGCATGACCTCCCCCTTGAGAGCATTCAAAGCATAAACTCAAATCACCAAATGAACAATAACACATGAGATTGATATTTATAGTACAAAACCCAAGTTCCAGGTTCGCCCCTTTATGATGGTCGAATGTGGAGTATTTCCACATTCGCCCATTTGTGTTGGTCGAATGTGGAAAACTTCCACATTCGCCCACTTTGTTTAGGTCGAATGTAAACATGTGTTTTGTCCTATATTTTACAAATGCGTCAGATCCATAAAATGCCCTTATGGATCACCACAATCTCATGTAACACTATACCTAGACTCAACCCTATTCTATTCGACAGTGACGTCCACATAAAGTGCATCAACAAATATCTTCAAAAAATTATATATATACTTCACGCACCATCACAAGCCTATGACTTGTGTCGACTTCGATTTGGACTTGAATGTTCACCCCCAAAACTCACTAAAAAGATAAACCCGAGTGTTGAGTGAAGGCCGTGATGCACACAATAACTAATCTCTAGTCCTTCAAGAATCAGACATTTCAACAGTGCAGTACATTTTGCACTTTATCAATGACTGAAATACAAAATGCACTAATGACAAACAACAAGATGTGAAGTATAAAAGCCCCTAGAATCATCTAAGAAAAACCAAGAAAAGCAGCAACAACAACATCATATGTGATATATCATCAACATTATTAAGACTTTGTATAGGTGCACCTGTGTCTGATTGCTTGAGGACAAACAATTGTGTAAGTGTGGGGTATTATGATGTGCCATCATTTACACATATAAAATATGCAGAAATACTCTCATAATAGGGCAAAAGTGAGCTTAAATTACCGATTTTAGCTACTTACTCGTTCCTACTTGTATTTTTCAGGAAAGTGGAGCTCCAAACCAAAAACAAGTGATTTTCAGGCAAAAACAACTAAAACCAGAGATTTCTGAGGATATGAGACTTGCAGCATGTTTCCCGTATGTATAAAGACCTTTTCAGGACTTAAAAGATGATAAAACTGGCCTGGAGTTGACCAAGCACGCCCATGCTCACTTGCACAGAGGTCACGCATGCTAGAAGACAACGCAACTAACTTGGGAGACAAGAAATCTGAGTTTGACAGTGTGCAAGCCCGTGCACATACCCTGACACGCCCGTGCAGGACAACAAGGATAGACAAGACAGATCCGTAGCAACATAGTGTACGTGGGGCAGACAGCACGCCCGTGCGCATCCATTGTGCACGGTCGTGCACCTCCTGGAAGCTCTATAAATAGCAAGCTGATGTGCCTGGTTTTAGTAACTTAAAAAGATATCATTTTCCCGGTGCCAAAAACTTGATGTGTTAAGTTCAAAACATTGGTTTTGGGAAAAAGACTAATTTTTACTAAACCTTTTAAACAAGTTTTAACTTTATAAGTAAACGATATATACTTAGAAACTAAAACCAACACATAGGCAGAGAACCTGATGTGTATAGTATAGTTTTCTAGGGTAAATACCTAGTATCGTATTCCTAGAGAACACACTTTCCCCTACTCAACCTTTCATCAAATAACTAATCGGGTTTGAAAAGAAAAATAAAACGGAGGGATTCTAAGAAAAATACTTTTGAAAATGGGTTTTGGGTTTTATAAAATAAAAGATGAAATAGTAGAGATAGTGGACATGCACATCTCGGGGCCCTCCTTATAAGTAGTTAAGTTTACTATTAGAAACATTATTAAGTTAAATTATTTGTGAGGAGGACAAGAGTGGACTTGAAGTGTTGGCTCTTAGATCAAAGAAGCGGGGCCACTACTGAGTAGTATGCATAACCTCCTGATGCGCGTCTGCATTAGCAGTGAAGGTTCACCAGTTGAGCCCTGTTTTTACAGGTGCTTCCCAAACCGCGGTCAAGTCACTGGTTCTCTAACTTATCTTCTTTTAAAATGGAGGCTTGACTTCCGACCTGGAACAACGTACACCTCCCTTAGCTCTCGCGTTCCGTACCGAAGGATCTCTTCTTAGAGTCAACCTTGGAAACATAGTATCCCCTAAGTAGGTTAACGACCACGAACACCGAAGGATCTCTCTTAAAGTCAGCCCAGGCAGCATGTATCCCCATTGGTTAACGATTTTGTACTAACGAGACCTAGATATAATATTCTTGTTTTGTTTATCTTAAAAGTGACACTTTAACTATTTATTAATCAAAAAAATACAAAGTTGGTTTAGTGATTTATGACTTAAACCCAACCCATAACCTCCCGAGATGAATGAAATCCTTAACAAAGGTGGAACACGGTCCTAAAGGTGTGCAATCCGAAGATCACTGGTGCACCCGCAGGGAATCCGCCCTTTGCCAAGAAAGTCATTCATTCATTTGGTAAGAACTAGAAAATGTGTCACTTAGATCTGGTTCACTTCAGAAGCCATTGCTTAGAATCCGGTTTGGATATCTGAAGCCCAAATGATCTGTCTCATTACCGGTTTCCTTGCCTTGGATCTAGCTCGGGACTACAAGAAGCTGATTAAACCTCTTGATAGTTTATTAATTAAGTTAAGGTTGATTTTAGAGGTTTATCAAGTTAATCACTAATTGAACCTGTCACAAGATAAACAAACAAGAATTAGATAAGAAGATAACACACCAAACAACTAAAAACACAATAATAATAATAATAATAATAATAATAATAATAATAATAATAATAATAATAATAATAATAATAATAATAATAATAATAATAAAAGGCTACAAATCGAAGTGGGTTCGAGATCATAGAAAGATACAGCCATGGTGAATGATCAATAAAAGAACATGGCTACTCATAGATAAACCTTCCATATCCTAGTGCTACGTATCTAATACAATAATACAATCCTCATGACCCTCGATGTTTTATTGCATGAACTACTCTACGATCCCATGCTTGGCCAAGATGATCAAGGTAGGACGAAGCCTAACCTTTGTGGGTATGTTCGGATGGCCATAAGGCCTCCCACAAGACCCCAAGATCACTGGAAGAAGCTTGGAAGCCGACCCAAGAAGACACAAGGTTGGATGAGATGGGATGGCAAATAATTGAGTGAATCTTGCTATTTATAGACCTCCCAGGGGTTGCATGGGCCTGCTAGAGGGAGTAGCATGGGCGTGCACTGCCCTAAGTACGTTATGTTTGTTGTAGATCTGAATGTCTGTCCTCTTTGTCTCCTACACGGGTGTGGCAGAGTACTTGGCACGGGCATGTAATATGTTTTAGCAAGATTTCTTGTCCCCCAAGTTGCCTGCGTTGTCTTCTAGCGTGCAAGGCCTCTGTGCAAGTGTGCATGGGCGTGCGGGGTCAGTCCCGGGCTGGTTGTATCATCATTTAAGTCCTGGAAAGGTCTTCCCACATACGGGAAACATGCTGCAAGTCTCGTATCCTCAGGAATCTCCGGTTTTCATATGTTTTTGCCCGAAAATCACTTGTTTTCGGTTTGGTGCTCCAATTTCCTGAGAAATACAAATAGAAACGATTAAGTAGCTAAAATAAATAATTTAAACTCAATTTTGCCCTATTATGAGACTAATTATGCATGGTTTATATGTTAATTTTGTGACACATCACAAGCTCACCTCAATCATTTGACATTCCTTCTTGTGCCTTCTTGGGCCGACTTCCAAGCTTCTTCCAGAGATCTTGGGGTCTTGTGGGAGGCCTTAGGGACATCCTAACATCCCACCAAGGATAGGCCTCGTCCTACCTTGATCGTCATGGCCGATAACGAAATCTTAGGAGTAGTTCATGCAATAAAACATCGAGGATCGTGAGGATTACACTAGATACATAGCATCAAGAAGATGGAAGGTTTGTCTATGAGCAACCATATTCTTGTGTTGATTATTCATTATGGTTGTATCTTTTTATTATCTCCGAACCCATTTCGATTTGTAGATTTTTATTATTAGTAGTAGTTTATTTCTAGTTACTCGATGTGTCTATCTTTTTAACTAATTCTTGTTGGTTTGTTTTTGTGACAGGTTCAACTAGTGATTAACTTGATAAATCTAAAACAACCCTAACTTAAATAATAAAATAAACTATCATGGGGTTCGATCGACTTCTGATAGTCCCGAGCTAGATCCAAGGCAAGGAAAACAGTAGTGAAATAGATCCTTCGAGCTTCTGATATCCAAACGGGGTTCTAAGCAATGGCTTCTGAAGTGGACCAGATCCGAGTGACACGTTTCTGGTACTTATCAGACATATGAATGATTTTCTTGGCAAAGGGAGGATTCCCTACGGGTGCAAAAGTAATCTTCGGATTACACACCTTTAGGATTAGGTTCCACCTTTTCTATGGACTTCATTCATCTCGGGAGTTTATGGGTTGGGTTTGTCACGTGATCACTAAACCAAACTTAAATTTATCTAATCAATAAATTATTAAGTTGTCACTTTTAAGATATATAAAACAAGAATACTTTATCTAGTTCTCGTTAGTCCAAGGCCGTTAACTAATGGAGGATACGCTGTCCCTCATGCTGACAGTAAGAGAGACTCTTCGGAGTTCAAAAGCCGTCTCCTAGGTAGGGGGTATATTGTCGTCGGGGTTGACTGTAAGAGAGGCCTTTTGGTACGGAAAGCGAGAGCTAAGTGAGGTGGACCAAGCGTCTACTATAATTTAAGGAGATAAATTAAAGGACCAATGCTTAAACGAGCGGCATGGCGGTGGTTTGGGAAGTACTTGACATGCAGGACTCAAACGGTTGTAACACAATGTCACACCCCGCCAAGGCGGAAACACGGGGATGTGATTCGAAAGGTTTTCAAGCACAAGGTTCGAGCAACACACAAGATTTATTTAAAATACATACCATCAAAGGATGGATGATGTCATACATTATTGAAATAACATAACATTGTCTGAAATTACAAAATTATCTGAAAACACATTACTCTAAACACCTGGATAACATGTGACTGACACAACCACATCCATGACGGTACAACTCAGTGCAAGCTCAAACCTCTCTCCCATGTCCCCGCTCTCCATAGTCAATTACCTGAAAAACATGCATAAAAAATTTGTCAACATAATGTCGGTGAGTTCACAGGTTTTAATGAACTATGTAAAGCTCTCGTGTAATTTGTGTATTACCAATCATAGGCTAGCTAAGCGAATGATTACTGTGCAAACCATGAGTCCCATAACCAAACCTCTTGACTGTTGTGCCTCGCGCATTGTACAATAAAGACAATGTATGTATCGTAGAATACTAACACACTTTTGTATGTAACCGGTTAGAGCGACTAACCAAGAGTGGGGGTGTCAAGCCAATATATCTATTTAAATGTTCCATGGCTTTTGATAGCTAATGGTTACGGTGTAAATGTAAGTACGAGGACTGTTGAGCTCATGAACCAAATGTCTCATGGTCCACATGGTAGTCATGATAGAATAACACACAATTGAAATGTACTAGAATTGTAGCATGTTTATCCCCCAAAAATGGAAAATAGTAAAACGGAGCCATCAAACTCACCTGATGACTGGATGTGAGGTTTGGTAAAGCAGTAAGGTGGAATAGCTACTATTCTAACGAGGGATGCCCTATGATTATCAAGGACATAGTAAGTTGTACGTTCTTGTCGTTTACCATACAAATTATTCACCCGACTTGTGGACCCTTGTGTTAGTTTTATGTGGGTCATAGTTTGTGCACGTGACCATTGTTACGATTTCAAGTGTACTTTATAGAATGTACGTTTTCGGGAATCCAAGGCATTTTATTGTAAAAACGTATTTATTGATAAAAAAATGGGCACCACATGTTATCATAGGCAACGTAATATTCCCCATTCTAAGGTGTGTGGTGTATTTATGGAAAATGTAAGGATTTAACATACGTTATGTTGTGTTATGGTATTATACTAGTATTAACACATGTTTGATACCTTTTAACATATGTTTATCTGTTGGGTCTGCTGACCTGGAGAAGAACAGATGATTAAAAAGCCAAAATATTCTAAGTGTTGATCCTTGAATAAAAACAGTTGTTACAATAAAGCTTCCTCCAAAGGTCTGTTGATCCCTAATTACTGCTGCTGCTTGAATCAACTGTTAGAGATAACTGCTGTTGATGAAAGGTCTGATGAACAAGGTCTGAAGGATAAAAGTCTGATGAAGAACAACTGCTGATCAAAGAACTGAAGAACAAAGGTCTGTTGAACCAACAGCACTTTGGTTCAACAGATGATAGAAGACATCAGAGTTTAGCTTACAGAGTTTTTGTTTTATCAGTAGTTTCAATGTAACAGTAGTTATAGCTTAGCAGATGTTAGAGTTTGTTAGTCAGTTAGAGGTCACTATCTAGGTGACGTCAGCAACTGATCATCAGAGTTTTGAGTCTGTCTATAAATAGAACAGTACTTGTACTGTTCTATTCATCACTCGTCATTCTCTTTCAGACAAACATTCTCTGAGTGATCAGGCTGAGGGGGAGTTTTAGTTGTACAATTGTAATCTTTCAATTAATGAAAGCTTTCGGTTAAAAACAATTATTCTCCATGTTTTGATTTATAGTTTATTCCGCTGCACTTTCCATTTATACTTCATACATTTATTCACACTTAATCAAACAAATCAAAACAAACCAAAACTCAGATCCTAACAATTGGTATCAGAGCTCGGTCAATTAAATCTGATCTAATCAATCAATATAATACACAGATCAGCTCATAATCATTGATATCGTTTGTTTGTCGGGTTAAAACAGAGTAATAGTTTATTTTCGTTTCAACAGTTAGTAAACAGACTTTGTTTTTGAAAAACCAAGAGAATGACTTCACTCAATCAAGATCCACACAACACTGGCACACACAACAAGCCTCCGATGCTTTTCAGGTCAGAATACAACATCTGGCAGCGTCGGGTGGCTCATGTGTTAGCACAACAGAACACAAGGTGCTGGAAATCGGTAGTATATGGACCACATGTTCCAATGGTACCGAGGATCCAAAGATCTAAGTACCAAAGAGTGTTGAGAACTACTCAGAGCAAGATTTTCAAAAAATCGAGCTAGATGCCAAGGCTTTCAGCATAGTAGCCATGGCACTGCCGAATAATATCTATGCCGGTCTCTTGCACTGCAATAGTGCTAAAGATCTGTTGGATGCTCTTAAAGAGCAATTCGGGGGAACTGATGATGTGATTGAAAACAACCGTGAAATACTTAACCAACAATATGAAACGTTTAGTCACATAAAAGGGGAGTCGTTAACACAACAGTTTGAAAGGTTTAATTGTCTAATTAGTGAACTTAAACTGGTTGGTCTAACTTTTCCCAATTCAACACTGAATCATAGGTTTCTTAGATCACTTCAGGACAAATGGGACACTATAGCCATAGTTATGAGAAACTCTATCGGATTCAAAGACCTGACCCTGACCCAGCTTCATGGTAAGCTCCTGACTTATGAAAAGGAGCTTAACCAGAAAAAGAAGCTCCAGGACTCTGGCAAAGTGTCAGATGACTATGTATTTGGGAATACTGCACTGTTGGGTCAGGATGAAGGTTCTGGAAGTAGTAAGGATCAGAGTTATGATCATTACATTGACATAACCACTGGTTTTAACAATGATTCTTACTTATCACCAAACAACTATGCTTTCACAGCTAGTGGTGATATCCAGGCTTCTGATAATTCATCTTTTGTGTACAATGACCTGCAATATATTGACCCTTTGGACTTAGAAGAAATGGACATCTTACATCAGGTTGCCCTGCTCAGTATTAGAACCAATAACTTCTATAAGAAAACTGGCAGGAGGTACCCAGGTTTACATGGTGGGTCAAAGGTGGGGTTGGATAAATCAAAGATAAAGTGTTACAAGTGTCATAGAATGGGTCACTTTGCTAGGGCATGTATGAGTCAAAATGGAGTTCCTATGATTACCTATCCAAACCAAAGACCACAGACCAACACTTATCAAACCATCCCTAATGTACCTAATGTGCAAAACACTGCTCACTTTGCACAAACCCAAACCACTGTTCCTGTGCATTATGTCCAAACCACTGTTCCTCAGTATCACTATGTTCAAACACCTGTTACTCAGGCACCAGTGCCAATGACTGTTACTCCACCCTCTGCTCCTGCAGAGACCAGTCAACCAAGTCAACAGAGTTTCTTTACTCAGGGCTTTGTTGATTGGAGCAGTCTACCAGATGAGATAACAGATGATAACATTGCTTTAGTTGCCAACTCTGAAAATTATTTTTGTTTTATGGCACTAGAGACAATTGTTGAAGAGACTGATTCTGAGGATGTGGTGTCTATGTCTGAAAATGTGACTGATGGTGTTGTTGGTGAAGTTGTTTCAGCTGAAGAATCTGAAGTGGAGGTTGTGAATCTCTCAGACCCCTGGGGTAGTGATGATTGTGACTGCCAGTGTAACTGTGCCTTGATGGCTGCTGCTAAGGGAGCTTCTGCTTGTTTAGACAGTTTATGGTATGTAGATAGTGGAGGCTCCAGGCACATGACTGGATGTAGAGCCCTTCTTCTGGACTTTCTTGCACATGGAGGGGGTGATATATCCTTTGGTAATGATTCTAAAGGTAAAGTGTTGGGTTCTGGTACTGTCAAAGCAGGGAGGCTTAAGTTTGAAAATGTTAATCTGATAGACAATCTAAAATTTAATCTACTTAGTGTGTCTCAAATGAGTGACAAAGGCTTTGGGTCATTCTTCACTAAGCAAACTTGTAAGATTGTTGGCCCAGAGGCTGTTGAAAAGATTAACACCATCATTGCTGAGAGCAAAGCACAACTTGTTGCTCACAGAAGTGGCAATGTGTATGTAGTTGATATGTTGAAGGATAATCCTATGGCAAATGTCTGTCTGTTCTCAGCTGCCTCTACCAAAGAGACAGAATTGTGGCATAGGAGACTTGGTCACACCAACCTTCAAACTATCAACTCACTCTCCAAACAAAACCTTGTCAGAGGTTTGCCATCAAAAGAATTTAAATGTGATGAGCATTGTGTTTCCTGTCTAAAAGGAAAACAACATAAAAGCTCTTACAAATCAATTGATGAGTCCAAAACTAGTCAGTGTTTACAATTGTTGCACATGGACTTGTTTGGCCCTGTAAAAATCATGAGTCTAAGAAGAAAAAGATTTTGTTTTGTCATAGTTGATGATTTTTCTAGGTTTACATGGACTTACTTTTTACACTCTAAGGATGAGACTGCAGGTATTTTGAAGGACTTTGTCACCAAAGTTGAAAAACAATATGACTTGCCAGTAAACATCTTTAGAAGTGACAATGGAACAAAGTTTAAGAATAAGGAGTTGGATGATTTCTGTGTGTCAAAAGGGATTGTAAGGCAGTACAGTATCCCAAGAACACCAGAGCAGAATGGGGTGGTTGAAAGGAAGAACAGGACTCTCATTGAGGCTGCAAGAACAATGCTAGCAGATTCTGGTTTACCTCTGTCCTTTTGGGCAAAAGCTGTAAACACTGCTTGCTATGTTCAAAACAGAGTTTTAATCAACCCTAGACATCAAAAGACTGCTTATGAAATTCTGTTTAAAATCAAACCACTGATATCATTTTTCAAAGTCTTTGGCTGCCCATGTTTCATTTTAAATCTTAAAGATTCCATTTCAAAATTTGCAGCCAAAGTAGATTGTGGATATTTTCTGGGGTATTCTTCTACTGCCAAGGCCTATAAAGTGTTTAACACAAGGACCAAGACAATAGAAGAAACTCTGAATGTGAAGTTCAATGAACTTTTTTCTTTGAAAATCCCAGCAAACCCTGCTGAGTTGTTTGATTTAGATAAATTCAAATTTGAAGATATTACTGTCAAAACTAACCCTGCAGGTACTCCACAATCTCCACAACAAGACTACAGAATAGATGTTGTGGTTCCAGATCACTACAAAGTCTATCCTGCATCAGAGGAAGCAGTAGTTCAAAACAACTGTCAAAACTCTGTCATAGCTGAGTCAGCCACTGTTGGCCAGTCCTATCTCCAAACCACTGATTCACCCAGCCAATCCACTGCTCAATCATCTGTTGACAAAAGTCAATCATCTGTTGACTTTAGTCAAACAACTGTTGACAAAAGTCAGTCCAATCTTACACCACTTGGACCCATTCCTCCACCTCCATTCCAAACATCTGTTGACTCTTCAAAAGTGCCAACAGATGTTATGTCAACAGAGTCTCCAAACCTCTGTCCTTCACCACAAAATGCCATCATACCATATCAGGGAGATCTAATCTACCTAAGAGCTCATCCACCAGATCAAATCATTGGCAACATCAGAGAAGGTGTGCTCACAAGGAGTCAATCTTCAAATATCTGTCTTTTTGCAGGTTTTCTATCCCTTTCACAACCTGTCAAGTACCAAGAGGCACTAAAAGACAACAGTTGGGTGGAAGCCATGCAAGAAGAACTCCTTCAGTTTAAAAGACAACAAGTATGGGAACTTGTACCACTGCCTAAGGATGTCTGTCCAATTGGCACAAAGTGGGTCTTCAAAAACAAAACTGATGAAAGGGGTATAGTTGTCAAGAATAAGGCCAGGTTAGTGGTTCAAGGCTTCAGACAAGAAGAAGGAATTGACTACGATGAAACCTTTTCCCCTGTAGCAAGGTTAGAAGCTATCAGACTTTTCCTAGCCTTTGCTGTCAACCACAACATCAAGGTGTATCAGATGGACATCAAGTGTGCCTTCCTATATGGCAAAATTCAGGAGGAGGTCTATGTATGTCAACCACCTGGTTTTGAAGACACATTCCATCCTGATCATGTCTATAAGCTTAACAAAGCACTGTATGGACTGAAACAAGCACCAAGAGCCTGGTATGAAACTCTCTCTACTTTTCTCTTATCCATTGGTTTCACAAGAGGTAAAATTGATAAAACTTTGTTTTTAAAATGGAAAGGAAAAGATTTAGGTGCTGTTTGTTTTTTCTGCAGGAAAAGGTCTGCAGTCTGCGGACCACATCTGCAGACATCTGCAGGAGAAGAGGTGGACCAAAGGTCTGCAGTCTGCAAGGGGAAGACTGTTTGTTTTTTAACTTCTGCAGTTTGCTGAAATAAGCTGAAATTTAAAATAAATAGTTCTACAACACTGAAATAACAACAATAACGTTTTTTCAACATTTAAATTTAAATAATAGTTCTACAACTTTGAAATAACAACAATAACGTTTTTTAAAATGAAAACAATTTCAAGCCATTTGTTCCGTACTTTGCATTAATTGCTCGGCAATTTCATCTCGTAATTGGGTCATATATTCTCGATCCGATGCAGTACCGTGTACCTCAACCTCTTCCTCATCAGCATCAACGTGCACATTGTTATTTCCTAACGACACATTCGGTTGATCGTATTCTGTAAAGAACTCATCGCTTAAGCCCTCTTTCCTTATAAAATTATGTAACGCAAAACATGCAATGACGATATTCCTTTGCGTAACCAACGGAAATGGTGCCATCCTCTTCAATATAGGGAATCGGGCTTTCAAAACACCAAAAGCACGCTCAATGACGTTCCGAAGTTTTGCATGTGCATGGTTAAATTTCTCTTTATTGGTCAATGCACGTCTCCGACGAAAATCTCCAAGCCAATACCTCACATTACGATACGGAGCCATAAATCCTCGTATATGTGCATACGCGGCATCACAAAGATAATATTTCTCTGTATAGAAATACAATTAATTAAGGTATTAAACTAAGATAGAAATATTTAACAAACCATAAACATACCCGGTGGTGGAATCGGAAATGGTGCATGTGGATCTGCTAATGCCTCTGACAATATTCTAGCGTCATGTGCTACCCCTTCCCAACCGGCCACAATGAACGTAAAAATCATGTTGAAGTCACAAATTGCTAATACATTTTGATAACAATCCCCTTTCCCCCTTCCTCTATATAAATCTTGTTTACTAGTGGGGACAACAGCATGTATTAAAGTTCCATCTAGTGCACCAACCGCACCTTTAAAAACCCGTCGTAGCCTCTTGTTATGTCCTGGAATGTTTGGATTCGGATTGAATGAAGTTGGTACTATCATATCTTTGGCAAAAAGCATCATTTTATCCAAGACTTCATAAAAAAATTTATGAATGGTTTGCTTTGAGTGTTGAAATCTACGCTTGATAACCACGTAACGTTGATTATGACCAATTATCATAAAAAACATAGCCATCTTCTCCTCAACCGATACATGTTTACTATCCTTTAACGAATATTTCATTCTAAAATGTGCACATAGTCGGACAAAGGATTCACGAGACATACGTAGCAGTTCAGTGCATTGTTTGGGATTTCCTTGCAATAACTCTAACGTGTATTTATGTCCCGACATAGCCGAATCATTGTCCCGCATTCTTTTCAAACCTCTCTTCCGAATAAAACGGACATACAAGTAAATAAGAATAACGATAAGTAATTTTTTATCATAATCCATGATGATCCTGTATTAACAAAAAATAAACAACCATTAAACATAAACAAAAAACCATTAAACATAACAAACAACCATTAAACATAACAAACAACCATTAAACATAACAAAAGCAAACAATGTTTTCAACATAACAAAAGCAAACAATGTTTTCAACATAACAAAAGCAAACAATGTTTTCAACATAACAAAAGCAAACATTGTTTTTCAACATAACAAAAGCAAACAATGTTTTCAACATAACAAAAGCAAACATTGTTTTCAACATAACAAAAGCAAATAACACAAGTAAATAATCTTCTTCACTTCTTTATTAGTCCTGAACTTATAGCCTCCATCTCGATCCACCCTTTTAATACATCTGGAATTTCTGGCAATGCCATCCATGCCGCCCTCATGTCTGGTGACCGACCAAAAAGATGGTAAGCAGCTAAAAATAGGGGATCTACCGGGTTTAACCCAACCAACTTTAGCTTCTCTGAACACTCATCAACTGTTCGGCCTTCTTTGCCTTTAATCAAATATTGTAGAGCCTTTTGCATATCACGTCCTAATTCATCCTCAAAGGTAGATGATTTTGAAAATTTTGCCTTTTTCTTTGGATTAGGCTGGGTGGTATGCTCAGGAGTAGGCTCACTAGGCTCAGGAGTAGGCTCAGAAAAAGGATCGGGAGTAGGCTCAAAGGTCTGATGACCAGTGTCAGCATCATCATCATCTATGTCATGCAAAACGGTGTCCATAAGCAAAAGTGGATTGGGACGATGACAAGAAGATGATCCAACCACTGATGTTTGGGTTGGGGTCCACTTGTGCATCCCAGTGGCCGCATTACCATCAAACAATTGTGCACAAAGTTCTGGAAAAGGCAATGGAACTGTTTTCAATGATCCAGCCTTTGGATGCCCCTAAACCCAAAGTAAAAAAAAAAAGTTATAGGTTTTGTTTATAGTTAGATGTGAAAAAAAATATTAGTCACAAACATACCTTTTTAAATTCCTCCCATTCCTCATTTGTTAAGTTAAAAGTATTTGTCTGAGCATTGTATATGTTTCCAGTTTTGTTTTTCAAATACACCCATCCTGTGTATTTGGCTTTCAGATTGTCATACGCATTTTTCATCTGTTTTTGAGTCAAATCAAGCCCAAACCTTTCCTTAAGAACGTTTCCTAACTTAATCCACGACACCTTTTGCATACTCAATCCTTTCCTACCCACCGTGTTTGTCTCTTCAATGCAAGTCTCTAATAAGCATTTTATATGCTCAGTTGACCATTGTTGTTTCTCTCCCATTTCTATTAATGAACAAACAAGGAACCAACATGAACTACTACAACAATCTAAGCAACAGTTAACAACAAATCGACTACATTAGACATTAGAACCACCACAACAATCCCAAATGAACTACAACAAGAATCGACATATGAACCACTACAACAATATCTTAACAACAAATCGACTACATTACACATTAGAACCACTACAACAATATCTTAACAACAAATCAACAACATGAACAATTAACAACAATCCCAAATCAACAACATGAACTACTACAACAATATCTTAACAACAAATATGAACATTATGCACAAATCTGAGCAACAATTAACAACAATCCCAAATCAACAACATGAACAACTACAACAATCTCTAAACCCTAACAAATCTGAAAATAAACATAACCAAATCTGAAAAAAAAAACTGAAAATAAACTAAAAATCTGATTTAAAAAATCTGAAAATAAACTAAAAATATGAAAATAAACAATCAGATTTAAAAAAAAAATAACAAAAAAAAATCTGATTTAAAAAAAACAATCAGATTTAAAAAAAAATAACAAATCTGAAAGTAAAGATAACTTATAACAAATAATAGATAATATTAACATTTTTTAACAGATCTGAAAAAAAAAAAGGTACCTGTTTGTTGACCGCCGGAAGAGAAGGAGAAGGAAGGAGGCACCGGCCGGAGAAGGGAAGCAGAGGACGAGGAGGAAAGGAGAAGGAAAGAGAGGCCGAGAGGGAAGGAGAGGGAAGGAGGGGCGGAGGAGGAGGGAGGGGCGGCGGAGGAGGGAGGGGCGGCGGAGGAGGGAGGGGCGGAGGAGGGTGGGGCGGAGGAGGGTGGAGAGGGAAGGAGGAGGGTGGGCTGCTATGTTTGAGAGGTGGAAGAATGGTTGTCTGATATGTTTTGTGGAGAAGAGGCAAAAAGACTAGGGTCCATGTCTGCTTGGGGAAGAGATTTTTAGGTCTGAAGTCTTCTAAAAAACAAACGGTCTGCTGGTCACAAATGTCTGCCCGCGTCTGTGCGGCGCAGACATAAGTGATTAGAAGCTCTTTTCAAGAAAAAACAAACACCCCCTTAATGATTGTTCAAATATATGTGGATGACATCATTTTTGGATCCACATGTAACAAAATGTGTGAGGAGTTTAGGGAACTCATGACAGCAGAGTTTGAAATGAGTGCTATGGGTGAACTTCAGTGCTTTCTTGGTCTCCAAGTAAAGCAACTGCAAAATGGCACATTCATTCATCAGAACAAGTATGTGAAAAACTTGTTAACAAAATTTGAGATGAATGATTGTAAGCCATGTAGTACACCCATGAGCACAGTCAAGCCACTCACTATTGATGACAAGGATGAACTGGTTGATCAAACACACTATAGATGCATGATTGGGTCTTTATTGTACTTAACAGCATCCAGGCCAGACATTATGTTTGCAACCTGTGTGTGTGCAAGATCCCAGGCTTCACCTAGAAAATCTAACCTTATTGCTGTGAAAAGGATATTCAGATACCTAAAAGGTGCTCCCACACTTGGTATCTGGTATCCTGCTAATGGAAACATTGAGCTTTCAGGTTACTCAGATAGTGATTTTGCTGGCTGCCACACCACAAGGAAGTCCACCTCTGGAGGGTGCCAGTTTCTAGGGAATGCCTTAGTTTCTTGGCAAAGCAAAAAGCAAGCAGTTGTTTCAACATCCACAGCTGAGGCTGAATACATTGCTGCTGCAAGCTGTACAGCCCAACTCATGTGGCTTCAAAATCAACTACTGGATTTTGGGATAACTGCACTAAGGACTCCACTCATGTTGGATAGTCAAGCTGCTGAAAATATCATCAAGAATCCAGTCTCTCATTCAACTACCAAGCACATAGATATCAGACATCATTTTGTCAGAGATAGCTATGAGAAAGGTTTGATTTCTCTGCACCATGTTCCAACAGAGGATCAGTTGGCAGATGTGTTGACAAAAGCTTTAGACACATCTACCTTCACAAATCTGATCTCTCGAATTGGAATGTTAAACATGGATTAAAACAACAAAAATGTTTTAAATAAAAACATTAAAATGTTTTCAGAAAAATCAAAATTTTTGCTTAAAATGACACTTTGGTTGCAAAATCTGTTCTTAAAACCACTGATCAGATAAAACAACCACTGTTTCATTCAAACCACTGATAGTTGAAAAATCTGTTTCAAACATCTGATCAGATAAAACAACCACTGTTGGTTGAAAAATCTGTTTCAAACATCTGATCAGATAAAACAACTGTTTTCATCAGTCTTTTGGTTAAACAACAGAGGTTGGCAACAGATGTTTAACTAAACAGCTGTATGCCACCAGATGTTTCAACCATCAGATGTTTGCCACGTCTGCTCTCAAAAGCAGAGTTTTGCCACCTCAGCGGTTTCACCAGAGCCTATAAAACCCTGTTTTCCCCCCAACAACAGTTTTACTGTCTCATTGTATTCAAAATACTGAAAACCGCCTTCGTCTTCCTCAAAACCCTCCATCCAAAGTTCAGCACTTTCATAATCAAAATCCATTAAAATGGATCTTCAAACAAAAGCCACCCATAATTTCCTTCCATATTTGGTTAAAACCGAAGACAATGTTCCATTCCACTCCACAATCGACATAATAAATAACTCAAAATACAAAAATATCCTCATTGCTGATGCTCCCATCTACCTTGAAACACTCCAAGAAATCTGGGCAAGTACTGAAGTCTTGTATCAAGACAAAAAGCCCACTTCCATAATTTCAAAAATTGGAGCCACCAGTATCGCAATAACCCCTGAAATCATATCCACTACCTTCTCATTGAATGACTTGTCAGGTATGGAATCTTTTCCTAAAACAGAGCTTCACACTAAGTTCCAGGAAAGAGGGTATGATGCACAGATGACTGGATCAACCTTATATAAAAAGTTTTTTCCTCCAGTCATGAAATTTTTCTTCCATACCCTTCTTCTCTGTGCCTCAGCCAAGACTACATCCTTCAATGAAATCCCATTGAGGATTCAATACTTGGGATATGCAATGTTGTCAGATTCTGACATCAATCTGTCTCAGGGATTGTTTTTAGACTTGGTCTCAACTGTGAAAGCCATAAAATCTGGCTCAAATAATGCTTTTCTACTCTACCCTAGAATCCTAAGTGTAATTCTATAAAAGATTTTACCAGAAAATGATTTTCAAAAGGGAGAGTCTTTTAAAATGAAAAGTTTAACAGATGAAACTTTCACTAGAATGCTGGGTTCTTCAACCCAAGAAAAAGTGTCAAAAGTGACAAAAGTTTCCAAAACACAACCAAAGAGGACAAAGACAACAACTGTTGTTGAAACCTCTGTTGGTGAGCCCACTGCTCCTGGTGATCATGGCACTTCATCCAGTGCTGTGAAACCCACACCAGCCACCAAAAGAAAACGTCCATCCTCAAAAACCACCTTTCAACCCAAAAAGGGACTTCTGGAAGATGAGATACCAGAAGCTAACCCTGTTGCATCACCAAAGCAACATGAAACCACTGTTGTTACTTCCTCACAACAGTTGGAGATATCTCAGCCTAAGCAAACTCCTCACGAATCCTCACAAAAGGATCTTGTTGTAAGCCAAAGGGAAACTCATACTGAGGCATATGAGTCACTTGACCATATGTTTACAAGTCCATCTCCCAGGGCTAATCAGCTTCTCACTCCACCCACATCACCACCACATGTCCCACAAACCATGCAACCACTGTTTGAAGCTATTGACAAAACTCAGGACAACCCCAGTTCCTCTCCTTCACCTGTCACAGAGAGTATACCTCCACAAGTGACTGGGGCTGAGAAAAGTCAAATTGCTATCCCATAAACAGAAGAGGAGGTTATACTCCCAGAGGTCAATGTAACTTCTGGTGAGGTTTCAAGAGAAGCAGCCACTACTGCTGTTGAGACCATTGTCTCACAACAGGACAGTGGTTCCATAGATAAGACTTCCTTGAAGGCAACAACTGATGAGGCCACCATTGTGTCCCCAAAATAAGTTGGAAGTCCCCAGTACCAAGAAAAAGGGGCAACAGTTTCTCATTCTATGGACTCACCTCCTAGAACTGAACCAGCTAAAACTACCTCTGGTAGGGACTCAGATGATCCTATTAACTTAGGTGATGAATCAAAACTCCATGAATTGACGGTTAAAGTTCAAAACCTTGAATCCTCTGTTGCTGACATCAAAACTGATGTCAAGTCAATATTGGAAACTTTAGGCAACTTTACAAAGAGTCAACCATCCACCTCTGACATTGCCAATGAGCTATGGAAATCTGTTTCCCCCATCATCATAGCTCACAGAAAATTGGCAGATCAGACACAAGAAACATACATAACACTGATCAGACACATGGTGGATGCCAGGTTCAATGACACAAAGGCTGACATCAAGGTGATCAAGGAACATCTGCTGAAGACTACTGGCTCTGCCCCTACCACCATTCTCAGAGATGAAAACAACAATGAATTCACTGCTGATGATGCCAAAAAGGGGGAGAGTGGCAGAGATAGGCTACCAAAGTTGAATCCATTTGGTGCACCACCCTCTCAAAAGGGTAAGCCAGCTGCTGACATACCAGAGTCTCCAAAATCAGCTCCACAATCACAGCAACCAAGTGTTCAAACCCCTGTTACTGAACCAGCTCAAACAACCAAGGCAAAAGAAGTTGATACTTCAGCCAATGAAAAGGCTGATAAAGCTGCTCAAGATAAAATGAAAAGGGCTGACACTTTGGAAGCTAAAGCAGAGTTGTAGGTGCAGCTTAAAAAGGAACAGCAAGAAGTGGAAGATGTGAATACCTCCAAGAGAAAGAAAATGCCAGCCAAACATACAAGGAAACCACCTTCCAAGCTATCTGCTGAAACCTCTGCTGCTGAAACACTTGTTACCACAACCACTGCTCCCAAAACCACTGCCACCACAACCTCTGCTACCCAAACAACTGCTACCAAAACATCTGTTCCAACCAAACCAATCACCACACCATCAACTACTAAACCAATCACAAAACCAGCCACAATTCAAACAACAACCAAACCTACCACAACACAACCAAAAACCCAAACAACTGCTGGTTCTACAAAAGGACCAACAGATGTTAACCAAACCACTGCCACCTCTTCACCATCTCCAAAAATCTTGTATAGCAGAAAAAGGAAATCCACCTTTGTTATACAAGATGAAAACATTCACACTACACCACCTAACACCCCAATCACACAATCCACACCAGTCAATGCCATTCCACTTTCATCGTTCTCACCTCACACATCACAATTCAGATCCCATAGACCACCACCAACCATTACACCATTGGCTGAGAAGTATCCCCTTGAGTTGGATTTAATCAAGGGGGAACTTCAATCCTTCTATAATACTGATCAGCCATCAGACAGAACCTTCCCATCTCTTAAAGGCTTCCCAGTTCCACTCAACATTGACACTTATCTTAAATTCAAGAGTGAACAGGCTGATGCTGTCATCAAAGAGAAATGTAAAGGGAAGGATGACAGGACTGCTCAGGGCATCCATTCAGCAGAGCTTAGCAAAGTTCGAAGGATTGAAGACTTTGCTAAGACCCTGAGCAATTCCATGTCTTCCATGCCTCTCAGCAGAGACTTGGAAATGGAGGTTAGGTATTCATTGCTAGAACAGATCTTGGCCACCAAGCCTTACAAAGCAACCAAGAATCAATTTACAGGCTGGACCACACATGCTCTCAGAGAAGAACTTATTAGAATTGAGAGCATGGCCAAGAATCCTCCTACAAAGGCCTCTGCCCCTGATTTCAGTAAAGGGATAGATCAAGCTAGAGCCTTGAAGTTCAAAAGAATGAGACAAGAGCTTGTAGCTGCCAAGTATGGAGAGATGAGATCTGTTGCTAGATGGTCAGAGATCAGATTGATTGAAACATACAAGAAATTGGAACAAGAAAGAAAGACCAATCCTAACCTACCAAGAAAACCAGTCTATGATGATGCACCTAAGAGACCTCTACAGGCCTTTACACTAGACAATTTGCTGGAAACCTCTGATCTTACCATTGCTGCTAGAAGACAATTCAAGAAGCAGAAGGAAATGACAGAAGAGGAAACAAGACAGTTTACTGATACTTATGTAAAAGAGGGTCTCTTAAACCAAATCAGATACTTCTCTGACCCTGTCACAGAGAAGTTCAGAGAACTCATTGGCAGGCCTCCATCACCTAACTCATCAAAAATAAAGATGCATCCCAGTCACTCCTCTGATTCTAAAATTCTAAAATGGAAGTCTGACAAAGAGACCCATGAATTGACATTGCTCAGATCAGATGGTAGTGTTCAGAAGTTAAGTATGGATGATGCACCTGGCCTAAGTGCTGAAGATCTCCAGACCCTTCTGAATTTGACACTGGAAAGAGATGCTGAAGACCTCTTCTCTCTAAGCTTTGAATTAAAACTTAAAGGCCAAATAAGAGAAAGTCTGATGAGAAATAAAGATCAAGAATAAAGCAGAGTTTTGGCATCATCTGTTCTAGGGGGAGATTGTTGGGTCTGCTGACCTGGAGAAGAACAGATGATTAAAAAGCCAAAATATTCTAAGTGTTGATCCTTGAATAAAAACAGTTGTTACAATAAAGCTTCCTCCAAAGGTCTGTTGATCCCTAACTACTGCTGCTGCTTGAATCAACTGTTAGAGATAACTGCTGTTGATGAAAGGTCTGATGAACAAGGTCTGAAGGATAAAAGTCTGATGAAGAACAACTGCTGATCAAAGAACTGAAGAACAAAGGTCTGTTGAACCAACAGCACTTTGTTTCAACAGATGATAGAAGACATCAGAGTTTAGCTTACAGAGTTTTTGTTTTATCAGTAGTTTCAATGTAACAGTAGTTATAGCTTAGCAGATGTTAGAGTTTGTTAGTCAGTTAGAGGTCACTATCTAGGTGACGTCAGCAACTGATCATCAGAGTTTTGAGTCTGTCTATAAATAGAACAGTACTTGTACTGTTCTATTCATCACTCGTCATTCTCTTTCAGACAAACATTCTCTGAGTGATCAGGCTAAGGGGGAGTTTTAGTTGTACAATTGTAATCTTTCAATTAATGAAAGCTTTCGGTTAAAAACAAGTATTCTCCATGTTTTGATTTATAGTTTATTCCGCTGCACTTTCCATTTATACTTCATACATTTATTCACACTTAATCAAACAAATCAAAACAAACCAAAACTCAGATCCTAACATTATCTTATTAGCCGAAATCCTTATGTAAATAACTGGCTTAAATCCGATGGTTTGACACATCCAAAATGACTCGTTTGTGTTGATCAATGTACAATCGAGTGACCATATGCGTGTGCAAGTGTATTTACATGAAATCGTATGTACACAATGTAGAATGGCTTCGGCTATGTATATATATATGTTTCGGTTCAAAAATCATTTCAAGTGTTGTTATCTGAGTCTCTCTCTCTCTCTCTCTCTCTCTATATATATATATATATAAAACGTTTTGTGTACCCATGAGTTGTGTGTCGAGTGTACATGTGTTCCTATGAAATCATGGGTGGGTATAATGCATATACATACACATATTGAAACTTATGATAGGAATCAAATTATGAGTATGTTTTGTTAATAAATCAACTTGTGTGTGTGTTCATCTTAGGCCGGTTGTAACCACAAACAAAGTAAAGGGTTCGGGATCGAGTGAAACAAAATAGGGTCGACATAATGTGAACTTATAAGTGTTAGAGTATTATAACTAACCTTGGGTGAGTGTATAGCTGAATCTCGTGCCTCCTAGAAGACTTGAGCCTTCCAAATGGTGGTGTTAGATGATGGTTTGTGATGGTTGTTTGGGTGGGATCCTTCGGCCGTAGGTGAACAAAAAGAAAGCAAGAATGGTTTGTTTTGTGGTGTGAGTTTACTCTTTGAGGGACCTCCTTATATAGCGGATAATATGGCAACTTTCACACTTGATTTCTTGTAGCCATTTATTTGTACATATACCTTCTTAGTGTATAAGTTTGACAAGATGAATGGTGGCTTTCATTGGGATCGGCCAAAAGGGTAATGGGCATCAAATCACCTAATTTTGGTAAAGATCATGTCTAGGGATGACTAAGTTGGATGGTAGGATCATGGAAATGTGTAAGTAAGGTGTTTTGTCTTCTTGTTGTCATGCATGGTATGTAATTCCAAGAGCAATTAATGAAGTTGAAGGAATGTTTATGTTGATGGGTGTTTCGGCCGAAATATGGGAAAGAATGGGAGGTGATGTTGTCTTAAACCATAAGTGGAAATGGTGGACTTGGGGGAGATGTAATTTACATGATATCAACTAAATGAGGCAATATTACATGAAAGGGACATGTCTTGGGATCTCTTCTTGTGCTTCGGCCAAAATGGGGACATATAGAAATGAAGAAAACTTGGTATGGAATCACACTTGGGATTAAGCTCATGATAGTGACATATGCAACATTTGGTATAAAGAAGTGTAATTGGACTTTGTCTTATTCTCTATTCATGGCATTCTTGTCCCTTTCTCTTGTGTGTCTTCGTGTATGTGTGTATATGTATCACATAGGGAGCTGATCATTCTTGAGGTTGTGGGCAAACATATATGGCAACTTGACAATGATAGGTAGTGTAAGATAGTTTTTGGGTGTTAGTGGGTTTAATGAAACTTAGGCTAGTCTTGATAAGTAATCTAGTGATCTTGCAGTGTGTAGGTGTCGCATATGTGTATATATATATAAATATAGATGTAGGTGTTACTCATTTGTTGGTTGTGCTCTTACACATGCATATATCATGCGTATATATATATACATATATGTGTTGATGTACAAGGTCGATTTTTATATACATATATTAACATATGGATCTCATGCATAGTTTACTAGATGGATATGTATATATTCATGCAGGTGTTATTAATAAAGCCAACTTATATAATCTAGTGAGTTGGTGATATATATATATATATATATATATATATATATATATATATATAGGGTAAGGTTCAATAGAAAACCTTAAATATTTGAGGAAACCTTATAAACTCTACCACAACCATTGATCAAGCATGATCAATGGTTGTGGTTAATGGTCCCACTTTTTGATTAAATCAATGCCTCTTTTATTATATTATATTACAATAAGGGTATAAATGGGATTTTTCTTTGCATTGGGATTCATATGGCTACATGACAGGACCTATCATGTCGCACTCTCTCTCTCTCTTGCTTCTATATTATATTATACAGAACATAATAGATATTCAATTTCAAATTACACTCCTACATCTCTCTCATAAACGATCATCTCAACTTGAAGAAGACGAACGGTACCTGAAGAAGATGAACAGTGTAAGAAGACGAACAGTATAATATGCGAGCATTCATGTGGAGCCTGGCGTCTAAAAGTAGACGTCGGAAACGAGATCGTTCTACTGAAAGGTATGGTTTTCATGGTTTGTTTCATCCTATTATGTTTCATCTTTCTATAAATACACAAATAAAAACAAGTATAATATATCCGATTTTGGGGATTTTGTTTTGGGTTTTGTTAACAGTGTTTTTTTGCATAAAAGTAGTTGGGTTTATGTATATGATGATAGAGTTTAAGTTATAGTTGTTATAGGGGTTAACAGTGGTTTTTTGTTGTTATAGGGGTGTTACATAGTTTTGGGTTTTGTTATAGAGGGTACCGGAGGGTTTTGTTATTGTTCATACAATTACAATTAGTGGTTATGTGTATGACAATAGATTGATAACCATTTTTGTTATTGTTGTTACAGTAGTTGATGCATAAAAGTGTTGTTATTGTTTTTTGTTAGTGTTCATACAACTTTGTGTGTTATATAGATGATGATAGGGCAATGATGATATTTTGTGTCCATGGATTGGTGTGTTGTTATAGTGGATAGACTGAAAACCCTTACAAATTAACCTGTGTTAATAATTTGCTAACCTTTGTTCATAATTTTGCTAGCCTGTGTTAATTTTTAGCTTGTATATGTTGATAATGTTTGTTGAATGGGGCCTACGTGATGAAGCAAGTAGCTGAGGCTAATTTGTAAGTTATAGAGTTGTCCAGCAGAATTCTATTTTCATCACAAAAATGCCTATTATCATACGTTGCATACTGGTGTATTTTTGTTTAATAGGAAGGAAAGAGGCAAACCGGTCGAAGAAGAGAGTATTAGCGACGAGGTGGCTGGTGACCCACTTGCTAAGCAAGTGTTATTTTTAATAATACCGTCTACCGAAATTCTAAACTTTTGTTAATTACTTATGTTAATTGCTTATGTTAATTGCTAATATTAATGTCGTCTACCCACGAATGCAGTGACCTTTTGTTTAGAAGCATTGGTATATTTGGTATATTTGTTGATGATCCAGAAGCATATGTTTGTGAAGTACCTGGAGGATATCAAACACCCAAAAGCAGGTGCAATAGCTGATACGGCAATACAGAAAGCGGACCTTGACTGGGCAACAGCAAGGAATGGGACAGACTGTTGTATTTTTTTAATGCGACACATGGAGAAGTTCATGAGGGTGCATGTGTCGTTTGATTGTAAATTCGGTATACACTGGCGAAAGAAAGAGAGTGACGTGAAGAAGCCACATGTCTTGTTTAACAGTTTGGTGACATATGTATTAGTAAACTTTTACCACAAACTTATGGTAGGTGACATATGTATTAGTACACTGTTAACATATATGTATTGTCTTGTGTAAGATTTGGTAAAATATGCATGTATTTTCCCAAACTGTGAACATATGTATTGTGACTTATGTGTGTTTTGGAAACATATGCATTATGACCTGTGTATGTTTGCTAACATGTGTTGGTAGCTTGGGAAAACTTCATTTCCAATTAGTGGCACAAGTTTGATTTGATAAGGCTCTCATGTTTTAGTTACCTAACAACCATATGTATGTCTTTTAGAAACCAACTAACGTATACATGTCTTGTGTAAGATTTGGTAACATATGCATGTCTTTTCCTAGCATGTTTACAAATGTATTGTGACTTGTATTGAATATCACAAATATGACATACTTGGAAATGGTGATAAAAAGAAACATTAAGACTACACCTTCCTGCCCATTTACTAACATATGCATTGTGACCTGTGTGTTTGCTAACATATGCATTGTGACCTGTGTGTTTGCTAACATATGCATTGTGACCTGTGTATGTTTTGGTAACATGTGTTGGTATCTTGAGAAAACGTCAAGTTTGGTTTGATAAGGATCTCATGTTTTAATTACCTAACAACCATATGTATGTATTTTAGAAACCTACTAACGTATATATGTCTTTTTTGGATACACGACCTAAAAATTTAAGTTACATGGATCTCCATATGTATGTCTTTTAGAAACCTAAGTCCCAAAACATTACAAATCAGCATATAACGCAACAAAAGTGATTAATACAAATTTAATTATATAAAAAACGATAAACAGTGGTCACTACAAATTAACAGTTATATAAAAAACGATAAAATCATTACACACCCAAAATCCTAAGAAAAACTATCATAACAAAAATAAATAAATAAATAAATAAATATGCTTCATTATGTATACTCATCTCCATCTTTAACATAAAAATCTCATATAACTTTCCATAGCTTCCGAAGTAACGTATGAAAAAGATGTAGCATTCATTCCATCCAATGATAAAAATAGAGAACACCCATTACAGCACTGGTGTCGACCTTTTCCTTATCTTTCACCTCATTTCCTTAGCACTCCATCTCTAGCCGATCCTTGAGCGGAGTAGCTGGCTTGAAGTCTAGTGGTTGTTCATAGAATCTATTACATTAATTATTTTTAATAATTATACATTTGTAACTAGCAAAATGTTAACTTGGTCAATTTGGGTGTTAGTGTTGGGCATACACTAACATGTGTTAGTTGAACTCTAACACATGTTAATTAGGGATGGCAACCAAACCCGAACCCGATGGGTAAACCCGAAACCTGACACATTTGGGATGGGTTTGGGGTCGGGTAATAGGGTATGGGCCCGGGTATGGGATTAGTTTTTATTTTTTTCGCGGGTTTGGGAAGGGTTTGGGATTTGATGATATACCCGTTTACCCGGCCCGATTACCCGATAAAGTATACCCATTTACCCGATTAGATACCCAATACGTTTTCTTATATATCTTTTTAAATATGTATGCATAATATATCTAATTGTCCATCTAGATTACCATCTTGTGCTAGAAATTACCAAAAAATAGTGTATACTATTTGTTATCTATGTCTTAGAGTTTTTTTATATGAGTTGAGTATTTTATATTCATACATTGTAATCATTTACACGTATATTAAATAATTCTAAATGTAATTGGTTAGTAGTTATCCAATAGATACCTGACCGGTTTATGGTCGGATATATCCGATGGGTAAGTTTTAAAAATTAATGGGTTTACCCGAAACCCGCGGGCATACCCGACACCTGATGGGTAATTACCCGACATAAACCCGACGGGTTTTGGACGGGTTTGGGACAAGCATACCTAATCGGGTATGGGGTTTAGATTACCAAAACCCATCCCAAACTCGACCCATTGCCATCCCTAATGTTAATGGGGATAGATTGAACTCTAACACATGTTAATGGGGATAGATTCATCTGTAGGCACCAATACAAACATGTGTTAGCATCTCTAACACATGTTAATCGAACCCTAACACATCAGTAAACACCAATACAAAAAATCAAACCTTCACACAGAATAATATATATATATATACAAGAAATAAAAAGTTAAATATTATTAGAGAAAAATCAAAAGACATACATAAAAAATAAAACACATTTGCTATTTAACACATGTTAATTGAACCCTAACACATGTTAATTGGGATAGATTCAGTTCCTAATTCAGAACTAAAAGAACTCACACCACATGGCAAAAAAACGCTATATAAAACTAGCTTTTTCATAGCATAAAAAAACAAAATCATTCCAAAATTAGCATATGTTGTCTATCTAGATTCAAAAATATTTTATGACAAAAATATTTCAAATATTTCATAACAAATATTTAATAACAAACCCAGTTCATAAAAAATATTTCATAACAAAAATATTCCAAATACTCCTATCTTTCAATAACATCTTCTTCATAAAGTAGTTAAGAACATGAATATCAAATACCCATTACAGCCTCTGGTGTCGACCTTTTCCTTATATTTCACTTTGTTTCCTTAGCACTCCATCTCTAGTCGATCCTTGTGCGGAGTAGCCGACTTGAAGTCCGGTGGTTGTTCAAAAACGTGTTTGTTAGCATCACTAACACATGTTAATTGAACCCTAACACAGGTCAATTGGGATAGATTCATTAGTAAGCACCAATACAAAAAATCAAAACCTTCACACAGAATAACATATATACAAGAAATATGAAGTAAAAATTATTAGAGAAAAATCAAAAGATATACCAAGAAAATAAAAACACATTTGCTATTTAACACATGTTAATTGAACCCTAACACATGTTAATTGAGATAGATTCAGCTCCTAATTTAGAAACTAAAAGACCTTAAACAAAAAATATGTAATAAAAACACATTTACCCAATTCAAAAAATATGATCTTTTTAACATCCAATCTAACATAAACAAAACAATAATAATAATAATAATAATAATAATAATAATAATAATAATAATAATAATAAAAATCAAAAAGGTTAACATAAGTTTTTTTTTTCATTCAAGCATTTGATCAAACACTTGGTGTGCAAAACAAACTATCCCCAAAACTGTTTATATACTATAAAATCATTATAATATCATTCAAGCATCATGAACTTCAAAAATACATTATAAAATTATTCAAGCATTATGAACTTCATGCATCATGAACTTCAAAAATACAAACTGTTTATATATTATAAAATCATTCAATTGTGGGTTTTAAATATCTGTGAATCTTGAGATTTGGGTTTGTTTAATAAGAACAAAGAAAAGGGGGAAAATGAAACTTACAGAAATATGAATATATCTTTGCTTGAGGTGCCTCTGTAATAACACGAGAAGCAAGACATCACCACTATCACTCTGTTGCTCGAATCGAAGATGGATTTGGGGTTTTTTCGTTCTATGGTTGCAGGAGAAGATGGTGATAGAAACCGACGGTCGTGGTCTAGGGTTGAAGATGAGGGTTGATGTGGTTGGAGGTCGTGATTGGTAGATGTCGGGTGGTGGTGATGTTAGGGTTTGGGCAGTGGTGAGGGTGGTGAAAAGGAGGACGGTGGTGGTGATAAGAGAGAGAATGAAACTTTTTGTGTCTGAATTTGTGTTTGAAAAAGGAGAGAGGTGGAAGTTTAAATTTGAAAATTAATAGTTAAATCAACATCAATAATATCTTATCTAAATATACCATTATAACCTTGGGAATATAATATTAAGAAGATGCTTCGGGGTGATATGGACAAATGTAAGCCAAGTATTGGGTTTGCTAAGGTTTCCTCAAAAAACAAGGTTTTATCTAAATACTTCCCCTATACATACATATATATATATACATATATATAGGATCCGGATCATGTGAGAACCTTATTGAGTTGTGAGAACTTGAGAACTCTTCTGGACCAATCATCGAGGGACACATCAGCACCTTTATAATTTCTTTTATTTTTTTAATTAGGGGCATGAAAGTCTTTTACACACACCCACTTGGGGGGTATTTTAGTAATAATAACACCCACCCCACCCCACCCCACCCCACCCCACCCCCACCCCAAGTAAGACTTAAATAATAATATTCCTCACAAATATCTCTCACCCTCACTCTCTCTCTCACACACACCGTTCACTCTCTCTCTCTCTCTCTCTAACACATACACACACATGTCTCTCTGTCTCTAACACACACACACACACATATACGACCCTCATGGTAGAGAAAGGAGGCGGAGGACGGTGTTCATGGTGGGGCAGGAGGCGGAGGACGGTGGTGGGACGGGAGAGGCGGAGGATGATGGTCTAAAAAGGGTTTTTTTAGGGCGGTGGGTTTGAAGGTTGAAGACGATGGGGCTGTGGGTCTGAAGGTTGATGACGACGAGGGGCTGGTGGTTGATGACGAAGGTGGTGGACGAGGTTTGATGACGAAGGTAGTGGTGGCTGAGGGTTGATGACGAAGGGGGTGGTGGTTTTTTGAGGGCGGTGGTGGCTAAGGGTGGTGGATTTGTGGTGGTTGAGGGCTAAGGGTGGTGGATCTGCGGTGGTGGCTGACGACTGGTATGTTTTTTTATTATTATTTCTATTGTTATTATTATTATTATTATTTTCTGTTATTATTATTATTTTATTATTATTATTATTATTATTATTATTATTACATTTATTATTATTAATGAAGTTATGGTGAAAAGATAGGTTTTTATGTTGAAAATTTTGGGGGTTTTTATCAGGAGAATATGATGCGAAAAAGATGAAGTTTGCGTGTAAGGAGCCGATGCTGTGGAGACGGCGATGAATGGTGTAGTATGTTTGTAAGAAAACACTAGTGTAAACATCAGTTTACACCAACGTAAATATGAATGTATAGACGTTTTGATGTAAGAAAACACTGGTGTAAACATCAGTTTACACTAGTGTAAATATGAATGTATAGTCGTTTTGATGTAAGAAAACACACCATCATCTTTTGTAGTTTGGGTTTTTACACTAGTGTATTTCGGTAGAAGTTTTGTGTATGGCAGATTTACCCTGGTGTAAATAATGACACCAGTGTAAATCATCCTCATCATATTTTTATAAAATTATGTGTATGGCAGATTTACACTGGTGTAAATAATTACACCAGTGTAAATCATACAGATTTATGGATGATTGTTTTATATAGATGTAAGTAAAACACTGGTGTAAATTTTACACCAGTGTAAAAAACGAGAGGAGATGACAAAAAATGCACGTTTTTTTGTTTTAAATATTTTTTTAAAAGTAAATTATTTTAATTAAAATAAAAAAATAAAGGGTAAAAAATATGATTGTTTTTAATGGAATAAAAAATATGATTATTTTTTAAAAAGTAATTTAATTAAAAAAATAAAATAAAGTTTTAAAAAGATGAATATTTTAATAATGGAATAAAATATTGAATAATATAATATTAATTTTCTCTCTCTCATGGGGTTTTACCTAAATACCCTTAAATGTACTTTAATATATTAAAAAATACTTATTATTCAAGTAAGGACAGAAATCATATCATTTTAATCTCAGCCATTGGATCATCAAGATCAATGATCCATAAGAGTTCTCTAGTTCTCACAACTCGGTACAGTTCTCACATGATCCTAACCCTATATATATATATATATATATATATATATATATATATATATATATAATATGTGCTAAACATTTATGGATAATGCGTTGTTGGGTGATAAGTGATAACATTAGTTATCATAGGGTGTAACTGGTTGTTTAAGCCAGGATATAACTTAGTTGTGTTAAGAGGCTCGATGACGATATTAACATGTATTATTTTTACAAAATTAGGGATTCATGAACACAAGTTATTGAGTGTTAACATATGACACTATTTGTGATTCCCATACAACTGTTATTGTGGAGTTATTATCATATGTTCGTTCCTTTGTGAGTGTTTTTATGATTGATGTGGATGATAACCTCATTTAAACACTTTGTGATTGCTTGGGATTGATTGGATTGTGTAGTTTTCCACTTGGGCATTGACTCGTGAACAATTTTGTAATGTTGTGTTAATCGGGTATCCGCTTGCTCCCTGTTGAGCATGTGATTGGCTTGACTATTCAACGCCAATTGTTTTGTGAAATCCGGGTGTTGTATGCAAAAACAGGCAATCCATTGAGTTTTCCCCAACAATTCATGCTTTACTAGACTGGGGGAGGGGAATAGCGTGTGCAAAATGTCTAATCATGCACATGAAATGACAGTAATAAATAAAATGCATACGGATGTTGACTTGGATCGTTGACTGGTGTCACACACAAGTCTTTAGAGTTATGCGGTGATGCGCACCTTGGACACACCACTCATCAGTGGCGCCGTTTCTCTCAAACCACAAGGCCAAACTTTCCAAAAAGCTGCACGACAATGCGAGTTGGAGAACGACGGCTTACGGGCCAGTAGTCCAAAGACACCTTTATGGGGACTCGTACACTTCCCATGTGCGTGACCCATAGAGTTTCTAGAACGCCATCCCTTATTTATTTCTTTTCTCATCCCCAACTCTGAAGGTTGAGTAGGGGAAAGTGTGTTCTCTAGGAATACTATACTTCGTATTTACCCTAGAAAACTATACTATACACGTCAGGTTATCTGCCTATGTGTTGGTTTTAGTTTCTAAGTAATTATCGTTTACCTATAAATTTAAAACTTGTTTAACGGTTTAGTAAAAATTAATCTTTTCCCAAAACCAATGTTTTGAAATTGATACATCAAGTTTTTGGAACCGGGAAAATGATATCTTTTATAATTACTAAAACCAGACACATCAGTATGTCTACCATAATATTCACCTCCTTTGTTTGATCTCACAACTTTTATTTGTTGATTAAGTTGTTTTTCAACAACTTTATATTCTTTGAAGGTTGCAAGTGATTCAGACTTTTCCTTGATTAGATATAAGTACATATAACGGGAATAATCATCAATAAAAGTGATAAATGAAGTATGTCCTGTGATTTCAACGATGGGGTAAGGGCCACAAATGTCAGTGTGAATAAGTTCTAATAAATTAGAGCTCCTAGTTGCACCTTTCTTATTTGCAAATGTCATTTTACCTTTAAGGCATTTGACACATATTCCAAAGTCCTTGAAATCGAGAGGTGGTAAAACTTCATCCTTTATTAGTCGAGTTAAGCGTTCTCTCGATATGTGGCCTAAACGTTGATGCCACAACATGAATGAAGTTTCTAAGTCTCGCTTTCATTTTCTCTTTGTAAGTATGTCATCAAGATTATATGACAACAAAGATTTGGCAAATTCATCATCTAGTTCTAATTTATAGAGACCACCATCCAGAAAACCACGACCAAACACTTGAGAATTAAAAAAAAAAGTAAGTTTGCCATGACCATGAGAAAGATCATAACCGTCTATGTCTAACTTTGGTCCTGATACAAGATTCTGAGTACTGTTGGATCAGTGGCTTAGTTTTATGAACACTTATGTATCAGATTTATATATGATTTATTAAGCAGCGGAAATACAAGTGTTCAAAGGTCTAAAAGATCACTTTGATGAGGAGTTATTACTCCCCCTTGACTGAACAATAAATGAGAAACAATAAATACAGTTAAGTGTAAAGCAGTAAGAACAATTTATGTTTCTCAAATGTGAAATGGAATTATAAGTTTAAAGCCGAAGGATTTCAATTTATATCAAAGGAATTACACAAAATCACATATGTTGAAATAGATGAACAAACTCATCTATTTATAGACCAAAGGACTAAACCTTTGTCTGAAGTAACCTAAGATATTTCGGCTAAAGATAAGGTTACAAAAGTCTTTACATCGAAACTTGTAATCAAGACTTTAACAAAACAATATAATAACAAAACTAAAACTGCTGATCTTCAGTCGGTTAGAAGCTTCTGAATACAAAGTGCTGATGAGTGACAAACTGCTGATGAGCAGTTTGTCTTCAGCAGTTCTTCAGTGAAATGTCTGGTTAGACTTCAGAACTTCTGATGAGTTTACTCTTCAGTACTTTGGTGTTTGTTCTTCAGTACTTCTTCATTTGTTCTTCAGCAGTTCTATACTTAGGCAGATATGAATTAGACTAAGGTTATCAAAAGGTGGTTTCGTCAATCCTCTTTGTCCCAACAATCTCCCCCTGGATTGATGAAGCCAAAACCTTATCTATTCTTTATTGTTGTCCTTTTCTCTCTTCTAGTATCCTCCAGATCTCTGCTGTCATCCGGGTAGTAAGAGTACATCTTTGTTGCTCAGTGAGAGGACCAAGTTCAGGTGTTAAATGTTGAATGGTAAGAAGGTCTTTGGACGATAAAACACTCAACTCCTTTGAGTTTTTGTAGACCTTACTTGAACGGTCTCTCCTGGTCACAAGTACTGAGTTGGAATCAGTAAAGGACCACTTGACAATATTTACCTTTGACCTGTCAAAGTCAGAGGCATAGGAAACCAAGCCTGTTTCCTTAGGTTGACCTGATTGAGGAATATCTTCTATTTCAGTGACTCTCAGGTGAGATTCTTGACTACCTTGAAGTTCAGCAGTACCTTGAATAGGCATGTTGGGCAGGTAATGCTCTGTAACAACCCTTGTATGTGTCTTCTCTTGGATGGATTGTTGTAACTGATAAGCATAAGTAGCCTTGTCTCTGAATTGGGTTAAGATGGGTTTCTCTTCCACATCAAAATCACCATGTACTAACTGATCTCCTTCTAAGAGTCTCATCTTGAAGTCAGTCTTGACAATGGGTTCACCCTCTGCTTTTCTCTTGGTGGCTGGCTTCCTTAGTGCACCAGATGATCTCCTAACAATAGAAGTTGTTTGGACTTCTGGAGTTTCATATCTCTCTGGCTCTGCAGCTTTCTTGGCCTTGAATTTCTTGTAAGCCTCATAAAGAGTTTGTTCCTTCCATTTGGAGACTGAGGCCTTTGAACCATAGCCATTTGCCACTAATTCTTCAATCACTTCAGCTCTTTTGGCTTTCCTCTCATCTTCTGTTGCTATTCTATCAGATAACATTTGAGCTCTTCTGGTCAGTTCTTGTGTTGAGAGTCTTTTGAGGGCCACTTGTTTTGATTTGGAGTTCTTTGTAATGAATGCTATAAGCTGTGCTCTTTTTTCTTCTTCAGCAGCAGCTTCAAGTGCTCTCTCTTCAGCCTCAAGCTCATCAAGTTTTTCTTGGTACTTGATTAATTTTTCTTCAAAACTCAAATCATCTCTAGCCTCTAGGCTGTTCCATACTCTGTCTTCTTTTGCCTTCTTTGTAGCCTCTTTTAAACTCTTCTCCAATAAATCTTTAGACATGCTGATGGGAGTAGGGTTTAAAACAGTTGTGGAAGTTGTTGTAGGCAAAGGAGTGGGAGCAGGTTCTCTTTCTGTTGCCTTAGGAACTTCTGATGTTGGTTTAGGAGGTAAAACTGCTGATGAGGAAATTGGAGTCACAACTGCTGAAGGATTGTCTTCAGTAGTTTGAGAAATGGGATCAGCAGTTTCCTCTGATGCCTTAGACAATTTGAATTCTGGTGCTACTTCTTTTCCTGGTCTTTGGGATGGTCTATCAGCTTCAGGATCAGGAGTTTGTCTTTGTGTAGTAGCAACTTCAGTTGGTTCCTTAATCATCTCCCCCTTTTTGGCTTCATCCACTTCTGGAAGCCTAATAGAGTGAGATATTGCAGCAGACAACCTTGCTAGTTGATCTTGTGTTTGGTCCATTTTCTTGTTCAACTCAGCAAGTCTCGAGTTGATCAACCCAAACTGATTGTTAGCTTTTAACTCCCAAGCAGTTGTGAAGGGTTTGAGTTGATCAGTAATAATTTGTTTGAGTGCCTGGTACAGGGGACCATCTGGGCTGCATAATTGGTTCAAGTCTATGCTTGTGAGCCCAGGGAATTGGGTAGGTTGTTTTGGTGAAGGGGTGCTTTTTGGGTGATCCTCAGATTGCTCTGAAGATTCCAGTTTTGGGGAACTTTGGGTTAACTGGTCTTTAACCTGATCTTTGGTGACCAGCTTCTTGAGCTTGGATACCTTAGATTCAGGACCTTCAATATCAACCGTCAATTCAGTTTGTGGAATGTTTGATTCATCAGCCAAATTAATGGAATCATCTGAATCCCTGATAATGTCCTCAGAGAGGGCAGGATCAGTTATATCATGAGCTGGACCCAAACCAGTAGTCTCATGAACCTCTTTGTCTTGGTACTGAGGTTTTCCTACTTCTGGCCTTAGGCCTTCATCAGTAGTTGCCAAGTTTGAGGTCTTAGCTATGTTACTACTGTCCTCAGGTTCACCACTGGGTGATAAGTGAGTAGTAGCAGCCTCAAAAGTATCAAAAGTTTGTAAGTTTGGGCTTATAATCTCTTGTTCATCCTCATCTCTCTGGGTTGGGCTAACAGGATCCACATTCATGTCAACTTCTGAAGGCATCTCCCCAATTTGATGTGTTGCTAGGGGAGTGACATGTGGTGAATGGGTTCCTTTTAGTCCTGAGAGAAGTTGGGCAATTTCTATTGTTGTGTGTGAGGGTTCAGGTTCAGTAGTTGTGAGTGGTTGGTGTTCAGGAGTTTTGATGGGTTCAGGGTTGGTTTCACCAGTTTCAAAGGCTGGGTCAACAGTTATTGGTTTCTTAATTTTCTTTCTTTGAAAAATAACTGTGACTGGTTTTCTTTTGGTGGGTGGAGAAGGAGTGTGCTGAGAGGATGTTTCAGCCACTTCCTTATCAAGTGCAGATTGCACATCAGTAGTTTCAGGTTTCTCCACTTCCTGAACTTTCTTTTTCAGTGATTTGGTTTGTTTTGGTTTTTGTTGTTTAGGCTTTTTGGTTTGCTTTTTAGGTTTGGAAGATGTGGGTTCCTTGGGGATGGGTTGTTCTTCCCCTTGGTCATCTTCTAGCACAAGTGCTGGTTTGTTGTGCCTAGAGAATACTTGAGCAGTTAAAGGGTTTAAAGTTGTTGCTTCTCCCTCAAGTACTCCCTCTCCAAGCTCTTTTATTATGCATTGCATAACAAATCTTGGATACAACAAAAATTTCTTTTTATCATTTTCATGATGTAAAACCAGTTCATTGAAAAATAATTTTGATGCCTTGAAAGGAGTTTCATTTATGATGGAATGAAAAATAGGTTGAAAAGTAGAAGGCATCTGATCTATTGACCCAGTTTTTGGACTAAGACACATAATAATGTAATGAAATAACAGTTTATATTGAGGGTCAAAATATTTCTTATAAACTGTTGCTTGTGCCAAAGTACCTTGATAACCACACTCTGTCATGGTTAGATGGATGTCTGAGTTTGGAATATGCTCAGGTGCCTCAGAATCTTTCAAACCAAGCCTGATGCTTAGTGTTTCTGGTGAGATGGCCATCATTTTCCCTTTTATGGAAGATTTGAGGGAAATCACTTCATTGTTCACCTTCACCGTCTCTGAATTAGCCCAGAACTCATTAAGAGTTTCTTCATGAATGGGTGGATCGATGGTGAAAGCATCATAATATTGGGATTTCATGATGAGATCAATCATCTCATCATACTGGGACCAGGCTTCATCTTTAACAAAGTAGCCTCTTTGGTTGTGTCCCTGTTTTAACACGAGAGCCATGGTTGTTTTTGATCGAACAGTAATTTTTAGGTTAGAGAAGGGGTTTTGCTTTGAATTTGAGAGAGAGAGGGGGAATTTTGCTTTTTGAATGGATAAGTGTTGGAACAGGGTATTTATCAGAAGTTTTTAACCGACTAGGTCAAACTTCTGATGAGTAAAAAGTCTGTTTTACCCTTTTTAGTCAAACTGCTGATGAAGAAGGTTTCTTCATCAGTGGTTTTAGTCATCTCTTCAGCAGTTTCAACTGCTGATGCAAAATGACTTTTAAAAACACTATACTAACTTCTGATTTTCATCAGTAGTTATATCCACTTTGAAACTATCCCTTTTTTGATGTTTAACAGTAGTTTTCAAAAATTGTTCATCAGTACTTTCTCTTTCTCAAATTTTTGGTCTTCAGAGGTTTGTATGTAAGTGAAAAATAAAATATGTGCAGAACTAAAAAGTGAAACACTTACAGACTTTCTTCCAAATTTAACATCCCAAGCATGGATACTAACCTCTGAAAAGTTGTAGAATCAAGGGGTTTGGTGAAAATGTCAGCTATTTGATTAGCTGTTGTGACATGCTTCACCTCAATCTTGCCTTTTTCATAGCAATCTCTTATGAAATGATACCTGATTTCAATGTGTTTAGTTTTTGAAAACAGAACAGGATTTTGAATGATGCTAATGGCAGATTTGCTGTCTACTAAAAGTGGAGTCTTGGTCTCTTTGATTCCATAATCAAGCAGTTGATATTGGAGCCATTGTATCTGTGAAGTACAGCTTGCAGCAGCAATGTATTCAGCTTCAGCTGTTGAAGTTGCCACAGATGTTTGTTTCTTTGATTGCCAGGACACCAGACAGTTTCCTAAGAATTGACAACCACCAGATGTTGATTTTCTTGACATCTTGCAGCCTGCATAGTCACTATCTGAAAAAGCAGTTAACTTGGTATTGCTTGAAGCAGGATACCAAATTCCTAAAGTAGGAGTTCCTTTCAGATATCTGAAGATTCTTTTGACTGCAATTAGATGTGATTCTCTTGGTGCAGATTGGTATCTAGCACAGACACAAGTTGAAAACATGATATCTGGTCTAGAAGCAGTTAAATACAAAAGAGAACCTATCATACATCTATACATGGTTTGATCAATGTGTTTCCCTTGATCATCTGGTTCAACTTGTGTGATTGGTGTCATGGGAGTGGAACATGTTTTACAGTCTTGTAAAGAAAATTTGTTCAATAATTCTTTAACATATTTCTATTGATGTATAAATGTTCCATTTGACTGTTGCTTGATTTGCAGTCCCAAAAAGTACTGCAATTCTCCCATTGTACTCATTTCAAATTTTGATTGCATGAGTTTCTTAAATTCTTCACACAGTTTTGAATTTGTTGAACCAAAAATGATATCATCAACATAGATTTGAACAAGTAAGACATGATTTCCAACATGTTTTATGAAAAGAGTTTTATCAATGGATCCCCTTGAGAAGTGGTTCTTAAGTAAAAAGTTTGAAAGTGTTTCATACCAGGCTCTTGGAGCCTGTTTTAGCCCATAAAGAGCTTTGTCAAGTCTGTAAACCCAATCAGGATGAGAAGGATCCTCAAACCCTGGAGGTTGACAGACATAAACTTCCTCTTTTATTTTTCCATACAAAAATGCACTTTTGACATCCATTTGATAAACTTTAATGTTGTTGGAAATTGCATAAGCTAAGAATAACCTGATAGCTTCAAGTCTTGCAACTGGTGCAAAGGTTTCATCATAATCAATTCCTTCCTCTTGGGAATAACCTTGTACCACTAGTCTTGCTTTGTTCTTGATGATCATACCAGCCTCATCTGATTTGTTTCTGAAGACCCATCTTGTTCCAATTGGTTGCTTGTTTTCAGGTAAGGGACAGATTTCCCAAACCTGTTGTTTCTTGAATTGAAGCAATTCTTCTTGCATTGCTTGCACCCAATTGTTGTCTTTGAGGGCTTCTTGATACTTCTTTGGTTCCAACTGAGAAATGAATGCTGAGAAGAGGCAAAACTTGGAAAGCTGGTTTCTTGTGAGTACCCCTGATGCAATATCACCCATGATTTGATCCAATGGATGATCCTTGTGTTCAATCAGTTGTTGTAAACCTGTACTGGATGATGGCTCTACAGGTTCTTCAAATAAACCACTGAGATTGATAATATCTGGTTCAGCTGTTATTTGAACTTCAGGAGTTTTAGGTTCAGCTGAATCAGTAGTTTCAAAATGTTCATCAGTAGTTCCTGAAGTTGAAGCTATTGAAACTTCTGAAGGTTTGATAGTTGATCTTCTGACTGTGTTTGGAGTCCATGGTGCAGGACTATCATCTTCAAATCCTTGAAAACCATTTTGAGGAGGTTTGGATGATTCAACAGTCTTTTCAGATCCGAAATGAAAATTGTCAAGATCAAATAATTCAGCAGGATTTGCTAGAATAAGAGTGTGTTTTGATTCATTAAACTTGACATTCAGTGTTTCTTCTACTATCTTGGTTCTAGAATTGAAAACTTTGTAAGCTTTTCTCAAAGGAGAATAACCAAGAAAATAACCTGTATCAACTTTTGCAGCAAACTTAGAAATAGAGTCTTTGATGTTGAGGGTGTAACATTGACATCCAAAAGCCCTGAAGAAGGAGATAAGGGGCTTTATGCCATGAAGAATTTCATAGGCAGTCTTGGTATGTCTCTTGTTGATAAGAACTCTATTCTGAACATAACATGCAGTGTTGACTGCTTCAGCCCAAAAATACAAAGGTAGGCCTGAATCAGCTAACATTGTTCTGGCTGCTTCAATTAAGGTTCTGTTCTTCCTTTCTACCACACCATTTTGTTCAGGAGTTCTGGGAATGCTGAACTGTCTAACAATCCCTTTAGACAGACAGAATTCATCCACAGTTTTGTTCCTGAACTCTGTCCCATTGTCACTCCTGATGACTTTGACAGATAGAGAGTATTGCTTCTCTACTTGTAGAATAAAGAACTTGATGATTTCAGCTGCCTCATCCTTGGAATATAAGAAGAAGACCCATGTGAATCTTGAGTAGTCATCAATGATGACCAAGCAGTACTTCTTCTTACCAAGGCTCATTATCTTGACTGGTCCAAATAAGTCCATATGGAGTAGTTGAAGACATGCAGTTGTTTTTGATTCTTCAATAGACTTATAGGAGGACTTATGCTGTTTACCTTTAAGACAGGAAACACAGTGTTCTTTGCACTGATATTCCTTCAAAGGTAGACCCCTGACCAAGCCCATTTTTGTGACTTTATTGATGGTTTTAAAGTTCACATGGCCAAGTCTCCTATGCCAGAGATCATTTTCTGAAGTTGATGCCTTTGAGAAGAAACAGGCAGTTTTGTTCAATACTTTGTCTTTTTCAATGTCCACTGCATAGACATTGCCACACCTTTTGGCAATCAGCAAAGTATGATCTTCAATAATCTTCTCTATCAACTTCTGGCCTTCTGGTGATATGATCTTGCATGCTGTCTTGGTGAAAAAGGAAGAATATCCTTTGTCACACATTTGTGAGACACTCAGCAAGTTGTACTCAAGGTTTTCAACCAGATTGACCTTGTCAAACTGCATTCTGCCTGAGGATACATTGCCATATCCTAGCACATATCCCTTGGCATTGTTCCCAAAGGACACAGATCCTTCTCTTTGGCTGATAAAATTGTTTATCAGGTATCTGCATCCAGTCATGTGCATTGAGCCTCCACTATCCACATACCATATGCTGTTCAACCCTCTGGAGACCCTCTGCACAAGATAGCAAATTAGTTAGATTTGGCAACCCAAGCCAGTTTGGCTTTGGGTTTGCTCTTGAGAACAGGTGCAGCTTGTTGTGGACCATTTTTAGAAATCCATGTCTTTTTGGCAATGGATTTGTCATTAAGAACAATGGTGGGTTCTTTTTGGTTTCCACCATCAACTTTGGTCATCAGAAGTTTAACCAGGTTTATCAAATCTTTAACTTCAGCAGTTTGTGAAACTGCTGATGAGTTAGGTAAAACTTCTGAAGTTGAACTTTGAGAGGATGACCTTTGTTGAGATAAAGGCCTCTTCTTAGAAAGGGTTTTGTTTGATTGTTGTTTGTTGGGAAAAAAGGTATTTTTAAAATCTTGTTTTATCTGTTTTCCCACAATCAGTTGTTGTCTTTGTTTATTTAACTGATTTACCTTTCTATATCTGCAAAGTTCAGTTATGTGGTTAAACAGACCACATATTTCACATGCTTTTGCCTTCTCTTTCTTTTTAGATAGATCAAGAGAGCTGGAAGGCAATTTACTGACAAAATCAGATTTTTGAAATAGGTCATCAGCAGTTTTCAGGGTCTCAACTCCTGATGTAGTTGAAACTGCTGATGACTTATTGTCAGTAGTTTTAACTTCTGCAGTACTTCCCTTTTTGAGGAAGTTCTGATGGTAGGATGTGCATTCCTCCATATCAGAAGTTTGAATCAATTTCTTCCCATCATTATCAGTTTTGTGGGTGAAATCTGTTGGTGATTCAGTATGGGTATATCCAATGCCAAACTTAACATTGGCTGCAGTTTGTTTGTTAAGCAACATTTGATACCCTTTACAAGACTCAACCCATTTTTCACAATCAACCTTGGTGTCAGCAAGCTCTTGTCTGACATTTCCTAGGCTATCTATCATTGTTTTAATTTGTGCTTCTGTTTTAATGGCTTTTTCATTCAGTTTGGAAATTTCTTTGTTTTTCAAAACAATTTTTCTTTCCAAATCACACTTCATTTGTGTGTATTTTCTTTCCATGTCAATGGATTTGCCTTGTAAATGCACATTAGTTTCTCTAATTAAAGCAAAAGATTCTTTGCAAGATTTAGAGCAAAGCTTTAACAGAGATTGTTGTGATACCTGTGTGAGAGCAGAATTTGAAGAGTATCCTTCAAAAGCCATTAAGGCAAAGTTCTTTCTGCCATTATCAGGTTCTCCCCAGTTGACATCATAGACCTTATTGTCTGCATCCTGACTGCATTCTGATGTGTCATAAGGAAGACTGCTCCAGTCAACATACCCTAAGGTAAATAAGCTTTGTTGCTGAGGGGGTTGTTGAGTTTGTGCAGGTTGTTGAGCAGTTGGAAAAGGAGGCATGAGCTGCTGTTGTTGTTGAGCAGGCATCTGAACATATTGTACTTGTGGCACATATTGAACATGTGGAGCTTGTGCCTGTACAAAATGAGCACTCCCTTGAGTTCCATTATTCCTATTATATGAGGGGTTAAATTGATTTCCAGACATTGGTTGGTTGTAGCTAGAGCTTCTACATTCTCTAGCAAAGTGTCCCAACTTTTGACACTTATGACATCTAAGTTTAGATTTGTCAAGACCAACTTTTGTTGAGTTGTTTAGTCCAGGAAATTTCCTTCCTGACCTTTTATAAAATTTGTTAGTTTTTAAGCTTAACAAGGCCAGTTGGTGCAATATTTCCATTTCTTCTAAGTCATCACTGCTGAAATATTTTAAATCATCCATGATGAAACACATGTTGTCAGCAGTTTGACTCAGTTCTTCATTGTCATAAGCTGGGAAAGATCCATCTGATGAGATCACAGCTGTTATGTCAATGTGGTCAAAAGAACCAAAATTATTAGAACAGGATGGTGAGTCTTGTCCTAATAAGGCTGTGCTACCAGGAGTATAGTCATCAGCAGTTTTACCAGATTCTTGTAACTTCTTCTTTTGATTAATTTCTCTTTCAAAAGTTAACAATTTACCATGTAACCTAGTTAGGTTTAAGGTGTTAAAATCTGAACTTGTTCTGAGGACTATAGAGTAAGTTTCCCATTTAGAAGGTAGAGATCTTAAAAATCTATGTAACATAGATTCATTTGAATAGACCTGATTATTAATTTTTAACTCAGAAATAAGTGAAGAAAATCTTTCAAACTGTTGAGTTAAAGTTTCTCCTTCTATGTAAGTAAAAGTTTCATATTGTTGAGCCAATATTTCTCTGATGTTGGCTATCACCTCAGCAGTTCCTGCAAACTGCTCTTTTAGGCAATCCCACAGCTCTTTGGCACTTTCACAATGTAAAAGGCCAGCATATATTTCGTTTGGGAGAGCCATAGCCAACATGGAGAAAGCTTTTGCATCAAGCTCAAATTTTTGGAAATCTTCCTCCGTGTATTCTTTTGGATCTTTTGGTCTTTCAGTCTTTCCCTCTGGATCACTTACAACTGGTTTGTGAGGTCCAAAAACTACAGACCTCCAACATCCAGTGTTTGTTTGGGAAATAGTATGTGCCAACCTTTTAGACCATATGTTATATTCATTTCTGACTAACATAGGAGGTTTGTTGGCAGATCCAGTATTGTAGGGGTCCATTTTTAAGAAGTTTGGATTTGTCAATACTTCTTTAAAGTGATGGATTAAAAAGTGAGCCTTTTATCCTTTATTGAATATCAATATTGAGCCTGTGTCTGAATCTCAATTTGTTAGATTGATTTTGATCAGATTAACCAGTGTTCTGATACCAATTGTTGGATCAGTGGCTTAGTTTTATGAACACTTATGTATCAGATTTATATATGATTTATTAAGCAGCGGAAATACAAGTGTTCAAAGGTCTAAAAGATCACTTTGATGAGGAGTTATTACTCCCCCTTGACTGAACAATAAATGAGAAACAATAAATACAGTTAAGTGTAAAGCAGTAAGAACAATTTATGTTTCTCAAATGTGAAATGGAATTATAAGTTTAAAGCCGAAGGATTTCAATTTATATCAAAGGAATTACACAAAATCACATATGTTGAAATAGATGAACAAACTCATCTATTTATAGACCAAAGGACTAAACCTTTGTCTGAAGTAACCTAAGATATTTCGGCTAAAGATAAGGTTACAAAAGTCTTTACATCGAAACTTGTAATCAAGACTTTAACAAAACAATATAATAACAAAACTAAAACTGCTGATCTTCAGTCGATTAGAAGCTTCTGAATACAAAGTGCTGATGAGTGACAAACTGCTGATGAGCAGTTTGTCTTCAGCAGTTCTTTAGTGAAATGTCTGGTTAGACTTCAGAACTTCTGATGAGTTTACTCTTCAGTACTTTGGTGTTTGTTCTTCAGTACTTCTTCATTTGTTCTTCAGCAGTTCTATACTTAGGCAGATATGAATTAGACTAAGGTTATCAAAAGGTGGTTTCGTCAATCCTCTTTGTCCCAACAAGTACTCTCAAGAATATATAAGGTATCACAAAGCTTAATACATAAGCCAGTTTTCATAATAATTGTAAGGTTCCCACAGCCTCGTCGACTAATTCCTTTCCATTTCCCAGTCTAAGCGTTCTTTGGTTTCTTTCCAACTTTCAGATTGTAAGGAGTCCATGTAGTGAGTTGGTTACATGAACCATAGAGCCAGAATCAAACCACCATGTGTTAGTTGGAACATTGATGTTATAGGACTCAAGTATCATGAAAAGATCATTACCTTTCTTAGCTAGCCACTCCTTAAATTCTGGGCAGTCTTTCTGCTTATGTCTGTCTTGTGACAGAACTTGCACTGAGGCTTCCCATTGGAGTTCTTAGAGCTGGAGGAGGCACTTGTGTTATGCTTAGGGACCTTAGGGGGGGGACGGGGCGCTACCAGATTTAGTCACGGGTACCCCACTACCAGCACGGTAACACCGCCGCCAGTGATGCTGGTAGTGGATCCGTGAACCAAATTCTGGTTGTAGTTAACGAATGTGAACCCGTGAATGTGAATAATTTATTATTTCTCTATATACCACCATCTCTTACCTTACCAATGAACAAATGATCATGAAAGTATACCACCGTTTCTTAGAAATAGAGTATAAATAAAAAAAAGAGTAGGATTTAAGAAAAAAAAACAGAGATTATGAAGAAGGAAGGATATGGTTTGTTGAGGAAGACGAGTATTATTATTATTATATTATTATTATTATTATTATTATTATTATTATTATTATTATTATTATTATTATTATTATTATTATTATTATTATTATTATTATAATAGAGGTTATGGGTGGGGTAGGATTTGAAAGTAAAGTCAAAATGCTTATATTATTATTATTAAAAAAGTCGGTCAAAAAATTCTTATATATTATTATTATTATTATTATTATTATTATTATTATTATTATGTGTGAAAATAATTGATAGTTGGGTAAAGAATCAGTGGAGTGCTGCCTACAAAAAAGTGTTTCAGTGAAGTAAATCAGTGAAGTGATGTGGCAGTGCAGGATTGGTTGAAATCAATGAAGTGAAAACACCTTTAGTGGAGCGCCCCTTATGCCCTTAGAAACTTCACTTTCATTGAAATTTCCCTTCTTTTTCTAGTCATCAGGTAAGCAACATCTGGTTTCTCCAGCTTCAGACGCTCTTCCTCTTGGACACACATAGAAATCAACTCACTCATCATCCATTTATCGTTCCGAGTATTATAGTTGACTTTGAAAGCTTCATAAGATGCAGGAAGAGAGGTCATGATAAATGCACCAGGAAACCGTCACTGATCTCCGTGTCTAATCCCTTCAACTTATGGGCCATGTTGTTCATCATCATGATGTGCTCACGAATACCGCTAATCCCATCATATATCGTAGTCACCATTTTCAGAATAAGAGTGCTGACATGCGCCTTAGATGTTCCTTTAAATTGTTCCTCCACAGAAGCCAAAAAAATCCTTAGCAATTTGGGAATCTGGGATTGCTCCCCTGATAGCAGGACATATGGAATTCTTCATGAGCATGAGAGACATTCTGTTACACCTTTCCCACTTCTTATCCACAGCCTTTTGACCAGCAGTACTTTTGTCAGTGAGTTCAGGAGGGGCAACCTCTCTGATGGCATAGTCAAAATCTAACATGCCAAGAACTAGCATCAGAGAGTCCTTCAATGAAGCAAAGTTAGCACCAGTCAGAGTTTCAATTCCCATATTGGGAGCTGCAGTGGATTTAGTTCGAGAAGAATAAGATACATAGATAAGAAAAGAAGTTAGAGTGACCTATGGGGCAATTAAGACTAAGGCTGGTGGAAATAAGGACGATTCATTTTAAGGAAGCTGTGGTAACATGTATTATAAAAAAACAAATATAATAGCTTAATTAAAAGTTCTACTTAAACAATAGGACATTAGCTTTAGGCAGAAGTGAAATCATTTAAGCATGATGTGCAATTAAGTGTAGCACATCATCTTTAGGCAGAGTGAAAGTACTTATTTATTAGGTAGAACTTAGTTTTGCATAATGCAGCACATCATCTTTGGACAGAAGTGAGACATCCACATTAACTAGGCAAAACTAATTCAGTATGCTTAGTCAGACTTAGATAATCAGGTTAAGGTAGCACATCACCTTTGGACAGAAGTGGGACCTTGTTAGTTCCCAGAAACACCAGGGAAGTTCTTGAGAAAATAGTTAGTTCTCGACCTTGGTACTAGTTCTCGAAAAATGTTAGTTTTTGGGTTGCCTCAGGTTCTTGATATAAGTTAGGTTCTCGGAAAACATATTAGTTTTCAGAAAAGTATAAGGGTTCTTGGATTTAAAGCTGGTTCTCGGATTTAGTATTCGTTCTCGGATTTAGTTTTAGGTTCTTGGTTTTGGTTTAGGTTCTTGAAAACAGAAAAACGAGAACTATTGGGTCATGAACCTGAATCCGAAAACCTGTGTGAGAACCCCTTTCCGAAAACAATAATTTGTGAACAATTAAATGTGAGAACCTTAATCCCATTAGTGCTATGATTTAGGGATTTTTAAAATCCATTTCAATTAATTTCGGGATTTCAGTATATCTCCAAAAGATTTCGAAGATTATGATAACCTTTTAATTTGAAACTTGGATATTAAGTTACTCCAAAAATTTTAGGAAACAAATTTTAATCCTAGTTGTAACCAACTTATAGCGATTTTCATCAAAATAAGGATGAATATTATGAACCATAATAAGAACAATAAGAACAGTTCATACATTAGTATCAGATTTATTATAGGAACTCAAATCTGAAACCATAACAATGAACAGATTTCGGAATATCATCTAATTTATGATTTTAACAAGTTTTTTAACAAACCCGATCATGATTAATCCATAAGAATCATAACATATCCGAAAATTAAAAAACGTGAGCTGATTTAAAAGTTAGGGTTTTTTTTAATCAAAACCGTTTCTGATTTAATTCCAATCTTAGGGAAAATCAAAGAATTGATTAATCAACATTACTCTCATACCACATGTTGATCAATTCCTTGAACATAATATAGAAACATAATAATAAATCAGACATACTCGTTAGTTGAGTAAAGGTTGATAAGGAAGACGATGCTATGAGGATGATTACGTTGTTCGGATTCCCGATTAGGGTGTACAATTAGGATGGCTTAAGGAGATTAGAGATCTCGTTTTTAGAGAGGAGTGGAGGACGAGTTTGTATGTGTAAGTAAATGTGTTCATTAGCCTCTAATCTCTCCTATTGATCTCTATTTATACACCCAAGAGGAAACCCTATTTTATGGTTTAGTAAGGGTAATTACGTCCATCACATAAACACCAGTTAAATATATTAGATAAATGTTTATAAGGGCCACAAAATAGAATACATAAATATATTCTTACAACGTTTTCAACAGTGTCTAGCAACTGCGTTTAGAGGAATCTGAGGTGTTTGATGACACAAATGGAAGTGTCCAAATGTACTAAAAACAAAGCCATTTACTAATATATGATTTTGTAAACTATAAAACATAGCCGTAGTCTCAGGCGAAAATCGTCTCATTGTTGGATATTGGTTGTCTGACAAAAGATTGAACAGCATTGCTACCAAGACGCAGTCCAAAGAGTTACACTTTGGAAAACAAATAATCATTAATTTTTAAGTGTTAAATAATAAGTTCACCTAATACTGCTTTAGCAAATTCAAAATTAAATATTTGGTGAAATTTTTAATATAAATAATCATTTGTTAAATGGTTATTTGTTTAATTGTTTATTAACTAATTATGAAATTGTTAATAGATTATGGTGGATTATTGTTAGATCTGAGAGAGTGTTTGTGTGTGGTTTTGATTGAATTTGTTTTTAACAATCAAAGTTCAGAACTAGAAATTAGCAAATACAAACATACATCATAAACATACAACGAAGTTTGGAGAAAATGAAGTCATCACATATTTGATTAATTTGAATTAAAGTACAATTCTGATCTCACCCCCCCCACCAAGTGCGTTGTCTCTCTGCACCTATTTAGCATTCTCTTGTTGGATTTTGTGATCTCAACCAGGTGCTCAGAAATTGGATACAAAGGACTGATTGTACTGCTCTATTTATAGAGAAACCAAAACATCCGGTGACGTCACTATGAAAGCGTCCCCTAACAACACTTAAACAATGTAACTGCCAGTTGTTGTGAAACTGCTGGACAATGACTTACATATAGTTGAAAAACACAAAACTATATAAAAGCAGCTGGTTTTGACAAATAGCTGGTATAAACTAGTAGTTATAAAACCAGCCCTTCAAGCTCAACTATTAGACTTGCGAACCAACAGATCTACAATCCACCTCTTTAGTCTTATGGTCTAGGTGTTTGACAAGTCTAACAGTTGACTAGTCAAACCAACTCTTCAGTCCAACTCTTTATCTTAAATCCAACCGCTTGTGAAAACCAGAACTTTGTCTTATTGTATGTTGAAGCTTTCATGGGGGAATGAAACAGTGATCAAAATGACTTGTCTTCCTTATTCTTTAGGTTGATGGAAGAATGGAATCCTTGGTTTTTGATTAGATCAACAAAACCAAACCATTGCCTGACTTGGCTTTCATCATTAGCAGTTCTTACATAACCCAACAATTATTATATAATAGGTAATGTGTTTATACTGGAATATAGGGACCTAACAAAAAAAAGAGTCTAGGTATAAATAAATGGTCTATGATCAAAGTATATTGTACCAAGTTTTGAGGAAACAAAAATCACACATATCACCATCGCCTCTAGACGGACTAAAACTGTCGATCGACACCCGCCGCTGCTTGGCCACCGTTACCCGGCTACATCGACCAGCTAGTAGCCCGACGCACCGACCCTACCATCTAAGCCCTCGTCGACCATTCAAACCCTCCATTTTAGTTTGTTTAAACCTTCCAAAACTTGTTTTAGAACACTTCGTTACCCTAACTCTGTGTACAACCTATAAAATTATTCACCTTAACAAGATTTAAACAAAGAAAAGTAAAGTATTTAACCACTAGTATACACACTACGAACAACCCAAATGATGATTTTGATGAGGTTTAGAATGTTCTTCCAAGAAGTTTAGCTCAAAGCCTTCCAAAACTCTTGTATTTTGGGTGATTAGGAGGTGATTCTTGATGTTTTAAGTTTGAAAATCAATATGGTGGTGGGTGGGTTTTGGTTTCGGCCGAAATGAGAGAGAGAGGGGGGGAGAAGTGAGTTAAGTGTGTTATGGTGTTGAAAGATATGGTAAGATCCCACTTGATTCACTTAGTACACCAAATCACATTCTTTATTCAAACCACCATACCCACAATCTAGTCATTACCCCCATGGCTTGAAAGACCAAATATTTGAAGCATGGGGGTAGGAAGGAGGGCCGGATTTGGGAGGTATGGGTGTGGGGGCCACTTAGATTTCATTACATGTTAAATATACATTCTTAAAATTGGAGTTTTGTTCGGTTTTGATCGATTTCGATTACGAGATATTTTGTATACTTAATTAAGCCTTAACACCCCTACACACTGCCTAGTTTATGCATTGTTTGGTTAATTAGGCTTTCGTTGGGTGTTTTTATAAGTTGTACACGTATCGGGTGCGATATGCACACTTTAATCTTTACCGGGGAAATTAAGGTTTAAATTCACAATTAGGGTTTTGGTTTTCCAAAATGCCCTATATTTTGTATAACTGCCATTTGTTTTATATCCCTAGCAATTGGGATCATTTTCAATTATTTAATTCCTATCAGGTAATCACCACGCTAGTTCCAGGCTCCTTTATCACCACGCGATTATTTCACGATTTTAACTAAACCAATGCAAACCTATGTCTTTTATGTGGACTTTGCTAGACTTGTGCAACTCAATATACCAAATTGACATCAAATTGTGTGTCTAGGAGATAATCATGTGTCGTTAATTGTGTACGGATATTCCCGATTTTTGCCGGATGTCTCGATTGATTATGCATTCATGTTGCACAAAAATTACAATTCTTAACTTTAACTAACATTATTTAAAAAATTTGAACCCCACACACGTTGTAGCATGTTAACACACAAAATTTAGAATGAAACGTAAAACAAAAAACTTACGCAAATGTACGAGCGACCAAAGTTGAAAGTAAAAAAGTATTGGTGTTAAATTGAAACAGATGAAAAGATTTAGTTTAAAGTAGTTAAATTGCAAAAGATGGAAATCTTGAGTTAGAAATGAAAATGAAATTAAAAGAGTTAAATTAATAAAGACTTAAACTTTGAAGTTAGAAAGAAAAAAATGTAACTTCAAAAAAAATCCCATGCAAAAAGTACAACACAAAGATGCACAAACAAAGTTGATAATTATAGTTGATAATAGTTAAGGGTTGAAATTGTCAAATTAAAGTCAAGAGACTAAAATTGTAAATCTTAAAATGACAAAGGAAGGTAATGAGTTATGATGCTTCACACAATTGTACATTGCCTAAACTATGCTTTACATAGTTGTACAAATTACAATAGTGCCTTTGCACTCACAATCCAATTTCGCTAACTATAAGATGGAACGATATATAAATTAGATACCTAATTAATAATAATAAGGTCGAGTATGAGCCACACTCGAAAATTACTCACAAGTCGAGCTAAAGCTACAAAAAAATTCTAAACGAGCTCAAGTTTGAGTTCAAGCTCTTTTAAAATTGAACGAGCAAATGAGCTAAGCTCGAACCTAAATGAGCAGAGTTCCCAATTCGCAGAAATTATATGCACAAAAACCCTCATAAGTCATAAGTCATAAACATCAACGATTCTAACCTATATCCAAATAAAATCATGGGAAAGATATACATGATTTAGAATTTCCATACCAAAAACAATAGTTAATTTCTCCACTCTACATCCAAAATCAACCTCCGGCGGCAGCGTTAGAGGCTGCTCGGCCAATTAACGACAGAAATCCGACAGAACCACCACCAACAGGCTCTTGTTCATCCAGAAACAAATCCTCAGGAACCCTACACGCACCATGCACACACACAACACCCGTTCCAATCAACGTTGCGGTTATTAGAATCGTTCCCACGTTTGTTAAGAAAATCACAATAACGCTCAATATAACCAACAAACCTAGGGTTTCACGGTTAGAAAACGTCCGTCCGAATACTACAAAAGGCGTAACAGATGGCCGAAGAAGGTAGAGGAAAATCCATGCAGAAAGGAGCCCTAAAAGAGTAATTAGAGATACCGGATTGGTTAATAGAGAGATGGTGATGATGGTGGCGATGATGGTGAGGTAATTGATGCGAAAGTACGCGTAATTCTTTCGGATACGAGTGGTTGTGTTGGAGATGGATTCGGGTTTGGAGAATGACGTACGGTCAATGAGCTCGGGCCATGGGCGTCGATCGGAGAGGGCGGACCGGATGGTTGAGGTGAGGTAGTTGAGGAAGGCGCGGACGACGGGTGTGGTGATCGGGGGATGGGGTGGATCGGCTGTGAGGTTTTCGGAGCTGGAGACAGGGAGGATTGGTGGTGATGTGGTGGCCATGGTTACGTTGGGTGCATGGATTTGCATGGGAATATGATAGGGGGTGACGATGGGTTGGTTCAAGGGTATGCATATCGTGTAATAGAAGGTTGTACGTTGTGCTGTTAGGTTGTTGTAATGTGGGAAGATGGAAATAGACGGTGGAAATCGTTTTTATTTTGAAGGTGGCTTTTAATATATAGTCAACAACTTAGTTTTAGTGGTTCTTATCGACCGGAAGTGCCATCTCTTTGGAAACTACCAACAATCCTCTTTTAACGCGTTTCAACAACTAAGTCAAATGCAAATGCAACAACCTATGTTTACTACTACTTTGTCCCATGGGTCTCGTTGACTAGGAAGATGATGATGAGGACGAAATTATTCCAGAAACGCAACCATCATCACCACTTAAAAAAAAGGCAAAGGAAAGGCGAAGGCTAGTAAAAAATTGCCTAATAAACCATGAACGGGAGTCAAATTTGAGACGTTGATTCTAACGTGGCTAGAAACATCCACATGCCCCATTGTTGGTAAATACTTTACTACTTTTTTCTTACATCTTTATATTGTTACATTTTTTTTGCATAGTATTTAAGTATAACTTTATTAATTACAAAAAATTTAATTACTTTACTATTTGTAAAAAATTAGGCACCAACCAAAATAATAGTACCGGTTTTTGAAAGAAATGTACAACCAACGTCCACAAAAGAATGGAAGCATCAAAGCCCTATCGAGACCTAGACTCGGTTAGCGGCAAGTTTAGGAAAATAAACAAGGCGTGTACATTGTTTGCCGGTTTCTATAATCAAATCAAGTCGAACATCCCTAGTGGATACAACGAAACTATTATTTTTAATGACTCTATGAAGAAGTAGAGTGATACGCAATCGGGGGAATTCAAATTTGTTCGGGCTTGGGAACTTTTGGGAACGAACCAAAGTGGGCGACGGTCTCAAACACCGTGATAAAAGAAGAGCGTAGAAAGACAAATGCTAAAGCTTCACAAGAGGGAAGCTCGAGTCATCGTGATTCGTGTGGTAATCGACATCAACGAGGAAGCGGAGTTTGATATCCCGATCAAGGAGGCTTATCGTCCCATGGGTTTGTCCTTTTTTTAAAGTTTATTTTACTTGTTAATTAAAACTTATTATATTCTTATATCGGAAAATTAAATAGGTCGGGATAAAACAAAAAGGGAGGCTGCCGCCAAAAAACAAAGCGGGTCGGGGAGCGGTAGCGCAACGAAGATTGATGTCTTGACGGCTCAAATCGAAGCTTTCAACCGAGTCAACAAGGAAAAGCTAAAGGTAAAGAATGAAAAGCTCAAAATCGAAGAGGCGAAGGTTTTAGCGATCGACACAAGCTCCATGCCCGAAGCGAGGCATCGAGTTATTGAAAAATCACAAGACATCATTAGCAAGTATAGCTAGACGGTTGTTTTTTTTTAAATTTAAGGTCTCGTTTTTTTTTTTAATTTGTAATGTCGACTTTAATTTTAATATTATGTGACTTTTTTTTCATACGTGTTCAGCTTTTGACACCACTACTGCTATTAATGTGAGGTGACTAATGTGAGGTATATCAAGCAACTCCCGGTTGCTTGCTCACCTTAGACGCGACCATTTAGGGTGGGATAACGGTAGGGATGTTTTGCGGGATGCAATTTCTGGGGACCTAAGCCTCTTTAGAGAGGTCGGGGAAGCATTGCGGAGTATTGATCAGTGGCTGTGTGCGCGATGCATGTCCCTGCATGCTCTCAGCAGGGGATGTCACCACGAAGACGAAGTCACGAAGTTCTCCTATACTTCCAACAGTGTTGATGACTTCATGTCACAACCCGACCAAGGTGGGCCTCGTCAAAATACAGATTGGTAGCAAACTTACACAACAGAAGTAACAATTACTATATTTAAGGTTTAATACAATTTCTAATTCCAAATATATAAATACAATACTTAAATGAGTGGTTCAAAAGTATGCGGGGACGAATCATGGCGGTCGTCGAAGCAGTTGATGATGTGTAATCCACAAGTCAATCCAATCTCTAACCATGCTTAGCTCTATGCTCTAATTCGCAACTAATTTAATATACCTCGCGTTCGCCATCCTTTCATAAGTTGTACTTGAACACATGCTTAAAAATAGTTTGAGTCAATAAATATGTTGGTGAGTTAGTGTGTGCGTTAAACTGGTTTTAAAATAAGTTTATCGTTCAAAAGTTAGTTTATAAGTTTACATGGTTTCCCACAAACTTGTTTATTATTCCCAAAACAGTTTACAAGTTAATACGGTTCAACACATGGTTGCACTGGTGATGTACAAGCCACACCTCAAACCTCCATATACTCCCATTATGGATTCCCATGGCAAAATATATGTCACAGACCTCAGTGGAGGGTTTCCCGAGTTTCCGGGTCCGCTGTGTGTGGGGGTTTCCCCAAGTAGTACTACCCATATATCAAGTGGCCCAATCTCCCGTTGGGTTAATGAGTGTGAAGGTTTGGTATTCGGGAGCACACCTTGTCACATCAAACTGGTTTATAATACTAGTTTTTACACTAGAAGCATATGTTCACCCCAAAACAGTTTAAAACAGAAAAAGAGGGGTTGGTTCACGAGACTCACTTGGATGCAGTGCACATGAATAAATAGGGCGCCTGATATCCTTACTGGTATTCTCCTGGTCGAATCCTAAGTTGACAAATATTGTTAGTGTCGGCTTTATTTATAATGGTTACGCGTGGGGACGAGTTCGAGCGTATGGTTTCTATTCATTACCGTTCCATGTTTGGTTCTAAAGTAATATTTGTTCCTATGATCTATCTGTTCGTATTTGTTAGATCGATAATAGATATAACCATGTACGAACCTTACGTGCCAGTGTCTAGCTCTAATATTCTTGTGTCGCATTTAATGCTTTGAGTCTTAGGTTCAACATCATTCCTATGATCCCATTCAATATATATAAGGGTTCATATTATATACCTTGTCGTGTGTTTGTTCTAGTCGAGTCCGAGTCTTAATTGTCTTAACCATATCCTAGTTCTTGTTCCAATATTAATCCAAGTCTAGGTTTCAATATTTATATCTATTTATATAAGTTTTCATTTAGTACAAACTAGTGGGTGGGGCGGTGCACTATTGCACCGACTTTTAGTATTTAGTACATATATACTAATTGCTTATGTCTTGATCCGAATCCTATTCGCCTTTCAATCTATCCAATATGAATACGTACATCCATCCTAAATGTCAAGTTTCTACTTTAATGTTTCCAAGTCCGAGTATCCATTCAAGTCATAGGCGCCTAAATCTCATTCCTCCATTCGAGTCCAAGTGCTGAGAAGCATTTAATCCATATGTTTGTTCTCTATATCCTTTTGTCCAAGTATCCAAGTTAAGGTTTGTGTGTGTTGTTTTCCATAATCAATCCACGATTCTAAGGTCTCTAATGTTTCATCTCCGTGTTATCAAGTCCCAGGGTTTAATATAGCCGTGTCCTATTCTAGGTGTATATATCCGAAGTTCCCATGCTACAAGATGCCATCCGTTTCAAGTTTCCAAGTTATCGTTTGAGTTAGCTTCCTTATATATACGCCTTATGCTTGGTTTGCTTATAACGTTTGTCAAGTCCCACACCTCCATGTTCATGGTTTCTAATGTCAAGTCAAATGTCCACACAAATAGTTTCGGTTCTCAATCTACTCCTATATATCCGAAGTTGTTGGTACGCTCGTCAAGTCCCACACACAAGTTATAAACAATTATAAATGTTAATATTTAAAATTATCGAGTTGTCGTGTCCGATTATACTTCGCATTCAGTCTCAGTTTGTGATGACAAATGTTGACCGATGGTTGACTCCTGTTGAGTGTCAGGTTTGATCATTGACTTCCGTTGACCGTCTTGTTAGACCCATCTCCTATCTCTGTCATTCCTTATTATATCCTTCAAAAACAACTACCATCTAATAGCTTCACCACTCGACTGTATCTTTGGTTAATAATTAACTAAGAACTGAATCCAAGATCTAATCACTTACCGAGTTCATCGTTGTCCCTAAGACCATGCGTAGTGGGGGGCTTTATATATAAAGCCCCCCTTTCTGATTGGTCCACGTGGCAGCTAAGTCAGCATGGAGAGATAAAGTGAAAAAGGGGTGTAATGGTGGGGCTTTATTTATAAAGCCCCTATTAATATTTTATTATATCTTTTAAATTAAAAAAATAATAATAATAAAGAGAGAGAGTATGAGGTGTCAAAGCATGATTGGAGGGGGGAGTTTTGTTTGGGCGTTATCTGTATCACGGGGGGAGATGGTTTTCAAAAATAGAGCCCCCCGTAGCGGTGTTGGGGGGGCGCTATTTTTTTTTTCATGGTAACGCCCTCCACTACGGAGGGTCTAACTGGAACACCTTCGAAGCTTCATCGTCACCTTACTTCTGCCATCATTATCAACACTACATCTTGCAGGAATCCTAATCGGAATCCTAAACCAAGCTCTAGTCACCCTTGGCCGCTTTAAACCCCCAATCAGGACCCAAATCATTGTCACTGACATCTCAATCGGAACCCTAACATCACCATCGAAATACCCTGAAACCCAAGCCTGATCTGTTATCCTTGCTCCGCCGTCAGCCGTCCTCCATTTTACGAACAGAATGGCCGGCCGTAGGCCAGGCTGATGATCTCTCTCTTTCTCTAGAATCCTTGGGGTGAAGTGGGTGGTGTTTGGTTATTCGGGAGGAACACCGCCGGGGACCACCGCTTGAGGCGGTGACCGGAATCTTCCAGGCCTCTTTCCTCTTCTCTCGTTTCTCTCTCTAATGTACAGTGTGTGTATCGATATTAGACCATGCGTAGTGGGAGGCTTTATATATAAAGCCCCCTTTCTGATTGGTCCACGTGGCTGCTGAGTCAGCATGAAGAGATAAAGTGAAAAAGGGGTGTAGTGGTGGGGCTTTATAAATAAAGCCCCTATTAATATTTTATTATATCTTTTAAAGAAAAAAATAATAAAATAATAAAGAGAGAGAGAGAGAGAGAGAGAGAGTATGATGTGGAGTATGATGATTGGTGGGGGTTTTGAACATCAAGCGTTATATGGGTAACGCCAAAAGCAATTTTTGAAAAATAAAGCCCCCCCCCCCCGTTTCGGTGTTGGGGGGCGCTATATATTTTTTTTATCCATCACGCCCTCCACTACGGAGGGTCTTATCAGATCACAAAATGTATGTGGGTTTTATGTTGGGGAGTTTTATATAGATGGTGGGTAGATGTGGTGTCATTAAAATAGATGGAACATGTGTCACCTTGAGAGGGTGACACATGTCCCGGGTGGTGACTCATCAAGTCATGAGCGGGATTCATATCACGTGTTGGTTTGGTCTCGTAATCGTAATGTGTATTTTCGTATGATAATAAACTCACATAATTATATAGATTTTGGGCTCGTGATTAACACCCGCATACGATAATTATTTCTATACATTAATAATTGTATTTATCCCTTTACTCACTTTACTAGTTATAAACGCGAAAAATTTTTAGGGTCCAAATTCGGGGTGTTACATTCTCCCTCCGTTATTAGAATTCTGTCCTCGGAATTAATTTTTGCGTTTTCTCTAGTTGTACATATAGTACACCCCATACTCAGATTTGGTGTTCGGGTTTATGTGCTTGTTTGCACATAACTTTTTCATAAACCAAATCGTAGTTATAGCGTTTCTATACTAAATCTCATACTATGTTCTATCGTTCCAGGCTCCACTTGTTATTCTTGACACACATTAGTTATCACTAATTTTCCATCCCTAGTTTTAATGTCTAAGCTCGTATCCCCAGGTAGTTAACTTCTAATGAATCCAAGTTGTCAGGAGTACAAGGTCTTATGTGTACAAGTGTATCCGAAGAGTTATCATGTTTGGTTGGTTATATCTAGTTTTGCGTCTTAATTTTTAACTTCAAAAGTGTTGATTCTAAGTTTCCAAAACTCGATGTTTATGCATCACATCTCAAGTGTCAAATTTTGTCTATCAAATGTTTTAGACATACAGTAATCGCTAAAAGGATGTGCGTCGATCTTATGTGTTCTAAGTTCATGTCCAAACATCGCCACATCAACTAGTTCCAATTTATATACATATGTACTAACGAATCTATATGGATATCCTTTGTTATCAGTTTTTGGGTGTTGATGCAATAGTTACAATTCGTTAAGATCTTTTCGGTTCCAATGAATGATAAGAATTTCACGGAATTTAACATCAAACTGTTGGGAATCGGATACGATGTCCAGGGTGTAGGTTTGAAACAATGGTTTATCTATGGACAGTTTAGGTTTTGTTCTTAGTTTGATCTTCCAGTCTCATTTTCGACGTACCATCGGTGCTTATATATAGGGTGTACCGCAGCCAACCCACCACACCTTTGATAACCTCGAAAATGTACTAGAAATCTCAGAGGTTAGGGTTTGTTTTTGGTTTGACTCCCATTCTTGTTTTTGACACATCATTGGTGTTTATATATAGGGTGTACCGCAGCTAACCCACCACACCGATGATGCCTCATAAACGTACTGGAAATATCCCCAAAAACTTGATAGAAAACATTCTTAAGAAATCCTATGTGTGTTTCGAGAATTTACTATTCCTTAATATCCTTATTTTCGAGTGAGTTAAGCACTAAGCACTAAAATATGGTGTCGTGGTTTTAAGACATAACACTCTCATCCACCTTTACGCCTAATACTTTGATTAATTTTATCTATACCCTCGAAACAATGGTTGAATTCTTAAGCCTTTAAGATTTTTGTAGTGTAAAGCATGATGACGATTTGTTAGGAGGAATGAGAAAAATATCAAATCACAATAGGTTGATCTTAAATCTATCAAGGCGCATCTAACACCTCCATTATGTCCTAGACTTCATCCACTCGTAGGGTCGGATTGCTATTTATGAATATTTTCCCTATCAAACTTTGACTGTATTTTCTTATTCTTGTCAACTACTTCTCATAACAGTTATCACGATCGTATACACTCCCCCCGTTAGAGCCTACCTATATAATTCTAACAGGTTTCACACTGATGACTCGTCTCCGTATTAGAATGTTACAGAACCAAATAAAAGGTTTTGACGCTAATCTAAAGACATCCTCAGCATTAAAGTAACCAAACATATGTTAAATCTTAATAATACCTCTTGCGGCGTTCAATCTAAATTTATTCAAGTTGTGAAGGATTGGATGTTCATAGTGATTAATATTTTCTTGGATTGGTGTTGTTGACTTTTCGGCTGTTATTCGAGAAATATCTCTAGAACCTGCTATATGGTTATAACCCAAGACATTATATTCGTCTTAATTCTACTAAAGTCGATATAAGTCAAGTTTAAATAAAGAATCTAGTAATCCATTGGTTAATCTTGCAATTTTGATCTGAATCCATCAAGAGATGCAAGCAAGTGTTTCTTCGATCATCAACGTATGAACTACATAAATGGGGACAACACTATATATGGTAGGCAATAAATATTAGTTAAAAGTAAAACTTATCGGGTTGAGGGCATCTATTCACTTGGTTGATCAAGATTCTCCTTGGTACTTTGAATTTCTTCCCAGATATAGCACTAACTTTTGGTTAGGTACCTGGTTCTCATGGTTAGCTCAAAACTTAGCCATAAAATTATTTACAAATAATAACGTTTATATAGATTCATGGTACACATATATAGGTTAAGAGTAAAAGTATCACAATAGTCAGGAATGCGTTCATATATGTTCTATCAAAATACGCCAAATGCTTAAAAAAAGCTATAAACACCTGCTGAAAAGCAAGAGAAGCTCAAAGGCTTAAGAAAAAAAGCTGAATAAACTTCCCAAGTCAAAGATACAATTGCTGAAAAGCAACAAACACCTGAAGGCAATCCTTCAGTAGTTGCTACCAAATCCAAACCTTCAGTAGTTGCAACTCAAACCACCAATCAAACTTCAACTGAACCCATAAATCAAACCACAACTAACCTTCAGTAGTTCTCAACCCTGAACCCATTGCTTTCAGTTCAGAAAAATGGAGAAGAGGCTGTTGGAAGTTCAAAGAAAGGCAAAAGAAGATGAGTTATAGAATAAAATATAAGAAAGGGAAGATTTGGGCTATGAAGTCAAGCTTAAACTATATGAAAATGAGCTTAGAGAGTTAAATGAAGAAGAAAGGCTTGTTGAAGAACAACTCCAAATTGCTGAAGAAGATAAAAGAAAACAGCTGATGAACTGGATTGTCAAGAACAGCAAAGCCAAGAAATACTCTCATAGAGATCTCTCATCTGAAGAACTTGAATACAGGGTGAAATAGATTCAAGGGAGACAAAATGTTGATCAAGAGAAAAAGATGAGGAGAGCTCAGATGATAGAAGAACAGGTAGCAAATGATTATGGCACAAAGGCTCAATTATCAAAATGGAAAGATGCTGATCTTAGTGAAACCTATAAAAGATTCAAGGCTTTGTAGAAGTTGAACCCTGAAAAATTCAAATCATCAGAAGTTTCTAAAACTGTTGATCCTGTAAAGAAGCCAACATCCAAACCAGCTACCAAGAAACAAAAACAAGCAGAGGAACAAGTCAAAACTGATTTTAAGATGATACTATTATAAGGAAACACCATTGTTGACCAAGACTTGACATATGAAGAGAAACCACTGATTTTACAAGATAGGGATCCAACCACTTATGCTTATCAACTGAAACAAACCATCACTGATCAAAACCAAATCAATGTAATCACTTAACATCACATTCCTATTCCAAGTGAAAACCCTGGTGTTGCATAAGTTGAACATGTTAGAAGATCCAACCTAATAATATCTGAAATGGAAGATCAACCACAATCATTACTATCTACAAAGAAAGAGAAGAGCATCATTCCTTACAAGAAAATTTTTGACACTTCTCAAACCAAGATTATCAAATGGTCCTTTACCCACAAATAAAATGCCATATGCCTGGAAGGAAAAGATACTTTATACAAAGTTTTGAAACAAATAAAAATGAACTGCACTGACTTTCAACAAAAGATTTACTTGCAGTTCAACATCTTGAACCAAGGCTGGGACGATTTCTTACTGCAACACAAGTCAGGGAGATCAAGAGATACAATGGTTAAAGAAATTGAAAAGATCCTTGACAGCAGCAGAAGAAGAGGATCTAAATAAAGATTAGATAAGGTTTTGGCTTCATCAATCAGTGAGAGATTGTTGGGTCAAAGAGGATTGATAAGCATTTCAACCTTAGTCTAATATCCTCTTTGCATTTTTGTTAGTAGACAAAGTACTGAAAACTTGAAGGGAAAGTACTGAAAAAGAAAGAAGCTGAAATGAAAGTGCTGAAGACTAAAGTCCTGAAGATGAACCAGACAAACATCTGAAGAACAACTTTGATGATTTACTCATCAAAAGTTGTTTACTCTTTAGTAGTTTCAACATATGCTTTCCACCGCCCTTAACTTTAGTAGTTTGTTATTATATTAGTTTTTATCTATTTTATAGATATTTCTGTACAAGTTCCAATACTACAGTCTGTTGTAGTATTATAGTATTAGATTTATACTTCCCTTGTACGTTTACTTTTGTATATAAATAAATGGGCTCACATCATCTATTTAGTACAGATTTCCACTTTCAAATATATGAGAACCATTTAGAAAACCACAACTGTTCTATCATTTACTATTCTATTTCAGTTTATTAATTAAGAAGGAGCATTTACTGATTCTAAAAGTGAACTATTAACTTGAACAATTACTTTTATTCCTCTGCATTTACTTTGGTATATTAATTGTTCATAAGAACTGCTGAACATAGATCCAACAGACTGTTTTGGCCTATTTGGTCAAAAGTCAGGGACTGTTCAAACAATTTAAAGTTTTGGGCTGGACTGGCATAATGGCCCAAACCACAGGGACGGTTTTGGTAATTAACTCTTTTATTTATTTTATGGATTTTCTGTTAAATTTAAATACAAAATAAAAAAAACAATTAAAAATAATAAAGAAATGATTGGGTAATGATTGAAGGGCTTTATTCATTCTTTTGGTAGTTATTGGGGGCTTTATTCTAATCAATTTTGACGTGGCGCCTACATGACGCTAAGGTGACAGAATGAAAGCTCCATTCTGCACCATCTAGTCGTAAAGATTAAAGGTAAAAATCAAGTGATGGAAATCAAATATTTGTTTCATGATTAGTCAAATAACATTTTAAAATATAACTACTTCTCCGTCCCAATTTAAATGTGTTTTTTTCCTTTTTTGTTTGTCCCAAATTAAATGTCCCTTTCCAAAAATAGAAATGTAATTTCCAGTTTTGCCCATAAAAAACAAAACACAATTACCACTTTTGAGGATATTATTGTCATTTTACCACATAAAAACAAAACATTTCTTAAAATGTGTGTTTTTAGACATGAGACATTTAAATTTGGACGGAGGGAGTATATGGGACAAATATTTAATTTATCACAATTTTAAGCACTTAAAGAATTTATCGTCATATAGTGAGGGTCAAATTTTCATTTCGTTCTTTTACTTAGACGATATATATATAAAGCTAGAACTCTCAAACAATTTTTGTTTCACATCACTTGGCTGAAGAAATATTGGCAAAGAAAACCCATATAAATATGGAAGAATAACTCGACGAAGCTCTTTAGGTGATCCTAAAGGCCATTCAGCTTGTTCAGTTGTATTTTTATTATTTGTTCGATCGTAGGATGATCCAAAACTAAACTGAACCAAATTTTGGTTTTGGTTGGACTGCATCAAATTAAATAAATAGCCGCTTAGGGAGGGGGGTCGTGATAAGGCTGGTCGGAGAACAGACGGGGCAACCCCCCGTCCCACCGTCTCCACCGTCCCGCTCGTCCCAACCATCGCCCCGCACCCCCATCCCTCATTTCCCCCGTCTCCTCCGTCTCTCCAAGAACACAACGGACGGACCAATCACAACGCAGCGCCAATCATCTTTCGCCAACACCACCGTCTCTCGCCCTCGTCCCCGTCCCAAACACCGCCCCCCATCCCCCGTCTCCCTTCCTCTCGTCTGCTTACCCAGTAGCCTAAAGCCATTAGAGAGAAAGGGGCTCACGTACAATCACCAGACTTATATTTCAGACTTCCCTAGCGGTTGACACCCACAATCTGGGAAATGCACCTTTCTTCGTCTAAAAACGATGACTATATTCAGACTTGTGAGTTTTTGTAACAACCCAGGTGGCGCAGCGGATTAGCATTAACAGGTTTAATTGTAATGATTACATTAAATTGAATTTCCAATCCGAATGAAATACATAAAATGTAGCCATAGCATCCTCTTCTTATCCAGATCTTCTATTCGTCAGCTTTCTCTTTATTATTTTGTATAAATACCTGACCACATGCTTAAAAGTATGTTAGTATTTTCATACTAGTGAGACATGCCGAGATTTAGACATATTGATATAATAACTCAAGTTTAATAAACATGTAACTCAACGTTATGGTTCGGTCATTCTAAGGTGGAATGTATTATCGATGGTAGCACCGTACAAATGCTATATAATGGTTCCAAACCTCTAATTGGTCCAGAAAATACATTCACTTGATACCGAATGGATCCATCCTACGTGATTTCTATTCGACCGAATTCTAATATATTCTCATGATCATGATTCGATAATATTCTATTAACAACTCGATAATACTTTTATAATATAAGCCATATAAAATATAACGACCGGACAAGCATGTAATCACCCCAAAAGCTTTATAGTAAAAAGGGGAAGGGTCATGTACTCACCTTTAATATATTCTTCTGATTCTGTAGTCTAATCCCTATCACTATATTCCAAGATATATTGTACCTATTATATTTAATAACATTAGCGCATGCAAGACTTATGCACGTGATAACTGTGGGGGACAATCCTTTAATATTATATTCTTTTATATTCTCGTGTATATATCTAGAGATATCTGGTTTAATATTGTCGGGTTAATATTATCGTCCCACACGATTCACGCTCAATATAATAATAAGAGTAATAATAATAATAATAATAATAATAATAATAATAATAATAATAATAATAATAATAAATATTATAACTTACCTCTCAAGGGTCCTGTGGAATGTTTCGAGTGTTGCTGGGTTCGAACTCGGTTGGTATCCGTCAACCGATTTATTCGAGTTAAACACCTTATATAAAAGGTTATGATCTTAGAGTTCTAATCTTTTTGGAAAGATAAGAGTCTGGTGCGTCGTCTGGTTATAATCGAGCTCTTTGGAAGATGACCGGCCGTCAAGACCAATCGACAGAAGAGGAAATCTGGAACAGAGCCGGTAACCACCGGTTGTTTGGAGGTGAACCAACATGGACTGGAGACGACGACCGGATACGAGTAGTGTTTTATGGGTGGTGATAACCGATCAGTAGTGTCGAAACAGGAAGTTAAAGGGCCTTGGTTTATAGGTTGCGGTGACCGATTCAGTGACAGAGAGGACCAGCGGTTGAAGTAGTCACCATAACCGGAGATGGTGACTGGAGTATAGTTGTTGGTTGTCGGGGTTACGTTTGGCGATGATGATGGACCCGGTTAAGAAGGTGAACAGAACCGGATACGATTATTGGGTTGTGGAATTATAGTTGGTGATAGGAACAGAGGGTGGTCAGGACTCGGCGATTGTGTAACTACAATTATGGTGGATGTGGGAGAGGTGTTCGGGACTGAAGGTGAAGGTTTGCGAGGTTACCGGTGAGGTGGTCGGGACCGGAGGTGGTGACAGGCCGGAGAAGATGATCGGAGGTGGTCATCTCCTTCCTCACGCTTCCTTCTCTTTCTTATCTCTCTCCCTTCTCACGTCTCTCTCCCTCTTATCCCTCTTTTTGTTCTCTCTTTCTTTCCTTTTATTCATTTGGTTTAAATTGATATGTGTAGTGTATTATGAATGATGTGTAGTAATTTGTCTATGTATGCTAGTGAAAGTGTACAAGTTATGCGTGTGTTATATATAATACTACATGGATGAAGATCATGATTGGATGATGATAAGTTTATAAACGATTGTTTACGTGTGTATATATGATCGATAGATGCATGAATATTATGATGGAGGGTTGATAGGTGGGATGTATGGTGGTTGTGCGTGAGATAGAAGCAAAGAAAAGGGGCTGTAGATGCATGAACTTCATGTGTGTAAGCATGAGTTGTAAAGAATGGTGAAGACAGATGTCCATATTATAAAGGTGAAGTGTATAATAAAAATCAATACAAGGATGGTATGCATGAATATGATAATGATGAAAATAAACTTGGATATGTGGATGGTTGTGTATGTGCATTGAAGATAAGCACAAGATAGATGCATGTATGTGGGATAAGAGTAAGAAAAAGGGGCTTTGCATGGATGTCATGATTACATGGCTAAGTGGTCTTAATACGGATAAGAGGATGATGAGGATAAACAAATGTGGGTTTGGGCCGAGATGTTTAACGGGCCGAAAGGGTATTGGGCTTTTACAAATGAAGTCTAATTGTTATAGGCTAATATGTTTTGGTCTTCTATTATCGGGTAGGCTCGATATATTGGGCCGATTTCGTTGGGCCGGATTAGCTTAGTTATAATATTAGATAATTAATCATAGATTATATATATAATTTCGGGTACTTAACAACGGGGTGTTACATTCTCCCCAACCTATTGGAATCTCGTCCTCGAGATACGATTCGAATTATCTTATAATGTTTAATAAATATCTTTTTATTATTTTTACCAATAATCTATATACTATTATTAGGTTCTCCCCAACCTATTAGAACTTGTCCCCCTCTTATTTTTTTTTTCTGATAATAAAAACTAATCCCTATAAACAGAATTAATATCTTGGATTCTTAATCTTTCTAATCCTTTCCCGTTTGCTTATCAAGATATGAAGACTAAGACGGTTTCTTGCTTATGGGTGTTTTCTATAATATTTCTTTATCATTGGCCAATCCTTTGGCCATACCGAGTCTAATCATAAAATTCTAAATTCTTATACGGACACGGTTAAAAATTTATAGATGTCTAATCCTGAAGCTTTCCTTTAGGGGTTATATAAAGCAGACTATAAAACTAAGGTTGCTTTCTATTTTCAATGATTTCTCATAATATTATTTATCTTTGGCCAATCCTTTGGCCACATGGATTGTCATTATAAACTTTCTTGTGGTGGTATAATATCCTCATACCTTAGTATCTCTCTTAAACAATGATATTCATACTCATCTAATGTATATAGTTTACCTATCTATACGAATTATAATTCTTATGATAAATTATTCTTGGCTAATCTTCTAGCTATACTGATTCTTGTTATGGTTTTTCTAGTGGTGCCAAGATATCATTATATCTTAATCCTCTTTTTTTTTATAATTGCTCGATAAATAATTATCTCTTGGTTGTTCTCGATAGTATACGACATCTTGAAATATTTTACATTTTATAATAGATTGTTTTCTTAGAATTTTGTTCTATAATACGTTTTAAAATATATTCCATACGAACATTCTATAGCCAAATCGAATGGCTTAATTCTTGGAATTATTTAATTTCTACAAAATTTAAACTTCTTTTATATATATATTCTGAAGTTGAACTACTGGAAAGTCACTTATCAGATTGTCGTAGGCATATAAAATCGTATAAATATTATAACCTTAGATCATGAGTTTTGTTTTCTATAATATATCTGCTTATTTGAGTTTGATAAGTATAAACGATTATTTTCAGGAACAGCGAGCTATAAATATTTTCGAGCTGCATCAAATATTCGGGTTGAGACTAGGCTTCGCAGAAATTTCAAATGAATAACCGTATAGAGTGGACCTTTATAAAGAATTATCCATATCGTAGAAATAATTTCAAAAGATTCATGGAGTGGAATCTTCTGATAATCAAGACAGTGATTAGGAATGATACTTTATGATATCGTGGCAATAATCTATCTCAGTAGATATGCTAAGAGGCGCTCATATTTATATTGAAAAATAATCCCCATCGTATGGGATATTTTCTATGTGCGCGAACGATTGTAATAGGGTTCTCTATTAATATGAAATGACCAGAATATGACCGAAGTCAATCTATTTGTAAGATACTTGATAATCTAGTAAGATACTTTTTAGAGTAGGCCATTCTTGTATCGAATAAAACATAGATATTATGTTGACCGAACGGAAGGATCTCTTGATACTATTCTTTAAGGTATTAGCAACATTTGTAGTGGAAAGTGCAAGAATTTTCTCCAACATTGGATAATGCGCCTTTTCCTTTATAGTATCCTATGTCCCTACACGGAATCCTGTGGGAAACGTCCGGATATACCTCTTATAAGGGTCCGGATCTCTTTTTGCCACAGGGGTTGCATAGAGGACATGCAGCCATCTTTGATTCTACATACTAATTTGATCGCTAGATTTTAATCAGTTCTGTATACGGATGAATATGGTTATGAACAAGATTCTTATTTCAAGCTCTTAGGCCGCCATGAACGCGTCTAATTACAGAATCTCGATTTACAGACGGTGGTTTATCGTTACAATATATTACACCTTTGGTATAACCAAAGCCCTCTTATCATATTGTCACAAGTTTCAGGTTTCGTGACTCAATAGTTGAGGTTAATGAGTATGATAATCACTCGTGAATTTCTCAAATTTCTTAAACAAATAAATTCGGAATTGAGAATGATAATGGTTTGCACCTTTCTAAAGAAGTACTTCTTGGGTTAAATACCACTTTTTCAAATATTTACTGGATTCTCAAGTCTTCGAACTTGATTTCAAATAATTTCATTTGAATGATGCGAAGAAAATAAATATACACTAGGATATACATATTTTTCTTTATATTCTTTAGAATAAATAACCAACTTCATATTTGAAAACTTAATTTGTCACAGGGAGACTTATAAATTTCCAGAAATTAATATGTTGTTAGATTATCTGTGGGGCTAATATTCTGGTTGGAGCTTACAACTCGAGTACTGGTTTTAAGGAAAGACCAAGGCATCGTGAGTTGGAGATAAATGACTGATCATCTTTAGTAGATTGTAGATTCTCACTGAAAAGATATGAGGTAATTCGACATGTATTATTCTATGAAGTTAAGAATATAATACACTGAGTTTGAGTAGCAATATCAATCGGGTGGAAATAGTTTCTAGGATTCTGGAGTAACGATTGACAATAGTGCTGATAACCGAGGTATTGATAACATATCATGTATGGATTTGGTAGAATCGAGTTTCAAACTTTAATGAACCAAACTAGATGGTGAAAGTTTTACTGAGAATGAAGTCGAGGTGATAGGTTTTTATACGAAATGCCAACCCCTTAGACAGAAAACTCAGGATACAGGCGCTCACCCTTCCAGATTGCACGTGTCTCGTCATACTAGTGACCCTAAAATTATATGGTGATTGTATACTGATAGGGTTTTGAATTGTAATACAAAGAAGTTTTCAGATGAAATATTTGAATTAAGTCTAACGAGCTAGACTTTTAAACGTCAAGATTTATTTCGAATGGGATGTAACTAACTTGATTTTGAAAGAATATTTAATTCTTACTTCTATTGATTCGTTCAGATCGAGATGACACTAATACTATTTCTTGATAATACGAGTTGGATTCTGGTATTCTTTTATCGACTTCTTATAGGATTTCTGAGTTGAAAATAGTTTCATAGATTCAAGATATGATATTGCCAGACGGATAGAACGAAGTTTAAAAGGAATTATAGATTATATAAATTTTCGGATATATTTGTGAAAATATTTTCACTGATGGTTTCAAAGGATGAGTTATACGAAGCGGTATATATTTATGTTCATTTGGTTTTTATCAGAAGGGAATTAGCATATGCTGCGGATAGAACGAATTTCGTGGGAGGAATCATATTTAGAAACTTGATCATAGGAATGCTCAAGTGGGAGTACAATCTTTGTACAGATTTATAAATTTTCTTTTTATAATCGAATATATTCTTAATTATATTTCGAATACTTGTAAACATGAATTTATTCTGAGGAAGGTTACTACCTTTGATTTTCTTATCTTTCAAGTAGATATAAAAGATTTGATAATTTTTCATGTGATACGATATGAAACTTATAATTGAATTCTCATTCTTAACACGTTGCTCTTATAATTTTTCTAACTGATACGAGAGATTGAAATAATACCTCTATAATAACTTATCTATACTTCATAAAATTCTTATTTATAGATAATTCGTATTTCTTGTATTTCGTATATTTATTATATTTTATAGCTTTTGGTATTACCAAAGAATTTTCTAGAAACCAATCGTGCCTGTAAACTCACAATTTCCTGGCCACAAAAATTGTCAATTTACCTCACAATATTATTCTAGTAATTTCCTTGATAATTTTCTATACTTTCTTATAATTTCTATTGACACATATTTGTTTCTAAAATATTTTTGGTTGATCTTGGATCAGAAGAGGATTTCTATTAATTAAACCTGCTGCTCTGATACCACCTGTAACAACCCAGGTGGCGCAGCGGATTAGCATTAACAGGTTTAATTGTAATGATTACATTAAATTGAATTTCCAATCCGAATGAAATACATAAAATGTAGCCATAGCATCCTCTTCTTATCCAGATCTTCTATTCGTCAGCTTTCTCTTTATTATTTTGTATAAATATCTGACCACATGCTTAAAAGTACGTTAGTATTTTCATACTAGTGAGACATGCCGAGATTTAGACATATTGATATAATAACTCAAGTTTAATAAACATGTAACTCAACGTTATGGTTCGGTCATTCTAAGGTGGAATGTATTATCGATGGTAGCACCGTACAAATGCTATATAATGGTTCCAAACCTCTAATTGGTCCAGAAAATACATTCACTTGATACCGAATGGATCCATCCTACGTGATTTCTATTCGACCGAATTCTAATATATTCTCATGATCATGATTCGATAATATTCTATTAACAACTCGATAATACTTTTATAATATAAACCATATAAAATATAACGACCGGACAAGCATGTAATCACCCCAAAAGCTTTATAGTAAAAAGGGGAAGGGTCATGTACTCACCTTTAATATATTCTTCTGATTCTGTTGTCTAATCCCTATCACTATATTCCAAGATATATTGTACCTATTATATTTAATAACATTAGCGCATGCAAGACTTATGCACGTGATAACTGTGGGGGGACAATCCTTTAATATTATATTCTTTTATATTCTCGTGTATATATCTAGAGATATCTGGTTTAATATTGTCGGGTTAATATTATCGTCCCACACGATTCACGCTCAATATAATAATAAGAGTAACAATAATAATAATAATAATAATAATAATAATAATAATAATAATAATAATAATAATAAATATTATAACTTACCTCTCAAGGGTCCTGTGGAATGTTTCGAGTGTTGCTGGGTTCGAACCCGGTTGGTATCCGTCAACCGATTTATTCGAGTTAAACACCTTATATAAAAGGTTATGATCTTAGAGTTCTAATCTTTTTGGAAAGATAAGAGTCTGGTGCGTCGTCTGGTTATAATCGAGCTCTTTGGAAGATGACCGGCCGTCAAGACCAATCGACAGAAGAGGAAATCTGGAACAGAGCCGGTAACCACCGGTTGTTTGGAGGTGAACCAACATGGACTGGAGACGACGACCGGATACGAGTAGTGTTTTATGGGTGGTGATAACCGAGCAGTAGTGTCGAAACAGGAAGTTAAAGGGCCTTGGTTTATAGGTTGCGGTGACCGATTCAGTGACAGAGAGGACCAGCGGTTGAAGTAGTCACCATAACCGGAGATGGTGACTGGAGTATAGTTGCTGGTTGTCGGGGTTACGTTTGGCGATGATGATGGACCCGGTTAAGAAGGGGAACAGAACCGGATACGATTATTGGGTTGTGGAATTATAGTTGGTGATAGGAACAGAGGGTGGTCAGGACTCGGCGATTGTGTAACTACAATTATGGTGGATGTGGGAGAGGTGTTCGGGACTGAAGGTGAAGGTTTGCGAGGTTACCGGTGAGGTGGTCGGGACCGGAGGTGGTGACAGGCCGGAGAAGATGATCGGAGGTGGTCATCTCCTTCCTCACGCTTCCTTCTCTTTCTTATCTCTCTCCCTTCTCACGTCTCTCTCCCTCTTATCTCTCTTTCTGTTCTCTCTTTCTTTCCTTTTATTCATTTGGTTTAAATTGATATGTGTAGTGTATTATGAATGATGTGTAGTAATTTGTCTATGTATGCTAGTGAAAGTGTACAAGTTATGCGTGTGTTATATATAATACTACATGGATGAAGATCATGATTGGATGATGATAAGTTTATAAATGATTGTTTACGTGTGTATATATGATCGATAGATGCATGAATATTATGATGGAGGGTTGATAGGTGGGATGTATGGTGGTTGTGCGTGAGATAGAAGCAAAGAAAAGGGGCTGTAGATGCATGAACTTCGTGTGTGTATGCATGAACTTCATGTGTGTAAGCATGAGTTGTAAAGAATGGTGAAGACAGATGTCCATATTATAAAGGTGAAGTGTATAATAAAAATCAATACAAGGATGGTATGCATGAATATGATAATGATGAAAATAAACTTGGATATGTGGATGGTTGTGTATGTGCATTGAAGATAAGCACAAGATAGATGCATGTATGTGGGATAAGAGTAAGAAAAAGGGGCTTTGCATGGATGTCATGATTACATGGCTAAGTGGTCTTAATACGGATAAGAGGATGATGAGGATAAACAAATGTGGGTTTGGGCCGAGATGTTTAACGGGCCGAAAGGGTATTGGGCTTTTACAAATGAAGTCTAATTGTTATAGGCTAATATGTTTTGGTCTTCTATTATCGGGTAGGCTCGATATGTTGGGCCGGATTAGCTTAGTTATAATATTAGATAATTAATCATAGATTATATATATAATTTCGGGTATTTAACAACGGGGTGTTACAGTTTTAACCATATTGTGGGTGCTATTAGGTTTTTTTACGATGGACTGTGGATATATAGCAGAATTCTATGCCCATTTATTTATCTGATCCAAGTAATTGTTTTAAATGATATAATTAAAATAAATTAATATCAAAGTATTATGATTTATATAATTGTAAAAATGTTGATGATGTGGTGTGGATGTGGAGTTTGTAAATTAAAGGGAAAAATATGAATTATTTAGAGAGGTTTGTAAATCCGATGTCAGGTGGAGGTTTGTGAGGTTTGTACATTGTGGATTAGAGGTGTTCAAAAAACAGGGTTTGTTAATCGGAATGTTGGGAATTCATCGTATCGTCATGACAATTTATAAAAACATTATATATATATATATATATATATATAGGGAAAAGTTAATTTGAGAACACCTATATTTCGTGCGAACCGCGAGAACGCCATCTAAAACCATTCAAATCGAAAATTTCTTTTTACACTTATCTTTATTACTAAAATACAATCCCAAAAACACAATTTACGTGTAAAAATTTAAACGTATACGGAAATAAATTGTTTTTACACATGTGTAAATTTACTGTTTGTACATGTGTAAACTGTTTCATTTACACATGTGTAAAAAGTTAATTCGAAAGTTTTTTTGCAAGAAATAATGAATTATTTGGAAAGAAAATTCGTTTTTAATGTTGTATTTTGATTATAATTGGGTTTGTATTGAAAAAAAATGATTTTGATTGGTTTTCTCATTTGTTCTCACGGTTCTCGCGATATTTAGCGTTCTCAAAATAACCCTCCCCTATATATATATATATATAGGGGAAAGTTAATTTGAGAACACCTATATTTCGTGCGAACCGTGAGAACGGCATCTAAAACCATTCAAATTCAAAATTTCTTTTTACATTTATCTTTATTACTAAAATACAATCCCAAAAACACAATTTACGCGTAAAAATTCAAACGTATACGAAAAAAATTGTTTTTACACATGTGTAAATTTACTGTTTATACATGTGTAAACTGTTTCATTTACACATGTGTAAAAAGTTAATTTGAAAGTGTTTTTGCAAGAAAAGATGAATTATTTGAAAAGAACATTCATTTATTAATGTTGTATTTTGATTATAATGAGGTTTGTATGAAAAAAATTTGATTTTGATTGATTTTTTACTTGTTCTCACGGTTCTCACAATATTTAGCGTTCTCAAGATAACCCTCCCCTATATATATATATATATATATATATATATATATATATATATATATATATATATATATATATATATATATATATATAGGGGATGGTTCTATGGAAAAACCACTATTATGGTGAAAACCGTGGAAACTCTGACTCCCCGAGCTTTTTAGGGCCTGAAAATTTTAGGGCATGTAATATACATAATTCTAAGCATTTTGAGCAAAAAAAAAATTCAAAAAAGTGTCGAGCGTTTTTTTTAAAAAAAAAAAAAAGTTTTCGGGTAACACATCCCGAAAACTTTATTATTATTTTTAAAAAAAAACGCTCGGCGGTTTTTTGATTTTTTTGGCTCAGAATGTTTAGAATTATGTATATTACATGCCTTAAAATTTTCAGACCCCAAAAAGCTCGGGAAGTCAGAGTTTCCACGATTCTCACCCTAATAGTGGGTTTTCCATGAATACTTACACTATATATATAGGGTAGAGATCCTAAGAGAACCAACCCTTATTTGAGAATTGAGAGAACCATTCTAGACCACACATTTCTCTAAGGCAATTTTTTTTGTTGCTAAATCGCAACTTTAATTGCAAGAATTATTATTATTATTATTATTTTCATTTATATATATGTGTATATTACATTTTCATTTATACATATGTGTATAGTGTCAAATATATGTATGATACTTATTTTTAAACTCTAACACGTACGGACACATATGTACATTAAAATAACATTTATAAATATTTGCACATGTATGTACATATATGTAGAACACTAGTTTTCGTAGTTTTAGGAACATATATACACATATGTATAAATGAAAAATAAAAAAAAATTCTTATAAAAAAACCTGCGATTAAGCAAAAAAAAATGGCCTTAGAGAAATGTGTGGTTCAGAATGGTTCTCTCAGTTCTCAATTTAGCCAAAGGTTCTCATTAATAAATAAATAACAACTTATCTAACAAATCAAAGTGCGGAAGCGTCATAATATTCCAATACGAATCAATATCTCAATCCTAGGGATCCATTTACAAACGATTCAAATAATTATATGAAACCAAACCTTAAGATGTTATAGAGAATAACTCGACGAAAAACCAAGATAGAACACCGACGATATTACAAACGCCACACTAGACGGCTTCATCACAAATCACCCGAATCCAGAATCAAAACTTTGAAACATGCCCTTTGAATCAACGCCTCGAATCAAATCACCACGACATGACACAGTGTAGAGGTGGCGGCGTTAGGCGCGCCGCCTCGTGTGTAGTGGCTTACAGCCACCATAGGTGACCAAAATAAGGAGGTGCTGCCACCATGAAGGTGGTGGCAATGGTGGAGTGTTGGTGGTTCTCGTACGGTTTTCTCATCAAGAATGTGTTATAAAACATTCAAAATTATTTATAATCATTCTCCATTAATCACCATTAATGAGAATAATCATCACTATAATGACTTGATAATAAATCCATAAAGAGATTATATTTTCCCCTATGTGGTGTGGAAGGGTGTGGCCCCTGACGGCTTAAAGATCTCCACTGCGTGAGGCAAAAGGTGAGGGTGAGGTGGAGGGTTGTGGTTGGTTGTTGGATTATGAATGGTTGTGATTGGTTGTTTGCGGGTGGTGATGGTAAAGTCTGTCTTTCTTCTTTCTCTCTATATGGTGTGGAAGAAGGTTAAACCATCCCATGATTTTTGGCGTCGAAAAATAGAACCCTTCTTGCTAACGCGACTGACACATGTCACTCCCCACCGTCTATAGCCTAAAGACTTAAAAAGAAAAGGGCAACTTCTCCCCTAAACTTAAAACCTTAAGGACCAAAAACATCAATTGCCACTCAATAACCCATCCTTCATCTTTTACCTCTCTCCAACCAACCACCCCCGTCACAAAAGTCAAAACCATCCACCACCATGGACGACCACCACCACCTCTCCCTCCACAAGATCCAAATCTCCGGCCCCACCCTCGCCTCCTTACTCCACCGTCTCTCCTCTTCCTCCGGCGACCTCGACGGCCTCCTCTTCGGCCGCATCTCTCACCTCACCCCTTCCACTCTCTCCGACGACACCACCACCTCTTCCACCACCCTAATCGCCACCATCACCTCCTTCTTCTCCTCCACTTCCCCCACCTCCTTCTACTCTCCTTCCGGCCACCTCCTCCCCCCTTCCCTTCACCATCTCCTCTCCTCCCTTTCCTCCCCTGATCCCTTAATCGGCTGGTTCTCCGCCCGTCGCAAGTCCCCTCTCCGTCCCTCCTTACGTGAATCCACTCTCACCTCTTCTCTCTCTTCCAATAATAATATTAATATTAATATTAATATTAATACTAATAATAATAATGATAATACTTTTCCGCCTTGTATCTTTCTTCTCCTAACGACGCCGTTTCGGGATGAATTAATTGATACTTATGAATACAAAGCCTTTCAGTTTAGAACTTCTAGTGGGGTGTTTGAACCCAAGACGTTGGATGTGGTTAACTTAGGGCCTGCTTTTAGAGGGCATTATGGTAATTTTACGCCAAACTCTAGGTTTCCGGATTTGCCCTTTGAGGTGAAGGGTTTAGGGAGTGAAAGTATGGTTGAGGATGAGGGTAAAGATGAGAATGAGAAATTTGGGTTGGTGTGTGATAATAAAGGGTTTGGGGTGGAGAGGTTGAAGGGTTTGATGGGGGCTCAGGCTGCTGGTTATACTGCTGAGTTGGAGGAGTTGTATGGGAATATGATTAAGAAGATGAATGGGTTGGCGAGGGTTGTCGAGCAGTCGTCCGCTCGGGTTCTTGAACAGGTTAGTTTAGTTAGTTAGTTTGTTGGTTAGTTTGTTAGTTTTGGTTTGATATAAGTAATGATAAGGGTTTGTTTTATGTTTTTGGATACAGGAGAAGCATAATATGAAGTTGAGGTATAAAGTTGCAGGGATTGAATGATTTTTTTGATGGGCAATGTTAATGTGTTTAGCCAGCCAATTGGAGTGATGATGATGTTTTTGGTTGTTATGGGGAGTGAGTTTTGGATGTATTTGATTCTTGGAATGAGATCATGTTCAATTAAAATTAAAAATCCCATTTTAAAGCCAGTTGACATTTGGTTTATGAGATGTTAAGAAGTACCATCTGTGGCAATATAAATCTCTTGATATGAAGAGTTTGATGTAAGTAAATAGTTAAAGGTGAAAATGGTTGATATCGCGTGTTTAAATGCCAGTTTGGACTCATTTTGTGTAACCGTGACTCATTCTGACCCAGTTGTTTAAGCTGTGTCAAACTGAATTGACCCGTTGTAGGGTTTTAGAGACCCAAATGGACCGGAATGCATTTTTTTTACCTCTTAGTTTAAATTCTTGAGAAATTATAGTATATATAACGTATGCCTTGTGTCTAGTGATTATGATTTATGTGTAAATTTGAATAAACTGGCACAATGCATCCTTTTTGCCAAGCATGAGGTTTGATATTCTTTGGATACTGCCATTTCATTTGAGAACAATGGTCACAAAGGAATGGTAGGTGACTGTCAAATAGTGTTGTCAAAATCATAAGACATGCATCTCGCGAAACATAGGCGCCTCAGACGTATGCAAGACTCATTGAGATGTGCTTCTTGCTTAGGCAAGTGATCTGGAGGTTTTTAACCAGTAGAGCTTCAATTACTTAATACTTAGTTGTGGTGGAGGAGAGGGGATAGAGAGAAGACAGTGTAAGCAATCATTGAGTGAAAGGTTTAAGAGGGTGTAAATGTATGTTATGGAGGTGTGTTAAAAGTTATTAAAGTAGTACAGTTGGATATTAAAACATTGTTGCAGTCTTGCAGTTCAGACCTTTAAAATCAACTTCAATGTTTAATTTAAGGATTTTCAGGGAAAACAATTTTTGAATGAATTAATCAGGTAACAAATTTCAAAGTGAGATTCATTACATGTAAAGTCTACTATGTAAACAAGTCATGAAGATGGTTCATATTCTAATTTAACTATTTACCTTCTTTGCTCTTGCTATCATTATATCTAATAATCGATTTCGTGTCGTTTTAGGTATATATAATTTGGTTTAAAGATCCACTCGGGTTCATATATGGTGCATGTCCTGCACTCTTGTTTGTTCTTCAAATTCTTGTGTTCTTTATAGGCGCCGCTACTGTTTTCTGCTTGTGTTCTTGTATATGTCGCTTCAAATACATATTTTGTATCTGAAATCCCCGCCTGGAAACCAATAGAATTTGATTCGTATGATTGCCGATATATCATTTACTTGTGAAAACCGTTCGATGGCCACGGATTCACATGAGGATTTCAACGTAAATCATCTGTTTTCTTGATCAGTTTCAGAGTAAACAAGTTTCCATGGTCCTCTCTTTGTTCCTAACCTGTTAAAGTCCACAAACCAATTAAATAGAACGTACATAATTCAAACATATGTTCAATATAAACATTGGTAATGCTTATGGATCTAATCCTAGAAATGTTGATGCCAAAATTGCAATTTGGACATTTGACCCGTTTCAGCCTGAGCCCAATCTAGTTACAATCCGACCTGAAGCCGATTAATGCTTGTTAAAAACTACCTAGTTTTGTCGTTTCAACTAGTGCCCATTTTGGCCAGAACCCGATTTGACTCAAGCCCAATCCATACTTTCTAAAAGCTACCTTGTTAGATCTGTTGGCTAACCCGACCCGACATTTTTCCAGGCATAACCATGAGTGAATCAACATACCTCCAGATTCCAGCTACTACTCGCAATGTCATAAATACAAACAATCCGGCCCAAACTCCGGCAAGACCGAATTTAGGACCAGCAAGAAGAAAGAATGCACAGGTTCCTAATCCGATTACTACCTGCGAAGTGTATAACATTCAAGACTTGAAGCCTGAGAATCTAGTTAACAAAATACAAAATCAAGGCACAACACAGGGCTGAAGAATAGCAAGTTACCATGGAATATGAAGCGTATCCAAAGTCTGAAACTCCATAATATAGACCATCAAGAACAAAAGCTATAGCGTTTACTGGCTGAGATGCAACTACAAACTAAATCATACAATCGAGACAAAATATCAAAATATAATTATATTTGTTATTCCTCAGAAGGCTGAAACATCAACCACCTAAATAAAAAAATAAAATAAAAATGACTGAACTTTCTTACCAAGGTACCAGACCTTGCAATATTTAGAACTTCTGAGTCAGTGCTGATTAAGTAAGATAGCTGTTCAAACTCGAAGAGCAGGATAAAAGACAAGCTACATCCTGCTATTAAGCCAATCTGATCATCATCGAAAAAAGAAGTTGGATCAGTAGCTGGATTAAAAATTAATTTGCTAAAATATTCTAAGCCAAGTAAAGAAGAAAGAGAATATATCCCTAACCTGCAAAACTCTGTATATTACTCTGCGTGCTTCACCATAGTTCCTTTGTGAGTAACTACCAGCAAGAATAGCCTATAACAGAATATGAAACATTTTAAGATCAGGTGAAACAAAGCTTGAGTTGGGCACGTGACCCTTAAGGGGTTAAAGGCAGAAACCAGTGCCTTTAAACTCTTGAATTAAGGTTCTGCTATCAAACAGTTTAGATTAAATTAATCCATTCATTATTCAAAAATGAATGTAAACAGTAAGCACCACTTAACCAAAAAAATAGGAATTGAAATAACTGAAATACGAATCAAAGATAACTAATTACCTGTCCTGCAAGTGCTAAAGCATCCGTAAGCAAAGATAGAGCCAACCACACTTCTAAGCAGATCTGGTGACCAGCCATTGGCACAGAGCCTTCCCTTGCTGCCACTGATGTAGATAGAGTCATAGTCACAAGTACAGAAAAGCTTCTAGACATTAAAAGCGCGCCTGCAAAATACGATGAAAGAAAACATGTGTGAGAAAATGAAGTATTATAATCTTATTTAAGTTTTAAGATTCACATCAGTTTCTTATATCTTATATATTGTTATCAAAACATACCAGATTTTAAATATTGAGCAACTTTTTCGCCATCTATATTTGGAGTAACAAGTACTACTTCTTCATTTAACTTCCATAGCAGGATGAAGGCAGTCAGATACCTGCTCACAAGCTCAGACTTAGTTGTGAGAAAATATAAAAATAATTATACATAGATCATAACTGTTTTAACAACTTTACAGTGAAATTAACTAGAAATACATGAGAAAGATGACAGCATGACGTACTCAGAAATTACCGTCGCAATTGCAGCACCATCAACGCCAAACCCACAATAGAAAATCAATATTACATCAAGTATTGCATTTAGCAAGTTTCCAGCAGCTGTGATCGCCAAAAGCAAAATGTTTTGTTAGAATATAAATATCGTGTGCAGTATGCACACAATGATCTTATGGTATCCTATTTGGAATGATAATATACTTGCCAATGGCATATAGAGGAGTCTTAGTATCCTTAAAACCACGGAAAGTTCCTTGTGCAGCCAAAGCTAATACAATTGCTGGAGCACCAAACGCCCTTATCGAAGTAAACTGCTCAGCTGGTACTCGCATCGGTGAATCCTGAAAAAAAAGTCAGTCCTTGTCAATTCCAGATTGAGTCCTATAGTGTGCAACTCAGTCATCTTTTAAGGGTGTTTTGGTCATTTATCACGTACAACAGGTATACCCATGGCGTTCAATAAGAAACCAGAACCAAAAGAAAGTGCTATGGTCTCTGCAATGCCAAAGGCAGTAGCCATGGCCAAAGAAGTTGAAACTGATGGCAAAAACTTCTTGTTCGGTCGACCAACCATGTCATCTAAACAAACAAAATCAAGCAAAGCAAATCAATCATCATCTTAATTATACATATATAATAATAAACATGTAAATAACAAGGTTGACACAAGTAGAACCATCACCAGCCTCGACTAATACCGCCTGTTCTTCAGCAACAAACGAGGTAGTGATATTAAGCAGAGGAATATTCAACAATTTTGCTACTAGATTAAATATTGATATAGAAACTCCAACAGCAGCCAATTCAGCAGAACCTACAACAACAAACAAAACTCTGAATAAGATGCATATATGAGAGCAGAGAGTTGCGCGATTTAAATCTTGGAAACAATGTACAGACTGAAGCATAACTAGTAACTACCATAGTTACAGCTCAAAAGCAAACTTAATAGGTTGCTAACACTCTCAGATAACTATTTGGTGTAATCCAATGTGTTTCTGATACGTGCCTCCTCCCACATATCAAGCCACATCATCCATGCACTCCATAACGTGGGATATTGGTTACTGCATTAATTATTGTTCTCCTTGTTTTTCCTATTTACTAGCTGTTACGCTTTTCCTATTTGCTGCATTATTGGGTTTAAAATAACCATGTTCTTTTCGGTTATTATTTCGTTTGTAGGTCTCTAAAAGGCTGAACACCTTATTTGAAGATTAGAATGAAAATTAGAAAATTGCTCCAAAAGGAGTGTCTTTGTTCTTCTCTTGCTTTCTTTGGAGATTAATGCACTCAACGTCAAGTTCCAATCAACAATCAAACCGAACATAAAATTATGGCTAACTCCCACAATATTATTAGATCAAGAAAACTACTAAAAAACTTGATTACAAATCCCTACCTACCCAATCTTGGTATATATAGCTAACCTAACGCGTTAGAGTATTACTAGGATTGTTCACATAATTATCCAAAAACCATCCAATCCTAACTCGTTTAGGATGCAAGATAATTATCTAATCAATTAACTAGGAAATGATAATTACACCTAATAATTAAATCAAAAACACATTTGATTATTCATAACTATCCACACCTAAACCTCTCCTGCACCACTGCATGTTTGGATCGGTTTTATTATTCGGTATTCCGAAACACAACAGGTGTGGGAGAGTGACCATCTCGAACCGGTCTAACAGTTTCAAACAAAACAAAACATACATTAAAGAGAGAATAAGTTTAGTTTACCCAAATGACCGACAAACGCGGTATCAACAAGTGAAGTAATCGGATCAGCAGCAAGAGCTACAGCTGCAGGCAATGCAATGGACATGATCTCCATTCCAAGTTCATCAAACGCAAGCTTCTCTCTGCACTCAACAAATGTTACTCTCAATTCCTATTATTAACACATTCAAATAGCAGGATTTAGGGCACACTATATTCAAGTTCTTATCATACCTAAACTGTTGAACTAACAAGACTAAGGGATTGGATGAAGTCGAACTAGAAGGCGAATAAGAGTCCGAATCATTATTATTATTATCATCATTTGAAGTAATTTCTGAATCATTTTGGGGGTTTTGAACAGAGGGTTTTGGGGCTGATGTGTTGGGGTTTTGTCTAGATGATGATTTAGGTGATGTTCGGAATCGAACTGAAGAATTGGGGATGTGTCTGAAGGATTGAAGCTTGAAAGAATGATTATTATTATTATGTTTAAAAATTTGTGAAGGAAGAAGAGGATGGTGGTGTTGGAAGACAAAGGTGGTCATGATTTGCAGAAGAAGAAGAGGGGAACAACGTGGAAGGAGATTCAGATTTTGTTATCTTAACAACTAATTTTAACGGCTACAATACGAAAGACATTATAATATCTTTCGTCATTGTCTGTTAAAAAACCACTCACACGTGTTTTATATATCGACCTAACATATACATTTGTAACCTATTTCATGGGATTTTGAACATTTTTTTTAAACGGCCAATCGGAATCACTCACGGATCACTGGAATATCATTGTGCTACCAGTGTTACCACGCGATCATATTTCACCACTAAGTCATCAATTCACCAATTCAGGAGGAAACTCATAATTATGAGAAAACCCCCTTGAGAGATTCGAATCCAGGACCTTATAGTCTCTAAGTCTTATCCCAACATCAAGATACCGCTGGGCTATAATGCCTTTGGCAGATTTTGATCATTTAAAGTTCTGAACTCGCGGAGTGCAGGGCGCCACCCATAAAGGCTCCGGGTATTTCACTACCCGTATGGGTTCACTGTCGCCGGTTATTCGGTAGTGGGTTCTGTGAACCTCGGGGTACCATTTTCATGAGATATATCACGGCATGCAGAGGAGAGAGACAGAGATGCAGGGTGGGGGAGAAAGAGAGAGATGGATGGTGCCGCCGATGAAATGTGTTTATGGGTGGTGGCATACGGGTAGTCTAGGTGATGGGCTATGATTGATGCAATGAAGGGATACAAGGATTCTTCACGAGTGGCGCACTCCACCCTCATAAAAATTTAGTGGAGATATCCATATTCACACGTTTGGTTACTAGTTATTGTATATGTTATCGAAATACAATAAAATTGGTTTATATTTAATGACTAATGAGTCTGTAGTATCATTAGTTGACGTTTGTGGAATACGTAGCGATGACATGGCCGAAGCAGAAGGAAGCGAATAACGCCGAAAGTTCAAGAGCAGATGTTCATGGCCTCAGATGGCTAAAAGGGTGTTATGTGAGTGGAGGATAGAGGAGGGAGGGAGGGAGGGAGGGAGAGAGAGAGAGAGAGAGAGCGTGCGTACATGTTACGAATGGTGCTTGGGTGTTGTTTTTGCCTCGCTTTCTAGAAGATGTTTTTTTATTGATGAAGTTTACTTGATTGTTAAAAATTGCAATGAAGTTAAAAGTTTTTTACACTGGTTATCTTGGTTCAAATTGTTTTGGTTTTGTCGCTTTTAGAGTTGTATGACATATAAAAGTGTTATCCAGCACTAAATTCTTATTATAGTATCATACATACCAGACATTATATTATTTCTTGTGATGTTTATATTTTTTAGCTACACTTTAGTTTTAAAAGCCGATGTTTCTACCACATTTTTAAACATGCCATTTGCTAATTATCGATTAAGATACTACTTTTGAATCAGTCAGCATTAAGTGTGTTTGGACGTTCAACGATAGGACACCTCTATATATGTCAATAAGCTTTTTACCCATTAAATTTCAAATGATGTTGAATGAAAATTTTACCCCTTTATGCATTCACCTCTGTTTATAACTCTCGGTTGGCCACTCACGCACCACTCCTCGACCCACCACCACTTCCTCCACTACCAACTAATTAGGCCAAGTCAAGTCTGGTTCAAAGTCTCTTATCCAATCTGACCTCTTAATAGCTCAACACTTACTGAAACAAAGGTTGCCAAAACAGTCCTAAGCAAAGTGACTAATTGATAATTAGCAAATGGCCTAGAAAATAGGTTTTCTAGGTTCTATCATTTAAAAAAGTTCCAAAAACTCGAGTACTAATAGTCCCTTGGGAGGGAGACATGACTAAATACTATGTGTATAACATCTCAAGAAATAATATAACGTCTAGGTAGGTATTAGTGTTACGTCGAATTTTATTGGCAAGTCAAATGACAAAAATAAAAGATCCCTTCCTATTAATGGGGAAAGATCCGGTACAAATAGCTTTTTTGGTAAGAACTATGAGAATCAAAGGAGGGTATTTTTTTTATTTTTTTTTTTTTAAATTTTTTTTCCCCATATTGTTAAACATGTATTATAGAACTAAAAAAAAATTAAAAAAATAAAAATTTGGTGTAGAGTAATTACGTGTAGAGTAATTACATAATTACTCTAGTGTAAACTAATGTATTTACCTTAATGACGTAATTACACTAAAAAAAATTTTTTTTTAAAATTTTTTTTTTGTATTATTCATCTAGAAAGAATGTTTAAGCACATGGGAAAAAAAAATTCTAAAAAAAAAATAAATTTTTTTTACCCCCTTTGATTCTCACAGTTCTTACAAAAAAACTATATGTATTTGATCTTTACTCTCCTATTAATATACAAGAAAATGATTTAGTCCTAAAGCTAAAGATTATAGTTCCCATATAAATATCAAAAAGTATTTTGGAGCATCATTAGGAGTCAATGGGTATGTTTGGCAAAATTAGCTTGTGACTGATAGCTGGAAACCGATAGCTGTAGCTTTTTAAATATATTTTGGTGTTTGACAAAGTAGCTGAAGTTTTTAATAAAATTAATAAAATGACTAAAATAGGCCTAATAAAAAGCTTGTAAGTAAGATTTTTATTTTATTTTTATAATAGAATGGGTATTTGTGTCATTTACTCATTAAAAACTTGTAGCCAGTATGAGCTTTTTCTTAAACGTTAGTACTACTAGCTTTTCAATATAGAGTTTTTTCTCCTAACCTAAAAGCTTCAAGCTATTTCAACCAAACAAGGCGTTTTATTAAGTATGAGTTTTTTTTCTTAAAAACTTGAAGTTCCTAAAAACTCTTAAAACCTCCTTACCACATACCCAATATCTTCTTTCAAAGAACACAATGCCAAGTACTTCCTAGCAAGCTTCAATATGACTGGATCTATAAGTAAGCATGTCTTGAAAATATAACCAATATTGCCAAACTCTTCGTCACAAACCTCAATTTTTCCTACCGCTCATCCTACTCCTTTCATTTAAGGCCTTGAACTCAATTCTTAGGTTATTTATATGTGGGAGTCCTAGGAAGTTTGTATTTTGTGAATTCATTCACTATTTCTTCAAGCTCAATTTCTCTTCCAGATAAACCATAGAGTTAAGAGAAACAATAAAATAAAATAAAAGATCTTTCCCTGTCACATGAGCTCTAATACACCGAGTGGCATATAATAGAACATTCTTGAGCTACAAAGATTTATCTATTAAATCGTTAGACCATGCATAGTGGGGGGCTTTATATATAAAGCCCCCCTTTCTGATTGGTCTACGTGGCTGCTGAGTCATCATGGAGAGAGAAACTGAAAAAGGGGTGTAGTGGTAGGGGCTTTATATATAAAGCTCCTGTTTCTGATTGGGCCACGTGGATTTTTTTTTAAATCTTTTAACTCAAAATAATTAAAATAAAAGGCAAATAAATATAAAAAAAATACAAATAATATTAAAAAACACAACTAATATTAAAACAAAAAGTTACAACTAATATTAAAAAAAAAGTTACAACTAAAATTTAAAAAAAAATTACAACTAATATTAAAAAAAAAACCAAACACACTAGAGATTATATTTTGCAATGATTTGTTGCGTGTGAAGCATTGCACGGCGTAGCGCGTCTCCATCGAGGCCATCGAGCGATTTGGTCAAAAACTCAATGTCCTTTTCCTTTTGCCTCGCCTCTTGGAGCTCGACAAACCTTTTATTTTCGACCACTCTTTGCTGCATCGTCTCCAAACGTCTTTGGCCAAGGTCGTGAATATCTTGAAGTCTTCGGTTCATTTCTTCAAAATCATCCTTCAAGTCACCACCTCCTGCCGAAGACGACTCCCCCTTGCCACCCTTTTCTGATCTTCTACCGGCTGGTCTAGGAATATCCTGCTCCTCCTCATCCTCCTCCTCCTCCTCCTCATCCTCCAAATTAATAGGATCACCTAAACTCACATAGCGAGCATCGGATGACGGTGTATCCGGATCTCGAGTCGAGGAGGAGGTTTTGCTTCGTTTTGATGGTCCTCCTCATCCTCTCCTGACCTTGCGCCTACCACCTGACCCCATAACCGGTACATTAGCCCACTTAGGACTTTTTCTCAACATCTCCCAAATCCTCAAATACGGGAACGGCTGGCGGGTATCTCTCATCTCGTTCAACGCTCTTTCCAACTAACCATCATCACCTTCCCCACTGCCCCTGTTGTCCTTACAACGTTGGTAAACCTCCGAAAACGAATGACATCTATAATTTATGTCCGACCATTTTCCCGATATCGAATCGTTGTCTCGATACTCCCCTCTACCCATGACGTTAAAAAACAGCTCTCGAATCCGAATCCAAAACAACGGAAGATGTTGGTAGTTCGCTACAAAAAAAAATTATACGATTAGAAATATATAACAATGCATATACATATATATACACGAACAAATTATATATAAATATAAATACAAAAAATAAATATTATATATATACACGAACAAATTATATATAAATACTAGTGTGAATGCCCGCGCGTTGTTGCGGTGTCCCGGCTGATATGAGATTTAATTATGATGTATTTTGTACCGAATTCACTTTGGTGTCGACATTGGTGATTATGTGAGTGTGGGGATCGATTTAGAATTTGTTAAATCCTTCAAAGCCAATATGAAGTTAATCAAAATCTATTTACATATTGCTTCAAAACTTCAATGCATGTCAAAATTCCAATGTATATATCTCCCAGTCAGTTACACTTCATTTTAGAAATGCACAAACAAACCTAGGTGCGAGACAAGTCCTGGGCCCGGCATGAAAAAAACATTGTTCCTTTAGACTAGTTGAGCCTGAAAGTTGCATATTGGTTCTAACATTTTAACCAAAGCTCCTGGCTAGGGCTGGTCGAATGACCCTTTAGTCTCCGTTCCTCAAGCCAAAAACAATAAATTGTTTTTTCCAAGTCGTAGATATTTTTTTTATTTTCATACACTATCTAATCTTTTTGTTAGTTGAATTATTTTAATATGTAAATATGTTACAAAAATATAACTTTGCATATTCTATGGTCCATAAGACTAACTTAGGATAATGGAAAATGGTTGGTACAAACATCTTAATGCATTATGGTACAAGTATCTTAATGCATTTAAGGGTAATTTGGGGAAGATTTATATGACATTTGAGGGTTAAAGCATATGACTTTTCAAATGCCATCTTAAGTTTGCCAATATGGACATATTTAGCCATCACTCCTCCTTTATAATGTAGTAGAGATAAATACAAAAAATAAATACTATATATATACACGAACAAATTATATATAAATATAAATACAAAAAATAAATACTATATATATACACGAACAAATTATATATAAATATAAATACAAAAAATAAATACTATGTATATACACGAACAAATTATATATAAATATAAAAAAAATTACTAACCAACTTGGGGATCTTCCGATATGTCGAGCCAGGCCCGCGCTAAAGCATACTCAGTCGTCTTGGGTCCAACGTTCTTGTTGCTTTCTTTGACGAGGAGCGGTAGGATCTTCTTTTTATGAGAGCGTTTCCCGCCCCCCCCCCCCCCCCCCCCCCCCCCCCCGTTGAGAACCCTCGGGTTCGTTGGTCTCCACTTGAGTTTCTGGCACGAGCTCGGGCTCCGCTTGAGAACCTTGGCCATAGTTTGGTGGAGGATAAAATTGACCCGCCATGTTTGGTGGAGGAAAAAATTGACCCTGCGCGCTAAGAAGTTGCGCGTATTGCATTGTGTTCGGGTCAAAGTCCGCCCAATTGGGTGGCAGCTGAGTACTAGTGTTTGGCCTCGCACCCGGGCGACCCGGGACCCCCGAATGGTGAACCATATGGAAACATGTTTGTGTATATATATAAAACAAAGAAAAAAAAATTACCGTTCAAAACAAAGAAGGGGGCAACGGTCAAATTTTTGACCGTTTTTTTTTCAACTCATGCCACGTGTCAACTGTTGATTGGTTGCTTCTTTTCAAACTTGGTGTTATAAGGATAAAGCCCCCGCCCTTTTTTTGCCTATACTGCTGGTATGTTCCGGTGTTACCGGGCGCTATGGGTTAAAAACTCAGACAATAACACCCCACTACAGGGGTCTTAGCGTAGCATAAAAACATTTTTCCTCCCATATTAGTTGTTCATACAAATAAAAGAAACGTTGTTATAGCCATTTATGCATATTTAATATTCTTTAAATTTGAAAGATTCCATCGAAAAAGGTTCATTTGAAAATTTCACAAAAAGCTAATTTTAGGTGCATTGTCCTGTGGAAACAACAGTATCGGTATGATCATTGTTAAATTGTTGAAGATGTATCTTCATTAGAATGAACTACATACAATACGTCACAAAATTTGGAATTACCGTTATTCTTTTTTTTTCCGACAAAAGATGTACACATTTCTATAAAAAAAAATTAAAAAAAGAAATTGCACATTCTTCAGGGTCAACCAAAGGAGCGTGAACCAGAGCCGGTTCTAAGCATGGGCGAGGTGGACGACGGCTCAGGGCCCAATCTCCCGAGGGGCCCAAGTTTTGTTTTTAAATTACTTATATATGTATAAATAAATATATATATATATATATATATATATATAGGGGGCGGTTATCCTACAAAGTCCACCCAACGTGCGAAGGCTGCGAAGTAATCCCAGCCGTCGATCAACCAACAATCTTACGTCATTAATTAAAAAGTTACGCGGTGGCAGTTTCGTAAATAAGTGAGAGATTAGACAGTTAATGAGGGTATTTTCGTCAATTTTTCTACAATCAAATTATAAGAGACCGTTCCTTCTCTCATTAATCACATAATTTCTCCCCAAAATTACACAATAAACTCTGAAAACCCTACTTAAAATCATCAATAAACTCCATTTCTACGAAAGATTAACCATGAAATACTCAAACGTATACGAAAGTAAGTACATTACGTTATTCTGTACCAAATTTTACATTGAAAACTATATAATAAACTTACATTATGCATGTTACAGGAAGAAAGAGAGGAACAGAGTCTGAGACTGAAAAGAACGACAATGATGAAGGTAAATAAGTATTACGTTAATTAATATTGTTAATTCTTTGTGAAATTTTACTAAAATACGTATTTGTAATTATCAGGCCCTAGCAAAATTGCGAAAACGACCAATAAAACTGACAAATCAGAGAGAAGAAGTAAAGCAAACCATGACAGGCCAGCAAACACAAACAAAAATGGTACATTACTTTACATTAAGTTATTTGGTACAAATATTACGTATTTTTGTTTGGTACATTACGATTTTGTCATTATTACGCAATTTTTGTAATGAAAATTAGTAGTGATTATGTTATTTTAGTAATGCAAATAGTATGTCTGTGTTACGTAATTTTATGTCTTTGTTACGTTATTTTGGTAATGAAATTTGTAATGATTCTTGCTATAGAATATGATGATTATGTGTTTGTTACGTTATTTTGGTAATGGGAAATATAATTATCTGTCATTATTACGCAATTTTGGTAAATGAAAATTAGTAGTAATTATGTTATTTTAGAACTATAAATGATTATGTCTGTGTTACGTAATTTTATAAATAGAACTATAAATGATTATGTCTTTGTTACGTTATTTTGGTAATGATTTGTAATGATTCTGGCTATAGAATATGATGATTATGTGTTTGTTACGTTATTTTGGTAATAGGAAATCTAGTTATTCTTTCATTATGTCTGTGTTACGTAATTTTATAAATAGAACTATAAATGATTATGTCTTTGTTACGTTATTTTGGTAATGATCATTATGTGTTTGTTACGTTATTTTGGTAATGGGAAATCTAGTTATTCTGTCATTATTACGTAATTATAAATGATTATGTCATTGTTACGTAATTATAACTTTTGATAATAACGCAGTGAACAATCAAGAAAAGCCTGCAGTTCTTGACGCAGTTGTTGACGACGATTTTGTTGATGCGCAAGAACACCCACAAAATTCACCACCAAGAAAACAGTTTGTTTTATACTCAAATATAAAACTACAGGTGAGGAACACTGTTAATAACTTGACTGAGGCGATGGCAAGCTTATCAAGTGCACAGAAAAAAGCACTTAAACAAATGGGATTTGAAGCTTTTACATCAATTAACGTTAAAACAGTGCCAACAAAATTAGGGAGATGGTTATTGGTTAATTATGATGATAGAAGAGATGAGTTGCAAATAGGACACCACATCATTCAAGTAACAGCCTCTCAAGTACAACAAGTCCTTGGTGTCCCAATGGGTAACCAGAAAGTAAATGAAAAGAACAAACCAAGGAAGGGTTCATCTAACACACTTACTGTATGGAAGTCCCAGTTTGAACATAACAAGATTTTACTGACAGATGTGAAGAATAAAATACTTCAAAGCAAAAGGGGAGACTGGATTTTCAAGTTGAACTTCCTTGTACTTTACAACTCTATATTTGGGCAAGTAACAAAAAGTTCAACAGTGAATCAAATGTTCTTGAAAGGAGTGCCAGATGAAAAATCAATCAAAAATTTGAATTGGTGTGAGTACTTAATTTTCTGTCTCAAAAGAACGAAGGCAAGTTGGAATGGAACAGAAGCATATAATGGACCTTTGGCTTTTCTTGCGGTATTTTTTTTACTCATAAATTACGTAATGTGTTCTTGATAATTACGTAATGAACAAATGTTAACTTTATTCACATTACAGCTACTTTATACACATGAACAAAGGTTATCTCATGCTCCTGAGACAGCACAAACACCAGCACTTAACTACATTAGCACCGAGAATTTGATGGACATTGATCAACATTTGTATGACAATGGGCCATATTCAACTGACGAAGATGATGATGAGAATGAAGAAGGAAATGATGATGAGAATGAAGAAGATGATGGTGGAAATCAAGCTGCTGGAGATGATGAAGATGATGGTGGAAATGAAGCTGCTGGAGATGATGAAGATGATGCAGAAAACATGGAAGAAGATGGTAAGAAAGAAGCTGGAAATGAAGATGCATTAATTCAGCATGATGAACAGGAAATGATTGTTGAGCAACAAATCATGATAAATTCAGAAGAATTCAACAATGTCTATGAAACAACAAAATCACTATCTGACATTGATGAATTCTTGGAAAATTACAACACTCCAGAAGTTCCTAATGTAAGTGCAATAACTGTATAAAATTACGTAACATGCATATGTATAAAGAATTTTAAAAAATCACGTAATGTTTGCAGGCTGGTGATGCAAATGATGAAAACAATAATCAAAAGATTACCATAGATGAGGCAACAACAACACCAAAGATACAAAAAGTTGCAACTCAAAAGTCAACAGATGAGAGCATAAGAGGGTCGACAAGGATAAAGACAATCGGAAAGAAGAAAAACAAAAGTCCTTACCCAGTTGATGAGAATGTAAGTAACTGTAATTTATTATAATATAAAAAATCATGTAATTTATTCACATGTTGTTTGCAGGAATGGCTTTCAAAGATAGAATACAAAATGGAGAAGTTTGAAACATATGTTGCTGAAATAGATGAAATTTTTGAAGAAGCCACTTCAAATTTTTTAGACAGCAACCTTATACGTGAGAAGCAAAGAAAATGGAAATCATGGGTATCAAGTTACAAATCAAGTAATGAAGAAAACATAGAAGGTAAAAATTACGTAATGTATATTTAAATGATAAAAGAAGTTAGTTAAAAATTACGTAATGGATATCAAAAAAGTATATTCGTAGTTGCAGGTGAAAAGGAAAACCAGAAACAAAAGCAAGCCACATCACAAAGTGTTAGCACAGGGATGCTAGACGCAATAGTGATTGCAGCTGAAACACTAGAAGGTAAATAAAATCACGTAACACAATATTTGTCAAAACTTATTAATGATCAGAATACGTAATTACAGGTGAAAAAAAAGATTTGAATGAAAAGGCAACAACTTCACAGAGTGTTAGCACAGGAATGATAAATGCCTTAATTGCCGCAACTGAAGAATTTGAAGAAACAAAAAAGAAAGAAGCTATGAAAGAAGGTAAAAATAACGTAATGCATAGTTACAAAAAGAATGCTTATTTATCCAATTAATTGAAACTTATATTGATCTATATATACATTTAATTGAAAACAGGTAATGAGATGTCTGATAAACAACCCACGAGAGAAAAGCTCAGCAAAGACATAATGGATGCTTTGAAAGATGCAACAACAAACCTAGAGAGTGACAGCACAACTATGGTTGCTGAAATGATCAATGCAGTCGAAAAAACAGAAAACAATGCAGCTTTGAAAACTTCAACAACACAAACCTCATCCGAAGTTGTGAGTTCGCAATTCTTAAAAGACTTGAATGAGCTTGAAGAAAAATCTAAAAAAGGAAAAGAAATCGAGAAAGATGATGCATCAAAAAAAGGAACATCAGAGGCAGAAAAAGAAGAAAAGAATTCAGCTTTGCAAACTTCAGCCACACAAACATCATCCGAAGCTGCCAGTTCGCAATTCTTGAAAGAATTGAATGAGATTGAAGAAAAATCTAGGAAAGGAAAAGAAATCGAGACCGGTTCATCAAAGAAAGGAACATTGGATGCAGACAAAGTAGAAGAAATACCGAATGAAAGCTATGAAGGACCAAGTTTCGATCTGCATCTCTCCCAAGATGATGCACCTACAGATGCAATTCCAAATCTACCATTCCTACAAACCTCTCAAGATGATGTCGAAACACCAAAAACAGTAGGAAGACTAGTGTTTACTCAGTCACTGCAGTCACCCATAATCGAGAAACAAGTTGAACGTGCAAAAAGAGGAAGGATGTTGACTGAACCTCTGAAGTCTCCTTACATTCAACGGCAGGTGGTAATGAAAAACAAGATCACTGAGGATGAAAACATAGTTGCACAGTATATATTTGCAGCAACAGAGGAAACACAGTAAGAAAATCTTATATTAATTAATTTGTTGTTAGAATAATTACGTAATGAATATTTTCAGTACAAAAAATTACATAATGTGTATTAAAAACTTATCTTCCGCAGTGATATTGTATTCGAGCCAGAAGATGGAACTCCATTCTTCAAAGTAGTATTTGAATGCTTATACCCTGGAATGACATTATCATCTAATGTTTTGGATGCATGGACGCATGTGCTGAACCACGATGAGAAGAAAAAAGCTCCAGGTTCACCATTTAGGTTGTTTGTTCAAACAAATATTGTGGTATGCTCCTTAGCTTTTTCGAGTAATACATAAATTATAATCACGTAATGGTTATGCTAAATTACGTAATGAATGCTAAATTTGCAGCCGATTGAGTACTTCAAGCCTGAATATGATGATTTAAAACGAATGGACACCATGACGGAGAACTTAAATATTGCACTTAACAAAAATGAAATAAAATCACTCAATGAGGTGGATTTGTTGTTCATGCCCATCGTATCTTCGGACCACATATATGTAATATGTTTCAACATGAAGACACCGAAGATAGAAATATTGGACAACAGCAAGCTTGGAGATAATAGCAAATACGACAACATCATACTGCCACTGGTAAAAAAAATACTTTTACTTAATATTATTTTGATGTTAAGTAATTACGTAATGCTTATGGTAAATTACGTAATGTATGCAGAAAGAAGCTCTGTGCAACTACATGATGGTTAATGGACACCCCATTACTCCGAAAATGGTTAGCAAAAAACCAGTAAGGGTTCAAATGGAATGGAGAACAGCACAAAACAAAATCGATTGTGGGGTGTTCACAATGAGGCACATGGAGACTTTCATGAGCACGTATAAGAAAAAATGGGTCAGTGAATTTCAAAAAGAGGGTCCAGGTCAACAAATGCAGATTGATGACCTTCGCTACAAATATCTAGCAAAAATCCTACTCTCCGATGCCAACAAAAATAAAGATTTAATTGATCGTCTGGCAAGGGAATTTCATCAAAAGGAATACAGTGAAAAAGCGAAGTACAAGCAGAACCTGTTCAAAACTCTTGTGAAAAGACAAAATGAACATGTTTGACTAGTTTTAGTGTCCAGTGTCGTAATGTCATGATACAATTTAACATTTGGTTTTTGTATGGTATGATACAATTTAACATTTTGCTTATCAGTTACTACATTATATGAATGATGGTATGAATGATTATGTATGTTCTGATTATATGTTAATCATGTATGATACTGATAATGGTTAGCTAAACATAAAATTACGTAACATGTCAAAAAAAATGTGAAGTAATGGTTATATGTGAATGATTATGCAATGATACAATTACGTAACAAGTGAACACAATTACGTAACAAGTGAACACAATTACGTAACAAGTGAACACAATTACGTAATGAAATGCAAAAACCCATCTGTGTAAAAAAAAATCACGTAATGAAATGTTTCAATGTCAAATTTAACAAAAAAACATAATCAGTCATCGCCAGCTTCATAATCCGAATCTGAACTATTTTCCGCATCTGCTTCATTGACGGGTCCTTTCCCTTTGTTGTTGGCTGTTACAGTCCCTTTAAGAACATCACAGGTACGCCTATCATGACCACTACCCCCACATACTTTGCAATTTCTTGATCTCTTTCCTGCACGACTAATCGCTTGTTCACGTTTTGATTTAAACCTTTTGCGTGACCCACAACCCTTATTCCTAATACCATGAGGGACACGAACAGCAGCCTCAGTTTGATGTGGAGCCCCAATAATAGCTTGAATAATTTCTTTCTTCTTGGCTGATATCCTCTGAATACCAGCTTCATCTGTCTTCTCTTTCATCGCTTTTAGCTCGTCTCTAAACAGCTTCAACTTTTCAAAATCAGTAATCAACTTATTAACTATATACTCACTCGACTGCATTATATCACGAACAACATCATTGACACTTTGATGATCTCCATTTTCATCATTATGCATCACCAACGACAAGCTCGACCGAGAGGGACTATTGCAAATAACATCACTCCTCCAGCGATCAAGAATGTATCTGCTAGGAATTTCATTTATACCACACAACCTTAAAACTGAAAAAGCATGTCGACACAATAACCCATATCGCTCAAAACGCTTGCAAGGACATAAAATTGTCAAATCTTCAAGGTTAAATTTAACCTGCAATACAAAAAAGATCTCCATAAAAAGTAAATTACGTAATGAAAACAAATAACCACGTAATGAGGTATATGAAATGTGAAAACTAATGAAACACATAATTACGTAATGTCTGTTACATTGATATGTAAAAAATTACGTAACATAAAAAATACCTCTATCAAACCGTCACCATACGCAGAACGATCTTTTATTCGAAACGTCCCTATATCTCCTTCATATGAAAGAAAGACATTTATGCATTTATGCACAGCTCCGTAAATTTCTTCTTGGACATCAAAGAAAATACTTCTTGTATATATTTTCGCAGCTTGCACCTCAATAGGATAATCAGTCCAAAAATCCGGTGTTTTATACCTCGTCTCATGATCATTTTTCCTATGAGTATACCTTTGGGATTCCATGGCAGTATCAAAATGACTAATAAACTCAAGAAGCGTTAATTGAGCATTGGAAACTTGACCAAAGAAATGATTTTCACATTCAGATCTTGAAGTAGTACGCATAAGACCTGACATTGCCTCATCGCGATAAAAAGCAGGAATCCACATTGCTCTATTTGAATAAATGTCACACAACCAGTCATGATAAAACAGATTAAAATCAAAAACAAGTTGCTCCCATCCCTTCTCAAACTCTTCTGGGGAAATAGAATCTGTCCAAACAATGTCGCAGATACGCTGTTTAAAATCATCATTGTTGCATAATGCAGTACCAACCTATAAAAAAACAAAACAGATATTGTTAAAAATCACGTAACAAAAAAACTTGAAATCACGTAACATACACAAAATCAAAAATCATAGCATAAAATAATCACGTAATAAAGCCTTGAAAATTACGTAACATACAAAAATGACATACCTTATCAGCAACCTTTTTCATGATGTGCCACATGCACAATCTATGCCTACTATTAGGTAAAACTGATGCAACGGCTTGTTTAATAGCAGGATCTTGATCGGTAACTACAACACGCGGTTCTTTACCAAAACAACTCTTGAAACAAGTTAACAGCCATGAGTAAGATTCAATTGTCTCTGAACTCAGCAATCCAGCACCAAGAGTTATATTGTTGCAGTGATTATCGATACCGGTAAATGGAACAAATACCATCTTGTATCTAAAAAAGCAAATAAAAAATAAATTAATTAAACTGAAATAATTACGTAAAATGAATAAAATAATTACGTAATAAACTTACTTGTTAGAATTGAAAGTAGCATCGAATGAAACAACATCACCAAAAACTTTATAACTTCTTCTTGCATGCTCATCAGCCCAAAATAAACCAGTTAACTGTCGTTTAGTGTCATGACTATACTCAAAATAAAAATCAGGAAGAAACTCTTTCTTCTTCTGCAGCATATTAACGACCATATCAGCATCATACTCGCCAATATATAAGTTCAAATCCCTTTTAAAATTTTTGAAATCTGCAGCAGTAGCACCCACTTGTTCAAAACCACCATAAATCGTCCTCATTACATTAAAAGCCTTAACAGGACCCATGTTTACTTTGGACATATTGCATAACACTTGCATTTGTTGATATGTCAAATTACGTGATGATGGAAGAAATTGCATATCTTCTGGAGAAACCAAGTAATGGTTATGCTCCTCAACAAATCTGAAAACTTTAAAATTCTGTCCATCCTTTGACGAAAAAGCTATATGAGCATTACAACCTGTTCTCTGCGACGGCTTATTCCTACTTTTACCCTTTTCAAGACTATCAAACGCTTTACAAGTTTTGAATCCTTCCTTTGAACAAACAAAGTACTTAAACTTAAGAATCTCACCATGTTTGTAATCACCTCCTTTTCGAACACTAAATCCAGCATTTTTTGCATATGTTACATAAAACTCAAACGCATGATCAATAGATGGAAATACCATATCAACTGATGGTGTCATAGAAGCTGCAACTTGTGGCTTATAAACTGTTGAAACAGCCTGAGTAGAACTACTTTCAGCTATGTCATTGAAAATAAAACCTGAAAATCACGTAATAACTATTAAAAAATACAGTAACATAATGGCTTAATAAAATCATAAATATAATAACGTAAAATGAAATTACGTAATAAAAAATCACGTAATAAAAACTGAAAACACAGTAATATAATGCCTAATAAGAATAAATATAATAACGTAATGAAATTATAGTAACTTATTGAACTAATAAGAATAACTATAATAAAGAAACAATAAAACGTAATAATATTGGCCTAATCAGCATAAATCATGTTAAACATTAATTCAAAACCTGTAAATCACGTAATAAAATATTGAAAAACACAGTAAGATATGAAACAAAAAAAGATGAATTTAATAACACGTAAAATTGTGACATTGTGATATGAAACAAACAAAAACACAAAAAAAAACAACGTAAATACTATCATGAATCCAAGAAATTAATAAAAAAGATGAATTTAATAACAAAATAACGTAATGCTTTCATAAATAGAAAAACAAACGAACAATCAATATAAAAGGCTGAATTTCATTCTAATTCTAATAACAGAAACGAAATCTTTAAAAGAAATCGATCGAAAAACATTACGTAACAGATAGCTCAAAAATCATACCTGGACAATCGTTATTAGCCATCTTTGATGAATGAATAAGAGAAAATCGTTTGGAGATATAATCGAAAGAGAATGAACTGATTTATGATTGAATGAACTGAATTATGATTGATCGTGTGAATTATGATCAATATTTATACTGATTTCAAAATCTAATACCGACTAAATAAGAATTTGAATCTCTGATCCTTTTATAAAAGATATGGGTTTAAAATCTCGAGTAAAATGACGATAGTACCCTTCAAGAAAACGCGGGTAGAAGCCTTCGCAGCCTTCGCACGATTTTAAACTTTGTATTTGAACCGATCCCTATATATATATATATATATATATATATATTGTATGGAAGTGAAAACAAATTTGAAGTCTCGTGTGCTGGTTATTGCGATGTCTTCCTAACTAAAGCATCCAGGTTCGAAACTGCCTAAGCTCTTTATAGTTTTTGAAGGAAACATGCAATCCTATTATTACATAATGAACACCACAATTGATTATCTCAACACTCTTTTTAATACTGTACTGATAATTGTTATCGATGCTCTTTTTAACAAATGGTAAATGGTTTTTTTTTTCACGTTTTGAGCTTATTATGATTATATTTATCGGGTATTCTATAACATTTGTTATAGCAAGCGCATATGTTCAAGGTATCCTATATCGATCATTTGTTATAGCAAGTGCATTTAAACCAACCAACTTCTCGCCTCTGGAACGCACGGGTCTCATCCCACTAGTACGTAAAAGGAGTCATAACCGTCCTTTTCGATAAATCTTCAAATTCTTCATTTGTAGAACAAAAATGGTTAACCATCATAAAGTTGCAAGCCCACTACGTTTCACTTCGTGTTTCAAATTTTGGGGAATCTTACATTCTAACTACAAAGGCTTAATCAAACAAATGAATAAACAAAACCATTTATGGTGTCTTCCTAATCAATGGCCAAGTATGACTAGTGATGACAATTCTTAACATGACATGAAAATAAAAAGGTTTGAGTTGATAACACGACCTGTTTAAAAAAACGAGTTGTGCTCGAATTAATCCGTTTTAAAAACAGGTTGGTATCAGGTTAACCCATATAAAATGGAGTTGACCAATCTACTCATTCAATCAAGCATTAAAAAAAACTTTTATTATAATTTTGTTTTACTATCTTTCATTATCTATTTTTCAGAAGATACGACTGCAATTTTCAATATTTTCAAAAAGAGCTCTTCGTATATTTTTATTGCTTATTTACTGTGGTGACTCTAAATTACTTAAATTTTGGTTTTAATTTTTTTTTATGGTTAGCTTTTAATGTTAATTTAATTAGTCACACTCATTAACCATGTTACCAACAATCAACTTCAAGTCCCAAACAGAATATAAAACACAGATTGAACACACAGAAACTTGGAATTAACTCTCCAATTTTATTGATCAAGAAAATAAGCTCAAAACTTGACCCACTCAATCTTGCTATTTGCTCAGCAGAGATCGATTACAATATATAGCCATAGGCTTGGCAATCCTAATTAAAATACAACTCTAATTCTTTCCTTAGAGATAATTACTAAATAACCCTTAATAATTATCTATTATCTAATAAACATAAAAGATAAATAATAGGAAACATAACTAGGTTATAACTCTCCCTAATTATGCCAGCTCACCATGTGCTCGGTGAGTCGGGAATTAGACCCATCGACCAACAATCACCACCCTAATTTCCGACATGAAATAGTGAGGTCTTCAACTCAAAGTATCCTTCGCATTTCAGCAAATTTGACTCTCGCGACTGGCTTGGTAAGAATGTCAGCCCGTTGATCTTCTCCACGTACATGCTTTACTGCAACCAGCTCCCTTTCTACACATTCACGAATAAAATGGTACCGTGTCTCAATGTGTTTGCTTCTACCGTGAAACACCGGATTCTTCATCAGTGTTATCGCCGATTTGTTATCAACATATAATGTGGTCTTTCGAAGTGGTTCTCCACTGATTTCCCCATACAAACTTCGTAGCCAAATCGCCTGGCATGCAGCCGATGTAGCAGCCATGAACTCGGCTTCACAAGAGGATAAAGCCACGGTATTTTGCTTTTGTGAGCACCATGTTATTGGTGTTTCACCAAAATAAAACACATGACCAGTAGTACTCTTCCCATCATCTTTATTCGTATTGTGACTACTATCGCTAAATCCAATAATTTCCTTGCTCGTGCCTCGTTTATACCACAACCCGTAACTTGTTGTTCCAGCAATGTAACGAACCACCTGTTTTAGTGCAGTCAAATGAGACCCGTTTGTATTTTGCATATAACGACTTGCAATGCCCACAGAGAAAGCTAAGTCCGGTCTTGTATGTACCAAATATCTAAGACATCCAACCAATCGTCTATATGCTGTTGGATCAACAAACTCACCCTTTTCATCTTTAGTAAGTTTAGTACCTGGATCCATAGGATATCTGGTCGGATTGCAGTCAAGCATCCCGCTTTCCTTCAGAATTCTTTTAGCATATCCTTCTTGCTTTATCAACACACCATCTTCTGGCTGTGCAACCTCAATTCCAAGGTAGTAAGAAAGTAAACCCAAATCACTCATTTCAAATTTGCTTTCCATCTTCTTTTTCAACCTGCAATCTGAGCTGGATCTGAAACCTGTCACTACGAGATCATCCACATAGATACCAACTATCAAAAGCCTTCCTTTTGAGCGCATAACATAAACCGCTTGTTCCTGTTTGCAACGTACAAACCCCAAACTCTTTAGTGTTGCATCGAGTTTAAGGTTCCAAGCTCGTGGAGCTTGTCGTAATCCATAAAGCGCCTTTGAAAGTTTATACACCTTTTTCTCGTTCCCATTCTTTACATACCCTTCTCGTTGTTGCACGTAGACTTCTTCCTTCAAGTCTCCATGTAAAAATGCGGACTTTACATCTAAATGATGTATTTTCCAACCTTTATTCGCAGCCATAGCGATGATTAACCTCACCGTCTCCATTCGAGCTACAGGAGCAAACACCTCCTCGAAGTCTATTCCGTATTCTTGAACGTAACCTTTAGCCACGAGCCTTGCCTTGTACTTCATAATCTTCCCAGCAGCATCCCTTTTAATTTTATACACCCACTTTAATCATATGGGCTTATGTCCTTTAGGTAGATCAGTTAACGTCCACGTACGATTCTTCACGATCGAGGCAAGTTCTGTTTGCATTGCTTTGACCCAGAACTTATCACTCTTTGCTTGTGAATAAGTTGTTGGTTCATCTTCAATTACCTGTAACAGCTCTTCGTTCCATTCTCTGTTGACACCATCTTTGACAACATAATCTTTCGGACGAACCGGAAACACATGTGCTCGTGCTGTCCAGCGAATTTGTAGAGCTGTATCAGAGGACCGTGGGGCTGTTCCAGCATTGTTCACAGCTGAAACAATGCTGGTAGGTGTCTGCGGTTCAGTTTCGGATGAATTTTGTTGTCCCAAATCTAGTTCCTGATCTGAGGCGGCTTGGTGCTTAGTTCTTGCTTGAACTTCACCTAAGTTCTCACCTGATTCAGCGGGTGAAGATCCGGCAGAACTATCCTGCTGCTCGGACCCGCTGAACCCTTCTTCATCAGCTTCAACATAATCATTCCCTATTTCAACTGTGAGTTCACTTATGTGAGGTTGTACCTGCTTTCCATAATTCCAATTCCAGCCTCGTTTTTCAATGAACTGAACACTCCTTCGTACTAGAATTTTTCTGGCAATTGGATCATACATTCGATAAGCTTTCGAACCGGGCTCGAATCCAAAATATACCAGTGGCGTGCCTCTGTCATCAAGTTTTGCAAGGCTGACATTTGGCTCTGTAGCGAAACCAACACACCCGAACACTCTCAGATGATGGATGTTTGGAGTTCGTCCCAATATCACTTCATGGGGTGTTTTTAAATGAACCGGTTTTGTGGGAACCCTGTTAAGTACATAAACACTATGTTTTGCAGCTTCACCCCAGAACTTATGTGGCACTCTCATCGTTTTGAGCATACAACGAAAAACCCCTATTACTATACGGTTTCGTCTTTCAATGACCCCGTTTTGTTGAGGGGAATAGGGGGTTGTCAAGTGTCTTTTAATTGCATTATCCTCGCACCATTCATTAAACTCCTTTGATGTAAACTCCTCACCTCGATCTGTTCTGAACGTCCTCACCTTATAGCCAGTATCAGCTTCCACCAATCCTTTGAATTTCTTAAAGTAACCAAAAGCTTGATCTTTTGTCTTCAATAACATACACCACATGTAACGTGAGAAATCATCTACGATCAGAAACATATACCTGTTCCCAGCTGGTGTAGCAGGTGTTATTGGACCACACAAGTCTCCGTGAAGAAGTTCCAACGGTCTGGAAGCTCGGAAACTTACCTGGTCAGGAAACGGTTTCTGCGTCTGCTTCCCTGCTAAACATGAGTCACAGATATTTGCGATGTGATTAATCTTGGGCATACCTCGTGCCATAGACTTTGAGCTCATATTCTTTATTGCCTCGAAATTTAAGTGGCCTAGGCAGGCATGCCAGAGCCATTTTTCATCATCTAGCTTTGACATAAGACAAACCGGTGAACCAACCTAAAGGTTTATTTTGTAAAGGCGATTTGTCGAACGATGAACTTTCATCATCAGTTTTCTGGTTCGGTCAAACACTACCAGTACATTGTCTCCCACTATAGCCCTGCATCATGTCTCAATAATTTGTCCAAGACTGATAATATTACTTTTAAGACTAGGTATATAGTAAATATCAGTTAACAACCTATGTTCACCATTTTTTCCTTTAAACAAAATAGAACCCTTCCCTTCTATGGTTACTCGTGAATCGTCCCCAAATCTAACCTTTCCGGTTACCCGCTCATTAAGTTCTAAAAATAAAGACTTGTTACCAGTCATGTGGTTCGACGCTCCGTTGTCGAGGTACCACATATTCTCCTCCATTGGCTCTGATTCGAACTTCCTTGGTATCACCTTTTCTTCATTTAACAGAATCGTCTCTTGTGTACACTGCAACATAAAAAGTGTTGGATCCAAGTCTTCAACTTCGTGCAAGTTGGATTCCTGATTTTTATGTTTTCGATCTGGACAAGTAGATGCGTAGTGACCCATTTTATCATATCTAAAACACTGAACTTGGGATCAGTCCTTTTTACCCTTCTGACGTTCTTCAGATTTGTTCTGCCAACTCTCTTTCCCACCTCGTCCATGTCCCGAACCCCGACCCCTTCCCCGTCCCCTATAATGGTTTCGGTTTGGGGTAGTTTCTTTTCCACGACTACGAGAATTCTCACCTTTTGAAGTCCCTTCAGTTTGACTGAATAGTAGTTTGCTTTGAGTTTCACCCGAATGGTCCACTGCCTTAAGCCTATCTTCAAAAGTTTTCAGTCTCCCAATAGCCTCCTGAAACGACATGGTTTTTAGGTCTGCGAACTGCTCAATTAATGCTACGATTGGGATATATTTAGCTGGTGCAGAACCCAATAGTTTGCGAATTAACTTCTTGTCCTCAAACGTTGTTCCGAGACTTGCAGCTTTTGTCACAAGTTGAGTGATTCTCGAGGCAAAATCATCGATTGTTTCTGAGTCCTTCATCTTTAGTGATTCAAACTCCACTTCCAACTGTTCTATCCGTGCTTCTCGTACCCTATCAACACCAACATACCTCGTTTATAAGGCTGCCCATATTTCCCTTGCAGTTTCGAGTTGCGCTACTTGAAATACGAGGTCTTCTGGGATAACTTGAAGTAACAGTGTAACAGCCATATCATCTTTCTTGGCGTCGACTTGTTGATCCCCTGGTTCGAGTGCAACTTGTATGCCATGGACTTTGAAAACTGCCTTGATTCGAACTGCCCATATGTTATAGTTTGTTGTTGATAACATTGGACACCGGAGGTTCAATACATTCTGCTATTTTGTAGAACCCCCAGCTGAGCCGCCTCCTGCAGTTTCAACCATTCTGGTCTTTGTCTTCCTGCTACAAATTATGCTCCAGTCCTTCGAAGCTTCCGTTCTGATCTGTGAAAAGTAAACCATGGTTCCGACTTGAACACAGAGTCCGAACGGAAGTACTTGGTTGCCTCGGCGACTTCCGAACCAACCAGCAACCAGAGGTTCTTGCTGATTGCTTCTGCTATTTGATCGAGAGTTGTTAGGGTTACTTGAACTAGGCTCTGATACCATTTCAAGTCCCAAACATAATATAAAACACAGATTGAACACACCGAAACTTGGAATTAACTCTCCAATTTTATTGATCAAGAAAATACGCTCAAAACTTGACCCACTCAATCTTGCTATTTGCTCAGCAGAGATTGATTACAATATATAGCCATAGGCTTGGCAATCCTAATTAAAATACAACTCTAATTCTTTCCTTAGAGATAATTACTAAATAACCCTTAATAATCATCTATTATCTAATAAACATAAAAGATAAATAATAGGAAACATAACTAGGTTATAACTCTCCCTAATTATGCCAGCTCACAATGTGCTCGGTGAGTCGGGAATTAGACCCATCGACCAACATAACTTACAATTCAACAACTCGGTTACAAGTTACAACTTGTCAACATATTTCTCATTTAGAAAAGTGGGTTAAACGATCATGTTCTGATTAACCCTAATTTGTGTACGTGTGTGTGGGTTAGAATAGATTTATTTAACACGGATAATTATATGAATTGTGTTTAGGTTGCCCATCCTAATCCGTTAATCTGCAACATGCGAATCCACCATACCAACACAATTGATGTTTACTTCATACGTGTACATATAGCGTATATCTTTACCTAAAACCATATATAGTTGTAAAAAAATCCCACCTAGCCTCCGATTAATCACTAGTCGGAGGTACACCGACTAAACACCGCCAGTCAGTGGCTGTCTAGCGATCCTAGCCGAATTCCAGCCAAATTCTAGCCAAAATTTGTAAATTTCGGTCATATTCCAACCAAAACCTGTAAATTTTGGTGATTCATCTTATATATATACTTAAAGATATGAGTCGAGGAATGGGTTAAAATATGCCTACTTAAAAACTACATATAAAATGTGTGTGTGTATAACTGAAAATTACATATAAAACCCCAATTCGATTAATCCCTACTAATCCCGATTAATCGTTAATTGATACCTCACCGACCGACTAGCGAATAACAATTCATATAACACCGATTAATCACTAGTCGGAGGTACACCGACTAAACACCGCCAGTCAGTGGCTGTCGAGTGATCCTAGCCGAATTCCAGACAAATTCTAGCCAAAATTTGTAAATTTCAGTCATATTCCAACCAAAACCTGTAAATTTTGGTGATTCATCTTATATATATACTTAAAGATATGAGTCGAGGAATGGGTTAAAATATGCCTACTTAAAAACTACATATAAAATGTGTGTGTGTATAACTGAAAATTACATATAAAACCCCAATTAGATTAATCCCTACTAATCCTGATTAATCGTTAATTGATACCTCACCGACCGACTAGCGCATAACAATTCATATAACATCGATAAAACAAATGAAATGTCATGTAATGATCACATCGTAAAGATAAACACATGCATATGGATATACATTTCATGTACCAACATTTGTTTACATTTTAAAGTAATTCGGTTTAAATTAATTTTTGTTTTCTATATATATCATAACTAGAGTGTTCCTGTCGCGCGTTGCAGCAAGAACGCCGGACTTGGTTTAGTATAGATTGTAAGTAAATAGGAATCTAAATTGCATAGCATTGCAAACATGACATTTAATGTTCATTAGACATATGCTACAAACGCTAGCATAAGCAGTACAAAAGTGTTATACTAATTAAGTCAACATTTGTAGTTCAAAAGGGGAGCTGCTGGTTTTAAACCGTTGTTTATACAGATACAAAAGTATTATACTGGTTAAAAGTCAGCATTTGTAGTTCAAAAGGGCTGTTGTTGGGGTTTCTGAATCGGAAAAAGATGGCGCTGAAGGGGTTGCTTCTAAGTTTCAATCTGGGTACCTGGTTCGCTTAGTGTCGCTGATTATGCCTGTAACCAGGAGCTGTCAGTTAGTCTACATTAGTGTTTGTTTAATGAGAAATAATATGTATTACCTGTTGTTAGGACCGGCGAACGCGTAATCCGACAATCACGGGGTTTATACTAGAGGTGCGAAATCCCTCTAATATGTTCTAATAACAGATACGATAATGAAACGATGATAAACGAGTAATTACTACACACACACGGGTCAAAAGATTATAGATTAATCACTAAAACAGAGCTCGAGTGTTTACAGAGATCAAATCAGACTTCTCAGACCAGGGGAGGGTGTTTGGAGAGTGTGTGAGGCAAGAACTGAGGTCTAGGGTTGAGAATGAGCCTATTTATACCACCCGGGTACGAACAGATCATTTCAGGCGATTGGGCATCACAGTAACAGGCGATTGGGCCTAATTGCCTGCTACAGTGACATGGTATAGCCCCTAATCGCATGAACAGTACTAACGATTAGGGTCCAATCACATGCTATAAACTGCTAATCGCCTGTAGCCATTCCCACACCCCGAAACGCGTACAAACGTCTCCAAACACCCCGAAATACGTCCAAACAACTAATATACTAGCCTAGGGACATCATGTACTAACAGACTCCCCCTTGGACCAGGCTAGTATACGTACAGAAATAACCAAAAGACAACGTTTATACCAAAAGCAAACAACTTTACAGACTCGATAAGCAGAAACAAATACAGCTAAACAAAATGACAAGCAGCATCTTCTGTCTTCATCTTCAGTTTGACGTTGTCCTTATCCTTGTGATCCTCGACCAATCGCATCCTGCATGAACTTTGTTGGCGTAGCAGAACCGGATCACTCTTTGAAACTTCAAGGCTTGATCGGCTTCAACAGGTAAATGCATGATCGGATGCTGGTACAATGTTTCCACGTCCTTCTCTGAGCAGTTGATCAACCACATAGGATCCCAAATCCTTATCTTTCTGCACGGGTTCGGACTGTTGCTCAAGACAATCACAGCTTCTGTAGTTGCTGCATCATAGTGCCAATAATACAGCTTAGAGGAAAAGTCTTGCTCAACTGGAACTATGGGAATCCTTGAAACACACTTCGGTGGCTTGATCTTGTGTTCCCAGATAGGCTTCAAAGTGAAAGGATGAATCTTGTCTGTCTGGTATGATCTGGGATACTGAGGCTCTAAATCTTTCCATCCCTCTGAGCTTTCTCGCTTCAACTTTGTGTAAAAACCCTGAAGAGGAGGAGCTTTCTCTTTGTACAAAGGATAGTCGAGACGAACTAAATCACGAATGTACCAGAATGGCAGGCTCAGAATGTCTTTGTATTCCCGAAAGTACAACACACCTTCTTGCCATTTCACCCCGAGCATCCTCGTGTGACTCACGTACGCCCAACTAATCACGTTGCCAGACATCTTCGACAATCTTTTCTTGAAGATGGATGCTCGCTCGACTGGCTTTTTCTTCTCTTCGGGCTTGAACCATTTGGGATAACGCTCTCTGATTTTGTCCTGTCGTGTCTTTACTTCATCAGGAACTTCAGCAGAGTCAGATTTCAACTTCTCTTCGGCCTCACGAACCATTTCTTCATCAATGTTTGGAATTCCAGCGCCCGAGTCATTCACAACGTACTCAGGAGTCGGCACGCTGGTTCCATCTTCGAGATCCACCTCATTATTCTCTGGATGCATCTCAGGAGGCACATTCTGACTCGCACTGGAAGATTCTCCAGATGCAAAGCCGTATACTTTAGCCATATCCTCTGATGTCATCTCAGGTGGAATCTCTCCTTCTTCCAGATCATACTCAGGCATGGCAGGTGTTGGGAGCAAGTTACCTTCATCATCATAAGCAAAATAACAATTCAAAGGCTCCACGTATTCAACTTGAACTATCGCTTTCTTCTTCACTTTATCACGTAGTTCTTGAATCTTGCTCATCATAGGTGCAGGCTCCCCCTGAGCAGAAGAACCTGCTTCGAGATCATTGCCTTTGCGATCATGACCTTTCTTGGTGCGTCTTGATGCAGAACCACCCGATGATCCGCCACCGCCTGTGGCTCCAGGATCACCACCATCACCTTTACCATCACCATCATCATTGTCATCAGACTCATCATCATCCTCTTCATCATCGTCATCTTCTTCACTATCCTCATCATCATCACCAGCCGTACTAGCTCCAGCTTCCGAACCACCAGTGAGTCAAGGTTGAGTTCCAGTTAACTCATTTAACCTAGTCCTCAGCCTTGAGTTTTGCTTCCTGTATTTGGTGATTCGGCGATCATTGTTCACATTCTCGAGCTGGAGATTACTGTACTTTTCTTCAACACCTGTAAGTCTCGCCAAGGCACTTTGGTTAGACTGAATCAGTTGCTGGTGTGATGCCATGAGCTGCCTGTTCGACTCCAAAATCTGCTGGCTAGATAAAGTGAGTGCGTCGACAGTAGCTCTCAATTCTGTGTTTGCAGTAATAGTCTCGCCAATCAATTCCAACATCGCCGTTTCATTCTCTTCTATAGTGGCGTTTTTGCTTCTCAACTCAGCTATTTCACGCGCTTGCGCAGCAACTATAGCCGTAAGTTCACTGATATGGCGCTGAAGTTGTTCATTCGTTGCTGGAGCTGAAGAAGAGGATTGGCCTGAAGGTTTAGCAGCAGTCGATCTCCCTACTTCCTTCATCCTCCGGATTCGATCACCTACCGGATTTGAGACTAACTGTGAACTCGTCGCTTCCACGGTAACTGAGACTGGCTCAGTGAAGATTACCGAGGAAGGCATTGACATAGTCACGCCCGCAGGCATAGCTGTACTGAAAGATAGAGGAACTGAAGATGTTGCTGCTGTTGTTGTTGTTTCTGTTGCTGCTGTTGTTGCTGATTCGATTGCTGCTGTTGTTGCTGATACGGTAGAGGAAGCAGGAGTGCCAAAAGTATCTGGGAGATTCAAGGTTGCACGCCTTCCCCTCGATCTCTTAGGAGTATTATCAGCCCCAGCTGGTTTCTCCGCCATTCTTTTATGTCCTCTACCAACCTTTTTTGCTTTGGATTTCTGTCTTTTATGAGGAGGAGGCGTGCTAAGATCAGCATCGATATCTGCAACAAGATCACCACTACCTGGTGTGAAAATGGGATCTCTTGCAAGATCTCTCGCCTCGGCTGTGCGAGCTCTATCCTCTTCTAAAGAGAGTACATCGGGTGAATCATCTTCTGTAGCTTCTGAGTCGTCATCATCATCATCAACGTCTTCTATGTTAACCGGGCCTTCATCCAACTTATCCTTTCCTTTGCCTGAACTGGATGGTGCATCTGCATCCAGAGACGCAGAATCAAACATATCATCATCGCGTCTCAGTTCAGCATCACCAGCATTCTTTTCAACTCAGCTTCATCTATTTTCTTTATATCTAGCAGCTCTTCAACACGTTTCACCATGTTTGGAATCTGATTATTAAGGATCATCTGCAGAAAGCGAGGGTAGACAATGAAGGCGTTCTTTGACGGTTTCTGCAGAATCACTTCCTTTAGATGATGCATGATCATTCCAGAGAAGTTGAATGGCTTTTTTAACGTCAACGCAACAATCGCTGATGCCAAAGTGTCCCGGATCGCATCGAAAGATCCTTTGCGAGGGCCGATGCACTTTAACACAACGTGCGTTAGATATTTTAACTCTGGAGGTAGACACCCTTTCTGTAGCGTCTTCTGCGCACGAACGTCATCAGTATACTTCATCCTTAGGAATCCTCCACGTATCAAAATGGAATCGAACACGAACGGATCATCTTTATCATCTTCAAATCTTAGAATCTCGCGAACTAAGTCTTCAGTGATGATAACTTCCTTTCGTTGCACAGTACTTCTGATAGTTGCTGGAATTGTGCTGTTGTCGACCTTAGCATTTTGATAGAATTCCCGAAGAATGTCTTTGTAAGCCGCATATTCTGTAGAGATAGCATACTTTATCTTCGAGCGCTCCAAGAACTCGATAATACTTCAAACCGCTGGCATTCCGGCTTCGTTACAGGTCCAAGAAATGCCAGACAGTTGTGCTTCGCAGACGTACCGTACTGCATGATTCTATAAGACAAACAGACCACAAGATCATCACAAAACAGTTCAAGTTATGATAAACGGACAAAAAACGGACAAGTTTGACCAAAATTTGGTCAACAGAAGCCTATATGCGATTAACACATGTAATCGCATATAAAAACATACGATTAGGAAGTGATACTAGTCTAATCGCCTGAACAGTATAGCGATTAGAGGCCAGGAAGTCCCAATCGTGTCACTGTTCACACGATTAGGAATCCTAATCGTGTGACAGTTCACCTTCTTCACCAATTTTGTCAAAACTTGTTATGGGTTGAATTGGGTCTAGATTTTGGTCACATTTCAACTACTACCAACCGGATAATAGAACCCCTCTATAATATTTAAGGTTTCAGTTTCAATTTAGGGTTTAATTAAAAGGTTTTGAAAACTTAGGGTTCTTGAGGTTTGAAATTGGGGGTTCACAATCCGTGGTGTTTTAGATCTTGAATTTGGTGTCAATAGGATCTATAGAGGCCGATAAACAAACCCCTATTAAGAAATCCCATCAACAACAAGCTATAAAGCCTCACGGATCATATATGATTTTTCTTAGGGTTTTGACTTAAAAATCCAGGATTAAACCTTCAAATCATCGTGTTAGGGTCTGAAACTTTGAGGGTTTCTTACCTTAGTGATGATGAACAAGTTTCTAGATCAAGAGAAAATTTGGCAAGAGTTTGTTTGTTATCGGGTATAGAGGGAACAGATGTGAACCTCTTGAGTTTGAACGAATGAAGACAAAACAGACCATTAACTGTTGTTTAAATACCCCTTGCCCAATCGCGTGCTACAGTAGCACGAGTAGGATAGTTATATCCCCAATCGCCCTTATTAGCAAGCGATTAGAAAGGTCAATCGTATGAGGGGCACCTAGACGTGTGACAAAATAAAGGCATCCTAATCGCCTAAACAGTGACACGAGTGTGATGCCAATCGCTCATAATAACAGACGATTAGCACTAAACGCTTATATTAAAGGGCGATTAGGAATCAATTGCATAAATCTTTTACACAAATTACCAAAATGCCCCTGCAGCACCAATTCTCACATTTTTGACCCATTAAGGTTCAAAACATGCGTTTTTCAACCCGATTTAACACGCGACTCAGATGATGACTCAGATACTTGAAAATGTTACATTTGACACCCTTGTACTTGATAAAACATACGGTTTTGACCCAGCAAAAACACAAGTTTCCAATTAGTTGTCCTTTTTATTTTTCGGCGTTTTATTCTTGAAGAAGTAAGATTACAATGGATTAGGTTTCCATCATCGGCAATCAAGAATAGCTAATCTACTAAAATTTAAATAGAAAATAAGCGAAAACACGAAAACAACTAACTGTACACTATCATATTTTTGCGAGTTTCAGTAGTTAGGGAATCATATCAGTGTACGGATTATACTAGAACCCTTAAACTATCAGTTTTTGATTAGAATTACCAATAAGCATCCTACAACAACTGTCAGTATTGTTGTCCACCTAAACTCAAAATCAAGTTTTATCGCTAGGCACTTTAGATATGTTAAGGTAATATTAAAGCTGATTAAAGGTGTTCCCCGCACACGCGACATATTCCCGCGTCAAGGCATGCACAAAGCTTCCTCGTAACCGGTGAATAAGCTGTTGTCATCCGTATTTACAAGGAATGGACTCAGTGGTGATCAGGTCTGCAAGAACGCTGCAGCAGAGAGACCAGTGAGATCCAGACCAGGGTTCAAGTCAAATACCGTATATTTTTTATTTTTCACGGTACGATGCTTTAGGTATATGATTGATTTGATACCTTAGAGCGATTCTCTTCGAGAATAGGATTTTGGCATTCACGATCTTTTTGCTCTTACAGGATTCCCAGACGTCTCCTTATCAGAATTTATTCTATTTTTTGTTTTTCTTTTCTTTTACTGGGAATGGCAAAGAGGTGTCTCAGTTGTAGGCTGCGAACCCAACGTACGTCACTTATGCCACCCCAATTTATTCTGAGAGACGTCCAGTTCACCCCGGATGTACCAACCTCTTAAAGACCAGAAACCTCGGATTTTGGCATTCTATCAACAAGATTTAGGCTTTTAGACCATATGCCAACGCGACGTTAATCCACACAATCCTCAGTTAATTTAGGTTTATATCACCGTGCCGAGCTTGGAAATGATTTCGAGCCTACCAACACATCATTGTAGAGGCTACTTATCAGATCCAATATTTTTAAGATGATAAAGGTCCAGACAGTCCGACTGATTGGTTTATATCATCTTCCTCATTTTCACCAAAGAAACTCATTTTTGCATTTTTTTTCATTTTTTTTTGATTTTTGGATTTTCTCATTTTTTGATTTTTGCATTTTCTGATGTTTTTGTATTTTTCTGAAATTTCTCCCCCTAAAAATCTAAAAATTTGCAAAAATACAATATTTTTGGATTTTTCTGTTTTTGAAGAAAATATTTACAAAAACGATTGCCAATGAGGATCTAATCCTGCTTTTCCTTAATGCCATTTAAAACCAAAAGATAAGCGAAACGAGGTTTATCAAAAGCTTTGGTGTATAAATCGGCACGTTGGTAGTCCGTGTGGATTTTAATCATATCTATCAGTTTCTTTTCATAGCAGTCGCGTATGAAATGATACCGAACATAAATATGCTTCGCCGTGGAATGATTCACTGCGTCTTTAGCTAGCGCTATGGCAGACTCGTTATCACAGTAAATAGGAGTATTAAGAAATTTCAAACCGTAGTCTCTCATTTGTTGTTGTATCCAAAGAACCTGTGAGCAACAGCTGGACGCAGCTATGTATTCCGACTCGCAAGTTGATAAGGACACAGAGGCTTGCTTCTTGCACTGCCACGAGACTAGTCGACCTCCCAAGAACTGGCATCCAGCCGATGTGGATTTTGCGTCTTTCTTGCATCCGCCATAGTCAGCATCACTAAAAGCGACGAGGTCAAACTTATCGTCATTAGGGTACCATAGACCTTTGGTCGGACAACCCTTTAGATAACGTAAGATCCTCTTCACAGCAATCAGATGGGACTGTTTCGGCCTGGACTGGTATCTTGACAGCAGGCAGGTTGCGAACATAATATCGGGTCTTGAAGCTGTGAGGTACATCAACGAGCCAATCATTGCTCGATAAAGAAAGGAATCAACGGCTTGTCCTTTCTCATCCGGACCAATCCCGTGATTGGTTTGGATAGGGGTGGCTATAGCAGTAGAGTCTTCCATCTGGAACCGGCTCAAGATGTCAGCAACATATTTCGTCTGGTGGATGAAGATCCCCGACTCAAGTTGATCTACTTGTAGGCCAAGGAAAAATTGCATTTCCCCCATCGAGCTCATCTCGAACTTATCCTGCATTAATTTTTCAAATTCCCTGCACAAAACCTCATTAGTTGACCCAAATATAATATCATCAACGTAAACCTGTACCAGCAGACGGTCACCATCCTTTTCCTTGGTGAATAAGGTGCAGTCCACGAGTCCACGGTTGAACCCATTGGAAATCAAATAGCTGCTGAGCATTTGATACCATTCTCTCGGAGCCTGATGAAGACCGTACAACGCTTTATTCAGTTTGTAAACCTTTTCCCGATGCAACGGATCTTCAAACCCCGGAGGTTGTGAAACATACACCTCTTCCTTCACGATACCATACAGAAAAGCACTTTTCACGTCCATTTGATACACCTTAAACCGTTTGTACGAAGCGTAAGCTAAGAACATCCGGATAGCTTCAAGGCGCGCAACTGGAGCATATACTTCGTTGTAATCTATTCCTTCGATTTGACGGAAGCCGAGGACAACTAATCGAGCCTTGTTTCTTATAATTACCCCGCGGTCATCCCGTTTACACTTGTAGACCCACTTTGTTCCAATCTTCTTTGCGCCTGGAGGTAAGTCAACTAAGTCCCACACTCCTAGCTTTTGGAACTGCTGAAGCTCTGTTTGCATTGCGTCAATCCATGGTTCTTCTCTCAAAGCCTCTTGGACGGTTCGTGGTTCCGTCTGAGACACATATAGAGTAAAAGACCAATCGTTCTGATGACCTGCTTTTCTGATCTCCGAGTAAAGAGCTAGGGTTGCTGAATTGTCACTTGGACTGGCATTTCTGAGTTGACTACGCGTCATCACTCTACCAGTCGGATCACCAATCACATTCTGCAGTGGATGAGTGTCGTGAATCCGAGATTCCGGATGTGCCGGCACTGGATCATCTGACCGCAGATTGAGATTTTCAAGTCCCTGAGATATATTCGTCTCAGCGGCACTTGAACTAGAGGGAGCAGCGGGTTGCAAATTAAAACCGGAGAAATCGATCTGTAGACCAATTCCAGGAGCTGCTGAAGAAGAAGGACCAGCTTGATCATTCCCAGTAGGAGGAATTGGAGCTGTATTGGCAGATTCACCATTTCCAGCCAGTTCTTCAGTAAGAGTTTCCCGAGATTCTGTATATTCCTCATCTGAAGAAGATTCCATAACCTCTGACGCTTCCTGAAAGACTTCCTCAACTTCAACTGCTGCGGCTTTATCATGGGGACCCATGGATGTAGAAGCATCAGATGCGGCAGGCGCAGGTGCATTAACCACGATCGGACGCATTAGCGGTGAGCTAGCAGCGTTTTCACACTCGTAATACATTTACGCTACAGCATCATCTACAACATTATCCAGGTTGAAAGAATCGAACAAACTCTTATAGTCGAACAACCAATCGGGTCCAACACCGGGCGCATTGACAGTGTAACACTGAACATCGACATTAAGCCAATCCTCAACGTTATTGGTTCTTTTGTTGTATACCCTCTTGTTAGGAGTACTGTATCCAATAAAGAAACCTTCCTCTGCCTTTGCACCAAACTTCCCATCGGGATGTAACATTGTGCAAGGAGCACCGAAAGGTTCCAGAAACTCTAAGTTCGGCTTCCTCCGGATTAGAAGTTCGTAAGAAGTCTTGCCGAACCTCTTAACCGTAAGAACCCTATTTAGAGTATAACACGCGCAGTAAACTGCCTCGTTCCAAAACATGACAGGCAAGTTTGAATCTGCGAGCATTGTCCTGGCTGCCTCAATAAGAGTTCCGTTCTTTCTTTCTGCAACCCCGTTTTGCTGAGGAGTGTATGGCGCTGTGAATTCGTGATGAATACCCTTTTCTGCACATAGTGACTCCATAGCATTGTTCTTGAATTCTGTTCCATTGTCGCTTCGAATCCTGCGGATCTTCAGCCCATAGATATTTTCTAGTTTGGTGAACAGATTTTTCAAAAACTCAAAAGTCTCACTTTTATGCTGCATGCATACAACCCAAGAGAACCTTGAATAGTCATCAGTGACAACCAGACAGTACAAATCTCCATTCTTGCTTTTACGATTGACTGGGCCGAATAGATCCATGTGCAACCGCTCGAGAGGCATACTTACTGAATTGACCTTCTTAGGTTTGTGAGATTTCTTTTTCTGCTTCCCTTTCTTACATGACACACAGACGTTATTTAGATGAAAATTCTTGACTGAAACACCTTCCACAAGCTGATTCTGAACCAGATGATTCATCTTCCTCAAGTGAATGTGCCCCATTCGTCTGTGCCACATAATAGATTCCTTCTCTATAGCTTTAGACAGAAAACAAGTGACCTCCCCCTTAGCTGTTACAGCTTGACTCATATCCAGAACATACAAGTTGTTTACTCTTGGAGCTGAGATCATAATCCACTGTTTCGGGATCTAAAAGCCAGGTTTCAGAATGAAGCAAGCATTGTCATCAAAGAACACTGTGTATTTCTTGTCACAGATCTGTGAGACACTCATCAAGTTGTGGTCTATCTGTTTCACGAAGCTTATCTTCTCAAAGCTTACTATTCCATTTCCCATACTGCCTTCTTTTGTGATGTATCCCCCTTTATTACCAGCAAAAGCAACATACCCCCCGTTGATATTCTTGATGTCAAATAGCAGAGATAAGTCGCCTGTCATGTGCCCAGAAGCTCCACTATCAACAATCCAGAGGCTGCTGATAAGGCCCTGTGGAACTCCATGCACGACATTCAAAGTTTAGTGGTTAAGGGGGACCCAAGCCTTGACGGTCTTGGGTCTACCATCTACATCCAAAGTCGGAAAGTCAACCCACTTTCCGTTAGGAGTTGGTGTTGCTTCCGATGGTCCGGCAGTTTCAGCACTAGCAGATGATTCTCCGTTCTTAGTCGGTGACTTGGGTCTCCAGGTCTTTCCCGGTCTCTTTGGCTTGGGCTTCTTCTTTGCCTTGGGGCTAGAAGGTTCAGCCTCAGATTCCTTTGGTGGAATAGACTTTGGATCCACTTCAGACTTAACTGCACGTGGAGCAGTGTTGGGGTTGCCTTGAGGTTTAGCTGCAGCCTGTGCTTGTGGCTTAGGCGCTGCTTGAACCTTCATGGGAACTTGGCTCCCCCTCGACTGCGGACTCCTGCCATCAACTGGCTTTTGGTTCATAGCAATCTTGTTGCGGATGTCATAGACTACCTGCTTACCTTGTTGTTTCTCATAAAGTTTAGGAGAAACAGGCGGTTTAGAGTTGCTAGAACTTGGAGCATCATTTGTCTCGATCCTTTTACGTCTCAGTTCGGGGAAAGCAGCAACTAAATGCCCATGAACCCCGCACGTGTGACAGGATCTATACTCCTCAAAAGGTGGAGCATTATCATCCTTACTCCTTTTGTTAGATTTCGTGGCAAATGAGTTTTTGTGTTTTAAATCCTTGAAACATTCTTTTTGCCAGTTTGTTTTAGGATAATTATCATACTCATTGCCTGAAGATCCAATAAATTGAGTAACATGTTTCTTAGGAGATCTCTCCTGAGCTTGATTCTAGGGGTTCAAAGTGTTCTTTTGATTTTTATTTTTGTTTCTTTTGGACTGATTACTCTGACCCTGTTTCCCGTGTCACCATTTCTCTTTTTCCATAGTAATGGTGGATTCTTGCCAGATTTTACCAACAAGACCAGGTGCCAGATGCTTATAAGGAAATTCCTCATCAGCATAGATTTTATCAGACCCTTTTAATTGATAGAACACTTTGATATTTTTACCAACAGGGGTTTGCACTTTCGGTTTAGGATCACACAGGATGTGATTTTGGACAGGTTATCCGTATTCTTCACCGGTGCATACCTCTCTGGTTCATCAAGCTCATCATCAGAACAGTCTGTCTCGCAGACACTAGCATCATCAGCAATCTCACCAGATTTGGCAGCAACAGCAGTGGGTGCAGCCTTAGTAACTTCAGCAGGTTTAGCTGCTTCCATCACTTTAGGCGCAGGAGGAGCAGCCTTAGTGACTTTGGCAGGTTTAACTGCTTCCATCACTTTAGGCGCTTCTGCAGCTTTAGCTGCTTCTGCTGCCAAGTCCACAAACTCTTCCTTCGGTAAAATATCATAGTGATGATTTTCGAATCTCACCGGAGGAGGACACTGAGCATATTTGGGACTGGTGGAATTGCTATCCTTATCTGAGTGTTCAATGATATGATCAAGAACATACTTGCAGTTCAGGTAACTCTCAAGTTTCTTCTTGATCTTCTCATAGTCACAGTTAACAATGGCCAAATGCTTCTTAGTGTCTTCTACCTCATTAATGTAATTATTGATAGCAATTTGCTTGTTAGCTAGAGTTTTAGACAGTTCAGAAACATCCTTCTAATAGTTTTCAACAGTCTTAAGAAAACTTTTCTCTTTTTGTTTTAAGGAATCATTTGACCTTTGCAACGGACCTACATCAGCTTTTAAATTCAGATCTCATCAGTTAATTCTTTGATTCTGAACTTAAGCTGATCACACTCAGTGGAATCTTTCTTAAGAGTATCAATGGTGATTTTGAGGGCTTTCTCATTAGCTCTCAAAACCTCATTGCTCTCTTGGCATTGACTTAAGTCTGCTTTCAAGTTCAGATTTTCGTCTGTTAAGACATCTATTCTGTACTTAAGCTTGCCACATTCAACACAATCAGGTTTAGGATTGGAAGAAGAACATACCTTATCAGACGATTCTGTAATAGCCATCAAAGCATAATGAGCAGCCGTCTTCACTGATCCGAAGAAATCAGCAAGGTTGTTCTTTGTACAGTCAGCATCCACAAGAATCGACCTTTTGCTGATTAAGGCGTCTGCTTCAGCTAACAGATCCTCCAAATCCATCCCCTCATCAGAATCACAGTCGGAGTCACAGTCCAAAGCTTCAACTTCAGGAATAACTGCTTCAGACTGGCTTGGACACTCTTCAACTTCTTCTTGAGTATCAGACATAATTTGGGCAAAACATGCCGCACCACCCTGAGGAGCTTGTTCACCAGTGATGAGGTGATTCCAGTTAAATACTTCATCTTCTTGAATTACCAGGGCTTGATTGTTGTTTGCATGAGGCCTCTGGTTCTGGTTGTTTACTGGGACAAGAGCTCGTTCAGCATTTTGGTTAGGTTGTGTCTGAGCTTGTTGCCTATGATTATTCTGATTGCCTCTGTTGTTGTTGAAAGGATTCTGATTTCCCTGTTGCCTTTGTCGGTCACATTCTCTGGCAAAGTGTCCTCTGTTGCCACAGTTGTAACAGGTGACCTTCGTTTTACCAAACCCAAACTTAGTGTTGTTATTGATCAGCACATCTCTCCTTCCAGTTCTATCCATGTAATCCTTTGCACGTCTCACCACACTAGCGAAGTGCCACTGGATGTCTATCAAATCCATGTCATCCTTGTCGATCTGAGAATAATCTTCTTGAGTGAGATAAGGATTCCCGATCTGCCATGCAACTAATCCACTATAGGAATTGACCAAGGTTGACAGCAGAGCCATGTGTTCTTGGGCTAACTCTACAGTCACCTTCTCAAAACCCGCAGTGTTCAGCTGTTCTGCAACTGGATTGGTTCGATAGGCACCCTGATTTGAAGTAGAAGCACCTCCATATCTACCATAGTTAGTAGATGGAGCACCACCAAACCCTGACGAAGAAGGTCCACCAAAGTTGGAAGTTGCCTGTGCTGGAGCTGCAAGATGAGCAAACGGATTAACACCAAATTGGTTAGTATTATAATTAGAAGGATACTGGTTTCCTTGGCCCCAAGGAAGGACTGGTGGAGGAACATCAGATGGGGGACCATAGTTGTCAAACGCAAAGACTGGATCAGGATTAACCATGAACGCAGTCTGAGGTTTGGATCCACCCACACTGATATCCTGAACTGGATTCCCGTAGTAGATTCTGGGATTCTGAACAACGGGCAGCTTGTTAGCTCTCCTGATCTCCTCGATCTCCTTGTTCTCCAGCTCTGCCACGAACTCATTGATGGAGAGTGTCTGATAAATGTTGTTGGATTTCTGGATGTCCAGCCATTGATGCCAGTGTGAAGGAAGTGCCTCTGCAAATCTTTCCACAAGTTCTGCAGAAGTGTAGATAACCCCATACTGATACATTTCGGACATCAGGTGATAATATCTAGCAGTCAGATCTCTTAGCGATTCATTTCCCATCGCGTTGAAGTTCTCGAACTCCTTCTTCAACTGATCCACTTTCACCTTTCGCGTCTTCTGATTACCCTCATTACGCTCAGCAAGTGCTAACCAAAGCATCTACGAAGTAGTACACTGCGCAAACTGATGAAGGATGTCTTTGGGAAGTGCCTGCTTCAACGCTGCCATCGCCTTCTTTTCGTAGTTATATTTCTTCCTCTGATCTTCAGACATATCCCCCAGTGAGACCGGAGTAGTAGAATTTTCAACCAACGGCCTTGTGTACCCATTCTCGATAACTGACCATACTAAGCCATCAATACCCTCAACATGCGATTGAAATCTGCCCTTCCATCCATGGTAATCTGACATATACTGCAGTTTCGGTGCCCTGTTAGAACTACCCGTCTCTAAGTCACTGATGAGAACGGAAGACAGATGGTTTGTCTGAGAGTTTGCAGCAGCTGCGAGTGCCCAAGGATTCGCATTCATTGCCTGCTGTTGAGCAGCTAGCGCCCACGGATTGATTCCGGCAACATTCGCTTGCATTTGCGATTGTTGCATCCGTTGCGCGTTTCGTTCAGCTGAGAACTGCCAAGGGTTCGTGGGTACGTTTGCTTGATTGTTCATTTGATTGTTCATTTGTTGGTTATACTGAGTTCTCGGTTGACTCAGATGTCCCCAAGGGTTCGCCATATGTTAAGGTATGATAAAAGTCCGATACTTAGTCAAATTTTTCGTTTTAGAACCTTTTAGGCGATTATGGTCACAATTGCTAGTTAATATAGGCGATTGGGAGTTTTAACACGTGATTAGGTGTCACACCCCGCCCAGGCCGGGGCACTTACAGTGACCAGTCGGCGCAAACTTAAAGCGGAAACGTAATCTCATTACATAACTTGAGTATTTATTACAAGCCAGTGCGATCTAAGTACCACCAAGCTAAACAAAGCTTAACTATAATAAGATGAACCGTCTAAAGTATTCCAACTCTCAGCTAGGAACTCCCATTCCTTACACCATCAACCTGTGATACATGCTCGAGTAATAAAAATACGTCAGCACACAGCTGGTGAGCCAAATAAACTAACTCACCAGTAAAACAACCCCATAAACAATTTTATTGATCAAGTATGAGCTCATTGCATGTCACCATAATCATAATCCGGACTAAGCATTATATATTCACACATACAGCCTAGATACACCCCATGAGGCTGTAAGTGTATGTCCACGCCCCGGGAAAATATAATGATCATTATAATATATAACACCCTGGATGCCACACCTATGGTTCGATGCATATACATGATCAATCACCACCAAAACAATTTTACGAGCAAGTATCAGGTTTTGAAAATAGTTTAAGTAACTCACCTCTTTCTCAGTTCTTTAACAGTTGACAACGCAATACAACCAGGTACTATCTTAGGTACCTGATACAATTATACCACCCCTAGGTTAGGTAACAGTACACCAAACTAATTTATATTATAGCAGCAGGATATTGGTTAGCGCTACCTTATTTAAAGCATGGATAATCGTCCATGCCTAACTAAGATTAGGCTACCCAATACCCATCTTGACTTTGAATCTAAATCCTACCTTAATATAATACTACTTCTAATATTATATTAAATTAATTAATTAAACTTATGAAATGAAAACGTACCTGATGTAAAATAAGAACGTTGAAATGAAAATGTGAATTAATTGTAACTTAGCTTGCTATATATACATTTTTATTTACCGACTTTTGATAAGTCGGTTTACCATATGAAGATATGAGATAGTATACTTCCATATGAAGTAATTCTTTAAAATATGATACACCTTTCGTTTCGTTTATGTAGACACTTCAGACGTTTAGTTTCATTTATATTTATGCACTTTATTCTTGCGAGCTTATCCAAGTTTAGTCTGCTTGCAAACCTTCTCAATAAAAATATGAAAATAATACCTACTTCATCACTTTGCCCATACGTGCTCTTATAGCATTTTATTATTATTGTTTCACTCATTTTTTCATAGTAACTTCTAGAATATAGTGTTATATGAAAGTACAAATATACTATTTACAAGAACTTATTTTCTCTACGATTTGACCTAAGTTTATATTAAAACGGAGCATGGTCAGATATAATATATTATATTATTACCAAACGGTCTCCTATAATAGTACTTAATCTTCTAGATCTTACATCTCAAATAATTATGCTATCCGTTCCTTACTCGTTAACTAATTTTTAAATACACAAATATTCATCTCATATGTTATTGGTTCGTTTTGACAGTTAATGACCCGTTTCATTCACTAATAAATATGAACCAACACATTTTATTTATATAACAAAAACGGGATGTTACAAATATATCCCCCTTGAATTAGGTTTCGTCCTCGAAACCTGTCAACTTTAAACAAATGAGGTGAAGACCTCTTCGTCTCGTTATCACTTCCTATGTAATATTTCATCATTTCTATGTTCCAATATTCTAATGTTTGTTTTATCGTTTAATGACATCACTGCTTTATCAGTTGTTTCATATAAGATCCCATATAAGGATTCATATGGTGTTGCCATAATATTGGCGTGTTAGCTATTATTGTACAAATGTTTGATTAATGCTAGATGATTGTCCTTACTACTACTAAAGTGTATTATGTACGCACATAGTATACCTTCTAAAGCTTGATTGGTGCATTCATTTTGCCCAATACTCAAATATATTTGATTTCTCAGCTGTCTCTAGAAACCTTGCCCAAAATTTAAGGGGAACAAATCTCTCCCTTGTATATAGCTCATGTAAACCCACCGTGTCATAAGACAATCTATTTAGTATAAGGCATGACTTACATTTCATTTGCCCTTAAGGATAAGCAAAGTGTGTAGATTTGGCGAACCTATTAATTATTACCTAATTTGTGTCCATAACTCGATCTTGGAAGCTTAGAAACAAAGTCCATTATTATCATATCCCGTTTCCTTCATGGGATTTTAGGTCCCTATAGATAGCCAAATGGTTTCAGATGCTCTGCCTTGACTTTTAGGTAGCTAAGGTATTTCTCTACTTGTCTTGTGATATAGCTTCTTATTCCCGGCTAACACAATTATTTCTTAAATCCTACATTTTATTGCTAATAGGGTATACGGTGCATATTGATTTATGAGCTTCTTCGGGTATCATATCCCCTACCCGTCAAAACTAAGAATCTCATATTCGATTATCGAAACTTAAGATACTATCATTCATAGATCTCTTAAAATCTTGGCTACCAACCATCGTTTCCTTCTTGATATGGTTTTCTATTAAGTCGTATCAGTGCATTCTTAATTTGGTACAAGGGAGTTACCTTAACACCACGTCCAAATGCCTGAAGTTTATTATCGGTTAGGCTCTTTCTTTTCTAGTGAGTGTATCAACGACGCGTTTGTATTACAATTAAATTAATGAGATCTACGAATACTACATATATGTTGGTTTTATGGCATTACTAACAACTCATAGTGATCTTATCGTGTCCTAGCCTCTTGGCTATGGGTATTGGCCTCTACATTAACATAAAGTTTATCTATCTTTAGCAACTTAAGAGTGGCAAAGATATATCCTTTGTGTGTTTCCTCACTTTGAATAGATGAGAATACAATCTATGAAAACTTAGGTATAGTTTACGAATTTGGTTCGTAAGATCCATAAAAGTGTCTGGTGTGTTATTGATGTCGAAAGGCATCACTAGGGACGACCACGCCTCGTCCTAAAATCAGCCTCAGGTATGTCTTTTTCTTGTACCTTTAGCCAATGATATCCAGACCTTATGTCTATTTTAAAGAACTAGCAGGTGCCTTATAGTTAATAAAAATCATTGATCCTTAGGAATGGGTATTGATTCTTTACTGTGATCTTATTCAGGTCCATAATCAATATATATCCTTAATGGGCCATCTTTATAAAGACCTATGGCGATCTGCTGAAATATATAGATCCCTTTGTCAAGTAGCTCCTGCATTTGGTTTCTTATTTCATCCATTTAAATTGGGGTAAGGTGGTATAAGGCTATAGTAATAACGGTCGCTCCGGGACCACGTAGATGCAAAATTCAATTTTGTTTCGACTGGTCATCTAGAAAGATCTTTTTTTTTAGGGAATCCCCCGTAAAATTCAACCACTACTAGCATATCCTCTAAATGGTTGTCATCCTTAACAGTGCATAAAAAAATAGGTTAGGTGACTTTTCTGGATATACTAAGTTTCCTTTATCATGGTAACGAAACTTATGGGTTTACTTGTTTTTTCCCCATGAATTTTCAAAGTTTTCCCCTTCGGGTCCTTGATTTGAATTTGCTTATTATCGCCCAATATCCGAGTTTAGCGACCAGCTAATTAATCCATCCTTAGTACTATGTCAACTCCCCAAGTTTCAACAATGCTAATTAATCCATCCTTAGTACTATGTCAACTCCCCAAGTTTCAACGATACTTAGTCTATTGATATCAAGGTATTCACTAATTCGGATGGTATAATCCTTACATAACTCCCAATTTCTTATTCCCTATCATTTGCTACTATTACTATAAATGGTTTATCTAACTTATAGAGAAACTAGTTAAACGTAACTCTAAAAGGTTCACATATCAAACTTCTTTTAACACCAGTATCAAAAGTATTTTAGCATAGAGTTGTTTATCAGCATCGTACTCACTATCTCATCAATATACCTACGACTTTTTCAGTCTCTATATCAAAAGCTCTACTTCTTGCTCTACCGGGCTCTGCATTCTTTTATTTCTTAGGCCATCAATCCTTAAGATCTTAAAAATACTAACGAGGCTCTCTATATTGATACCAGGTGTGCATGGGCTTCTTTCGATTTTTACAAACAAACTTGTGACATGAACAAGAATGTCTTTTTCCACATGTCATACATTGAAGTGCGGGTCCAGGTCTCCCTTTATAATCCCTAAAATTGGGTTGCCCTTGATCCTAATTAGTATCCCATTTACTCTTAATAATAACGTCTAGGATTTTCTTCTAACGTATCCCAAAAGTGATGATTGCTTTGGTTTCTAACACCTCAGCTTGTAAGGCCTACCGTCCTTATACATGCATATAGTTGATTTGTGTCAACCATTGACACATTAACCTTTTCTAGAGGATTCTCAACTAATGCACCTTATATTCCTGACTAGACACCTAAGAGAGCTTTATATATCACCGAGTAGAAAAAGAAAACATTGGCTTCACATGCCTTCGTTACTCCACTACAATTTGTCTTTGGGTCACTTCCGAGCCTGGTTCTAATTAACTATCATGGGAAAGTGGAGATACCAAGTTTGGTTAAGTTCCTTACTTGATTACACAACTAACCTGTCTATGGTATTTTATTCAGGCCTTATATCGCCCTATCTGCTTTACGTATACTATGGTCTCATTTAATATCCACAAATATGCATACTCATCTATGCTACTCATAAACCGTTGACACAATTTGAGACATATGCTCGTATAGCTATATTATGTATACAAACTCCACTAGTTACCCCGGACACATAAAATCAGCTCTTATTATTCTATCAATCATTGCCACCCTAGAAAAACAAATGAGGATAAGATAAGCACAGTATGCTCCCATATATAAACTGATATACACAAGTTTTAGTAGCAAAGTACTAGAGCTCGACCACATTCTTAAAATTTTGCCTACTATTTCCTGATTTCAGTACAATATGATGTTTGCGAGATCATAGTGGTATCATTCATTAACCTTCATGTTGGCCAGGCATGAAAGCAATCTATGATACACACCATGATACTCCTAACTATCATATGGTCCTTCCATCATAAAGTTCGGCATACCAATCTTATACATCCTCTATTATACTAGCCTCTATCTACCAAAACTAGCACTTCCCCTTGGCTTACAAGTCCTAGTTTAAGTCTAGATACTTCAATAAATACCTAAATCTCTTAAACTAAAGCTCTGATACCAACTTGTCACACCCCGCCCAGGCCGGGGCACTTACAGTGACCAGTCGGCGCAAACTTAAAGCGGAAACGTAATCTCATTACATAAACTTGAGTATTTATTACAAGCCAGTGCGATCTAAGTACCACCAAGCTAAACAAAGCTTAACTATAATAAGATGAACCGTCTAAAGTATTCCAACTCTCAGCTAGGAACTCCCATTCCTTACACCATCAACCTGTGATACATGCTCGAGTAATAAAAATACGTCAGCACACAGCTGTTGAGCCACATAAACTGACTCATCAGTAAAACAACCCCATAAACAATTTTATTGATCAAGTATGAGCTCATTGCATGTCACCATAATCATAATCCGGACTAAGCATTATATATTCACACATACAGCCTAGATACACCCCATGAGGCTGTAAGTGTATGTCCACGCCCCGGGAAAATATAATGATCATTATAATATATATAACACCCTGGATGCCACACCTATGGTTCGATGCATATACATGATCAATCACCACCAAAACAATTTTACGAGCAAGTATCAGGTTTTGAAAATAGTTTAAGTAACTCACCTCTTTCTCAGTTCTTTAACAGTTGACAACGCAATACAACCAGGTACTATCTTAGGTACCTGATACAATTATACCACCCCTAGGTTAGGTAACAGTACACCAAACTAATTATTATTACAGCAGGATATTGGTTAGCGCTACCTTATTTAAAGCATGGATAATCGTCCATGCCTAACTAAGATTAGGCTACCCAATACCCATCTTGACTATGATTCTAAATCCTACCTTAATATAATACTACTTCTAATATTATATTAAATTAATTAATTAAACTTATGAAATGAAAACGTACCTGATGTAAAATAAGAACGTTGAAATGAAAATGTGAATTAATTGTAACTTAGCTTGCTATATATACATTTTTATTTACCGACTTTTGATAAGTCGGTTTACCATATGAAGATATGAGATAGTATACTTCCATATGAAGTAATTCTTTAAAATATGATACACCTTTCGTTTCGTTTATGTAGACACTTCAGGCGTTTAGTTTCATTTATATTTATGCACTTTATTCTTGCGAGCTCATCCAAGTTTAGTCTGCTTGCAAACCTTCTCAATAAAAATATGAAAATAATACCTACTTCATCACTTTGCCCATACGTGCTCTTATAGCATTTTATTATTATTGTTTCACTCATTTTTTCATAGTAACTTCTAGAATATAGTGTTATATGAAAGTACAAATATACTATTTACAAGAACTTATTTTCTCTACGATTTGACCTAAGTTTATATTAAAACGGAGCATGGTCAAATATAATATAGTATATTATTACCAAACGGTCTCCTATAATAGTACTTAATCTTCTAGATCTTACATCTCAAATAATTATGCTATCCGTTCCTTACTCGTTAACTAATTTTTAAATACACAAATATTCATCTCACATGTTATTGGTTCGTTTTGACAGTTAATGACCCGTTTCATTCACTAATAAATATGAACCAACACATTTTATTTATATAACAAAAACGGGATGTTACATTAGGGCTAATTGCTAGTGAACAGTTACGCGATTGTGAGTTTGGGGGCGATTGGGGTATGTCACGTGATTAGGCCCAATCGCATGAACAGTGTATGCGAATGTGGAGCCTAATCGTGTAAAAGGAACAAATTTTTCAGGCGATTGTGGCTACTCGTGTGAACAGTAGCCAGCGATTATGGCTAATCGCCTGTAAACCCTAATCGCCTAAAACTTTTATGTGATTAGGCCTGCGTAATCGCCTGATCTGATCTGCAGCCGCACTTTTGCTCAAAAATCACCTATTTTGCCTCAAAATCTTATCTAAAACATTGTATTTTGATCCCAAATGATTAGACAAGTTACCAAAATAGTTTTAGAACAAAACCTGATCAAAAACACACGTTTTTAACCGTAAACACACACTAAGATTTTGAAAAATATGGGTTTTTTGATAAAAACTCAAAGTTTCAAAATAAGAACAGGTTTTTGATTAAAAATCTTAACTTTTACACCAAAAACAACGTGTTTTTACTCGTTTTTGCTATTAAAACACCCGTGATAAGAGCCTCGGCTCTGATACCACTTGTTAGGACCGGCGAACGCGTAATCCGACAATCACGGGGTTTATACTAGATGTGCGGAATCCCTCTAATATGTTCTAATAACAGATACGATAATGAAACGATGATAAACGAGTAATTACTACACACACACACGGGTCAAAAGATTATAGATTAATCACTAAAACAGAGCTCGAGTGTTTACAGAGATCAAATCATACTTCTCAGACCAGGGGAGGGTGTTTGGAGAGTGTGTGAGGCAAGAACTGAGGTCTAGGGTTGAGAATGAGCCTATTTATACCACCCGGGTACGAACAGACCATTTCAGGCGATTGGGCATCACAGTAACAGGCGATTGGGCCTAATTGCCTGCTACAGTGACATGGTATAGCCCCTAATCGCATGAACAGTACTAGCGATTAGGGTCCAATCACATGCTATAAACTGCTAATCGCCTGTAGCCATTCCCACACCCCGAAACGCGTACAAACGTCTCCAAACACCCCGAAATACGTCCAAACAACTAATATACTAGCCTAGGGACATCATGTACTAACACTTGTTTCTTCAAATTGTAGCTGCCTTTTTTATGAGTGCTATCTGGTTTGTGAATGGTTTATGAAGGAGTGCTTGGTAGTTGGTTTTTTTATGGCTTTATTAACTGCTAAAAGACTTCATGCTGGACCTGCGTTTCTGGCGTACTGATCGTGCATTGTATGGTCTTTGTACATTGCTTCTAACAGTGGTTTTGGTATTTGAAACCTGTCTGTGTAACCCTCTTTGATGACCACATCTCTGCATGAGATTTTAGCAATGATGGTTAATGCTTCATCGAAGATTGTTGTTGCTGCTATGTCTGTATTGTCTTCTATTTTCGTGAAGGCAAGATAATTACATTTTGGTTCTTTCAGGTTCTCGTGAGTTCCGCACGACCATCCTGTTGGCGTCTTGGAGCTGTTTCTTGGACATTGCGGGCACTTTGTTTAATACCATGGTTTGTCAGCTGAATAGGAGACTATTGATGCAGTACAAACGAATGTCTTCCCCTGTTCATAATCATGTGCAACTGTTGAGATTGGATATGCTTATTCTATTGATGTAAGTGCAAACTTACCCGATTTTCATCAATGTTTTGGTGCTTGAGTTCTGAAATGGTTTTTATGTTCCTTTTTTCAATAGCTGCATGTATCACTTCTGGTTCAGGCGCTATGTTTTGCTGAGCTTGCTGGATGAATCTGAAGTCGTTGTTAGCTGATTAAATGGCAGTTTTTGTTTGTATAGAGTTTTGTGGTGTGTATGTGTACCTGTTTCTCAAAGCTAGCCTCATTTGTTTGTGGATTGAAATGTGTCTACGTGTTGAACCTAGCTGGAGTGTGTCTGTGAAATATACTCTATATAAGTAAAGTGATTATTTTGTAGTAACGGTAGCAACACTGTACCATATAAAACCGGAAACCAACCGTATAAAACCGGACCAGACCAAAGAGGTTTTTATATTTAATTTTTTAAATTTCATATTATGTGTGTGTATATAATTAAATATTGTTAGACATAATGAAATTAAAATTGTTTTAGCTTCACTTAAATTTAAGTAAATCAAAACTATGCTAATGTTTTACATTTTAAAATTCCCACAGTTTTTTTAAAGCTTTTGAAACATTCTAGACATGTATTTTGGATTGTGCATTACCTGTATTTTTCTTTTGCATATTTTGGACCGTATATAAGTTTTTTTTTTTCTTTCTGTAAAGCTTATTTACGGATAGCCTTGTTACTATATTCCATAGGTTGTATGTGTTTAATTAATAAGCTGTTTGGAATATACATACACACACATAAATATACATACGCACACGGGCATACACCTTGCATAAAGGCTCGTGGAGCGCAAACTGTAAAACCAAACCGGAACCAAAGCGTTACTAATGGTTTTGTTTGGTTTAAAAGTTCTACGGTTTGGTTGCGGTTTAGCAAAATCAAAAACCGTTACTAACGGGTTGGTTCACGGTTTAACCCAAAAACTGCGAAAACCGGACGTTAACACCCCTAGTGTCATTTATCTTTGAATATGTGTCTTTGAATACGCGTCTAGGCACCTATGCGCTTAAGCGAATATGTGCAAAGGCGAATAGGCGTTTAGGCATGTAGGTGTTTGGTTCGCCTATGCGCCTATCCGTTTTTGTTCATATTCGCTGGAACTATGCGCTTAAGCGAATAGGTGCCTAGGCGTTTAGGCGCCTAGGTGTTTGGTTCGCGTATGCGCCTATCCGTTCTAAAAAAAGATATTGAAATGCGAACAATACTATCATCATAAATCTCAATACCTAAAACTGTTTAGCACTTCTAAAAATGTTTGTATTTCATACTTAGGCATTAAACTAACTCATGGATCCTCTGCAAATAAAAAACAGGTATAAAATATATGATATGAGAGACTCGATAGTATTTTTTGCCTCATTTCTTGAATATAGTACATAATTTGTGTGCAAAATATACATGTGAAACCCAAAAAGAGGTCCCAAAAGTGTTGATAACTGAAGTTATGATTTATTTCTAGGGACAAAAAGAGGTCCCAAAACTGTTGATTGCAGCACCTAACTTGCAGTGCTTGTTTTATGTAACTTATCTCATCATCACTGATGGCGCAGAAGGGCTACTAAGTCGCTAACCAATGGGATCAGGTAATAAAACAATGCTTACATCGCGCAAGTGGCAATTAAGGGGTTAAACGCTGAAACCAGTGAAAGTCAGATTCTAAGTATCTTTGAGGTACTTATGAAAACATACTCCTGAGCGCGTCTTTGAATACACGTCTAGGCGCCTATGCGCTTAAGCGAATAGGCGCCTAGGTGTTTGGTTCGCCTACGCGCCCATCCGTTTTGGTTCATATTCGTTGGATGGAATCGGATTATGGTTCAGAACACATTTGGGTGACAACAGGTTTTGTAAAAAGAAGGGTACTGGTCGCAACAGGTTTTGAAAAAAGAAACTACGCGCCTATCAGTATATTATTCATTTCATTACATTGAAAAGGCCAAATATAAAAGATACAAAATACCAAATTAACAAAAATTATATATAAAGATACCTTTAAAAAATGAAATAAAATATATTAATAAAAAACAATTTGACAAAATAATTGAGGTAGTGGTATTTGAAGTCTCTTTTCTATAGAAGGTAAATTCAGCAAAATAGGCAATTGCAAAAGGAAGATTGTTAAGAAAGATTGTTACACATCAAAACACGTTGCAATTGCCTATTCGGTCAGGCCCCTACCCAAATTAAGGTAGCATTTTGTCGAGCACATGGAGTGCATGACGGAAAAAGCAAAAGGAAGAAGAAATTGGTATATACACAACCACACAACCAAAAAAAAGGAAAACGAAGAAGAAACTGGTAGTACTACCCACAATGGGGAAAGAAAATCTGAATCCAAAAAGGAAAATGAGGAAGAAACACATACCTGTAAGAAAATGGAAAACAGAGCTGCTGAAGAAGAACAAAGCTAATGAAATTCGAAAAATAGAAAAGGTGTTGCAGCTACCACACGTTAATAAAGTGTATTATACACGTGTAAAGTTAATGACTTGGAAAAGAGAGCAAAAAAAATTACGGAGGGCAAAAAAACCCCCCTTTGGAAAGAATCGAACGTGAGACACTGCCCACAATAAGCAGCAATCATACCACCAGACCAACATAGCATATTGAAAATTATCTTACCATAAACGTATTTATACACTAACAAAAACGTAAAACACGGTTCATCTTAGTTTTGAATTAATACATAGTATAATAATTAGAGCCGTAGTTACTCGCACGATGTTGTGGAACGTAGTTTGAACTCCGTACGTATTGAAATAGAAACACCAACGTTGATGAAAATAATTTGTTGCAAATATAACTCAATTTTTAGTGAATTTTCTACCGTTAAGTTGAGAAAACTATAAAAACAAACACGGTATCAATATTGAGATTAAGACAATACTGATTTGACTGTCCATGATAAAGAAAAATATCACTATACCAGTACCAAAACTACCATTTCGGTACAAGTACTCAGTAGTCCGATACCAAATGCTCATCTCTTAAAGGAGAAATAAAAAAAGTATCGAGTACAAAATAAAAAAGGAGTTTTACATACAAAAAAAGTTTTTCAAATTTATATTGGTGTACGTTAGAATATAGAATTGGCGCACGTTAGTACAGAAAGACGGTGCAAATTAGTAGAGAAGGATGGGTGGAGGTTAATACAGAAGTACAATGCAAGTTAGTAGTAGTACATAAGAGTGGTAGTACAAGTAAAAGCATGACACTATTAAAGTTTCAATGCTTTAAGGGTTGTTTGGTTGATTAAATGCTGAATCGTTAAGATGTATATGGATGGTTAAGAGGTCTGGATGGTTAAGTGCTGAATCATTAAGTTGGACCTCTTAATGGTTAATTTTCTTGTTCCACATTGGTATGAGAGTCTCATTAAGGTTCAGCGTAGCTCAGTGCTTAATGGTTCAGCAACATTCCAAATCTTAATGGTTCGGCCTTAACCATTCCATTCAGAAGCTGAAACAAACGCGCTGAATGCTGAATCATTCAGCACTGAATGATTCAAAGCCTTATTAAGAGGTTTACCAAAGAGCCCCTTAATGTTATATGCAATTATTATATGAGATTTTTATAGTCCTATCTCTTATCGGATCAAAATCATTATACCCATAATTTTAATTAATTGAGTTATTTAACTATAAATCTTTTTTAAATGCTTATTTAGCATAATTGTTTAGTGTGACAATATAAAAATTTATGATATAAAAATGTTGTCAGAAGTTGCATTTTGTGCATGTTGATTCAACATATCGACTAGGTGAAAGAGTACATAACTAGTTCACCATTATTATTAGGGCTCTAGGGTAGGGCAGGTTAAGTGATGGACTGAGGCCCAAAATCTCGAAGGGGCCGACAGTTAAAAAAATGCATTTATATATATAAATTTTTCTTATATATTTTAGTGCCCAATTTTAAAAAAAATGAATTTATATATATTTCTGAAATTTTCTTGTATATTTAAAGATTCTTTTGATCCTTTTAAGCATTTGATAAAGTTAATTTTAAAAAAATATATATATATTTTAATGCCCGATTTTCACAAATCACCTAAACCGGTCTCTATGATTTTACAGAATTCTTGAGGACGGCTCTGATTATCACTGCATATTGCTTCCACTTAATAGAACACTAACCTCGAATAAGTATGCATGTATTTATGGGGTGCTAGTTACTCCCATTATAGGTGTGTACATTCTATGTGGAACCACTTTAGCCACCTATGTTACACTATAATACACTATATACATGCACACACATAATTGTGTGCATATCATGGCATTTATCATCATTCCATCATATCGTGTCATATGCAAGTAAGACAAGTTTCATACTTGTTACGTCTATATATTATTCATGTCACATCTATGTTATCCTCTCAGAGCACATAAGGCTACAACTCGCATGAAGTATATATAAGTTAATTTATCTTGAATATTTTACATCTTTATTAGACTATTTAAAACTGCTAAGTCAGAGTACATATATATGACCTTAAATAATACATTATGATGAGTCCTACGTTTGTTAACTAATAACATACTCACCTAAGGGTGCAAATAGAGTGGAAATTAGTCCTATGCATCTCACATTTAACTATACGTAACAGACGTTCAAAATCATGATCAATGCCAAGATTGTCGCACCCTTGATCGAGGCGTATTCATGCTCGTAAGGCAGTTATATATAGAGCATGATCTCGATCTCAACACAACCTTGTGAGTTGTGACATATTGATGCTACATCGTTTTATTTATCTCATTTTGACATCAAACCCTTACCATTTAATTATTTTGCGACTTTTGACGAAAACCAAAGTTAATTAGCCATCATCTTTTATTTCTTTTCTTTTTATTTTATTTTTAATTTTATTTTACCCTCTTCACTTCATGTCATTTCTTCACATATAGTTTTGCATGGTTTAAGGATCAAAACTCAGTCATTCATGTGGGTTTAAAGCCGGGGCAAAAAAAAAACACATGGGACTGGGAGAAGTGGAACTCTTTTGATTTTGATAATTAAGTTCAAGGTGTTTGGGTTGTAATGTTTTAGTTTTCTAGTGAGCATCTTTTTCATAGAAACTTTGCAAATATATTTTTGCCGTTAAAAAAAAGTGCTTAATCATGGTCAAAAGAACCAAAATTAAAGACTGCAAAAAAGCAACTTTCAAATGTCCTTTCTACCCCTATCTTGCCATATGGAATTCATCTTTCCAAAGCCAAAATACTCAATAGCAAACTATAGTACAACAATTTATGCACAATGTACATGTCAGTAAAGGAATATTACCCTGGAATTAATAAATCCAAATCTGGAAAATCATGCATGCCTAAACCGCACACAAAGGATCATGGAATAATATTTGTACTACAAGGAATAAAATCAAAAAACCCTAACAGTTGGTGTTTCTCTGTTTTGTCTCATCCTGTTTTGATCGCCTATAAATAACAAGGTGTGCAACACAAAGCCTAAAGAGTGTGTAGTGAACTCTTGATATCAAATGGAGAATATGGTGCAAGAAGAGGTTGTGAACGGTGACAACAAGTCGAAAAGAGGTCCATGGGTGGTGCGCCGTACCACGAAAGACGGTCATGTGGCCATCCGACTCCGGAATCCTTCTGATCAAGAGCGGCAGAGAAACCGTGACCGAGAAAGAAAACGCAGGTTATTGGCCAGGAAAATATTTGCTGGATTACGAGCTTTTGGGAACTATAAGCTCTCTAAGAATGCGGACACTATCGATTTGCTGAAAGCGCTTTGTGAAGAAGCTGGTTGGCATGTGGAACAAGATGGAACCGTTTACAAGAAGGTGGATCTTTCGCTCTCCTTGGCAGGCTAGTGCATTTGACGAAAGGAAGTTGGAAGAAACACAAGTGTTTTGACACAAAGTTATAGAGATTTAAAAGTAATATCAAGAAATTTAGTATTAAGTGGTGGTAGTAGTAGTAGTATTTATGATTATGATTATGATCCAAGTACATGATATAACTTTATGTTGTCCAAATGGGAAGTGTAACCGTAACAGTTAGTATGTTATAGTAAAGATGCTTTATATTTCATGAGTTTAAATATGTTTTAATGGATTAGTGTTAGCAATAAGTATGAGGTGAACAATCAAAAATATAAAAAGTAACTACCAGAAACTATAAAACATTACTTAATATTATTGTTATCGTTCTCGTTATCGTTTCATTATTATTATTATTATTATTATTATTATTATTATTATTATTATTATTATTTACTTTTTACCCGCCTCTATCGGTGTTGGAGTAAACCATCAAAAACGTGCCAGTGTCTTGGTCTTGCTGTACGTCTTTTAACCCAATATGGTGTGCATTCGTCTAAAATAAAAGAAACGACGTTCAAAAAGTGAATGTGGTTTGTGAATATATGGATTGACAAATTAAATACTTAAAACTCATGATACTGCTTTGTTACCCTTCAAAGATGGACCATTCGACAAGCAAAATATTCGTTTTATCTTCAGAAATTCTAGAGTTTAGGTTACTGAACAAAAAATGTCAAACATGAAATCCCTCAAATCAACCTGATCAGTCATATCAAATATATATGCATCAGTTATTAAATATTACTATTTTTTTTTATGAACCAAACATCCACTACCAGAACATGACTAAGCGACGACATCTATCTGGAGACACGAGACATTAGTGTAGAGGGTGTCTTCGTAGCAACCTTATAGCTTTGACATGTCGTCGCTATAGATAAATAAAAATTAGTTAATGAGTTTTTTTAATTGTTTAGTAAATATTAAAACAAATGAATCAATGTCTTTATTTTTTTGACAGATCGTCGACACTTGTAGTGACAACATTGTTGAATATTTTAGTGTAATTGGATTGACTGTTTAACCAATATCTTCATAATAAGACATCATATAGGCAGGTAGAGTGGTGCGGAGTGCACGCATATTTAAATTTGTTATGAACTTAGGGACGAAACCCCTAAGAAACGGGGTCCGGGGGCAGTGCCCTTGGAAGCAGAGTCTAAGGGGCGACAGCCCCTGACAGGTTCAAGGAGCAGAGCCCCTGGCTGCCATTAAAATTACTATGGTACAAATGTCTCAAAAAAAATTAATTTTCAAAAATAGATGACTAAATTTAACAATTTGAAACCGTTAGAAAAATTGCCTAAAAGGCAATTAATGGGCCTTTCATTCATAACAATTTTTATAATCTTGGTCAAAATCTCTTTGGTTCTTTTCTCAATCAAATCATACAGAAAATTTCACTCTCTGATTGTATCCAATTGAATATTTCGATTGAACCGTCGAATTGATTCAATCTGAAAGCGATTACATGCTTTCAGAGATTTTTGTTATGCAATTGTTTTTTTGTTATTAGTGTAAATCCCCAATAAACATGTCATCGCTAGATGTTCATATATGGTGACACAAATATAGCAACAAAACTTACAATTATATCTAGATATGTTCAAATCGCTCGCCGCTCGTGGATCGCTCGTCGCTCGTTCGGAAAATGCTCGAAAAATGCTCGCTCGATCTTCCACTCGGTTGTATATGAGCCGATCGGCTCGGTTCGATTTGTAAATGAGCCAAGCACGAGCAAAGGTACGCTCGGTTCGGCTCGGATAAATTTTTATTTATTTAATAATAAATACACACAATTTACAGATAAATTATGGCTTTATATATAAGATTCTAATGGATTGGACTCAGTATATGCAAACAAAATATAACAAGCCCACTTAACACAATAAAAAAATTAACATTAGATTTAATAGTAAAACAATAAGTCATGAGGTGACAGTCTTGACTTCTTTATGTTAATAGTCGTCCATCGCTAATTGTCGCTTGATATCACACCTACGTCACAATGCAACAATTGTTCTCTGACGTATGCTCATCACCTCACCAGCCTCATCCTCGGACACTGGGATCTCAATATTAGTGTTATCATCGAACATTTCGACCTTAGTTGTCACCCGACAATGAAAACATCGAAGGAAACATCTCAATTTTATAATCGTCCATATTCCGCTCGATTCTCGCTCGGCGCTCGCTCGGAAAATTTGCGCTCGAAGAATGCTCGTTCGGTTTTCGACTCGATTGTAAACGAGCCGCTCCGCTCGGTTCGGTTTGTAAACGAGCCAAGCACGAGCAAAGCTCCACTCGGATCGGCTCAGCTCGTGAACAGCCCTTATTATACCCATGAACCTATGGCCACGAACCTTATAGCGACGACATTTCATTGGGATAGGTGAAAAACAGCTATAATGATAAGATGTCATCTCTCTAACCCAACATACTTTATTCACCATAACTTTTCATATGCTTGTAGTGATCTATAAATGCATATATGCATAGATTGTTATCATCTCACTTTTCATTAATTAATATATGTATATATCATGTTATTTGTTGACTTTTTAAGAGTATGTACGTGGGCACCGCACTTGATCTTTTGGCGTCCTTGTGGAAGGATAAATATACGTGATAGAAATTATATAATTTGTGGGTGTGGGTTTATCTCTGAGACAGGGCCGCAGCTTAGTTGGGGCAGAAAGGGGCGGCCGACTCCCCCTCCCCCCTCTGAATTTTCACGCAGAAGTTTCGATTATATAGTATTCGTATAGAAAATTTTGAAAATATAGGGTTTCGACCCCTCGAAACTAGTGACTTCCGACCCACCGAATCTTCGGGTCAAGCTTCGCCACTGCTCTGAGATACCCATTATCGGGTGTTAATTACTTGTTGATTACAAATTTTATCATACAAATTGTTAGTATAATCTGAAACGTAGAGATTAAAAATATATAAATGTTAGGTTCAAATAAATTTGCCGTTAAAAAAAATAATAATAATAAAGGGAATTAATTATCCAACTAATAATAAAAAGGGAATTAATCCATTAAGATGTAAATAAAAATTCACATAAACTGAGACATTTCGGGATAACCATACCAACTTTAAGTGATTATCAGGGTCATCTAAGAAAATTCGTGTGCCTCTAAATCGAGAGAGAAAAAAAATGACCCTAAATACATACTTAACTATAAAAATGAGCCAATACTGATTAGGTTCTATTAAATAATGAGCAAAAACTAAATAGGCTTTTGTTTTAGTGTTTTTTTTAACGGCATCTCGCCGCTTAGTGCTATACATTGAAATTGAATTATGAGATTTTGTATTTTTTTAATATATGTACATAGATTATTTAAAAATACAAAATTTTGGGCTTGCGAAAGTGGGCCATGCATGTGCGGTAGCTTACCCTACACCTGGCCTACCAGCACACCATTTTAAAAACGTGAGACACCATACCATTAGTCGAGCCATTTTATTTAATTAATTTTAAACCACGAAAAGAAAATAATAAAAAAATTCACTATAAAACAAACTATTTTCGGTAATCATTCGTGAAGATGATTATGATTGCTAATGCATCATAAATACTCCTTATGTTGGTTTGCTTAGACCAGGGGTGTGGTTCGGGAAAGGAGCTCAGGAAGATGATGTGGAGGGCTTCCCCGAAGGGGAACACCGCCCCCCCCCCCCCCGGCTTGCTTTCGATGTGCTCGGATCATTCTCCCGTTCTCCCTGTCGAGTGTATTAATATTATATATTTTTTTTTGTCTTTTTATGTTTAAAAAATTATTATAAAAAGGAAAGGGGAAGGGGGAAGAAAGGTGAACCATTTCCCTTAGAAGGGGAAGGAGAAGGGGGAAGATGACGTGGCGCTGATGTGGAGAAGAGGGAAGGGGTGTGGAAGGGTTCCACACCCCATAGCCTTACCAATTAAAATCAAATTGATTTGGTTAAAGTGTTGTCTTTCAATCGCTGATCCTTATGTTTCTCTTGTTTTGTTGACATGTAAAGATAACTAGTGGGTTGGTCTGTGTGATACAGTGGATGTTAACGAGGCTCTTTTGGATAGCACAATCTAACTCGACATGTTGATCATGAGAATATGTTGTTAATGAATCTTTAAAGTTGTCTAAAATGCATTTTTGTGCAAGCATTCTTACTCGTTCAGGTTGTTAGAAATCAACAGTCATCTCATTGTCATCGTCTACTACTGAACGAGGTTGTTTCCACGGTTCCCCGTCCATCCGCATACATATGCGGTCTGCTACATCGTTATGGAACTCAAATCTTATTCGATGTTTCTAAACAAAAAAAATCAATATGAGGTTTTTTTTAACTAAATAGTAAAATACCCATTCTACAAATTTTGGACTCAAACATAACCTTAGCAAGTTGATCTCATAAGAACGACTTATTTTGATCCATTACATGATTTGATAAGACCAAAATCAATCGATTTCTTGAATAGGTCATGATTTCCGGTGTGCATTATATTAACCAACCCGATTGCAACTCGAGTCTCCTTTTCTTTTTAATAATTACACTTTTCAAGTTAAGAACTCACTTTGATAAAGGTAGGAAGAGAGATGTCGCAAACCAGCCTTAAGTATAACCAAGCTTTGCAAATGTGCTCTAAAAGAATCATTTATAAGTTTTTCAAAAATGGTTAAAATAAAAAAGTCCGACCCCAGATCATAACAAGCTGTTTTCGGAAACAGAATCGGCCGATGCCAAGACACTTTTCACTTGACGTGGATCCGGTTTTGCACCTTTTGTGACTTCGATAGGCATCGGACCCTCACTTCAGGATCAGAGGGCTTGCTTGAGCGTTTTTTTTTTTGTTTTTTTTTGTTCGCCTCGCAAGTGACGGTTGAGCTCCCTTCCCTATCTTCCGTTCTGTCTGATAGTCAGTCCCCGCGCTTCTTCTAGCTTCAGTCAGTATGGTCGCTTCCTTGGTTCAGCCTCTCTTTACCCATATTGATATCTATTAAAAATTGCTTGTAGAGATACCTTAGTTGGGCCAATATTCTACTATGAGGGATAAGATAGCAAAATGACGTGCATTAAAATAATTTGGTAAGGTTGCATCCAACATACACCTACATAGGATGAATTTAAAATGAAGAACCTACCAGTATGTCCTAAAAATATTTATGTAAACTATATGTACATCACAATGTCAACATATCTATACTTCTACACGCGTACAAAAAATAATACACATGCTTATAGGCCAGGCGGTCATGGAACATCTTCCCATCACGTACAATGTTGTGTAGTTAGGTAACCTTCATGATGTGGTGTTCTTTTTTGGCCGAAAAGTCTGTTGATTTCTGCAAACAAAATGTGAGGAGAGGATTAGCAGTATTAAACAAATGAATGACTAAAAAAATATGTTTAGTAAACAATGCATAATAACTCAAAACAAGACTCGCTTAAACAGAATGGTTGTGCCTTTTTGTCACACCCCGACAGCGCACAGCTAAATGCAAGTCATGAGGTAACGGAAGTTGTTACCACAAAGTTTAGCAGTTCACGTGTAATTACGTATGGACATCTTGCTAACACCCTCTAGTTAAACATTGTTTTAAATTCGTGGATAACGAAAGTTGTTGAAAACAAGGAAAACAAGTTCCACCAAGATGAAGCAAAATTTAAGTTAATATTGTATAAAAAAAACAAAATAAATCAATGTTTTTAGATAATTTAAATGGTCCCAACATCATGTCCATCGTAGTGCCCAACTAAACCACTCTTTAACAACCTAAGCATAAGTACCTGAAAAACATGCATAAAAATATCAACATCATGTTGGCGAGTTCACGGGTTTAAAAGCAATAAATAACTTTCAAATTTAACGAAAATGTATGATTGATTATTACTAAAATAGAACCAAGTAGACTCGTGAAAATCTAATAAGTATGATGTATCCCTAGGCTCCTAATCAAGCCATAACTTTGTTCCCGGGGTGACCTCTTCGAGAGGAATTTTTTGGAGGTTATGTTCATTTTCACTAAATACTCTGCCCCTCATGAAAAAGTGGGCGTCAACCCAATAGATCTATAACATAAACAACGGCTCTAATGAAGAGCTAATGATTAAGAAGTGCAGGGAATGTGTCAACTCGAAGGGAAATTGGTGTCACGAAAATCGTACCCACCGGGGCACCGACCTAAGGCCATCAAGTGTTCTACATTTCTAGTCTAAGTCATCATACAAGCATGTTAATCCCCCGATTTATAAAAACGTTCAAAAATATTTAAAAATAAAAGGGGCCGTGAAACTCACCTCAATGCAACAACTTGGGTAATTTCCAACTCCAAGTTACAATCCTTCACCTAACTACATCCCAAATCCGTAGGGCCATTTCAGTAACCGCGCTAAGTCTAATCAAGTTATTAACCAAACTACCTCGACTTAGTTAAAGCAAGAGCATTGAATTTTTGTTATCCCTTACCCTATTAACCCATTGGTGACATGTGACGAACGGTTAAGTCTAGACATCGCATGGTCCATTTAACATTTAATCACCTAACTCTCAGGTCCTTACTTACACTTTCATGGTGTCATATTAATATTGCACATCATATCTTAACAATCTATTCCAACATGCAAATCAATCATAGGTACAGAAAGCACACTATAACATATTTACGCAAATTTTCACATCAAGCAACTCCCAATATCTCATGTTAACATATGATTCTTCTATAAACTCTATTTAAGTCATAAAACATGCATATAATCCATGTAACAAGACTATTTTTGCTTCTCTACTTTTGTTACAACATATAAACATATCATGCCTTAAAATCACGTTTCGGACGACTTTCGGGACATCTGTAAGTGTCCATTGTTAAGGTAAACATCTATTGTACCTTAATTAGTGATTTGCATACTACATTTAACACTTATATAGTTGTTTTACATCAAACCTAAATGCATGAATCCTAAGTGCACAAAATTCATCGAAAACATGTATTTTCACGCGTCTTTTGTAAGTATACCTAGGTTTTCGACTTAGGTCTTTCACATTTACTTTATCACGCTTTATTTTTCATTAGGATAAGTCATAAAAACCTGTTTCAAATCAGTTTTAGAATATTAGCTTCTAAAGCTTTTATTATGGCGTTTTAAGCCGAAAAACGAGTTCTGATCGTACATGCAAGGTTTCCCAAGCGTATAGATCGTATCAAAACTTGTTTTGCACTATTTTAAGTTTATGAAATCCATTAAAATACCATCATGATCAGACCTGTGTTTATATCTAAAATCATCTCAAACTCAACAACAAACAATGCACATTCAAGTCCATATACATCAACAAGCCACATTTCACCTATATTAACAAAATCCCACTAATCTAAACTACCATTAACATCAACATTTGATTATTTTTAAGATTTAACATCATTTATAAAACCCTCTTGCATGGAACTAAAACCAAAAGATCTAATCATTTTATCCATCAAAACAACTAGAACAAACATTCCAAGAACAAATACACACACACACACACGCACGCACGAACACACACACACACACGCACATACTCACGCACACATACATATAACTTTTCTCATTCTCCATTCATTACCCCATTTGATTTAGTTTAGAAAACCCTTGATTATTTGGGGAATACTTGTTCAAAAACTGAAAAATATAAAGGTTTTGTTATAGTTTTGATTATGAACTCACCTTGTAAGAAATTTATGGGTTTTTCTTTCTAAAACTTCTAGTTCTTGAATCTTTTAGCCTCCTAATCACCAAAGGTTTTATAATCTTCAAGTTTTCAAGCTCAATATGATCAAAACAAAGAGGAATGAAGATGATGATGATGTTTCGGTTGAGAGAGAGAGAAGAGAGGAATGTAGAGAATTTTAGTGTATGTAAGAAATGTGTGAGAGAGAGTGGGTATGTTGGGATTGTAGTTTGTGTGTTAAATAAGCAATCATGGGTGTTTAATAATAATAATAATAATAATAATAATAATAAGGGGGGGGGGGGGGTTGGGTGTATTATTTTTTTTTATAAAATCTAATACATAACCTTCCCAAATCTACATTTTTATAAAACCCCTAAACATTAAATAGTTAAGGGTTTTACCCCTTTGGCCACTAATAATATTCCCGATAAAAATTATCCAATTTGAGTTAATTAAGCGCGTCATAATTGAAAACCGCGCAACTATTAGACTTGGACAATTTAGAAATCATCACTCAATATTTGAAATAATTCTAATAATATTCTCATCCCTAAAATATTATTTTTTGCTAAATCAAGCATCACGAGTCAAAATTGAACTTTCTACCGTTAGCCGGGTCGTCACCAATGTTTAATACGATAAATTACCACTTGCGTGGTACGGGACTACTTAAAAATTCCCAACAATACCAAAAGATAGGGTGTAAGATGCCCATGACTAAACATCACAACCACAAATCATGGAGCCTTGCCCCCACGTAGGGCAGAAGCCGTCACCAACAATACCATCAATGCGAAAGCCATAGTAGCACTGTGTCCCTCCTCGGCAGCCACCAAGCGCTGCTCTAATCCCACCATACTAGTCTCGGTCTCCTCTACTTTGGCTTCTCTCTCCACAAGCTTCTTCTGTGCATCCTTCAAATCCTCCCGAGCAACAAGGAACCTGGACTCAAACCTCTCTATCTGAGTTAACTGTCGATCTCTCGCCTGGCTGTCAGTGATCGAATACCCCTCTACGGATGTCATACTATCGTCCATCCCATCGAATCTACTGTCCATAGCTCTGACCCTATCATCTAAAGACGAAATCTGCTCATCCAATGAATCCATCCTACCACCCATACTTTCCATCCGCTGCTCAGACCTAACAACCATGTGCTGAAAGTGTATCTGTCCTCCTGTCTAAAGATGCATGCCTGTCCTGGAGCTGTGATATCCTATGCTCCCTGCGAGCTCCCCGAGCTGCTAGTGTAGCTACTGTACGTGCCACGGGCTCACCCGTCAACACAGGAATATCAGCTGTTGATGAGGACTCACCCTGCTCGTAAGTACGGGGTATGCCTTTTATCTCTGCCCAATCCTTCAGCTTCTTAGGTAACCATTCCCAACCATTCAACTCAACCTTTCTGATCTTACCACTAGTAGATGACTGTCCCTCAATATCCACTGGTCGCTTGCATATGGGTAACGCAGTAACTGCTGGAGTGCTAACCTCAGAAACTCTGGGCCATGACCTGTTTGTCCTGAACATAGCAAATAGACCGTCGTTCCTGGGCTCAGATGGCAACATGTAATCAGGTATAGGCTGTCCAGTAAAAGGTGCTCTAACCACATGCTCCAGGTATACAACTGGAGCAATCATAGGCTCTACGACAGCTGGTGCATCAACCACTGGCCCTACCACAGCCGGTGCTACTAGTACAGGATTGTACGGACCCTGTAGCAGCTCACTGTCTGTACTGGATATGCTGACGTGTGATGTAACCATTATCTGTGACAAGTATATCCGTACTAAGTAAGTATATAGCTTTATAATGTAACTAAATCACTTAATCAAAAATGATAACACATTATAAAAATGTAATTATTCCAAAGTCTTATTTTTCTAAGGTACTTTATGCAATGCATACTATGTCTTAATATTAATCACTAAGTGTTCGAGAGCTTTTATGGTTATAGTGTAGACTAGTAGTTCCTACTTGTCTATAACCATTGCTCTGATACCAACTTCTGTCACACCCCGACAACGCACAGGGGAATGCAAGTCATGAGGTAACGGAAGTTGTTACCACAAAGTTTAGCGGTTTACATGTAATTACGTATGGACATCTTGCTAACACCCTCTAGTTAAACATTGTTTTAAATTCGTGGATAATGAAAGTTGTTGAAAACAAGGAAAACAAGTTCTACCAAAATGAAGTGAAATTTAAGTTAATATTGTATTACAAAACAAAATAAAACATTGTTTTTTGATAATTTAAATGGTCCCAACATCATGTCCATCGTAGTGCCCAGCTAAACCACTCTCTAACAACCTAAGCATCAGTACCTGAAAAACATGCTTAAAAATATCAACATCATGTTGGCGAGTTCACAGGTTTAAAAGCAATAAATAAACTTTCAAGTTTAACGAAAATGTATGATCAATTATCACTAAAAGAGAACGAACTAGACTTGCGAAAATCTAACAAGTATGATGTATCCCTAGGCTCCTAATAAAGCCATAACTTTGTTCCCGGGGTGACCTCTTCGAGAGGAACTTTTTGGAGGTTATGTTCATTTTCACTAAATACTCTGCCCATCATGAAAAATGGGGCGTCAACCCAAAAGATCTATAACATAAACAACGGCTCTAATGAAGAGCTAATGATTAAGAAGTGCAGGGAATGTGTCAACCCGAAGGGAAACTGGTGTCACGAAAATCGTACCCACCGGAGCCCCGACCTAAGGCCATCAAGTGTTCTACATTTCTAGTCTAACTCATCATACAAGCATGTTAATCCCCCGATTTATAAAAATGTTCAAAAACATTTAAAATGAAAAGGGGTCGTGAAACTCACCTCAATGCAACAACTTGGGTAATTTCCAACTCTAAGTTACAATCCTTCACCTAACTACATCCCAAATCCGTAGGGCCATTTCAGTAACCGCACTAAGTCTAATCAAGTTATTCACCAAACTACCTCGACTTAGTTAAACCAAGAGCATTGAATTTTCGTTATCCCTTACCCTATTAACCCATTGGTGACATGTGACGAACGGTTAAGTCTAGACATCGCATGGTCCATTTAACATTTAATCACCTAACTCTCAGGTCCTTACTTACACTTCCATGTAACAAGACTATTTTTGCTGCTCCACTTTTGTTACAACATATAAACATATCATGCCTTAACATCAACATTTCACCTATATTAACAAAATCCCACTTATCTAAGCTACCATTAACATCAACATATGATTATTTTTCAGATTTAACATCATTTATAAAATCCTCTTCCATGGAACTAAAACCAAAAGATCTAATGATTTTATACATCAAAACAACAAGAACAAACATTCCAAGAACAAATACACACACACATGCACGAACACACACACACACATACTCACGCACACATACATATACATTTTCTCATTCTCCATTCATTTCCCCATTTTATTTAGTTTAGAAAACCCTTGATTATTTGGTGAATATTTGTTCAAAAACTGAAAATATAAAGTTTTTGTTATAGTTTTGATTATGAATTCACCTTGTAAGAAATTTGTGGGTTTTTCTTTCTAAAACTTCTAGTTCTTGAATCTTTTAGCCTCCTAATCACCAAAGGTATTATAATCTTCAAGTTTTCAAGCTCATTGTAATAATAATATGATCAAAACAAAGATGAATGAGGATGATGATGATGTTTCGGTTGAGAGAGATGGAGAAGAGAGGAATGTAGAGAGGTTTAGTATGTGTAAGAAAGGTGTGAGAGAGAGTGGGTGTGTTGGGATTGTGGTTTGTGTGTTAAATAAGCAATCATGGGTGTTTATGAATAATAATAATAATAATAATAATAATAATAATAATAATAATAAGGGGGTGGGGGGGGGGGGGGGGTTTGGGTGTATTATTTTTTTTTATAAAATCTAATATATAACCTTCCCAAATCTACATTTTTATAAAACCCCTAAACATTAAATACTTAAGGTTTTACCCCTTTGGCCACTAATAATATTCCCCGATAAAAATTATCCAATTTGAGCTAATTAAGATGTACTGGAGATTTCCCTACCCGTACCAGGACTCCGTTTCACGTCATAACTGAAAACCGCGCAACTATTAGAATTGGACAATTTAGAAATCATCACTCAATATTTCAAACAATTCTAATAATATTGTCATCCCTAAAATTTAATTTTATGCTAAATGAAGCATCACGAGTCAAAATTGAACTTTCTACCGTTAGCCGGGTCGTCACCAATGTTTAATACGATAAATTACCACTTGCGTGGTACGGGACTTTTTAAAAATTCCCAATAATCTCCAAATCAAATCTAACACGAAATATCTTATCATATCTATAGTTATTATGTTGTACGGATAATACCTGGATTTTTGTTGGTTGTCACACTTTCATTGCCTTTCATAGTTATATCTTGTAGCAAATTTACGAGGTCTTGACTCTTGAAGAAAGTGAAGGTGAAGAGCATTGTGGTGTTTCAAGGATTACAATATTCAATTGGGTGTTTATAAGGGGTTACATCTTCATGTTGATACAAAGAGTGCATAAGGGATATATACAATTAGTATTAAAGGTTGTAAATGAGGGCATAAAAGGAAGAAAATGACAATAAAATAGAGACTTGTAAAGGACCCTTAGTATACCATCTTAACTTGAAACAATTTAGACATATTTGCCCATGCCTCCTTTATAATGTAGTACTAGTGGAAAACCCGCACGTTGCTGCGGGGCGTTCTTGTGAGCTAGGGGGCAAATTTGTATTTTTTTTGCACAATTATCTACATAACTTTTGGTTATCTAAAGAGTAGTTACACTTTTGCCCACTCATCTCTATTAATGTATTTCTGTAATTTCATTTTTGAACCAACCATATAATGCCACATGTCATACCCACAACAATGTCTTTATTTTTTGTCTGCCATCTAGTACGGTGTCCGCGCTTCGAGGCGGGAACACGATGTATGCGTAAGTTTAAAGGTTTCCGAATACTAAACCAAGAATTACACATTACAACACAAACTATGCAAGTTGTTAAATTTGTTCTTTACTTCATCTCGTTACTTGGCAGACAATTGTTTGCAATGTCATTTAAAGAGAATATACAGGGAGATAATGTGTGTGATAATGCCACATAAAGCTTGTCAAATATGGTGCTATTTCTCCAAGCATCTTCCTCTCGTAGAAAATAAAGTAACCAAGAGATAATAAAACCATTTTAGGATCATAGAAAACGATTAAATATGTAGATTCCTCATACTGTTAATGTAAGTTCTACTTGTGTCAATTCTGCAAGAAAATGAGCTTCATCGATGAATGGTATAATAATATCAATTTAAGAAATTAGCCACAACTTAAGAAAGTGAATGATATAATAATATCAATTTCTGTAAATAAAGAGCTTACCTCGAAGATAATCAATTAATTCATATTGTGATTTGTGAGCATGCCTCATTCAAATAAAAAGACAACTTTGGTCACTTGCAGGGGTACCTTAGTCATGATGCCAACATAAACAATGGTTACCTCAAACCATGCATAACATGTTGATTTGCATTAAAAAAACAAAAGATATTTTAACAGAAAAAACTTAAATATATGCATAATCCTTGTGAGCTAACCGTGATAAAGGTTTGAAAATGTAAAAAAATACAAACTAAGAAGGATATATATGATTGAAGATCAAATATGCATAAGCAGACATCCCTAAAAAAGCACGTATGTATGTATGCATGATGTCCATGTGGTTAACAAAAAAAAAAAGAGGGTCGATTGCGATCTGGTTACACCAATCAAAGATAACGAATAAGACGTTAGTACGCCGTTCATTGATTTTGCGGGAAAGGTATAAGAGTCAAATGGAATAACTGAGGTCGTTACAGATTCGTAAAAAACAGAGCATGCATCTCGAAGTGCGTTAGCCGGAATAGTTTTCAGAACCCTATAAACTCTTCATCGCCGTCGTATGTTCCGACCGTCCGCGTTGCCGATGTTTGCTTCTGCCACCGAGCACCACATGTCATCCCCATAACCACTCTTCATCGCCGTCGTTATTGTAACACCCATAACCACAACCACAACCACCATTTTCAAAAAGCATAAGCATTATGCTCTCGATTGGAGGTTCATAAAGGGGTGGACTCATCATATTATTGGAGGGGATTAAATTCAACAGGATTAAATTGGTGACGATTCAGTTCAATTGGATTCAATTAGTGACATTCAATTGCTTCTGTGGAAATTGGGTAATATAAACTGATGCGATTTGAAACTGATGGAATAATATTCAATAGCCAGATCAATAGCCATGCCCATTAATGTGAAATTATGATTGTGGGTTAGGATAAAAATGTACAAGTATGTCTTGCAACAATAAGGGTAGTAATGGAAAGTTTTTCATGATATTTGGTGTGTAAAGCAACAAACCTTTGACATGCCATCTTAAAAAATAGATGAAATTACCTTAAAGGCCATCTTTGGCTCTTAATAAGCTATAATAAGCTACTATAGATATAGACTATAGATAGATAACTAAATCAACAATCTAGCCAACCAAAAAAAAATCCAAGTAAAACTAACAACTTGTGTCAATAGTTAACTAGGTATAAACCCAGCGCGCGTTGCAGCGCAAACAGTTCGTTAACTTTTTATCTGTTTGGTTTGCTTTGTGAGATAATACGCTTTGTTATTCTGCATTGGAGGATGGATAAAACACTTAAAGGTCAAACAAAGATTAGTTAATAGTTACAAACATGATGCATAACATGGTTTAAATGTTGTGTTTAATACTGTTGTTTCAAAAGCTACAAGTTGTCGCCTCCTACCTGCCTAGTCCTAGTTGTGCTAGAGAATGCATAAAATGGTTTAAAGGACGTATTCAACTAATGTTTTAAAGCTACTGTCTATTTGATTTCTAAATTAAGAGCTTGAAAATTGCCTTCTGCCTGGTTGGTTGTGTTACTTTGTAACGTCATGCCTCTCACCCTTCTTGGAAGGGAGACTATCGTCATCTGCGAATAGAACCATTCCATTCACCACAGTAGGCTTCTTTTCTCTGTCATAAAACCTAACATAGAATCAAGAAAGTAATGAACACAATTGAATATCAGTAGCTCACATTGATAAGATATCTCGTAGATATCTTAAATTCCTTGATCAAAGACATGGTGATTGGCATAAGAGGCCGTCTATATAATCAGTTACTCTATAAATGAAGACCCAATCATGTGCCTCTCCCTGCCAACTGACTGACCACTGTATCACATATTGTCTCAACTTTTATTTAACCCAACCCAATCATCTATGTAGATATACAACCTATGGTCATGTCCTACAATGACTCTGAGACACTTTCTCAAGCAAGACATTCCGATTCGTAGTAACGTGATTAAAAATAAAGATGTAAAGTGTGCATACCTGTTGACTGAAAGAATGATGTTTTTACGAAAGTTGCGTTATGCCTCTTTGGTAGGGATGTTGGGTGGGAGTTTTTGATGTAAACATGTTTATCATAGAGAAAATTATTAAATAGAAAAACATTAGGTTTCAAATTCAACATGTTAGATGGCACAAATTAGCATTATGGCATGATAGATAATAACGTAAACCAATATATCTTTTAGTTTATATTGGCACAAACTATCCATTAATATGGCTGAAAACATTCATTAGAAAGGACTTACAATCGCATTTTCATGATCTATGTGTCTAAGAAGCTTGATCTTTCTTAAAAGCCCTTTTGCTATTCTGTTATTGAACACATTCCCCTTCATGGCAACTTCTTCACATGTCTGCCCATTTGGGACCCAATCATAATCAGAGTAGCAAGTAGTAGCTCAAGTAGTAGCTTTAAGAAAAAACAATAACCAGGATAAATGTAAAACGATTTCACTATCCTGAACTATAATCGACTATTTATTTTTTCCTGATTTTTTTAAACGGCAAACAGGACCCGACATACATGGCCATAAACAATTCAACAATGAAATCAAAGCCATAAAGGTTTTAGTTAACATACCTCATCACCATGTGAACATGACCTCCCATTACACACTTATTTGCTTGCAAAATTCCATACATACCCACATATATACATGCGCACAGAACCACAATGCAACCCCAACCTTAATATATGCATAGATATGTCTGTAATGTACCAAAGCCAACCCACACCCTTCCTAAACCATGGCAAAAAGACATACTATACGTACCTGAGGTGTTCTTGAATGGGGTCCCGAAACCGTTCTTCTATACACTCAATGTTGTCATCCAGTTCTCAATCTGTTTGGGCAGCCCTAATCGACACTTTCCATGATTATTCGGACACCGTTTCCATCTCTGAAGAACCTCTCAAACAGCTGTAAAAATAAGCGTTTAGACGCATAGGTGCTTAGTCGCGTAGGCGCATAGGCGCTTCTTTGCTTAGGCGTTTAGGCGCTAAGGTGTATGATTCGCTTAGGCGAAACATTTAAAAGTTTAAGTCAAAGGTAGCAGCACCGACGTGTGGCAAAAACTTGCGTTAAAGACATCAAAACAGTAAACATTAACACACCACACATAACAAATCGCTAAAAAGACGTGCATATAACAAAACGTAAGCAAGATTCTTTATGTTAATGTTGGTTCAAAGCATTTTATGGTATTTCAAACTGAATCAATAAGGAAAGTTTCCACTGGTTCGCTGCACATCTACGGCTCTATGCCTAAATATTCTCAAGGCGATTTGTCTAGCCTCACCTCACTTCACCTATACGGCTCTACGCCTAAATATTTATCGGTGCAGCATTCCATCATAGGTAAATTATTTTCATTCCATCATAGGTTAGCCGAAACACTTTCTCCTTCAATGTAAGTTATTTTTATTTCAAAACAGAAAACATAATCATAGTTCATGGAATTGATAGTAATAAACTACCCGAGTCAAGTATCTCAAAATAAGGTTGTTTCAATATTATATATATTTGGGTAGCACCATTGATCCGGTAATCAACAAACATATCCCTACAAACAAAAAATAGCAGTTACAAACCAAGAAGACATAAAGTTTCTTTATAAAAAACATCAGACTATAGGAATATACCTGGTCACAAATCACAATGCTTGTGTCTACGACGTCAATATTTTTAAACCTGGCAGCAGTAAAGAAAGATGGTGGTATGCAAATTTCCATGGTAAGCAATTTGAATTCTACGAACCTAATTTGTTTAAGTTAGCATTGGCAAACTACAAAATTTGACAATTGATAATCTAACAAATGCTAATTGTAGTCCATGTAAGTTATTTTTATTTCAAAACAGAAAACAGCAAGTTAACCTTTAACAACTAATAAACGAAAACAAAAGATCAATTTTTAGGATAAAAAAACAAAATCATTGAATTGACATATGCTATTAACTCTCTCACAGACTCACTTGGTACTTTTAATGTTGCATAACTACATTTTAGGATCATCTCTATATTCACTTTCCTTAAAATTCGAAAAAAGACTAAGCTGAGCTAGTGGTTTTTGTTTTATGAATATTATCCAGATTCAATAGTATGTATTTTTATTTTAAATTTGATGTGATAATTTTAAAGAGAAAACAAAACCAACCAACATACTCCATTCTAATAGAAATTGGCTGCAAATATTATTGCAATTTCAAGAAGTTTAGCTGGATTATAAATATCATACCAAACCGTTTTTCCAATTTATTTAGGATTTGATAAAAATAGATATAAAAAACAAAGAGATGAAACAAATTGTAGCAGCCACACAAATAATCGTTAAATAACAGAGAATATAACATAAGTAGTTGCCTGATTTAATTCTTCTAGGGCTTTTAGGAGTTTGCTTGTAAGCAGCGCCTATATATCTCCCACATATGTAATGGTTTGAACCCTAAAAAGAAAACCAAAATTATGAAGCAATTGGAGTTAGAATATGAGATTTAGGACAAATGAGAGTTTGCTTTTGCTTGAAAAATGCAATATCCCCAAACACTACAGCCAATTCTTGATTTTCGAGAATGAAGAACCCAATAATCAAAGAATATGGTTTAGGTGATGTGGCAACCGTGTAAACCCAATAATCAAAGGTGGTGCAACGACTTAGTTCACAGTTTTGGTGTTGGCTGTGGTGACAGTCGGTTTGGGGTTTCTGGAAGGATGGAAGAATATGAAGAAATGTGGTTTTGTTGGATATGTGTTGGTGTTGGTGTTGGTGATGGTGGTGATGCCTGGATAGGCTGAATACGTGACAGGTAGAGAGGACGATGCTCTGCATCCCTCAACTGAAGCCATGTGTAGCAATCATACGAAAACGTGGACAGCTATAAGATAGAATTCGAAATTACCATACTAACCTCGCAACTATTCATCTTTGGTTGTTAATTATACATAGTATAACTAGCTGATTACCCCGGGAATGTCCCGGTGTTGAAAAATCTAATATGACTTAATAAAAATGATAAAAGTAGAAAACATACAAATCGTAAACTTAGTCATACGGATCACTAATTCCCATCTATCAGCTCGTTTCTTGTGCGGCAATAGGTAATGGATTGCTTCACACATATCATGTAAAAGTAGACAAAAGATATTAAATATTGCGCAAAGAAGTTGTTGTTAATATTTATGCAAGATATAAACTTAAACTTAATACATAAAACCACTACCTCCAAAAGTGATAGTTCGCCTTCATCCTCTTGTTCGGTTAATCAATTCACATGCAACAACAACCAAAACCGAAAAAAATGAAAGGAAATGATAAATGTACTTTGGGGTTAAGACCACATATATGACTTGATAAAAATTAAATAAAGAAAACATACCAATCATAAACTAAATCACATGGTTCGACATTAAACAAACTATAATCATTACCAATGAAGTAGGAAAAGATACCTCAATCAACTTTGCAGCACTACGAAGATCGCGTGCAAGTGCATCCAAATTAGGTGTTGTGGCAGCATCCCACTGATGTAGTGTAGATTATTATACAACTGAACAAAAAAAAATCGGAAAATATCACAATATTGTATCGACATGCACCTTACTCGTCTCTGGCGTGCGCTTTTAGTGCACCTTACGTCTAGGCAACATGCTTTATGCCTTTACCAATTGCGCCTTGAGCCTTTAACTATCCAATCAATTAACAGAAAGAACTATCAATCAACTAATAGTTTGATGTTATAAAATCTGAAAAGCAAATATAGTATAAGAATCAAGTCCATCACTCCATCATGAATTTCATACAATGATCCAATGAAATCCTATAAACATCATCCATTATTCCATTAAATATACTGCTACCTCATTAACTACAGAATCAACTCATAGAATCAACTCATAAGAATTCAAGACATATAACACCGAATGCACCCACAAATCACAAATTCTATTTTCATATGCTATTAACTAAAAGTGATATTTATGTGGATACAAAGTAAAAAACATACAGTTTCATCAAATATAATCGTACTGTAACTTCAAAAAACCATATAATTTGAGTAACTCCGGATTGTGATTTTCACCGACGATGAGACTGACGGGAACCGTCCGTCACTTTAAGGCCCTCCTAATGCAAATCCTGAATTCTAATTACTAACCAGAAAAGTAGGATTAAAATTGTTGAATCTTACCTTGCCGAAACCGTAAACGTCGCTACTGATGAGCTTTCATCAATGAAACCATAGCCGTCGCTATTACCAGACAACACAGGACGGAGGAGGAGGCGTCGATGGAGGATGGCACCATACAAAATAATACCGACAACAACAATAATATAAACATAAAAATATACACATATAGGTTATTTTTCTGTATCTTGGAATACGTCAGTGGATATAAGGATATGGCTCACAATTTAAGATGATGCCTTGTATCAATTCCTTTTTTTTAACATGTAAAACTTTATCCAAGTGCAAGCTATATGTAATTTTTTTTTAATAATGATATATGAATGAATATTTCCTGTTAGTTATAAGTATTACGCGTTTGCGGCCGACGATGTGTTTTTCTCGAAACTGAATATGTGTCGTTGGATTTGATGGATGATTATACCTTTCCAGAGCTAACCATGGCAACGATGCCTCTGCTAAAAGACACAACTTTTTGCTGCCTTCTGGCTTGATGTATTACATTACAAACAATATTATAAAGTTTAGTTAATGTAAAGTTGAAAAAATAAAATAAAAATTAGATGCAGAAATTGACATACCGGACTGAGAGATTGATCGGGGACGACCCGGAAAGCCTAAGAAAACCGTTTACTGCAAAATCAAGCAACATTTAAATTTAATATTTAGAAGATCATAATATATGAACAAATCTATATGTAAGTGTCAAAATCTTAGTGGAGATATAGGTGAGGTTTTTGGCTGTAAAGATGAATAAAGATGATTATCGTGATGAAGGTTTAGAAGATTATTGTAGACACTCATCTAAGGTTAGGGTTTCTAATCTCCAAGTTTGATATTTAATTGTAGGTTATATTTGATTTATTAATTTTATTAAAAAAACAAAATTAAAAAAATTAAAAAAAAAAGCTTCACATAATGCCACGTGGCGGTTTCAAGGAGGGGTTGAATTTACCATTGAACGCCACGTCAGCAAAAGTGTTTTCTTTTATATATATATATAGATATTCAATAGTTAAAAAAGAAAAGTGAATTTAAATTAGAGAAATTGGATTTTAATAACCTGAACTATTAACTTATTGAATTTTGACATTCAATTTGGGTTAAGTCACTAACCCAACTAGTGTTTTGGCTGATGTGGCACCCCCAATCTAACTGGGTTAGTAATTCCACTCAAATTGGGTGGCAGAATACAATAAATTAATAGTACAAGTTATATGTAACAATTTTTTTAGATTGGGATGCCAATATCAATTTCAAATAATTCATGCTATTAAAATCTATTTCCCCTTAAAATTATCTCGTTTAAATATATGTAAAATTATAGGTTATGCTATTTGTATTTCATAACATTGTATGTCCTTTATATGAACTTTTGCACACTTTCTTCCTTTCTTTAGTTAACTTTTTGTGTTGGTTTCCTGCAAATGACTATTTTGTTATTATTCTTAAAGGATGCAATATGTATTTTCACTAACCTAAAATTTCTTTATTTTTATTTTATTTTATTTACATGACTTTTCTTTCTTTTTCTACCATTTTATTTTACAACTTATATTAAATATTATAATTATAAATTAAATGAATTTATATATTTTTATAAAATATAACTTTTTAAGTGTTAATTTATTATAAATTTAATTCCACTACATCGTAACCTGTACGTTGGATATAAATACGTCTTTGATTAATAATTTGAAGATGAAAATCTTGACGACCCACCAACCATATTATGTTCACATCACATGTAAACCTTATAATTTTATGTCAGTTTTAACTATTGATAATTTCATACTTTCAATTAGACCATGTGTAATGGTTGAAGCCCTTTAGGGGCGTTTTTTGTCATATGGACGCAATGTCAGCAAGAGAATTTTTAGCCAAAAATGGGTGTAGTGGTTCAAGCCCATTTCTTGCCCATTCAATCATTACCAAAAGATTAATTACTTCTACATTCTTTTTGTTCAATTACTTTCTAAATAAAAATAAAACCTAAAAATAGCTCAATTGGATAATTGGAACGGTGGTTTGGTATTTTCTAGAAATGCATTAATGAGGAATGAAAAATGGCAGGCATAAAGCGGCGTTATTACAAAAACGCCTCACCAAATTTAACTCCAATTAACGCCTTTATCTAATGGGTTTGTGGCGTGATTGAGCGTGGAAGAGGAGAATTAACGCCCCATTACAAGCAGTCTTACTTATATGAAACGTAGAACAATAAGGAGCCGTTTAGTTTAGTGAATGTTGCGTAAAGGAAATAGAAATAGAATTTGAATGGAATCCGTGAAAAGCTAAATGAGATGTTAGGTTGGTAAATCTTCGTTTATGGAATTGAAATATACAAAAAGATAAAAGAAAAAATTATCCATTAAAATAAAACACCTCTAAAAATAATATGCTATTGCTTATATTTTGATTTTTATTGATGCTATTTCATTTAAAGTTTTTGTTTCTCGCTATCTCATTTGGATTTCTTGAACTCGTCATGTTTTGATGACACTGGTTCTTGTATTTTCTATTTCAATTTTCGGAACACATTTGGTTTTTCTTTTTTTTTTTTTGAAAAACAACTTTCATTCAACCAACAAAACGGCAAACTATTCCAAGATGGAACACATTTGGTTAAATCAAATATATGAGCCCATTTTTTTTTAAACGGTCAACAAACATTTATGCTCGACTACCTAAGGAAGTCCTCACATTATGAACAGACCCCTATGACCAACTCAACGGAGGGACTTAAATTGAACATAAGAAATGAAGTATTCATTAAATCAAATATTATATTTGTTTGTGAGAGGAAGAATAAATGGGTAGAATGAACCACTAAATAATGAGAATAAAAACTAGTGTTTAGAAAAAGGGGAAATGGAATTTAATAATCCCAACTTTGGGGGGTTGGAAGGCAACAGTCCCAACTTGAAAATTGTAACACAGCAGTCCCAACTTGTCAACATTTTTATTTTAATGGTCCCAGACTTAACTCAGTTAAAAATCTCTGTTAAGTGCCACGTGGGCATCCCACGTGGCAATCCTACGTGGCAAAAAGTGATGGTCTGTCAAAAAAAAAGGTGGGGCCATGTCCACATAAGATTAATATTAATGTTTTATTATTATTTATAAAAACAGGGGCCCACAAACAATCTCTCACCATTACTAATACTACTTTTTCAATCAAAATCCAACATCCCCAAAAAATTCATCAGACCTCTTAAGAACCCTAGAACCCTAAATTGATGAACCCTAATTTTCAATCCTAAACAATAGCAATCAATCGTCTTCATCCTCATCAATCACCTTAAACATCTCTTACCAAATCAAATCACTCACCTTCACCTCATCAGCTTCGTCTGATACATCTCATCAATCGTCTTCATACTCATCAATCGTCTTCATCCTCATCAGCTTCGTCTTCATCCTCTTGTTAACAGTGACGGTGGATAGAAATAGAGAGAGCAGAGAGAAGAGTTGTAATGGTTTGATTGAATTAGGGTTACATCAGGAGGTGAAAATGAATCGTCTTCATCCTCATCAGCTTCATCCTCATCAATCGTCTTCATCCTCATCAGCTTCATCCTCATCAATCGTCTTCATCCTCATCAGCTTCGTCTTCATCCTCATCAGCTTCGTCTTCATCCTCTTGTTAACAGTGACGGTGGATAGAAATAGAGAGAGCAGAGAGAAGAGTTGTAATGGTTTGATTACTCAGGAGGTGAAAATGGTGAGGAGGTTAGGGGGAAAGGGGGAGGGGTGGAGATGTGGTTAGGGGTGGTGAATGGGAAGTCGGGGAGGTGTCGGATTTGGTGTGGGTGGAGAGTCAGCTTGAGGATTTGAGGAGGAAATCGATGTGGTGTAGGAATGTGTATTGTTTAAATTCCATTCTGAGAAGAATAGTGGGTTCAGGCGGTGGAGGTGGTTGCAGATGGCGGGTTCAGGCGGTGGAAGTGGTTGCAGATGGCAGCGGTGGTGGTGGTTGATGGCAGCGGTAGGTGGTTGTGGTGAAGATGATGAAGAGATGATGATGATGAAGATGTAATATTATATATATATATTATATATATAATATATAATTCTTTATTATTATTATTAAATTTGTCGGTCCCACTTTTTTTTTTTAAGAAAAATAATTATATTTGATTAAAACCTTGTGGGGGGCCCATATTTTTTTCCAACTAGACAGATTTTGCCACGTTGGACTGCCACGTAGGATGCCTACGTGGCACTTAACTGGAAAAACTAACTGAGTTAAGTCTGGGACCATTAAAATAAAAATGTTGACAAGTTGGGACTGCTGTGTTACAATTTTCAAGTTGGGACTGTTGCCTTCCAACCCCCCAAAGTTCGGATTATTAAATTCCATTTCCCCTTAGAAAAATATGAAAGAATTAACCATGAATTGATATCATGGGTTTTGGTCATGGGAAGCGATAGACAATGGTTTTTTGGTAATTTAAATAAAAACATTCTAACGGAATGTTTAAAGTTCTTTACTCGGTTGAAGAAAATTTTAGGGCCTTCCATTGATTAAGAGAACAATCCAATTCCATTTTCACCTAATTTCAACAAAACATGATTTTGATGGAAAACATTGCAATTCCAATTTCATTACTTCTAAAAGATTTCGTGAACCAAACAGGTCGTAACTTTTAAATAAGTAATGAAGAACCCTAACAGTATTCCTTAGCGAAAAATTATTGTCATTTAGTTAATATAAGTAATATTTAAAATAATGTAATTGTTACATACAATAAGTATTTATATTGTAACTACAGATATGGGAATAGGGATGGCCATGAGTCGCGTTTGGGACGGGTTTAGGTAGTCCCAACCTCATACCCAGTCTCAAAATCCATCGAGTTTATATCGGGTAATTACCTATCGGGTATCGGGTATACCCACGGGTTTTGGGTAAATCCATTAATTTTTAAAACTTACTCACTGGAAATATCCGACCAAAAATCCGTCGAGTATCTATTGGGTAAGTACTAACCAATTACATTTGGCATTATTAAATATGTATGTAAATCATTACAATGTATAAATATAAAATACCTAAAGCATATAAAAATACTCGAAGACATAGATAACAAATAGTATAAACTATTTTTTGGTAATTTTTAGCACAAGATGACTTTCTAATCGGGTAATCGGGTATATCATTAAATCCCAAACCCGTCCCAATCCCTTGAAAAAAATAAAAACTAATCCCATACCCGATTACCCGTCCTAAATGTGTCGGGTTTGATTGTCATCCCTATATGGAAATGTAACTACTAAGGTATATAAGTTTTTCTATGAGTAATGTAGCTTGGATTACGAAAATGATCTTATTTAATTAATCAATTTATTAATTTTACTCTTGCATTAAAATTATTTAAAAATCGAACTCGAAAAAAATATTACAAGTTATCTCATTTTTAGTGATTTTAAAAAACTAAACAAGAAAATAGTCAATAGAAAATAAATATTAAAAATCTATAAAATTAATTACATTTTCTACAAAAGATTAAAACTAACTAATTAATATTATCTAAATATAAGTTTATAGAATAAAAGTAGTAAAAGAAAAAAAAATACAAGATTGGTTAGAGTTACATACTTTGTCCTTTACAGAATACTATATGACAGTTACAATTACTCAGACTAATAATCCGTAGGTTAGTTAGCCCCTAGATGTTCAGACCATAACCAGGTTCGTTTGAAAACACGTTGACTGTTTAACCGACCAATTGTACAAGACTCGACATCCCATTGGTGACCCGAGACTCCACGTGTTAACCTCATACTCTAAGTCATGCAAATCATGCAACCATGCTTAACACGTGTTAAAGTTCAACAAGTCTAGCACATAGTTCAATCAACGTATAAATAAGTCCGAGCATGTGTTACCATGTTACTAGGTATGATACGGGGTTCCTAGCATGTTCCTAGGTGTCAAACCGGGTCTCGGAATGCTAAAATATACTTACAGCAGCAGTACATGCGATTAGGAGAGGTCAACTAGCAATTAGGAAAGTCAACTGGTGATTAGGAAGGCTAATCGCCTTCCCTGAAGGTGATTGGGCTCTAATCGCCCTCAAACACAGGCGATTAGGCCTATTCTAGTGCCCTATAGGCGATTAGGGCTATAAGACATGCAATTCAGAGTTTAACTAGTGATTAGGATCGTAATCACGTGCTGTGAAGGCGATTAGGCCCCCAATCGCCCTCCCTATAGGCGATTAGGATCCTAATTGCCTTCAGCATAGGCGATTGGGCTCCTAATCGCCTTCAGCATAGGCGATTAGGGCCCCCAATCGCCCCCTGCAGTGCTGTTCTGGTTTTTCGCGCGTTTAACCCTCCAAATCAGATCCGGAACGTGTGGAAACACCAAATATTAATCATACAACATTATCAAACATATTTCAAGCAAAACCCCTAGGTTATCATCATCCTATCAGTCCCGAATGCGAGCGTTTTCCCAAAATAGCACACTTAGCATGTAAACATCACATCAACATGCACAAACTCACCCTAAATGGCAAATACTCGGATTTCATCATGTAACAACGTTGTCCGATCATTCCCTACTGTTCTAGCATCATCCTAGAGCAAACCCTAACATCATATAGCTAACAAAACTCATCATATCATCCTTAATCATACAAAATCATTCAAATGGGTCAAAATATCAACATCTACAACACACAACTAAAACCGTCCAAACTCCTAGGACATCATCATACTAACACATACAAGCTGTAAACACCTTAATAACACAAGAACAATCATTTTTCAATCATAAAAATCCTATCTTTAATCATATACAACACATACAACATGCATGAGAGTTTGGGCCTGTTTATAAACGATTTTTAATAGCTTTTCAAAGACATAAAAGTTTATAAATCAGGTCTGGACCTTTAGGGAGCAAAATATAATCATACAAAGGTTTGGGGATGAAGAACACACCTTGGATTTATGAGAAAATGATGTGTAAAGCTTGGAAATGTGTGTTTTGATGCAAAAACGTGTTCCAGAGGGTGTTTGTGAGTTGGGATAGGTTATGGGACGGCTAGGGTTGCACTAATGGTGTTTTGGAGGTCAAGGGTGGTATTTATAGGCGTTTCTAGTCGTTTAAAACACGTCAGGCGATTACGCAGCAGTATCAGGCGATTAGGGCTCCTAATCGCCTATAGCTATAGGCGATTAGGGCCCAATCGCCCTTAGACCCTCCCTAATCGCCCTCCTATTGGCGATTACAAGGCCCAATCGCCACTAAGGTCTGCACAATCGCCTTAAGCACTGCGTAATCACCTATAATGTCATGCAATCGCGTGTAATCACCGTTTCAACATATGTAAACACGTATATACATACCGACACGTCACATAGCAATTATGCACACATAAATCATGAAAACAAACACGTTCACCTTCGTTCACCAATTCCCGGGACTCGAGACTTGTGTGTTTACTAAGGTTCGACGATTCTACGAATCGTCAATTCTTGTACACCTGGTTATTGACTGACATTTAATGACCCTCTAGACCGTAGTAACGACTCCCGAACCATAACACGACTCAACCGACCCAGTTAAGTATAATATACGCGTGACTCGCTAAGATAGACTTTAACCCAATCAATGTTAACAACCTGAGTTTGCCGGGTGTCACATCATCCCCACGTTAAAAGAATTTTCGTCCCGAAAATTGCACAAGTTCCAAAAAGAAAACGACAAAGAGATAGAAACCAAGAGAGAGAATTTACCCGATTTGTCACATCATCCCCACGTTAGAAGGAATCTCGCCCCGAGATTCATTCAGCTGCAGTGGTAACATGTCTCGATTCAAAAGCACGCTTAGGAAAGAGGTGAGGATATTTGGACTTCATCTGATCCTCCCGTTCCCAAGTGTATTCCGGTCCACGGTTCGAGTTCCAGAGAACTTTAACATTATGGATTTTACTCCGACGAAGGCTACGAATCTTGTAATCAAGGATCTCAACAGGTTCCTCCACAATGCGAAGACGATCATCAACCTTGATCTCTTCGAGTGGAACAATAAGAGATTCATCAGCCAAGCACTTCTTCAAGTTAGACACATGGAAGACGTTATGCACATTACCGAGCTCTGCAGGTAAATCGAGCCGATACGCCACCGGTCCAATCCGTTCCAGGATTGCAAACGGTCCAACATATCGAGGGTTAAGTTTGCCACGCTTCCCAAAGCGTATGACGCCCTTCCATGGTGAAACCTTCAGAAGTACTCTGTCCCCAACCTGGAACTCTAATGGTTTGCGACGACGATCGGCATAACTCTTCTGTCGATCCCGTGCCGCCGCCAAACGGTTACGAATTTGTACGATCTTTTCCGAAGTTTCGTACACAAGCTCTGGCCCAGTGAGTTGACTCTCACCCACCTCAGCCTAACAAAGAGGATACCGACATTTCCGCCCGTACAGAGCCTCGAACGGAGCCGCCTTGATGCTGGAATGGTAACTGTTGTTGTAGCAAAACTCCACTAACAGTAGGTGAGTCTCCCAACTCTTGCCAAAATCAATCACACACACCCGAAGCATGTCTTCCAAAGTTTGAATCGTTCGCTCACTCTGGCCGTCAGTTTGTGGATGGTAAGCCGTACTCATATCCAACTGGGTACCCAAAGCTTTGTGCAAAGATTTCCAGAAATGCGAAGTGAAGTGAGAATCACGATCAGAAATGATAGAAACAGGCACTCCGTGCTTGGAAACAATTTCCTTAAGGTAGAGACGAGCCAAACGATCCATAGTGTCGGTTTCCTTAATGGCAAGAAAGTGAGATGATTTTGTCAACCGATCAACAATCACCCATATCTTATCGGAACCATTAGGTGACTTAGGTAGTTTTGTGACAAAATCCATCGTGATCCGCTCCCACTTCCATTCAGGAATTTCAGGTTGCTGCTGGAGACCAGAAGGCTTCTGATACTCCACCTTGACCTTAGCACAGGTCAAGCATTTTGTAACACCCCAAAATCTCTAAACTGTATTTTATGATAATCTAAGCACATGTGGCTTTTAAACTGAACCGCACGAAACACGACTTATGCGAATTTCCTAGTCTCGGGGAATTAACTCCGTCAACCTTGTTAACTAAACAAGGCTTAAACATTTATACGAGACTAACTCGATTAGTGTCTTGAACTAGTACATACTTAACGAAATATGGGAGGGGTTAAAAGTGCCAAATAACCAAATTGAGTTTGGTTGAATACTTAAAAAAAAAGATGAAAGAAAACACACACACACAAACTTCTGGAAATCGATCCATACACCTCCCAAAACACACACTTAAGCTCAAACTCAAGAACAAGTTCAATCAAGGATGAAATCAAGGGGCTTTTGTGTGCATTAGCCCTAAAACGAATCTCCCAAGCCTAATACACACCAAGGTAACATTTTATTTGACTAAATTTAATGGTATGTTTATGCTTGGGTGTGATGAAAATCATGGATTGTTATAAAAACGTGAATTAAGGGCTTGTAATGGTTACTCTAGTATGAGGAAACCATAATACGTGTTAATTTGTGTGTGTTAAGCAAAATCTTTGTGTGAAGATTATATCTTTGTAATTCATGTTATAAAGTTAAATGGGTTTCTTGGTGGATTGGTAGGAACCACCTTTAAACCATGAAATACTAGCTTTAGTAAATGACAAGCTATGATTAAGATGTTTATAGGAATGCTAGACATGTTAATCTTGGTTAAGGATGGATCCATGAGGTCCCCAAGTCTTAAAATTAAAGCTAGGGAAATCACGCCTACCAAGTGTTTGATAAAATGCCTCAATGAAACTCGATTTCACTTGGGCATAGATAATTTGTGAAAACTTGTATTCTGGTGAAACACGACCAAAAATGCGTGTAGACAAGTAAAGATTAGGTTCTAACAACCTAAGTAATCATTCGCCTCATAGGTGCGGATACAAGAGACTTTGGATAGCCAAGGAGTCTCGGATTGAGGTAAAGAGGAAGCACGCATAAGGTAAGTCACTCGATGGCTTAAATCTCAATATAATCCTAGTATGTTTATATGCTTAGTTATACTTTTGTATGTATATTTGAAACTAGTCATTGGAATGTCACAAAAGAAGCTTAAACGAGATTCATAATTCATAGAAAACGGCCTTAGAGGAAGGTTGTCAATATCCCAATTAGGCTCACAGGTCAATTGGGTGAAACACTAGTAGAGAAGGACCTAAACCGAGGGTCAACATTATGCCAATATCGATTGTTTTTAATTGCTTGAGTATATTCGTAGACTTTATGTTAGTAATCTCAAGCTAGTCTAGAAGCAAAAAGGGGCGCGAGCTAAGGTAAGTCCTACTAGGAATCAAATCTTGTACTCATACCATTGCGATATTGACTTGCTAGGCAACCACTCCCCAAGTGATAAGTGACCGGTAATCCGTTATACCAATGGGCAATGTAGACCGGGTGCTTGAAATTGCGCATAAATGGCCCACGGGGCCATAGACGCTAAGGTAGCGCCACAACGGCGTATTGCCCAAGGGAAATCTTGAAAACTACCTCTATTGATGAGGGATTAATAAAAATCAGGTCGTGAATCGATTGGGGAGAGAGTTAGGAAGAATGGAGATACTTAAAGGTAACGAGGACAAGCCCCCGATAAAACCCATGTGCCCAAGCTTAGTCCAAACCCGCCATTGGTAAGTGTTGGGTAAGCTAGAACCGGATAGTTAGCTAATCTCCCAGGTGTGAACCTTGACTATGTCTTTAGATGAGCATATGTCCAACTTTGGCCTTGGTTTTAGGCGAATACTACTAAACGGGTCGATTTGGATAAAAACAACATATGCATGTAATAACGGAAAAGGGAACTTGATCAATGACATCTTATAAGCATGATATAATGGTGTTAACTAAGTCCCCAAGTGTCCCTAGGAAGGGCCTTGAACATGGGTTTAAAAGCATCCAAATCCCCTTTAAAAACTAGTCAAGATGTTAGTTTCACAATTTTTTTGTGCAGCAGCATGCGCCTAGGACGCCCAGACATGCGCCTAGGACGCCCAACTGATAGACTTCGGACGCCCAAGTCCTTCTGGAGACGCCCATCAGGACGCTGGGCAACGTCCAGGACGCCCAGAAGTGCGTCTAGGACGCTCAGCCTATTTTTGTTTGATTTTCGTTGTTTTGGGGCCGTAAGCTACGGCCGGTCTTTTTCCTTCGCCTTATGCTGGCTGTTTTATTCAATTACATGACTAAACTAACACACATTCATGGGTTTGTTTTTCATATTCAACCCTAGGTATATAACTCGGAGTATGGATGATGATCAAGCTCATTTTGTGAAGAACCGAACGTTTCATCGTGTTAGCTTCCGCATAGACTCTTGATTTTGGGTGTAAAACTTAAGTCTTTTTGGGTTGAAATCATTGTGAATAACCTAGTACTTATGTCAAGTGTTTCAAAGTCGTGTTTTGTACATATCTGTTAACGTCTTAACATGGTTTTTGGTAATAGTATCACATGTTCAACCCTTATTTTATTCGTTAAACACATGAGAATGGGTTAGGGTCTTACAAGTGGTATTCAGAGCCCAAGGTTAAACGAGTTAAGCGTTCGGTTCAAGCTTGATCATCAATCCGGTAAGGAATTCATTTCGAAAACGTAATAATCTAGTCGAAAATGATCTACATCATGATTGAACACGAGTCAATTAGGAATGAACTAAGGGAATAGTGTATTAAACACTAACGCCCAGGAAACACACCAATTACACGGTGATGGTGAGCTATGACTCAGCCGAACCGAAAATTGGGGAAATCTAGTCGTATCACTTAGATGATGCAATGGACTGAGTGCAAGAAGAATTTAGAAATTCGAAAACATGAAATTTCAACTACACGGTCAGGGCGAACCAGAAATTAGGGAATAGATGCATAGAATACTTAAAACTCGGACAAATGCCAATCACACGGCCATAGTGGGCTAAGGCTCAGCCGAACCGAGAATTGGAAGGCATGATCGCATCAACAAGACTGCCCGATCAGATAAAACACAAATAGCTTAATAACGCGGGTATACAAAAATACATTAGACAAATAGACAAGAATGTTTCTATTATACAAGATGCATGACCAGAAATTGCCCACTTGGAGAGTACCGTGGTGATCGCGATAAGATCACCGTGTCATGTGTGGATTGCTTACCCTGGCCAGGTAAGTGTTAAACACATGGTGCGGTGGGCTTCTCATGATCTACACTTCTACCCTTCACGTGACAAGGACTGGGTCAGGGGAGAAAGGCATGTTAACTTCTCCAAAAATATAACTCGCGAGGTCATATAACAAGGAAGTATTGCCAAACAACTTAAGAGGCCGGGTAGACCTGGTAAGTAAAACCAAAGCATAAATGACCCACGGGGTCATAGAACCAAGGGTATTACCACAACGGTTACACGGACCAAGGTAAGACTTGAACCTTAATCAAAGGTTAAGTCATAACTAAACTCGAACCTTTATAGAAGGTTGAATTCGTAAATAGACTTGTACTTTAATCAAAGGTTAAGTCATAAAACCTTTATAGAAGGTTGAATTCGTAAATAGACTTGAACCTTAATCAAAGGTTAAGTCATAACTAAACTCGAACCTTTATAGAAGGTTGAATTCGTAAATAGACTTGAACCTAAATGAAAGGTTAAGTCATAACTAAACTCGAACCTTTATAGAAGGTTGAATTCGTAAATAGACTTGTACCTTAATCAAAGGTTAAGTCATAACTAAACTCGAACCTTTATAGAAGGTTGAATTCGTAAATAGACTTGAACCTTAATCAAAGGCTAAGCCACAGTTAAACTCGAACCTTTAAAGAAGGTTAAATTCGTAAATGAAATTGAACCTTAATCAAAGGTTAAGTCATAATTAAGCTCGAACCTTTATAGAAGGTCAAATTCGTAAATGAAGGTGAACCTTAATCAAAGGTTAAGTCATGAATAAACTCGAGCCCTAATCGAACGTTAATACGTAAGCAGACTTGAACCATAATCAAATGTTAAGTCATGAACACAAACGAGTCTTGACTATAGGATGAATCGCAAGTAAATCAATCGAACCTTAACTGAAGGTCAAACCATAACAAATCTGAGTCTTAACCGAAGGTTAAACTGTAAACCAAACTAGACCCTAGTCGAGGGTTAGTTAAACAGTAAAGGTTAAACCTTCATGAAAAAAAAAATCACAGATGAATCTGAACCATACTTGAGCGGTTAACTCGTATTCCAACATGAACCCCATACTGAGGTAAAACAAAAGGCCAAGATTCGGGCTAAGCTCAAGGTTAAGTTATACTTAAACTTGACTCATAATAAATTCGTGAAAGCCTACGGGAAAATATGAACTATGCGTCACACAATTCATATTAAATTCATGAAAGCCTACGGGCAAATGTGAACAATGCGTCACACTAATTATAATGAATTCGTGAAAACCTACGGGCAATTGTGAACTAAGTATCATACTAAATCATAATGATCTATGAAAGTTCACGGGCAACCAAGAACTACGCGTCTCGCTAAATCAGAATGCAAACGAGAATAAAACCACACGGGGCAAGCGTGAACTATGATTCACCCGAAACCAAACTAAAAACATGGTTCTAGAATGTGAAACCACGTTAAATAAAAGAAGAAATTAAACGCTAAACCAAAAAGGGAGCTCGTAGGAGACCCTGGAATACCGGAGGTGCATCCGCACCAGAGGAACAATCCTAGCCTCGAGCAAGGATCGTGTCAGAGTAAACAATGATTGATGTGGCCTAATGAAGGCATGTCAAAAACAAACAAAGCAAGATAAACCTCATGGGCCTTAGCACATGATGGATGAATGGACAATCGAAAGTCTAAAATATATAGATGGCTGTGAATCGCAGAAATAAAAGCAATGCCTTCATAATAAGCAAAATACGATCCACTGGACCACTATGCATACGAATACTAAAGAAAGAAAACATAAGTAAATAGACTTGTGTGAATAAACATGGTAATGTGACACCATGACACACAGACAAGCAAGGACTCTTGTGAGAAACGATGAATTGATATAAGGGTCCATAGCTCCTGAGCGACAAAAATAAACAGAAACGGATCATAGTTTAGGAACAGACCCTGTAAGGGTGAACCAGTAAAGGAATTGCCTTGGAACCAAAGCGTTCCGAGGAGTTAAATACAAACATAATCCGGAAGGGGATTTGAAGACGAGGTGTTATATATGCAATAATACCTAGATAAATAAAAGAGTCGGAAGACTCATGTTAAATCTCAAATAAGATGCTTGCGAGAGCTAGAAATGTAAATTCGAAAGGCTAGATAAGAAAGGGTCACGAACCCTATGCTAATTCTATCGATAGGATAAAAATCCTAAAAACCCGGGGCAAGTAGATAATAGGTGAGCAATCGCCTGGAATTAGTTTCGACTGAGAATTGAAACTCACATACCAAAATTCGGGTAAAGTGGTGCCAATTCGCGTTAAAGTACACAGAAATAGGTTAATTGCTATCTAAAGTATTATATGGAGGATTCCATGGGTTATTCAAACTTGAATGAGTATACAAAATACTAGCCCAGGCGCGGGCCTCTAAACTAGAATAAATATACATGTTAAATGGATGTGTGACTTGTACAAAGTCCAACAATTTAACTCAAAATTTTGTCGGCGGTGTGTAAAAACACATCAGAAGTCGTAGTCATTGGATTAAATGACTGACTAAAACATGCGACTTATGAAACTTAAGTCTACTATAACCGAAAACCCTGATGAATTAACTATTCCCAGAATTAGCAATCGGGTAGTAAGAAAACGAATGATAAACCGTTAATATCCTAGTGATAACTATGCAATCACTAGAAAGATCAAACAGGTCAAGTGAATTCGTCACCACTAGGACCCAGAGGGATGCATAAATATACCTAAGCGTAGTGACAGGTGAAAACACCCTTAAAAAGGACACGCGTTGTCTAGGACAAGGAAGACGTGAGGTGCGGAAAGGACTCGATACTTTCCGGTAAAACCATGACATTATAATAGGCCTTGGAGCCAAAATCAAATGGAAATTAAAACCACGTTGAGTGTGGTTAAAGGTCTTTGGGAAGCCGTATGATAACCAAACCCAATATGTGCCTCAGTGCATGGAAATGATTCTAAGTAGAGTAAATAATTAAACGTACACCCTAAGCCTTCGGGGACTTAAGGCTTCTAAACACACAAAAGAGTTAAATCGATGGCTCTTGGACAAACCAGGACACCTGCGGGTGCCTAAACTAGAATAATCTCCCGTAAAGGTAAACGAATATGCATACATAAACTTAGAGGCGTAATCAAATTCCATTAAAATAACCCTCATCGAGGAGGAATAAAACTCAAGGTCAACCATGAGGCGCGACCCATGGGAATATATATATATATATATATCCGGTTTCGAGGACGAAACCCTCATTAAGGGGGGTGGAGTTGTAACACCCCAAAATCTCTAAACTATATTTTATGATAATCTAAGCACATGTGGCTTTTAAACTGAACCGCACGAAACACGACTTATGCGAATTTCCTAGTCTCAGGGAATTAACTCCGTCAACCTTGTTAACTAAACAAGGCTTAAACATTTATACGAGACTAACTCGATTAGTGTCTTGAACTAGTACATACTTAACGAAATATGGGAGGGGTTAAAAGTGCCAAATAACCAAATTGAGTTTGGTTGAATACTTAAAAAAAAAGATGAAAGAAAACACACACACACAAACTTCTGGAAATCGATCCATACACCTCCCAAAACACACACTTAAGCTCAAACTCAAGAACAAGTTCAATCAAGGATGAAATCAAGGGGCTTTTGTGTGCATTAGCCCTAAAACGAATCTCCCAAGCCTAATACACACCAAGGTAACATTTTATTTGACTAAATTTAATGGTATGTTTATGCTTGGGTGTGATGAAAATCATGGATTGTTATAAAAACGTGAATTAAGGGCTTGTAATGGTTACTCTAGTATGAGGAAACCATAATACGTGTTAATTTGTGTGTGTTAAGCAAAATCTTTGTGTGAAGATTATATCTTTGTAATTCATGTTATAAAGTTAAATGGGTTTCTTGGTGGATTGGTAGGAACCACCTTTAAACCATGAAATACTAGCTTTAGTAAATGACAAGCTATGATTAAGATGTTTATAGGAATGCTAGACATGTTAATCTTGGTTAAGGATGGATCCATGAGGTCCCCAAGTCTTAAAATTAAAGCTAGGGAAATCACGCCTACCAAGTGTTTGATAAAATGCCTCAATGAAACTCGATTTCACTTGGGCATAGATAATTTGTGAAAACTTGTATTCTGGTGAAACACGACCAAAAATGCGTGTAGACAAGTAAAGATTAGGTTCTAACAACCTAAGTAATCATTCGCCTCATAGGTGCGGATACAAGAGACTTTGGATAGCCAAGGAGTCTCGGATTGAGGTAAAGAGGAAGCACGCATAAGGTAAGTCACTCGATGGCTTAAATCTCAATATAATCCTAGTATGTTTATATGCTTAGTTATACTTTTGTATGTATATTTGAAACTAGTCATTGGAATGTCACAAAAGAAGCTTAAACGAGATTCATAATTCATAGAAAACGGCCTTAGAGGAAGGTTGTCAATATCCCAATTAGGCTCACAGGTCAATTGGGTGAAACACTAGTAGAGAAGGACCTAAACCGAGGGTCAACATTATGCCAATATCGATTGTTTTTAATTGCTTGAGTATATTCGTAGACTTTATGTTAGTAATCTCAAGCTAGTCTAGAAGCAAAAAGGGGCGCGAGCTAAGGTAAGTCCTACTAGGAATCAAATCTTGTACTCATACCATTGCGATATTGACTTGCTAGGCAACCACTCCCCAAGTGATAAGTGACCGGTAATCCGTTATACCAATGGGCAATGTAGACCGGGTGCTTGAAATTGCGCATAAATGGCCCACGGGGCCATAGACGCTAAGGTAGCGCCACAACGGCGTATTGCCCAAGGGAAATCTTGAAAACTACCTCTATTGATGAGGGATTAATAAAAATCAGGTCGTGAATCGATTGGGGAGAGAGTTAGGAAGAATGGAGATACTTAAAGGTAACGAGGACAAGCCCCCGATAAAACCCATGTGCCCAAGCTTAGTCCAAACCCGCCATTGGTAAGTGTTGGGTAAGCTAGAACCGGATAGTTAGCTAATCTCCCAGGTGTGAACCTTGACTATGTCTTTAGATGAGCATATGTCCAACTTTGGTCTTGGTTTTAGGCGAATACTACTAAACGGGTCGATTTGGATAAAAACAACATATGCATGTAATAACGGAAAAGGGAACTTGATCAATGACATCTTATAAGCATGATATAATGGTGTTAACTAAGTCCCCAAGTGTCCCTAGGAAGGGCCTTGAACATGGGTTTAAAAGCATCCAAATCCCCTTTAAAAACTAGTCAAGATGTTAGTTTCACAATTTTTTTGTGCAGCAGCATGCGCCTAGGACGCCCAGACATGCGCCTAGGACGCCCAACTGATAGACTTCGGACGCCCAAGTCCTTCTGGAGACGCCCATCAGGACGCTGGGCAACGTCCAGGACGCCCAGAAGTGCGTCTAGGACGCTCAGCCTATTTTTGTTTGATTTTCGTTGTTTTGGGGCCGTAAGCTACGGCCGGTCTTTTTCCTTCGCCTTATGCTGGCTGTTTTATTCAATTACATGACTAAACTAACACACATTCATGGGTTTGTTTTTCATATTCAACCCTAGGTATATAACTCGGAGTATGGATGATGATCAAGCTCATTTTGTAAAGAACCGAACGTTTCATCGTGTTAGCTTCCGCATAGACTCTTGATTTTGGGTGTAAAACTTAAGTCTTTTTGGGTTGAAATCATTGTGAATAACCTAGTACTTATGTCAAGTGTTTCAAAGTCGTGTTTTGTACATATCTGTTAACGTCTTAACATGGTTTTTGGTAATAGTATCACATGTTCAACCCTTATTTTATTCGTTAAACACATGAGAATGGGTTAGGGTCTTACACATTTGCTCACGTAGGAGGCTATATCCGCCTTCATGTTTGGCCACCAGTAGAGTACCTTTAGGTCTTGGTACATCTTGTCCGAGCCGGGATGAACGGAATACCGGGATTTGTGAGCCTCATCCAAGACAAGCTCCCGTAATCCCCCGAATAAAGAAACCCATATGCGTTCTGCGAAGTAGCATAGGCCGTCAGGCCTTCGTTCAAGGTGCTTGTCGGCACCATGCATGGTCTCAGCTTTAAGGTTTTTCTCATTCAAAGCTTCTAGTTGCGTAGAACGGATTTGGTCAGGTAGAGAGGAATGGATGGTGAGCTGCAACGCCCGAACGCGACGAGGGTTTGCTGATTCCTTCCTGCTCAAGGCGTCTGCTACCACATTCGCCTTGCCAGGATAGTACTTAATGGCGCAGTCATAGTCGTTCAGGAGTTCAACCCAGCGACGCTGTCGCATGTTCAGGTGTTGTTGGTCGAAAATATGCTGGAGACTCTTGTGATCGGTGTAGATGGTGCATTTGGTACCGTACAAGTAATGCCTCCAAATTTTCAACGCGAACACCACTGCACCCAACTCCAAGTCATGGGTGGTATAGTTCCTCTCGTGAACCTTGAGTCGACGAGAAGCGTAGGAAATCACTTTCTCGCGTTGCATCAACACGCAACCGAGACCCCGAATAGAAGCGTCACAGTAAACCACGAAATCCTCAGTGCCCTCAGGCAAAGACAGGATAGGAGTAGAACAAAGTTTAGACTTCAACTTTTGGAACGCTGACTCTTGCGGTTCACCCCAGTCGAATTTCCTGTCTTTCTGAGTAAGAGAGGTGAGGGGTTGATCGATCTTCGAAAACCCCTGAATGAAACGACGGTAGTAAACCGCAAGACCTATGAATTGTCACACCTCAAATGGCGTCTTTGGTGCTTCCCGGTCCTTGATTGCTTCGATCTTAGCCGGATCGACATGAATCCCTAGTTCATTTACCACGTGCCCTAGGAATTGAACTTCGCGTAACCAAAAGTCACATTTCAAGAACTTAGCATAAAGCTGTTCCCGTCGCAGAAGTTCCAAGACCAACCGCAAGTGTTCCTCGTGTTCGGCTTTGTTTTTGGAGTAAACCAGGATGTCATCAATAAACACGATGACGAACTTATCAAGATAAGGTTTGCAAACGCGGTTCATCAAATCCATGAAAACCCCCGGTGCGTTAATGAGACCGAAAGGCATGACCAAGAACTCAAAATGGCCATAACGTGTACGAAAGGCAGTCTTCGCAATGTCTGCTTCCTGCACGCGCAACTGGTGGTAGTCGGACCTTAAGTCAATCTTTGAATAGTAGCTGGAACCCTGGAGCTGGTCAAAGAGATCATCTATACGAGGGAGAGGGTAACGGTTCTTGATGGTTGGTTACTTTGGTCAGCTCTCTGTAATCCACACACATCCGAAGGTTTCCATCTTTCTTCTTCACGAACAAAATCGGGGCTCCCCAAGGCGAAGAACTTGGTCTGATAAAACCCTTATCCAAGAGTTCCTGCAACTGGCTAGATAATTCCTGCATCTCGGGAGGAGCAAGACGGCAGGGGGCCCGAGCAATAGGAGCAGCGCCCGGCACAAGATCAATACCGAACTCAACCTGACGATGGGGAGGAAGATCAGGCAAATCATCGGGAAAAACATAAGGGAAGTCGCGAACCACTGGGATATCCTCGATCTTCTTCTCATCGGTAGAAGAAACAGAAAGAAGTGCCAAAATAGCCGAACAACCCTTTCGAAGGTACTTAAGGGCTTTCATGGTGGAGATGAGACTTAGCGGAGCACCGCTCTTCTCACCATGCACCAAAAGGAACTCTCCATCCGGGAGAGGGATCCGAATAACCTTGTCAAAACAAACGATCTCCGCACGATACAACGATAACCAATCCATGCCTACAATAACATCAAAGCTACCCAAGGGTACAGGCATAAGGTCGATGGGGAAAGACAAACCCGACAACTCTAGTTGACACTCCCGAAGGACACAAGTCGCTTCAATCTTTTTACCGTCAGCCAACTCGATCAAATACTTAGCCTCTAAAGGGGTGGGTACTAAATCTAGCAATCGGCTAACTTCCAAAGATATGAAACTTCTATCGGCACCGGAATCAAACAAAACAGTAACAGAGCGATTATTGAGAAGGAACGTACCGGTAACCGTGTCGGGATCCTGTTTAGCCTCCACGGCTCCAATGACAAAGGCGCGTGCGTTCCTGCCACCGCCTCCGTTGTTCCCATTACCGTTCCTGTCCTTCACATCTCCGCCCTGTTTCAGTTTCGGGCAATCCTTCTTGAAATGTCCAACCTCACCACAGTTAAAACAACCCTGTTTCCCTGAAGTCCCCTGAGCAGCAGGAGCAGGGACAATAGTACGACCCTGAGAAGACAAAAGATTCACCTTACAGTCCTTAGCATGATGCCCCAACTGCTGACAACGGTGACAACGTGCCTTATCACAATTCCCCGGATGATGAAACCCACACTTGTTGCACTTTGGATGTTTCCCAGCATAACCACCCTGCTTCGATCCCGAAGAAGAAGAACCCCAACATCATACTTCTTACCTTGCTGTGACGGAGCTGGTGCTAAACCCTTCCCAACATTATCCCACTTGCGCTTGTTACTTTCAGTAGTTTTGACAGTCGAACCACGGGCAGGCAAAATACCCTCATTCACCTTCAGATTAGTCATCCTATGAGCTGATCGAACCACGTCCGCATAAGTAGGAAGATTTCCCGCAGCCACCAACCCTGCTATCTCTGGTACTAGCCCCGAAATGTAGTGCTCGATCCTCCTGTATTCTGGTACGTGCAAATCAGGAAGACAGTTACACATCAAAAATACCGACTCCACCTTCTCCAGCCACTTGAGCAAGCCCACTGCCCCCTCAGTGCCAGAGAAATCATAGGGTTTACAGTCCCGAAACATCTTGTACGTGCACATAGCTGGGGGTGGGTTAACAACACCACCTGAAATGAAACACGTAAGAAAACCACAAAAGAAAGATACCATGCTCATAACGAGGCAAAGCTGATAAGATCAACTTAGCGCCATGAGCATTGTGTCCTGCCTGAAAGGCAGCTTGCAGCAAGTTGTTCAGGTCTTCCTGCGTTAGGTTCACACCTCCACGACCACCGCCACCATCGCGTCCACCAGTACGGCCACCTCTACGTCCTCCACGCACTCCAGACATGATTCTGGCAACAAGAACGAGGAAATTCAGATTTTCAGCTAGTGACAACCACTAGTGTTCATAAAATCAAGCTAGGTCCAAGTCCAGAACCATCCCTTCAACCCGGAGCTCACTAGGGCTTTCATGCATTTCGGTTTATGATTTCGTGTGCACCCGAAATGATAAGCCGCTCTACATGGTCCTCCAAGTGTCCTCCTAGTTTAAAGTTCAAGTCACCGGACACGGACACCTAGCCGTGCACCGTAATGACATAAATGCCACAGTATAGTATGGGGAGATGTCTGAACCTTGGACAAATCTCAAGAGTACACAAATCACTCCAATATACAACACTACCCTGGAAAGCAACAACCCAACACACAGGAGAGCGGATGATGTAACACAAAGGGTTTGATGATTTAAAGACACCCCGACAAGCCCATATGTTACCCACTATAACGTCTAGTACCATGTGACCGTCTAGTGTGTGCGACTCGGCTATAGACTAGACTCTACATGCAGTCCTAGTTCACTATAACCATTGGCTCTGATACCAATCTGTCACACACTTAAATTCCACTTGCGGAGTTTTACCGCGAGGCGCGTTACAAACCAGGATCCATGTCAACGATCACAATAAACAATACTATATGAACACATGCAAATTTAAAAACATAAGTTTAAAACCATAAAACAGTAGCGGAAGCTTTGTTTACAACTCAAAATCCAAAGTATTCCATATTATTCAACATTCGAAAACCATGAACCCTAAACTAGACGTCGTGCAGACGCGTGCGCCTAAGCCATGGGATGCTACCTTAGCGACCTGAGAAAAACATGCCAAAAATTATGTCAGCACAAAATGCTGGTGAGTTCACAGGGTTTAATAAAAGTTACCAAGTTCCAAAAGTGTTACCAAGTTCAACCTGTCAATACTACGATATGTTCAACCAAGGTACGCTAGCTAGGCGTATGTTTTATTACTACTACGATTGGAAACCATTACTGGACACGTCACAAGTTACCAATGTTACAGCCCGAATAATGTTACAAATTACAAGGTCGAGACAATATGCACCCGCCCGGCTCCCAGCCGACGAGTGGGGCAGGTCACGCCCAATAGATCTATCCACATTTCCCTCGTTGTGCTACCTCGCACATTCATGGTTTCCCCGGGACTTAAAAGTTCGTACAGTAACTCCAAATAACCCATAGTATGACAAAAGTTCTCAAAACATAGTTCAACGCATGTTTTCTCCCCAAAAGTAAAACCAGAGAAAGTGGGGCCGTGAACTCACCTTAGGTTGCGTTACTTCGAATGTAATTAAAAATCAGCAAGCTATGCTAGTCCCGTAAAGCGGCGACCTAACATATGACAGTTACAATTACTCAGACTAATAACCCGTAGGTTAGTTAGCCCCTAGATGTCCAGACCATAACCAGGTTCGTTTGAAAACACGTTGACTGTTTAACCGACCAATTGTACAAGACTCGACATCCCATTGGTGACCCGAGACTCCACGTGTTAACCTCATACTCTAAGTCATGCAAATCATGCAACCATGCTTAACACGTGTTAAAGTTCAACAAGTCTAGCACATAGTTCAATCAACGTATAAATAAGTCCGAGCATGTGTTACCATGTTACTAGGTATGATACGGGGTTCCTAGCATGTTCCTAGGTGTCAAACCGGGTCTCAGAATGCTAAAATATACTTACAGCAGCAGTACATGCGATTAGGAGAGGTCAACTAGCAATTAGGAAAGTCAACTGGTGATTAGGAAGGCTAATCGCCTTCCCTGAAGGTGATTGGGCTCTAATCGCCCTCAAACACAGGCGATTAGGCCTATTCTAGTGCTCTATAGGCGATTAGGGCTATAAGACATGCAATTCAGAGTTTAACTAGTGATTAGGATCGTAATCACGTGCTGTGAAGGCGATTAGGCCCCCAATCGCCCTCCCTATAGGTGATTAGGATCCTAATTGCCTTCAGCATAGGCGATTGGGCTCCTAATCGCCTTCAGCATAGGCGATTAGGGCCCCCAATCGCCCCCTGCGGTGCTGTTCCGGTTTTTCGCGCGTTTAACCCTCCAAATCAGATCCGGAACGTGTGGAAACACCAAATATTAATCATACAACATTATTAAACATATTTCAAGCAAAACCCCTAGGTTATCATCATCCTATCAGTCCCGAATGCGAGCGTTTTCCCAAAATAACACACTTAGCATGTAAACATCACATCAACATGCACAAACTCACCCTAAATGGCAAATACTCAGATTTCATCATGTAACAACGTTTTCCGATCATTCCCTACTGTTCTAGCATCATCCTAAAGCAAACCCTAACATCATATAGCTAACAAAACTCATCATATCATCCTTAATCATACAAAATCATTCAAATGGGTCAAAATATCAACATCTACAACACACAACTAAAACCGTCCAAATTCCTAAGACATCATCATACTAACACATACAAGCTGTAAACACCTTAATAACACAAGAACAATCATTTTTCAATCATAAAAATCCTATCTTTAATCATATACAACACATACAACATGCATGAGAGTTTGGGCTTGTTTAAAAACGATTTTTAATAGCTTTTCAAAGACATAAAAGTTTATAAATCAGGTCTGGACCTTTAGGGAGCAAAATATAATCATACAAAGGTTTGGGGATGAAGAACACACCTTGGATTTATGAGAAAATGATGTGTAAAGCTTGGAAATGTGTGTTTTGATGCAAAAACGTGTTCCAGAGGGTGTTTGTGAGTTGGGATAGGTTATGGGACGGCTAGGGTTGCACTAATGGTGTTTTGGAGGTCAAGGGTGGTATTTATGGGCGTTTCTAGTCGTTTAAAACACGTCAGGCGATTACGCAGCAGTATCAGGCGATTAGGGCTCCTAATCGCCTATAGCTATAGGCGATTAGGGCCCAATCGCCCTTAGACCCTCCCTAATCGCCCTCCTATTTGCGATTACAAGGCCCAATCGCCCCTAAGGTCTGCACAATCGCCTTCAGCACTGCGTAATCACCTATAATGTCATGCAATCGCGTGTAATCACCGTTTTAACATATGTAAACACGCATATACATACCGACACGTCACATAGCAATTATGCACACATAAATCATGAAAACAAACACGTTTACCTTCGTTCACCAATTCCCGGGACTCGAGACTTGTGTGTTTACTAAGGTTCGACGATTCTACGAATCGTCAAATCTTGTACACCTGGTTATTGACTGACATCTAATGACCCTCTAGACCGTAGTAACGACTCCCGAACCATAACACGACTCAACCGACCCAGTTAAGTATAATATACGCGTGACTCGCTAAGGTAGACTTTAACCCAATCAATGTTAACAACCTGAGTTTGCCGGGTGTCACAATGCAGCAAAGAGTGGCCGAGAATAAAAGGTTTGTCGAGCTCCAAAAGACGAGGCAAAGGGAAAAGGATATTGAGTTTTTGTCCAAATCGATTGACCACCTCGAGGGAGACGCCCTACGCCTTGCACAACTTCATAGGCAACAAATTTTTGCAAAATATCGCCTCTACTGTGTTTAGTTTTTTTTATGATGCGTTTTTTTTTTAATTTTCTATTGTATTTTTTTTAGTTGTTTGAATTTAATTAATATTAGTTGGTGTGTTTTTAATATTATTTGTAATTTTTTATATTTATTTGTATTTTATTTTAATTATTTTGAGTTAAAAGATTTAAAAAAAATAATAAAATAAACAACCAATCAGAAACAGGGGCATTATATTTTTCCCCTTACCACTACACCCCTTTTTCACTTCATTTCCCCATGCTGACTCAGCTGCCACGTGGACCAATCAGAATTAGGGGCATTATATTTACCCCCTGGTCTAAAGGACATTAAGTATAATTGGTGAAGATAAAGACATAACCTGCAACTCTTTACAATTAAGGTACATAACTTTGTTATGTACCCTAAAAAATAAAACTTGTTAGGGGGACATGGCACAACCAGGAATGCTCATGAGTACCTCACTATTAGTACGGTAACACTGTCCCCGGTGGTGCTTGTAGTGGATCCGTGGAGGGTTTTCGTGAAATTATTAACGGACGGGTACCCGTGAGTTTGCCTCTTTCCCTTTTGCCTTTTTCTCTAATTTATTTCCAGTAAAGTGTACAAAGTATATAAAGTACAAACTTCTAAAATAAAGTGCATTCAGGCTAGTGTTTGGATGTCTCAAACATTTTGAGATATGAGTGGGGTGTAGAGACACCAACACTCCATGTCTCAAGCATTTATTATTTTTTTTTTTCTAATATTAAAAAAGAAGAAAAGCAGCCATTGGTTAACGTTCACAAAAAAAGGGAAAAGAACCTGATTGGAGCGTCCTTCACGTCCCGGGCAAGACGAGGGAGACGGGGAAAGGTGGGACGAGGGGTAGGGGGTGGTGTAGCATGTTTGAGACAACACAAATTCAAAAGACGGGGGTGGTGGCGTGGTGCCCCGTCTGCACACCCAATAGTCTCAGTATAATTGGTGAATATAGAGATAAAACCTGCAACCTCATATATAAAGTACATAATTTGTTATTTACCATAAAAAAATTAATGTTGTTCACATTTAATTTGATTTGGTTTTAGCGGGATGAATTTAATAAAAGTCATCATAATAAACTATACGAGAGTTAAATGCCAAAATGGCCCCTGTGGTTTGACCCAAATTGCCACTTTGGTCACTTTTTTGAATTTTTTGCCAAAACCACCCCTCAAATATCGAAAAGTGCCAAAATGACCCATATTTAACTGAGTTTCTAACTGAGGATGGAAAGTCAGTTAAGTATCAGGGGCATTTTCGTCATTTCATCCCAACCCCCCTCTTCTTCTTCTTCTGCAAATATAAACACCACCCATCTCCACCACCTTCACCAGCCACCACCACCACCACCCTTCACCCTCCACCACCACCACCCTTCACCCTCCACCAAACACCACCCTTCACCAGTCTTTCATTTATACTCGTATATCACAGATCCATCTTCCCCAATTGGCCCTGTAAACAATCCAGATCTCCAAACCCATCGTTTCCTTCCTCTCCAAGTCTCATCCATACCCACCCATCAATCCAAATCATCAACCCACCATCTACTAACCATCCTTAGTTGAATCTGACCCGGACCCTACCCGTAAACCCAGATCCACGCCATACCCACCTGCAACCACCCACCCAGAAACCTCAACCACCACCCGGACAACCCACTACCACCCGGACAACCCTCCACCCGTCACCAACCCGAACCCAGATCCAACCCCACCACACGCCAACGCCACAGCAGATCTCCGCCACCACAAACCCCTTTATTGATTACAGTAGATAGAGAAAGAGAGAGAGAGAGAGAGAGAGAGAGAGCTAAGAGAGAATCAGAAAGGAAAAGGAAGAACCCGATGGTATACGGTGGAGTAGAAGAAGCAGACACAACAGAAACATCTTCAGCAGTGAGTTTTTTTATGAACAGGGAGTGGTGCAGCATCTTGTTTAGCATCTGTGTTTTGTTTCTCTGTGAATGTTAATTGAATGATTGATGTTCTTCAGGTATTACTGTTGTTGTTGCATTGATGACCAGTTGTGCAAATGCTGTTGAAAATGGCTGAATTGGTTTTTAAATTGAAGTAATTTTGTTGTTATTGTTGGTGTTTTGGAATTATATATCACGGAGTCACAAACAGAGCAATGTCACGTGATTTTGGAATTAAAGTTATATTCTCTTTAATGTACCTTTAAGTTTATATGGAGAACAATAACCAGTTGTGCAAATGTACCTTTAAGTTTTTAATTAAAACTGGTGTTGTGGTCGATAATGTACTGGTGTTGTGGTCGATAACCAGTTGTGCAACACAGGGGCCATTTATATGGAGAAGATGGAGTACAGAGTGAAAGGACGAAATTACCCCTCAGACTTAACTGACTTTCCTTCCTCAGTTATAAACTCAGTTAAATATGGGTCATTTTGGCACTTTTCGATATTTGAGGGGTGGTTTTGACAAAAAATTCAAAAAAGTGACCAAAGTGGCAATTTGGGCCAAACCACAGGGGCCATTTTGGCATTTAACTCTAAACTATACCCTATAACAAAGTTGTCACTTTGTTATATATTTAATTTGATTTGGTTTAAATGTAGCTCAATGGTATTAATGTGTTGCATTTGTGTCCTTTCAAGTGGTGAAGGTTAAGTCTCATCGGAGACAAAGCACTCAATGACCAACCTCACCAGCTCACCCGCAACTAAGTGGATTGGCAGATCATGTCCCGACATGAATCGAAAAACTGTCACACACATAAACCCAAACACGAGATGTATTTTCAGTCACGGGTTTACATCAACACAACTTGTTAACTCGAAAAAGAAAATTTAATCTTCTACATGACACCTTAACTTTTTTTTAAATATATATGTTTATAATATGTCAATTTAGTTCTAAAATTCAAAGTAAAAACTACCTATAAACCCGCTAGGTACATACGAGCATGAAGCCATGAACCCACTTAGACCAAGCCCAAAAATTCATGTTAGGTTTGTGTCATGTTGGAAACTTGGAATTTCACACCGTGTCCAACTTCAACACCACCAACCCGATTACATATTCATGTGGCAAGAACAAAATTTAAGATCATATATTTACCAGAATGGTTACAATTAAGGTTCATTACATTTTTCATACACTTTGCCCTTTTGAGAACATATTGGTTCATAGGTCTTAAACGAGAAGAGCCCTGACCGCAGCCATCTTCAATTTCAGCACAGGATTCAAAATCTTGTTTTCAACAAAAACCACTGCAACAAGTCATAAAGAACAAAACTTTGAATTCATATCATAGTAAATGGATCAACAGTTGATTCCAAACATCAGGTACACCAGGCAAGCACCAATGTATGCAATCAGAATAACTTAACGGCTTTGCCAGCTGCTCAGGCGTTCGACTTTCCCAAAACTTCCTATAGATTGACGGGTGTCCGTCTTTTCGGTATTCAGACATCTGAGTAATGTTTATAACACTAACTTTAGACCTCAACTTATTTACAATATTCCCCACCATCCTCATTGTAGCCAGATCCGAACCACTTCCCCAATATCCTTCATCTTCTATAGGAGTCTTTTCATTGTAACAATTTCCTTCGGTTCCTGGTTCCCACTCGCGACTCCTAACAATTCAAACACCAAACAAATACTTTTTTAAAACGTTTTGGGTAACAACACAAAATGGGTCGATATAATATGCTCCCCTTTAAAGAATTGTATATAAACTAATGCAGGATATATGATTAAAGAACCATATTGCTAAAATAAACGACTTAGTGGTACCCACTACCAATGATAAGTGTTGGGTATGAGAGGAGACAAGTTCGAATCTTGTGGGCAGCACTTTGAGGTATTTTGCCGGGATCATAACCCTTGTGGGGTGGGATGATCGGTATCCAATATGGATACCAGGGGCCAGAGGGTCTCCTTCACATACCCTTTTTTTTTATTGAGATATACGAATGGCAAATAGACTTTGTAGACTTTCTCGATATAATATGCTCCCCTTTTAACTACATCTTTTGTTCAACATGTTTGATAAAACACAAGTGAAAATCGAGTAATTTAAAAGTAATTGGGTGAAAACTGCCACTCTAAAGGGTATTGAATGGGTCATGTTCATTGGTCGAACCCAAAAACCGTTCCCGAGACATGAACCCGAACACGACACGAGTTTTCGTAGGTTGACACAAACATGACCGTCAACCTGAACATTTTGTTTTATTATTTCTTTTTAGCTTATTAATACTCTAAAGTTACAAATTTAGAGTAAAAAATACAGATGTATATCCAATAACTAAATTTAAGTTATAAACCTCATGCTCATTTCTCTTCTTATCTTTAAATTTTGCAATAAAATGGCCAATCAGTTTAAGTTATGACATAATAATATATTTTTTTTTCTACAGGTCGGTCAACCCAAAAACCCATCAGTTGACCCGAAACGACCCGTTTGCTAAATGTGTTTGTAGGTTCGCCTCAAATTAACACCAACCGGATTAGAATAAATCCAATCCCTTGATGTTTGTTAGAAATAACACCACTACGCATACTATAATACTTTTTGGATCGCCAACACAAAAGAATAGTCTTACCATAGATGAGTAGGGGACATTGTAACGAAAAACACTTTCTTCTTTGACGGATCGACGTTAGATTCTATCCAGTTTGCCCATTCACTCATGGCCAACTCCATGGCGTCTAAGCTCTCCGCTTCTTCACAAACTCCATTTTTCTCGTTACTCCATCTAAATAATAACAAAAACACAATTATAAATTTTAATATATACTGAAGTACCAAAATTATATTTATACAGATAACAGATTTCAATCACTTACAGCAACTTTACAGGGCCCTGTCTCCACCACAAGTATGAGTTAAAAACCAGTATGTCAACATGATCCCATTCAGATGCGTGTCTAAGAACAGAATCAGGGCGGATTATTCTCTCATCCAATCTGTGATTGACTGGATCATCCGAGTTTGACTCGACTATAAGTGGGGCCCATTGAAATTCCACTGTTGCATTGTATTCCTACGTACAAAATATACTAGCATTGGATAAGTGGAACTATGTATTTCATCTAAAGTCAAAGAATTGCACCACGCGGTCAAAAGTTAACATACCTCTGCTCGGAAAATGGTAAGTGGGGCATTTGGTGTGATTGACTTCTTATTCGCAGGGATTACCGATTCTAATAAGCATAACATTGATATCCATTGGCCTCTGTTTAGCGAGTCTCCTACAAACATCAATCTCTTCCCCCTCAATTTATCCCACATCTCAGTTGCATTCCATCTATAATCCATAAAATATGATGAAACTCAAGTTCATGTGAAATAACACACATATTGTCAAAACAGGTTGTCTTTAGCACTGGTCAAACTGTTCGGGTTGGGTTTACCCACAAACATTTTTCATCCAACTTTATACAATAATGCAGAAGTAACAAATGCATGAAATGTGTTTAAAAAAATAATAATAATCTTAACCTTTAGGTTTTATGCACTGAAAATACACTTCGGCAACTTTAAATCTGTTTCACCTATCAGTATTGTATAACACGTCGACCCGTTTGGCTCATTTCCTCAATTACATTTTTTATTTGACCCATTTGAAGTAAAGTCATAAAACACCACCCAAACTGGCTTATTTATAATGGATGATTTTAAACTGTAACCAAGGGACACTTATGAATTTATGATCTATATCCAATTGAGTTATAAATATCTATATGATTGAAAACGATAATACCTCTTTAAATCGCAGCCATGAGGCTGCCATCTCCAGTTTTGGTACATCAAATCAGGTCTACCATGTTTGTGACAAGCCAATTGGTCAGACATGTAAGGACAATCAGATTCATTATAAAGCGGAACCGAAATGTTGTCAAATACCCATCTGCCTGAAAACACATTGCATGAATCCTTTGTGTTTTCTTGTTCATCAGACTGAAGCCAAGGTGCATTCAAGTTAGATCTTCCATCGTACTTTACTGTAGAGTTGCAGGTGCTGAATCTATCCAAAATCCCTGAATTCAGTGCGCATATTAAAGATTAAAGCTATGGTCAAACTGACTAACTCACAGCAAGACATATAATGGCTGATTAATTTGACACCAAAGTAGCATTAGTTGGTTTAAACTGAAAGGATATGGTTCTAAATATGACACATAACCGATCCGGTATACCATGTCCGGATCCGACCCACCATACACTGGCCCATGGGGAGCGGTGAGACACATGGGACACGTTAAAAAGTGTGTGGCGCTTTGATGCATTTTGATCCCAAAAGCCATCACGCACATCACGTATGCAAGGTATCTGTTATTAAAAAGGCACTGAAAACTATTTGTAGATAATATTTTAACCTATTACCGTTTAAACAAGTAACAATAAAAATAACTAAAATATGAGATGCTATCAGCAACTATGGCCATATTATTTCGATTGATGGTCTACTTTGTTCAAAATTTCAAACCCATTGCTTAATTAAGGCTTAGTTTTGTTCAATCAGATTTGAAAAACTCAACACCATTGCATTCTACGGTGTCGCCTCGCACAAAAGCGACGAGGTCTAAGCGCATCGCGCGAAGCGCAAAAGGCGTGAGATTTTCGTACCTGAAGCGCACACTAATTATATAATTTTTTTTATATATCCCATGAGTTTTTAGCTTCATTTACCCAAAATATAGCTATAAACAAGGTTTTATGTGATTTTACCTATATGTACAAGAAGCCCCGCTTACGGCTGTGCGCATATAATGTATATATGTGTGGCTCTTGGGGGGCAAAAGTAAAGTTGCACTAATTTTGACGTTATTTTACTAATTTCGTGAAAATAATGTTAAAAACGACGGACGGTAATCATGCATCATGTGGTGGCGTTGATAGCCAAAAGACAAGGGGCACATGCACCAATCGGGCTTGTCCCGATTGCTAAGTGTTATGTGCCTTATGTCCAAGGCTTGATACAAACCACTATCGAGCCGGGGGTCTCACTGGAAGCAGCCTCTCTATTCCCATGGGGTAGAGGTAAGACTGTCTACATCTTACCCTCCTCAGACCCTACCTTAGTTTTGCTATTGGTGGGATTAACTGAGTATGATGATGATGACGATGACCTATATGTACAAGCAAAAAACACCAAGGTACAACATTTTTATGCATAAAAATACATGGTGTACGTGAGGCGTGTGCCTTGATGCGCCTAGGCGCGCTTTTTAAAACCCAGAATATAGGTTAACCACATATGGCACCGCATCATATGCACATGAACTGCAACGCCGCGATCTTATCACCACATCATGTGATGCACGCACTATTGACTCTTCATGCACGCAATTTAAAACCAAGCACATGACCAAATAGACCCAATAGCAACATGTGACGACCAGTCGACCACTCTGCACGTCCGAGAGGCATAGACAACAGTATAGATACTCGGCAATCTATAGGTAAGAGGTTAGAACGTCTACCTTAATTTTACCTCTCTATGTCTCTCTTTTAAGTTAAATCCATAATTCCTCTCATGCTGGAGGTTGGTTACAAAAAGAAATCCTTTCACTATGGCAAGGGTAACACAGTAAAACATGAATCTAAGGGGCTATTTAGTAACCATCAGCTGGTCACTCACACACCAACTCCTCTACCACCAACTAGTCGCCCACTTAGACCTCTTACTCAGAGTCTCTTACCCAATCAAACCTCTTAATAATGGCTAAGCACTTGTAGGCAAGGTTGTCTAACTATATACCCAATAACCATCTACCCGAAATTCATATTAATTAAAATCCTCCAGACAGATTTAATCACACAAATGAAAAATCCCAAAAACAACAGATTTAATTAAGATTTGCAAACATAAACCCAACTAAACAATTACAAACCTGCAGAAGCTTTGGAGGCGCTGCGATTGAGGGAAGAAAATGTTTTCTTGAGATGATTCCGAGTAGCAATATCATTTGGTTTCCTACTTTCTTTCTGGTGGATTTGTTGAAACTGGTGTTCATTGTAGAAGATGGAGCAGAGGATGAAGAGGAAGAAGACGATTGCTATGAGGGGGAGTTGGGTTTTCTTCTTGTGCCATCTCTGAATCATTCTAGACAGAGAGAGAGAGAGAAACAAAGGTATAGGTATAGCAAGCAGGTGTGATTAATTATGGGTGATGAGATGACTACTGTTTGATTTTGATTTTGATTTTGGGTTTGACTTTGGAAAATGTTTGGACCATTTTTATTTAATCAAATATTCCCGACATTATTCGCCAGCAGTTTTTTTTTTTTTTTTTTTTTTTTGAAAGGCGAATTTCTTGCTCCTTGTGAGACTTGAACTCAAGACCTCACACTTTTAGTGTATTAAAAGGCTTTGCCTTACCACTGGACCACCAACCCCAATGGCATTCTTAGTGTATAAGGGGTGCTACCCTTGTTTTTTATTTCCTTCATTGATTTTAATCAATCCTGCACTGCTACATTATTTCATTGATTTACTTCACTGATTCAGTTTTTTGTAGGCAGCACTCCAGTGATTCACTTCACTGAAATCTTTATTTTTAGTTTTCTTTTTTTTTTAATTATCGTTTCTACTAAAAAAAATGACCGTTTGAATTTAAAAATAAATCGTCCCATTAAACTAAAAAAAATTACAAAAAACATCTACTAAAATAAAATACAAACGCCTTCATCCTAGTCGTCGCATTCATCATCCGCGGCGCCTTCAACCCAATAAAGGTCCCATTCGTATTTCGCCGCGATTTCTTCTTTACGTTTCAAAACCAACTCCAAAGATTTACCTTTGAGGTGCTCATGTGGTTTTGAATACATATTCAAGTCGTGGTCATACTGCCTTTGTATCAACAATGCGCGTTTGAAGGGATAGGGAGCCTAATCCAGGCGGAGGAGGCGCCCCTATCCCCATAAGCAGGAATCCTGGCGCCAGGCTCTGGCGCCAGGATTCCCCCGCAGCGCTGCCAAGGTAACAGGCAATGCAGCGCGCAAGATTACCAATTGATAAGCAACGAACAACACCTGATAAGCGTGTACGCCCACGCACGGTATTTTCCCTTATCACTTTTGGTACGAGGTATAGAAGATAACAAAAGGAAGATTCACAAGGATCTCTGACAGAGTACGCGTCAATTAGAAGGAGACAGGTGGCAAAGGTGGTCCAACCACCACTGACAGGGACGGCGACATGACTGTGCCCACGCTTCCACCATACCGTCGTCAACAGTGACCAGCAGACATCCCCTGCTGATGTCAGACGTCGTATCAGATGGCAGAGGCATGGTCAACGACTGTAACCAGGGTAAGGCCGCCGTCCGCCAATCAGAGCTCGCCACGTGTAAGCCTCGAGCAACAACCATGCTGCAGAATGACGTCATCCACAGTGATCTGCCTTTCCCGCCATTTTCATGAGGAGCTTGGACTTGGGCTTTGACCAGGCCCAAGTAAGGATAACTTCTCGTGGGCTCCTCTACTAAGCCCACGAGTTCTCCAATAAATAAGAGAAGTCATCTCCTTGCAAAAGGACCCCGAAATTCTTCATTGTAACCTAGCATTACTCTCTTGTAACTCTTTGTACTCGATTATTAATAAGATTCCGGCCAGTTACAGTGGACGTAGGTCATACTCCGACCGAACCACTTATATCTCGTGTCTTTATTTACTTAATACTCACACACGTTCTCACTCTTTATTCTCACACGGGTTAAACCTAGAGGTTTGGGTAAAGGATTACTCTTGACGGACATAAGTATACATCACACGGTGATTAGTAATAATCACCGTGATACTTATTGTTTCTTCATTGGCGCCATCCAACGGTTAGAACAGCTCTTTTACTCATCTTTTAAACCCACCCATGGCTGAACCCAACCCTAACACTTCTGTCACGAACCGGGCCGGGGAGGTTGACACTCAACCCCCAGAGAACCAAACAACACCACACACTGTCGTCAAGCAACCCACCTCATGATTCGAAAAGCCAGCTATCGAGGTCCATGACGTGGACTCTGACGACAACAGCAGTGCCAGCTCAGAGGAAGACCCAGACCAGTGGCTCCTCCGTCAGAACACCAAGAGCGCTGCGATCTACCAACGAAAGCTCCTACAGCAAGCTAAAAAGAAGGGCAAGGCCCTCACTTATGATACCCCACCGAAAAAGGGGTACAGAAACAAAGACTCGGCCGTCCAAGGTGATGGTCGTAGCGGGGAGCTCGGCGGAGACGCCAGAGCTCGGGGCTACGCGAAGTCACGAGATGAGCCGGATGGCTACGAGTCATCCAGTAGTGACTCCAGCCACAAAGGAAGAAAACACAGTCATCGTTCACGCCACAACGACGAGGACAATGACTTGGTCAGGCCATTCAGGCCAAAGGCTTTCGCTGAAAAGTCCAAGTTTGTTGCTCGCATAGCAACCGCCAAAATCCCAAGGAAGGCTAAGCTTCCTAGCAGCATCGGTAGATACGATGGCCTGCGTGACCCTGATGATCATGTGCATGACTTTGAGTGCGCGGGAATGTCGGTCGACTGGCTTGTCCAGGTCTAGTGCCACTTATTCGCTCAAACCTTGACGGGCGCAGCTAGGGTCTGGTTCGACAACCTCCCCGCGGGGAGCGTTAAGTACTTTGATGACCTCACCGATAAATTCGGCAGTCATTTCTCGCACTTACGCAAGCATAAAAAAGACAAGGCGCATATCCTGTTATGCCGCCGATATGATCATGAGTCAATTGAGGATTTCATCGTTCGATTCAACAAAGAAGCCTTGCAAATAGGCTGTGGGGAGGAACTCACGCGGGCAGCGTTCATACACAATGTGTGCAGCCCAGAACTCATGAAGTGCCTCACAGGCAAGGATGGCATTCCGGAATCCTGGGACGAACTCGTTCACTCCGCCAAGATATACGCCTCCTCCGAGAAGTCTTTCAACCAGATGCATGGCTTCCAACCGCAACACCATAATAATAATAGTAATAAACACAAAAATAAATCTGTTTGGAGCCGCATCTCAGGCACCGCCGACGAGGGAAAGTACTCCCCAGCTGGCAATGCCCGCCAAATTCTCAGCCCAAAGCAATCGCGGGACCAGCGTGGACACTCCAAGAAAAACCACGACTGGACCCCGCTAACAAAGACACCATCTCAGGTTCTGAAAACTGAGCAGGTCACGTTGAAGGAGCCCAATCCCCTTGGGAAACGAAGGAACGTGGACCGAAGCAAATTCTATGAGTACCACAATGACTTCGGTCACCTCACAGACAACTGTTACAGTTTGAAGATGGAGATTGAGGCCGCGCTGAAATCCGGTCAGCTCGGTCACTTAGTAAAGAATGTCCACCGCGCTGGCAAGGGCCAAGCGAGCGACGAGAACCAAGCGGAGGGGTCACGGAAGAAAATCCGGGACCTCAACACTCATGCCGCCACATTGATTCCTCATCACCACTGCAATATGACAAGGCGTGGCAAAAACACACAACACGGAAAGCGCACCCGCACGCAACCGCTTGACGATTCATGGAAAGAGGCCGACGTCCTCATGCCAAAAGTCAGGGGTGGCGCTTCCTCCACTGCCCCTCTTGTCATAATGTTGGGTCTGCTGACCTGGAGAAGAACAGATGATTAGAAAGCCAAAATATTCTATCTTTTGATCCTTTGAATAAAACAGTTGATACAAGAAACTTTCCCCAAAAGACTGTAGACCCTAACAACTGATACACCAAACAACTGATAAAGACAACTGCTGCTGCTGAAAGGTCTGCTGAACAAACAACTGATAGACAAAGGTCTGATGAAGAAACAACTGCTGATCAAGTACTGAAGAACAAAGGTCTGTTGAACCAACAGGACTTTGGTTCAACAGATGATAGAGACCATCAGAGCTTTCCTTTACAGTAGTTTGTATTAATAGTGTTTTCAATGTAACAGTAGTTATAGTTAGTAGATGTTTAATGTTGTTAGTCAGTTAGAGGTCGCTGTCTTAGGTGACGTCAGCAGTGATCATCAGAGGTTTAGTTTAGTCTATAAATAGAACAGTGATTGTACTGTTCTATTCATCACTCGTCATTCTCTTAAGACAAACATTCTCTGAGTGATCAGGCTGAGGGGGAGCTATTGTATGATTGTAATCTTTCAACTTAATGAAAGCATTCGATTAAAAACAATTGTTCTCTTGTTTTGATTTATAGTTTATCATTCCGCTGCACTTTCCATTTATATCTCACTTCACTTATTTCATTATTTGTCTAAACAATCAAAACAAACAAACTCAGACAAATGTATTGTGGCATTTGCTAAGACAAATGTATAATTTATCATTCCGCTGCTGCTAAGGTATCTCCTCAAATCTTAAATGACTTGTGCTCAGACAAATGTATTGTGGCATTTGCTAAGATAAAAGAGGTGAATGAAAACTTTAGAAAGAAAATTTTGGAAGATGAAATTCAGTTTGAAAAACTCACTAAAGAGTTAAAATAAAAAATAACTGAAAAAGAATCTGAAATTAGCAGTTTAAAACATGAAGCAAGCATAACCAAAGACCAGCTTCAGACTATGATAACAAAATATCATAGTTGTAAAAAGGAGCTTGAGTCCACCCAAGTTGAATGTAAGAAATGGGTGGAATCATCAAAAGGTTTTGAGATGATTGTCAACCAACAATCTAAAAGTCATGTGAAATTTGGCTTTGGTTTTCAAGAAACCACTGCTCAGAGTTCACAAACCACTGACAAAAAGGAACCACAGTTGGTTGAAATCATCCCAACCAATTCAAAAGGTCAAGAAATCAAGGTTACTGAACCCAATGGCAAGAAAATCATTCTTGAAAAGTTGGAAGGTACACCCTCATTTGATGAAATTGAAAAATATCAATTCAAACCAACCTGGTCAGATGAGTGTGATGTCCTTGAAAATTTTCAACCAATGACCTTCAAAACCCCTGATGGTAAAAAGGCACCACAGGCCAAAGTTATCCCTTTGAGAGATCTTCCAACAGATGATCAAACATCTGTTGAAAAGAAGAAAGGAAAAGGGAAAGCCAAAGATAACTTGTTTTGTGATTTTTGTGAAAAGAAGAATCATGTCACCAAAAACTGTTTTCTTCTAAAAGCATATGACATCAACAAAGCAACAAGTTTAAGTGATTCTAAAACCAATGAATGTTTAATCTGTAAGAAAAAGAATCACAAAACAAAAGAGTGCCTGTATCTCAAAAATTTTGATGAAAAGATAAAAGAGTACAAGGCTAAAGCTCTTGAAAGTCAAGTGGTGAGTACTCCAAAAGGAAAACCCAAACAGACTTTTGAACCAGTCCAAACAGCTGTTACCAAAAGTCTGAACAAAAACTCTGCTCCCAGAGATGTTCAGGTAACAGATGTTCCACTAGCTACCAGACTACCAAGAGGATATGGACAACCAACTTGTCATCGTCTGCCACATGTTTATGAAGAGCCCAAAAGGCCTTCTAAACCTAAAGTGAATAGACATCCTCATGGTTTTCAACATCTGACAGGAAGTGATCAAACATCTGTTGGACCAAGTGTTGACATACAAGCACTGGCAAATGGTCAACTACAGCTATTGAACCTAGTCCAAAAGCTAGTTCAAACCACTGATCATTCTCCTAAACTTAAGGCTGAGACATCTGAGAACCTATACAAAGCCAATTTGGCTTTGGACACTCACCAAAACTAAACTCTTTACTGATGTGCAGGGAGCTTCTGCTTGCTTAGATAGTTTATGTTATGTAGATAGTGGAGGCTCCAGGCACATGACAGGATGTAGAACCCTTCTTCTGGACTTTCTTGCACATGGAGGGGGTGATATATCCTTTGGTAATGATTCTAAAGGTAAAGTGTTGGGTTCTGGAACAGTTCAAGCAGGGAGACTTAAGTTTGAAAATGTTAATCTGATAGACAATCTAAAATTTAATCTACTTAGTGTAGCACAAATGAGTGACAAGGGATATGGGTCATTTTTCACTAAGAAAACATGTAAGATTGTTGGACCAGAAGCGGTTGAAAAGATTAACACCATCACTGCTGAGAGTAAAGCACAACTTGTTGCTCATAGAAGTGGCAATGTGTATGTAGTTGATATGTTGAAGGATAACCCTATGGCAAATGTCTGTCTGTTCTCTGCTGCCTCTACCAAAGAGACAGAATTGTGGCATAGGAGACTTGGTCACACCAACCTTCAAACTATCAACTCTCTCTCCAAACAAAACCTTGTCAGAGGTTTGCCATCAAAAGAATTCAAATGTGATGAGTATTGTGTTTCCTGCCTAAAAGGAAAACAACATAAAAGCTCTTACAAATCAATTGATGAGTCCAAAACTAGTCAGTGTTTACAATTGTTGCACATGGACTTGTTTGGCCCAGTTAAAATCATGTGTCTAAGAAGAAAGAGATTTTGTCTTGTCATAGTTGATGATTTTTCTAGGTTTACATGGACTTACTTTTTACATTCTAAGGATGAGACTGCAGGTATTTTGAAGGACTTTGTCACCAAAGTTGAAAAACAATATGACTTGCCAGTAAAAGTCTTTAGAAGTGACAATGGAACAGAGTTTAAAAATAAGGAGTTGGATGACTTCTGTGTGTCAAAAGGGATTGTAAGGCAGTACAGTATCCCAAGAACACCAGAGAAAAATGGGGTGGTTGAGAGAAAGAACAGAACTCTCATTGAAGCTGCAAGAACAATGCTAGCAGATTCTGGTTTGCCACTGTCCTTCTGGGCAGAAGCTGTAAACACTGCTTGCTATGTTCAAATCAGAGTTTTAATCAACCCAAGACATCAAAAGTCTGCTTATGAAATTTTGTTCAAAATCAAACCATTAATCTCATTTTTCAAAGTCTTTGGCTGCCCATGTTTCATTTTAAATCTTAAAGATTCCATTTCAAAATTTGCAGCCAAAGTAGATTGTGGATATTTTCTGGGATATTCTTCTACTGCCAAGGCCTATAAGGTATTTAACACAAGGACCAAGACAATAGAAGAAACTCTGAATGTGAAGTTCAATGAACTTTCATCTTTAAAAATCCCAGCAAACCCTGCTGAGTTATTTGATTTGGATAAATTCAAATTTGAAGATATTACTGTCAAAACTAACAGTGCAGGTATTTCACAATCTCCACAACAAGACTACAGAACAGATGTTGTGATTCTAGATCACTATAAAGTCTATCCTGTATCAGAGGAAGCAGTAGTTCAAAACAACTGTCAAAACTCTGTCACAGCTGAGTCAGCCACTGTTGGCCAGTCCTATCCCCAAACCACTGATTCACCTATTGCATCCACTGCTCAATCATCTGTTGACAAAAGTCAGTCCAATTCTACACCACTTGGACCCATTCCTCCACCACCATTCCAAACATCTGTTGACACTACAAAAGTGCAAACAGATGTTATGTCAACAGAGTCACCAAACCTCTGTCCTTCACCACAAAATGCCATCATACCATATCAGGGAGATCTAATCTACCTAAGAGCTCATCCACCAGACCAAATCATTGGCAACATTAGAGAAGGTGTGCTCACAAGAAGCCAATCCTTAAATATCTGTCTTTTTGCAGGCTTTCTATCTCTCACACAACCAGTCAAGTATCAAGAGGCACTGAAAGACAACAGTTGGGTGGAAGCCATGCAAGAAGAGCTCCTTCAGTTCAAAAGACAACAAGTTTGGGAACTTGTACCACTGCCTAAGGATGTTTGTCCAATTGGCACAAAGTGGGTCTTCAAAAACAAAACTGATGAAAGGGGTATAGTTGTCAAGAATAAAGCCAGGCTAGTGGTTCAAGGCTTCAGACAAGAAGAAGGGATAGACTATGATGAAACCTTTGCCCCTGTAGCAAGGTTAGAAGCTATCAGACTATTCCTAGCCTTTGCTGTCAACCACAACATCAAGGTGTATCAGATGGACATCAAATGTGCCTTCCTATATGGCAAAATTCAGGAGGAGGTCTATGTATGTCAACCACCTGGTTTTGAAGACACATTCTATCCTGAGTATGTCTACAAGCTAAACAAAGCATTGTATGGACTGAAACAAGCACCTAGAGCCTAGTATGAAACTCTCTCCACCTTTCTCTTATCCATTGGTTTCACAAGAGGTAAAATTGATAAAACCTTATTTTTAAAATGGAAAGGGAAAGATTTAATGATTTTTCAAATATATGTGGATGATATCATTTTTGGATCCACATGTAACAAAATGTGTGAGGAGTTTAGGGAACTCATGACAGCAGAGTTTGAAATGAGTGCTATGGGTGAACTTCAGTGCTTCCTTGGTCTCCAAGTGAAGCAGCTGCAAAATGGCACATTCATTCATCAAAATAAATATGTGAAAAACTTGTTAACCAAAATTGAGATGAATGATTTTAAGCCATGTAGTACACCCATGAGCATAGTCAAGCCACTCACTGATGATGACAAGGATGAACTGGTTGATCAGACACACTACAGATGCATGATTGGGTCTTTATTGTACTTAACAACATCCAGGCCAGACATTATGTTTGCAACCTGTGTTTGTGCAAGATCCCAGGCTTCACCCAGAAAGTCAAACCTTATTGCTGTGAAAAGTATATTCAGATACCTAAAAGGTGCTCCCACACTTGGTATCTGGTATCCTGCTAATGGAAACATTGAGCTTTCAGGTTATTCAGACAGTGATTTTGCTGGTTGCCACACCACAAGGAAGTCCACATCTGGAGGGTGCCAGTTTCTAGGGAATGCCTTAGTTTCCTGGCAAAGCAAAAAGCAAGCAGCTGTTTCAACTTCAACAGCTGAGGCTGAATACATTGCTGCTGCAAGCTGTACAGCCCAACTCATGTGGCTTCAAAATCAACTGCTGGATTTTGGGATAACTGCACTAAGGACTCCACTCATGTTGGTTAGTCAAGCTGCTGAAAATATCATCAAGAATCCAGTTTCTCATTCAACCACAAAGCACATAGACATCAGACATCATTTTGTCAGAGATAGCTATGAAAAAGGTTTGATTTCTCTGCACCATGTTCCAACAGAGGATCAGTTGGCAGATGTGTTGACAAAAGCTTTAGACACATCTACCTTCACAAATCTGATCTCTCGAATTGGAATGTTAAACATGGATTAAAACGACAAAAATGTTTACAATAAAAATATTAAAATGTTTTCAGAAAATCAATTTTCACCTTAAAAATAGCTCATTTGGTTGAAAAATCTGCTTTAAACCACTGATCAGATAAAACAACCACTGTTTCATTCTATCCACTGTTGGTTGAAAAATCTGTTTCAAACATCTGATCAGATAAAACAACTGTTACTTCATCAGTCTTTTGGTTAAACAATAGAGGTTGGCAACTGTTGGGTCTGCTGACCTGGAGAAGAACAGATGATTAGAAAGCCAAAATATTCTATCTTTTGATCCTTTGAATAAAACAGTTGATACAAGAAACTTTCCCCAAAAGACTGTTGACCCTAACAACTGCTACACCAAACAACTGATAAAGACAACTGCTGCTGCTGAAAGGTTTGCTGAACAAACAACTGATAGATAAAGATCTGATGAAGAAACAACTGCTGATCAAGTACTGAAGAACAAAGGTCTGTTGAACCAACAACACTTTGGTTCAACAGATGATAGAGACCATCAGAGCTTTCCTTTACAGTAGTTTGTATTAACAGTGTTTTCAATGTAACAGTAGTTACAGTTAGCAGATGTTTAATGTTGTTAGTCAGTTAGAGGTCGCTGTCTTAGGTGACGTCAGCAGTGACCATCAGAGGTTTAGTTTAGTCTATAAATAGAACAGTGATTGTACTGTTCTATTCATCACTCGTCATTCTCTTAAGACAAACATTCTCTGAGTGATCAGGCTGAGGGGGAGTTATTGTACGATTGTAATCTTTCAACTTAATGAAAGCTTTCGATTAAAAACAATTATTCTCTTGTTTTGATTTATAGTTTATCATTCCGCTGCACTTTCCATTTATATCTCACTTCACTTATTTCATATTTGTTTAAACAATCAAAACAAACAAACTCAGATCCTAACAATTGGTATCAGAGCTTGGTCAATTAAATTCGATCTAACCAATCAATTTAATATAAACAAATCAGCTCACAATTATTGATATCGTTTGTTTGTCGGATTGAAAACAGAGTAATAGTTTATTTTCGTTTCAACCGTTAGTAAACAGATTTTGTTTTCGTAAAATCAGAGAATGACTTCACTTAATCAAGATCCACACAACACTGGCACTAGCAACAAGCCTCCGATGCTTGTCAGATCATAGTACAACATCTGGCAACGTCGGGTGGCTCATGTGTTAGCACAACAGAACATAGGGTGCTGGAAATCGGTAGTATTTGGACCACATGTTCCAATGGTACCGAGTGCCGAGGATCCAAAGATCCAAGTACCAAAGAGTGTTGAGAATTACTCAGAGCAAGATTTTCAAAAAATCGAGTTAGACGCCAAGGCTTTTAGCATAGTAGCCATGGGGCTACCGAATGATATCTATGCCAGACTTTTCCATTGCAATAGTGCAAAAGAGTTATGGGATGCTCTGAAAGAGCAGTTCGGTGGGACTGAAGATGTGATTGAAAACAACCGTGAAATACTTAACCAACAATATGAAACGTTTAGTCACATAAAGGGAGAGTCGTTAACACAACAGTTTGAAAGGTTTAATTGTCTGATTAGTGAACTAAAACTGGTTGGTCTAACTTATCCTATTCAACCTTGAATCATAGGTTCCTTAGATCACTTCAGGACAAATGGGACACTATAGCAATAGTCATGAGAAACTCTATCGGATTTAAAGACCTGACTCTGACCCAGCTTCATGGTAAGCTCTTGACTTATGAAAGAGAGCTTAACCAGAAAAAGAAGCTCCAGGACTCTGGAAAAGTGTCTGATGACTATGTATTTGGGAATACAGCACTTTTGGGCCAAGAGGAGGCATCTGGAAGTAGTAAGGATCAGGGTTATGATCATTACATTGATATAACCACTGGTTTTAACAATGATTCTTACTCATCACCCAACTATGCTTTTGCAGCAAGTGGTGATATCCAGGCATCTGATAATTCATCTTTTGTGTACAATGACCTTCAATATATTGACCCTTTGGACTTAGAAGAAATGGACATTTTGCATCAAGTTGCCCTGCTCAGTATTAGAACCAATAACTTCTATAAGAAAACTGGCAGAAGGTACCCAGGTTTACATGGTGGGTCAAAGGTGGGGTTGGATAAATCAAAGATCAAGTGTTACAAGTGTCATAGAATGGGTCACTTTGCTAGGGAATGTAGGAGTCAAAATGGTACCCCTATGATCACCTATCCAAACCAAAGGCCTCAGACCAACACTTATCATATTTCCCAAAACACCCCTGCACCAAATGTCCAAAACACTGCTCACTTTGCACAGACCCAAACCACTGTTCCTGTGCACTATGTCCAAACCACTGTTCCTCAGTATCACTATGTCCAAACACCTGTTACTCAGGCACAAGTGCCAATGACTGCTGCTCCATCCTCTGCTCCTGCAGAGACCAGTCAGCAAGGTCAACAGAGTTTCTTCACTCAAGGCTTTGTTGATTGGAGTAGTCTACCAGATGAGATAACAGATGATAACATTGCTTTAGTTGCCAATTCTGAAAATAATTTTTGCTTTATGGCACTAGAAACAATTATTGAAGAGACTGATTCTGAGGGAATGGTGTCTATGTCTGAAAATGTGACTAATGCTGTTGTTGATGAAGTTGTTTCAGCTGAAGAATCTGAAGTAGAGGTTGTGAATCTCTCAGACCCATGGGGAACTGATGATTGTGATTGCCAGTGTAACTGTGCCTTGATGGCTGCTGCTAAGGTATCTCCTCAAATCTTAAATGACTTGTGCTCAGACAAATGTATTGTGGCATTTGCTAAGATAAAAGAGGTGAATGAAAACTTTAGAAAGAAAATTTTGGAAGATGAAATTCAGTTTGAAAAACTCACTAAAGAGTTAAAATCAAAAATAACTGAAAAAGAATATGAAATCAGCAGTTTAAAACATGAAGCAAGCATAACCAAAGACCAGCTTCAGACTATGATAACCAAATATCATAGTTGTAAAAAGGAGCTTGAGTCCACCCAAGTTGAATGTAAGAAATGGGTGGAATCATCAAAAGGTTTTGAGATGATTGTCAACCAACAATCTAAAAGTCATGTGAAATTTGGCTTTGGTTTTCAAGAAACCACTGCTCAGAGTTCACAAACCACTGACAAAAAGGAACCACAGTTGGTTGAAATCATCCCAACCAATTCAAAAGGTCAAGAAATCAAGGTTACTGAACCCAATGGCAAGAAAATCATTCTTGAAAAGTTGGAAGGTACACCCTCATTTGATGAAATTGAAAAATATCAATTCAAACCAACCTGGTCAGATGAGTGTGATGTCCTTGAAAATTTTCAACCAATGACCTTCAAAACCCCTGATGGTAAAAAGGCACCACAGGCCAAAGTTATCCCTTTGAGAGATCTTCCAACAGATGATCAAACATCTGTTGAAAAGAAGAAAGGAAAAGGGAAAGCCAAAGATAACTTGTTTTGTGATTTTTGTGAAAAGAAGAATCATGTCACCAAAAACTGTTTTCTTCTAAAAGCATATGACATCAACAAAGCAACAAGTCTAAATGATTCTAAAATCAATGAATGTTCAATTTGTAAGAAAAAGAATCACAAAACAAAAGAGTGCCTGTATCTCAAAAATTTTGATGAAAAGATAAAAGAGTACAAGGCTAAAACTCTTGAAAGTCAAGTGGTGAGTACTCCAAAAGGAAAACCCAAACAAACTTTTGAACCAGTCCAAACAGCTGTTACCAAAGGTCTGAACAACCGCTTGACGATTCATGGAAAGAGGCCGACGTCCTCATGCCAAAAGTCAGGGGTGGCGCTTCTTCCACTGCCCCTCTTGTCATAATGTTGGGTCTGCTGACCTGGAGAAGAACAGATGATTAGAAAGCCAAAATATTCTATCTTTTGATCCTTTGAATAAAACAGTTGATACAAGAAACTTTCCCCAAAAGATTGTTGACCCTAACAACTGATACACCAAACAACTGATAAAGACAACTGCTGCTGCTGAAAGGTCTGCTGAACAAACAACTGATAGACAAAGGTCTGATGAAGAAACAACTGCTGATCAAGTACTGAAGAACAAAGTTCTGTTGAACCAACAGCACTTTGGTTCAACAGATGATAGAGACCATCAGAGCTTTCCTTTACAGTAGTTTGTATTAACAGTGTTTTCAATGTAACAGTAGTTATAGTTAGTAGATGTTTAATGTTGTTAGTCAGTTAGAGGTCGCTGTCTTAGGTGACGTCAGCAGTGATCATTAGAGGTTTAGTTTAGTCTATAAATAGAACAGTGATTGTACTGTTCTATTCATCACTCGTCATTCTCTTAAGACAAACATTCTCTGAGTGATCAGGCTGAGGGGGAGCTATTGTACGATTGTAATCTTTCAACTTAATGAAAGCATTCGATTAAAAACAATTGTTCTCTTGTTTTGATTTATAGTTTATCATTCCGCTGCACTTTCCATTTATATCTCACTTCACTTATTTCATTATTTGTCTAAACAATCAAAACAAACAAACTCAGATCCTAACACATAACCGCCGTCTTTGGACATTGCCGCACGCGGTACATGTTCCTGGATGGCGGCAGCAGCACAGACATCATGTACGAGCAATGTTTTCAACAACTGGATGAAGAAGACAAAGCAAAGCTCGTACCGGTCAATGAGCCCATCTCCGGTTTCATTCATGAGACCATCATGCCGCGGGGCATGCTCTCCATGCCAGTCACATGGTCTGACGGCACCCATGAGCGCACGGAGGTATGCGACTTCATGGTCTTGCCAGCCACCTTCAATCATGATATACTCTTAGGACGGGAAGGCATCGCGCGCTTTAACGCCAATGCTTCAACGGCGCACGCGATGGTCGGCTTTCCAACTAAGACAGGCATCGCTTTCATCAGAGGCAATAAAGACTGCCACGTCACCGAAACCGCCAAACCTCCAAAAATGGTCAAGACAAACGCCCGCACTGAGCCGGAAAAATGGGTACTCAACCCTAAATTTTCGGAGCAAACGGTGGTCATTGGCCATGAAATCTCCGAGACCATACGCAATCACCTGAAGCAACTCTTAATCAGCAACATGGATATCTTCGCGTGGCAACCGGCTGACATGGTCGGTGTCCCCCGCGAAATAGCGGAACACAGGCTTAACGTCTACCGCTCCATAGAGCCAATAGTGCAAAAGAAGCGCAGTATGGGCCCGGAGAAAACAAAGGCCATGAACGAACAGGTCACCGAGCTGCTCAACGCGGGCATTCTCCGCCCCATCAGGTACCAAACTTGGGTGGCCAATCCTGTCATGGTCGCAAAAGCTAATGGAGGGTGGCGCATGTGCGTCGATTACAAGGATATCAACAAGGCATGTCCAAAGGATTGTTATCCTTTGCCAGAAATTGATCTAAAGGTGGATTCCCTCGCCCCTTATCGATTCAAATGTTTCTTGGACGCGTATAAAGGGTACCACCAGATCCAGATGGCCAAGGAGGACGAAGACAAGACAGCGTTCCGCACCGACGCAGGCATCTTCTGTTACACCAAGATGCCCTTCGGGCTGAAAAATGCGGGCGCCACATACCAGCGCCTAATGGACACGGCCTTTATCAACGAAATCGGCGTACGACTTGAAGTGTACGTTGATGACCTTGTAATCAAAAGCAAGGAAGAGGGTGACATGCTCCGGGATATTCAGCAAACGTTCAATCAACTACGCAAAGTGCGCATGAAGCTGAACCCGAGCAAATGTTCATTCGGGATGGAAGAGGGTAAATTCTTAGGTGTCATAGTAACGCAGGATGGTTTCCGCGCCAACCCAGAAAAAGTACAAGCCATCGAAAGAATGCCATCACCCGCTTCCGTCAAAGAGGTACAAACACTGATGGGCCGCCTCGTCGCTCTTAACCGATTCTTGTCCTATTACGCTTCAAAGTCGTTCCCGTTCGTGGACACTTTGAAGAACTGTTTGAAGAAGAGTAATTTCCGCTGGACCCCAGAGGCGGAATCAGCATTCCAAGCAATGAAGCAATGCTTAATGAACCTTCCGACGCTAACAGCGCCTCTTCCGAAAGAACCGCTTACGCTCTACTTGTCCGTCACCGAGCGGGCAATAGGCGCGGTCTTAATGGTCGATCGCAAAGGCGTGCAAACACCAATTTACTACATCAGCCGCACGCTGTTAGATGCGGAAACAAGGTACACAATCATGGAGAAGCTGGTTCTCGCTCTCGTCCACGCATCTCGAAGACTGCGCAGGTACTTCCAAGGCCATCCGATAAACGTCCTCACGGACTACCGGATAAACGACATACTCGCCAAACCCGAGCTATCAGGCCGCCTGGCGAAGTGGGCCATCGAGCTGGGGGAACATACGATCAATTAGAAACCCCGGCCCGCAACTAAAGGCCAAGTCCTCGCGGACTTCGCCACGGAGATACCTGCGGACAAAGTTCAAGAATGCCAAGCGGCAGAATCACCCGCGCCGGCACAAGACCCGTCGCAAAAGTGGTCCCTATACACAGACGGGGCTTCCAATGACGACGGCGCCGGCGCAGGGTTGCGCCTCATCAGCCCAGATAAACACGAGTTCACATACGCTATCCGCCGTGACTTCAAAAGCACAAACAATGAGGCGGAATACGAAGCGTTGCTGGCAGGCCTCCGCATTGCGGAAAAAATGGGGGCCAGGCACGTGGAGGCACATGTGGATTCGTTACTTGTCGCGCGACAGATCAACGGATCCTACGATGCAAAAGACAAAATCATGGCCTTATACCTGGAACAAGCCAAACAACTCATGCACCGATTCGACACATGCACGGTCGAACACATCCGGCGCAGTGAAAACAAGCCAGCCGATGCGCTGAGTAAAATGGCATCCACGGTCTTCGAACATATGGCCAAGGAAGTCCGAATTGAGGTCCTAGACAAACCATCTATTCCACTGCGACAAGTCAACGTCATCCAAACAGGCAACGCGTCCTGGATGACCCCAATCAAGGCCTTCCTATCTTCCGGCACCCTGCCTGAGGACAAGTCAGAGGCCCGGAAGATCAAACACAAGGCTTTACAATATCAGCTCGTAGACGGTACCTTGTACCGCCGCTCCTACCTAGGCACACTGCTGCGCTGCGTAGATTCCGCAGACGCCTCCTTCCTCCTTAGAGATATACACGAGGGAACATGTGGGCTGCACGCAGGCCCAAGGATGGTAGTAGAGAAGTTGATGAACGCAGGGTACTATTGGCCGGGCATGCACGTGGACGCGGTCAACGAGTTGCGCAAATGCGACAGTTGTCAGCGCCACGCCCCGATTACCTTGCGCCCCAAGAACAACCTGGTGCCTGTCACGGTGGCTTGGCCATTTCAGATGTCACACCCTCAAATTTCCACTGCGGGGTTTTACCGCGAGGCGCATGACATACCAGGATCCCATAGCCATAAGTCATATGAACGAACTCTAAATGCCCAAACCATTTAGTTCGTTTTCAAAAACCAAGTTTAGTTAAGCTGCGGAAGCGTAAACCAAATTAAACCTTTTAAAAACCATGCGCAAAACCACGCGCCCAAATCAAAACCATATGAAAGAAAACGTATAAGTATGATATATAATTTAGGTGTATGCCCAAGACCCAAATGCAGTGAACGTGCAGTGCTTCCTAATCGTGACACCGGAAGCTAACTACCTGAAAAAGCATGTAAATGGTGGGTCAACAAACAATGTTGGTGAGTTCACTAAGTAAAGTAGGTGAGTAAGTAAAAGCGTAAGTTTCCCAAACCACGTAACCAAGTAAAAGCGTCGGTCTCCCAGACCACATAACAACAAGTAAGAACGTCGGCCTCCCCGGCCACAAGTAAACAGCTAATTCACATATTAGGGGTAGCTAGCCCACTCATGATAACTAATACCGGCGAATAACGAACTGCTAATAACGATTCCCCACAACTGTGAGTATGATGCCTTAAATCATTGCCCATCAACAATGATAATATGTTTTAAGCTAATAGTTCACACCCATGCTCTCAGCACGATGTGAGGTTTGTTAAACCTAATAGCGCTATCAACTAATAACCCGCTTGCCCGCACGGCAATTGATTCGGTATTTTGAAGGACTTAAAAGATAGGATTGGTTTAGTTCATCAAGGACATAAACATGAATTAGCAAAAGTAGATTCACTCCGTGAACCATGCACCCCAAAACCCGGGATGTGTAAAAATAGTCCCAAACCGGACTAGAAACGTTAAGTAAGTTGTCTCAACCCGAGACGCATGCTTTTGAGAAAAGGGTAGTGAAACTCACCTTAGGTTGCAAGTGAATAATCCAAATTCCACAAATAGTAAAGTGCTACCGACTCCCTATTACAAATGTCACTAGGTGAGTATATGTGCACAACCAACACACCATATAACTCGTTTATCCGAGACTTTTAAAAGTTCAAAACCGTGTAGTGACACCTAATGACTCTACATGCACAAGTATGTCCTACGTACCCCGTTGGTGATCATAGTGATTATTATCAGTTTAATACATCAAATACATCTCATACAAGTTTCCATACAAGTTCATGACAAATACATACCATATAAGACTCCAAATAATCACATAAAGATCCCTTACACAATCTGCGTTTTAGGGCAGATTGTGCGCTGTGAAAAACGAATTATTTAAAATACTTAACGAATGAATTAAAGTCCCAAAGTTTTACTGAGTATTCATGGGGATTCGGTTGCAAACCCATATTTTTGTTTTGTCTTAAAACCAAACACAAAAATTATTAAAATTCGTACAACACAGCTATGTCCAGAAAATTTCCACAACAGGTCAGTTTAGTAGAAAAATTCCCAAAAATTGTGTATTCATCCAAACGGGATGAATCCACTTGAAAAGGCCGAGTTTTTCCAATGTTGACTTACTGTAAAAATTTCATAACTTATTTCTTTGTAAATCTCAAGTTATGACCATTTAAAGTTGACCCAATTTACAAATCCGAAAATCTGATATGACCTCTAATCAAATAAAATTCCAAAAATGACTCAAACGATGTCCAAATCTGATGGTTTTTCCCATTATGAAAAGCTAAGACCATTTACATTACAATCATGCAAAGAAATCATCAAAACAATCAATTTAACATCGCAACACAGACCCTACAAAACATCATAACGAATCTGCCAGAAACTGAAACTTGCATCCCAAGTTATTCACAAACCCTAATTACGCATAAAAATCTCTAATACATGCATAACCCATATTATCATGATCAAACACATATATTATCATACAAAAACCCTAATTATGATTACTAACAACAATCATCATCATCAAATCATCATGAACATTCAAGAACTCTTACTTATACATATATGCGATTATTATACATGCATGATCTATGATTTTTAAAACTTTTCAAGCATTACTAATTATTAAAAACATGTAAGGATTATAACTTTTAATGAAAGAGTCCTCAAAGCCTAGAGATTACACCCAAACAAGCTTGAAGGAATGAATAAGATTGATGTTTGTTGAAAAGTGAGAGGGAGAGGGGGTAGGGGTATTCACGGCGCAAAGAGGGTTGGGGGTTAGGGTTTTATTTTATTTTATTTTTTTGATCTATAATTATAAGGAGGTTTAGCTTGTTTCCAAAGTAATTGGGTATTAGGGCCCTTCTAGTCCATTAACCTGACCCGTTAATCATGTTCTAGTCCAATACCGGGCCCGATGATATTAATCACTCTAAATTGCATAAAAACTATTGTTTTTATTATTTCATGAGATATTAATCATCAAGTGCACGTAATTTGCATGGTTTACGTATTAACCTTCAGTCAAGTGATAATTCACATAAACACACAATTCACATAATTCACATAAGCAGGCACTTCACGTTCATCATGATTCAATTGCACATATTATTATTATGTATGCCATATAATTCACCAACGTTCAGGATACAGGACTCGTGTGTGTGTTCAACAATGATTTTCCTATTTAACGCATATGTTAATATCATCTTACATATGTTAGGCCTACTTAACTAACCCTAGTTAAGTATCTAACCATGTACGACATGTAAGTTAACTAGAGTATATCATGTAAGTTAACTAGAGTTCAGTAAAAGTATTAACCTGAAAATGCGGGGTGTCACATCAGAAATAGGCTATCGATCTGGTAGGCCCATTCCCGACGGCTCCGGGCAATGTAAAATACTTAATCGTCACCATCGACTACTTCACTAAGTGGGTGGAGGCAAAACCTCTAGCCAAGATTGACGGCGCGCATGTCAAAAAATTCATTTGGGAGTTCATTATCTGTCGATTCGGCCTGCCAATGCAACTGGTAAGCGACAACGGCACACAATTTGAGGACCAATCCCTCCAAGAATGGTTGGCTCAAATGGGTGTTCACCAAATATTCACATCAGTCGCACACCCGCAGGGCAACGGTCAAGTGGAAAGGGCCAACCGCACAATAGTAGAAGGCATCAAAGCATGACTCGGAACCAAGAGAACCGGGTGGGTAGACGAAATCCCTCATGTTTTATGGGCCTACCGCACCCTCACAAAAACTAGTAACGGCGAAACGCCATTCATTCTGACATATGGCACCGTGGCGGTCATCCCCGCAGAAATAGGCTGCCTTTCCGCAAGAGTGTTAATGGCCGAAACAAGAGACAATGACAAAGAACTCCGCTTGAACCTTGACCTACTAGAAGAACGCCGCGATCTTGCTGCAATCAAAGAAGCTAAATACAAGACACAATTAGAGCGCTACTACAACAAGCGCGTCAAAGAATCCGCGTTCAAGATCGGGGACTACGTTTTCCGCAACAACGAGGCTTCCAACGCCGAAAAAGCTGGAAAACTAGCCCCTACTTGGGAAGGCCCATACAAAATACAAGAAGTACTCGGCAAAGGCGCTTATGCGCTAGAAAGGCTAGACGGTGCACATATCCCGCGATCTTGGAATGGCGCGTAACTGCGACGCTGCTATTTGTAAAACACTTGTAACATGGCTACACATGTCGTCCCTATCAATGAAAATGGTTTCCTATAGCTGTATTTCTACTTGTTTTTTCCGCGCCAGGGTCTTCAAGACTTAGGCAAAACTCATGTCGGACCAAAACCGCTGGCTGTTCAAGCAACGCAAGTCTTCAAGACGCGCCTCGAGCGCGTCAGACTTGCACAGCTTACACAAGAACACAGCACAATATGTGTGACACCCGGCAAACTCCGGTAATTAACTTCTTGAAAACTCAGTAAGTCTACCTTAGCGAGTCGTGCATACATTACACATGACAGGGTCAGTCGAGTCGAGTCGTGCATCATTGGGGTTTTAACACACACAAGTCTCGAGTCCCGGGAATTGGTGAACGAGTGTGAACGTGTTTGTTTTCATGAATTATGTGTTTATAATCATTATGTGACTTGTCGGTATGTGAAAACGTGTTAACATATGTTAAAATACGGTTTAACGCGCCAAAAACCCAGACTTGGGGGTTGCAGGCGATTAGGCCACCAGGAGCAGTCCTAATCGCCTATTTGAGGGCGATTGGGAGGTTCCTGAAGGCGATTGGGGGCTAATCACTAGTAGTTACTAGCGATTAGCAGCCCTAATCGCCTATAGCATCTGCATAATCGCCCATACTGCACATGACGACTAGAAACGCCTATAAATACCACCCTTGACCTCTAAAACACCATTTGTGTAACCCTAGCCGTCCCATAACCTATCCCAACTCACAAACACCCTCTGGAACTCGTTTTTACATCAAAACACACATTTCCAAGCTTTACCCATCATTTTCTCCTAAATCCAAGGTGTGTTCTTCATCCCCAAATCTTTATATGATTATGTTTTTGTTCCCTAAAAGTCCAGACCTGATTTATAAACATTTTTGTCATTGAAAATCCATTAAAACCTGTTTTTAAACAAACCCAAACCCTTATGCATGTTATATGTATTGTATGTGAATAAAGGTAGGATTTTTATGATTTAAACATGATTGTTCTTGTGTTATTAAGGTGTTTATAGCTGGTATGAGTTAGTATGATGATGTCCTAAGAGTTTGGAGGCCCATGGTTGTGTGTTGTTGATGTTTGGTATTTTGACCCATTTGAATGATTTTGAATGGTTAAGGATGTTATGAGGTGTTTTGTCAGTCATATGATGTTAGGGTTTGCTTTAGGATGATGCTAGAGCAGTAGGATACTATCGGACAACGTTGTTACGTGATGAAATCTGGATATTTGCTATTTAGGGCAAGTTCTTGCATGTTGATGTGATGTTTACATGTTAAGCTTACTATTTTTGGGAAACGCTCGCATTCGGGACTGTTAGAATGATGATAACTTAGGGGTTTTGCTTGAAATATGTTTGTTAATGTGTTATGATTGATATTGGGTGTTTACACATGTTTCGGATCTGATTTGGAGGGTTAAACGCGCGAAAAAAGCGGAACAGAACAGCATAGGCGATTAGGAATCCCCAATCGCCTATGCTGAAGGCGATTGGCCCCTAATCACATGACCTATAGGAGATTAGGGAGCCTAATCGCCTTCCCACCATGCAATTGCAATGCTAATCGCCTATATGCATGTCTTATAGCTCCTAATCACTAGTTAACTTCTGAATTGCATGTCTTATAGCTCCTAATCACTAGTTAACTTCTTAATTGCATGTCTTATAGCTCCTAATCACTAGTTAACTTCTGAATTGCATGTCTTATAGCTCCTAATCACTAGTTAACTTCTGAATTGCATGTCTTATAGCTCCTAATCACTAGTTAACTTCTGAATTGCATGTCTTATAGCTCCTAATCACCAGTTGACTTTTCCTAATCACTAGTTGACTTTTCCTAATCACATGTACTGTTGTTGTAAGTGTATTTTGGCATTCCGAGACCCGATTTGACACCTAGGAACATGCTAGAAACCCCGTGACATGCCTAGTAACATAGTAACACGTGCTCGGACTTATTTGTGCGTTATTTGAACTATATGTTAGACTTGTTGAACTTTAACACGTGATAAGTGTTGGTTGCATGACTTGTATGTTTTAGTGTATGAGATGAACACGTGGGATGTCGGGTCACCAATGGGATGTCGAGTCTTGTTTCGCGTAGTCTGGTTGTCAGTCAAACGCATTTTCAAACGTATATTGGTCATGGACTGGACATTAGGGACTAATGAACCCAACGGGTTATTAGTCTAACTTTACACACATATCTTATGATAGGTCGCCACTAGTTGGGGCTATCATACACACATCGGTTTAGTTGTTAACGGAAGACGCAACCGAAGGTGAGATTCACGGCCCCACTCTTTACTGATTTCGTTTTCGGGGGAGAAACATGCTTAGTACTTCGTTTTATAAAAGATCATGTTATGCTGGGTTGGTTGTACGTTTCATTTATGTTCTACGTATATGTGGTTCACGTTGTGACAGTTCGTTGTCCGTTGTGGCGGTAGTTCGTTAATTGTGAATGCGCAGTTCGTTGACCATGGAGTGGTAGTTCGTTGGTCATGATTGGGCAGTTCGTTGGTCGTGTTAAACGATAGTTCGTTGATTGGTTCGTCTCAGAGTCTAAACGTCTAACGAGTATTTTCTTCAGTCAGTAGTAACATGATAGCTCTTTCAAAAGCTCGTGAAACATTTTCCTTAAAAACCTGTGAACTCACCAGTATTTTATACTGACGTTTTTAGCATGTTTTCTCAGGTCGCTAAGGTAGCAGCTGTCATCTAGGCGCACGGAGTCGCACTGGAGTCGTACTCGCGTCTAGGAGCATTTATGCATGTTTTGGGATGTTAACTTTTAAAACTTATGTTTCTGTTACATTGACTTTTGTATACTTAAATGCTTCCGCACTTTCAAATGTTGGTTTTAAATCTTATGCATGGTTTTTATCCACGTGTGTTATTACATTTAGACGTCGTTTATTGTGACCGTTGACTTGGATCCTGGTGTGTCGCACGCCTCGCGGTAGAACTCCGCTTGTGGAAATTTGAGGGTGTGACAATATGGTCTTCAAGACAGGTTTACTTGCCGGACCTGATGACGCGCGTCACGCGTGTACATGGAAAACCCTTGTCTTATAGACTTGTTGAAAAACAAGTCGGACAAGGGGAACACATACTACACGAAAATGCAGTCAATGGTCTTCTAGGCAAGGCTCTCATGCGCCTGACTCGGACCCTATGGCACAAGTCGCGCCCCGCTACAGTCTTCAAGGCAAAAGTATTAACACTTAGACGCCGGACTGTCTAGCCAGACGCGTGCCCTAACTTCTACTTACACACCGGGTGACGACTTGGTTAAATAAGCAAATAGAAGTTAGATTGAGAAAGACACATGATATAAACAAACCACAAAATTTTCATTAATACGAGGGAATTAAAAACCCTTTAACATTTACAAGTATTTACAAATAATTACAAAAAGAGCGCCTATTCATCATTCATGTTGGAAGTGCCCTCGCCAGAGGCCTTCTGACGCTCCTCCTCTTGGCGCTTCCGCTCCATTTCCCGCGCCTGCTCATCAGATCTGTCTATGAAGTACTTGAGGGCAGCAGGAGGGTCCGCATTGCGATTGCAGTCAGCAATCACTTGAAGGATGGGGAAGTCAACCTTCTCAAATTTGACTAACTCCGCTTCATACTCATCCTTCAAGGGCTTCCCGTAATGCTCCGCATCCTCAAGCCGCCCATTATTCTGAGCAGCCAGGAAACCATCTTCATAACCCTCACCATACCCATAGGCTTGGGCGGTGGCGGCTATGGCAGCAACTTGATCCCCCAGCTTGGGCTCCTGCCAAAACCTCTTGAAGATCTGAGGGAAAACAAACAGTTAGCAAATCAATAATAAAAGATAAGACAAAGAACAAGGAAAGTAGAAAGGCTTACCCCAGTAATTCCATCAGTCATCAGCCAACGGATGGAATTTTGCATCTGAGTCTGGGCGGAGACCGCCTCCTCCAACAACTGCTTGGCCGCCTCAGACTCCTTGGCGGCCGCAACACGAGCCTGCTCCGAAGAGTCAAGGTCTTGCTCCAAATCCTCCTTTGCATGAAGGATTTGGACCCTCTCCTGCTCCAAAAAGGAGACGCGCTCAGTAGCTTTGATAAGATCAGCATCCTTGGATTCAAGCTCCTTGCGCTTCTCCACATACTTAGCAGTTCTCTCGGAGAGGGCCTTGCACTTCTCCTCCAACTTTCGGGTCGCCGCCCGCCTCTCCTCCTGCGCCTCGGCCAGAGTCTCCTTCAGACGCATGGTTTCTGCGTTGGTACGCTTGCAAGACTCTGACCATCTGCGCCTCTCCGCCGCCGCATCCTTTTCAAGTTTAAGGACCTTAGCCTCAGCTTCATGGGCGCGGCGACGGTACTTGGAGATTTCAGCCCTGAAGGCAGCCTCTTTTTCAGCAAGGCCCGCCTTCTTTATCTCCAAGCGCTCAATATCCCGTTGCACCGCCGCATCACGACGGCGCAACGAGTCTATCATGGATAGTTGAGTCGCCTGATTCACACATAAAGCAGAAATCAAGTCAGGACGACTCAACATATCCTGGTGTATGCGCTCGTAGGGAGGCACCACCTCGCTAACAAACTCCTCGGCGGCCAGGGAGTTGGAGAATAATGTATTCTCCCTGACCGCCCAGCGAGGGCGCCAGATGGCGTCACCACCGGTCCAGCAGGAACCATCATACGTTCCAGATGGTTCCCTGCTGCCAACCCCAGAAGACTCGCGCCGAGTTTGACGCGAGCCATGCCCAGCACCTCCACTACCGGCCTCCAGGAGCGCGCTTTCGAACCCATCAACTTCATGGGCCGCCCCCTGAGCCTCAACCTCGGAGCGCTCTTCGGCTCCAAAAAACATCTACTAAAATAAAATACAAACGCCTTCATCCTACTCGTCGCATTCATCATCCGCGGCGCCTTCAACCCAATAACGGTCCCATTCGTATTTCGCCGCGATTTCTTCTTTACGTTTCAAAACCAACTCCAAAGATTTACCTTTGAGGTGCTCATGTGGTTTTGAATACATATTCAAGTCGTGGTCATACTGCCTTTGTATCAACAATGCGCGTTGTTCTTCTAAAAACGCCATTGCTTTTTCGCCTTGTTGAGATTGTAGGGTGACCAACTAGTTGAGTTTGTCTTCTTTCATTGCTCGGTATGTCCCGAGTTCGTCAACAAATGATTTGCCCGAAGACTCGTCGGCGGCGACTTTCTTAGTTTTTCGTTTGGGTCGCGTTGGGTTATTATTTTCGTTGAGGTCTGGCATGCCGCTAGTGGGGGTGGTATCCTCCGGTGTTGAAAAGCCAGTCGACTGATAGTTGCCGCTTTCCGAAGACTTTCGTCTCTTGTCCGAATGACTGTCGGACGGTTCTTCACCCATCAACATTTGCTTTTTCCACTTGTCGTGGTCTTTTACAATCTCCCATGCCGCTTGATGATTAAAACCCGAAGGATGGCTTTTTCTGTAATCGTTCAACGCCGTTTGCATGACGTTTAGATCACTACATCCATTCCCACGTAGGCGCTCCTATATAATTAAGTAGAACCGTCAATGAAATATAACTTAGAGAAATTCGTTTAATCAAATAAAACGCTAAGTTAAATATATCATAATTGTTACCGCTTGTTGATGAAGTCCATTGAACGCATTCATTTGTGGGTTCATGGCGGTCCATTTAGAAGTAATTTGATCAACCGTTCGGGTGGAAGAACCCAACAGTGACGTGTAATATTTTTGGACCGCTTTCCAAAAACTTCCCTTGCTTCTTTGGTTACTCTTCTCCCTGTTCTCCGACACATAACACCAAGTTTTTGCCAAAGCAACCTCTTGTGCCGTATTCCACTTCACAGCTTTCACGCGGTTTGCATATTTCTTTTTCACCCCTGCTTCAAGTTCTTCAACTTCAACCTCAAACGCGTCACCCGCTTCCTCGTCTATCTGTTCATCTACATGATGCTCGAACTGTGTCTCTGGCACAGCTTCCTCCTCGTCATCGTCCTCATCTTCTAAGTTGAGCTCGAAGTCTTCTAGTTGGGAATTTGTTAATTGAGGCGGCGTAATATATTGTTGATACATCATAGGTTGTTGGCTTTGTGGGAATTGTTGGAATTGTGTGTATTGTGAGTAAAACGGTTGTTGTTGGGGTTGGGTTGGTGGAAAATTGAGCACGGGCCTATACGGCTCAACCGTAGCCGATCTCGAACTCGAAGCTTTGCCTCGACTACTAGAACCCCTAGATTTCGAGGTTCCCCTCGAAACACTCTTTGTTTTCCTTGGATCCATTTGTTTTGTTTGTGTTTTTAATTAGTTTGGTTAATGTAGGTTGTGTTTTTTAATTTAAACCATGCACAATTTATACCATTTCAAAAATAACGGTCAACAAAATATTACCGTTTCATTTAAATAAATTTCAAACGGTCAAAAAGTAATAAAATATATTATAAAAAGTGACCGTTGCAATAATTAACTCTTCTTACCAACCCGTTAGATGGAACCCGTATTTGGTTCACGAGACCCCTACCAGCACGAGTGGCGGCGGTGTTACCGTGCTGGTAGTGGGGTACAGTGCCTAATTCTGATAGCGTCCCGTCCCGTCCCCTTAGATTTGATTATTATATGCTCATAGAATATAGATGTTTGTTGCAACAATCAGTGTTTTAATATTTATATACCTGATAAAAATATTTACAAGTTTTAGTTTAGGTGCTGGTAATCACATCTATAGATGAGAACAAAAAGTTAATCCTTTAAAAGTGCCGAAATCAACTTGTATTATTTTTAGCGAGTTCAAATCGTTATCAACTTTTGTTTTATATCTATTAGTTGGTTCGTATTACATACGGTTTTTACCGAAACGAAATACTATAAAGCTTTAAATTATGAATAGATTATATCCCGGGATAGAAAAATCTAGGGTTAGGATCAAATACACAAGACACTTTTTCTAGGAAGGGTGAGAAGGATTGTGATCCATTGATCATATATTTGAAGGGTTGAGATTAGTTTGTTTGAAAAAAATAAATAATAAATTAGAGAAAGGGCATAAAAAGAAAACCACATTTGTTGACTTTCTCTCTCCACATGCAATGCACATGTCAATTCCTCCATCATTTTAAAACGTCTATAACTTTTTCATACGACATTTTTTTTTTCAAAAAAATTTCACCATATTAACGAGCGTTTTTTTATCTTTAATATGAGTACCACATTGCTACATTAAAATTGAAAAAAAAATCGTGCTAAATGGGTTTTTTTTTCTCCGTTGTGTCTTCTGCACGTTCATTGTGTTATAGTATGCATGTGTGCTTTATAAATATGTTATTTATGTTTTTTTAGTCTACACATGATTTAACTTTGTCCATTGTGTTTTTAGTATGCTTTTAATTGTGTTTTACGCAAATGAGTTTTGTATTTAGGCGTACATTGTGTTTATTATGTTGTTCATTGTGTTTAAGTATATTATTCATTGTGTTTTAGTATTCTGTTCATTGTGTCTTTTATATGTCGTCAATTGTGTTTTATTAGACTGTTCATTGTGTTTTATACCATATTGTTCATTGCATATTTAATTGGTACTCATTGTGTTTTACGTTATCTCCATTGTGTCTTACGCAACTGGGTTTTCAACTTTTTTTCCAAAAGTATTCATTGTGTTTTAATCTTCTGTTCATTGTGTCTTTATTATGTCGTCCATTGTGTTTTACACAATTGGGTTTTTAACTTTTTTTTTTTCAAAAGTATTCATTGTTTTTTGGAATAATTACATATATCCCCCTATTTAAAACACTAATTACATATTTACCCAACATAAAATTTAAATTACATATTTCCCCTTCTTTAACAAAATAACAAAACTACCCTTTTAAACATTAAAAAATTACAACCTTGTCATTTAATACTTCTTTGTCTTCCTCCTCCTTGATTTCCAAAAGATTGTGCACCGGTTTGATTCGAGGTTTATGGTTCAAGAAAACATCAAACCAACTAGTTCGATTTATGTAACAGAATAGAATTCTACACTACCATATTGTTGAAATTGAATGTTCTTCCATGATTACAAACCCAATTGAGACATATTATATTCCTGTTTGTTTGAAATTAACCCTCAATTAGATATGATCTTATTCACCATTCGCAACATTTATTGCAATTTTGTAACTCGTGACTGTTCTGTTGATTCTCAATGATAAAAATTACCCCCTCAATTTTTTAGTTGAATTTTCCCCTTTTATATCTTAATTAAAGCCTTTATGTTAAACATGTTGTATGGTAATTCTTTTAGTATTTTACAGATGAATGAAGCAGAGAACTTCAAATTAGATGTTAAAGGCAACCCAATTATTTGTTAAATACGTGCAGCAGTCATTCTAGGGAGGGATACTTAAAATGAGTTGTTTAGTTTTAGTGAATGAAGGGTATAATGGTGATTTCATAACTTATTTTTAATAAAAAACATCAAAATGGGTAAATTTGATATTTTTAAGTTTAAGGAAGGGGATATATGTAATTTATATTTTGGCTTGGGTATATATGTAATTAATGAAATTTATAGGGGGATATATGTAATTGCCCCTTGTTTTTTAGTCTTTTGTTCATTGTGTCTTTCGTGTGTCATCCATTGTGTCTTACGTAACTGGGTTTTCAACTTTTTTTTTCAAAAATATTCATTGTGTTTTAGTCTTCTATTCATTGTGTCTTAGTATGTCGTCCATTGTGTTTTACTAAACTCTTGATTATGTTTTATACCCTATATTTAATTGGTGTTCATTGTGTTTTACATTCCATTGTGTCTTATGCAAGTGGGTTTTGAATATTTTTTTTTTCAAAAGTATAGCAATATGGTACTCATATTAAAGATAAAACGACGCTCAATTTTATGGTATAATTTTTTTAAAAAACGGATGACGTATAAAAAAGTTACGGGCATTTAAAAATGAAGGTGGAAATGGCATATGACTTGCATGTGCCTATGTTTTTGACAAAATTACCCCTCCCACTTGTTAATCCTTTGGACACATGTCATTTTCTAGTGGCTTCTCACCCTTCTCATTTTTTGTAGCCTTTGTAGAATAACCCAACCCGACAAATCTAATATAAAGTGTCAAAACTTTTGTTACAATGTAATACAGAAATTAATGTATTATAATATAAGAAAACAACAAATTTAATCATGTGAATAAGAATAAAAATATATATTAAAGGGTGAATGTATGTTTGGATGAGCAACAAAGTGAGAAACAATAATTATAGAGCGCGAAGGTGGTGGTTTTTAAAGTGTATCTTTTTTTAGAAACGATTGATTTTAATCTATTTTGTCGTATATGAAAACAAAACTTTCATTTACATTTTCATTTAATGTAAATAATTCATTCAAAGTTATGTATCACATGAGCTATAACATTTTTTTGTTGTTTTATTTATTATTAGGTTACAAAATTTAATATTACGTGAGGTATGATCAATAAAATATTAAATAGTTTTTAATAAGCAGAAATATATAAAGAATTAGTTAAGAAAATAAATACTCCGTATTAACATAGGAGAAAATTAAAATAATCATAAGATTTTTATTTATTATATAGTAAATAAATAATAAAGACAGGGACAAAGAATAAAATTATAAATTAATAAATATTTGTTTAATTATTATAATATTTGTTGGGACGAAGAGGATTGACGAAACCACCTTTTGATAACCTTAGTCTTTTCCATATCTGCCTAAGTATAGAACTGCTGAAGAACAAAATGAAGAAGTACTGAAGAACAAACACAAAGTACTGAAGAGTAAATTCATCAGAAGTTCTGAAGTCTAACCAGACATTTCACTGAAGAACTACTGAAGACAAACTGCTCATCAGCAGTTTGTCACTCATCAGCACTTTCACTCAGAAGCTTCTAACCGACTAAAGATCAGCAGTTTTACTATTATATTGTTTTGTTAAAGTCTTGATTTCAAGTTTCAATGTACAGACTGATGTAAGCTTATCTTAGCATAATATCTTTGTTAAATATCTTAGATTACTTCAGACTTCAGTTTAGTACATTAGTCTATAAATAGATGAGTTTGTTCATCTATTTTAACATGTGATTTTGTGTAATATCTTTGAACTTATATTGAAATCCTTCGGGCTTTAAACTTATAATTTCCACTTCACATCTGAGAAACATAAACTGCTATTACTGCTTTGTACTTAGAACATTTATTGTTTCTCACTTATTGTTCAGTCAAGGGGGAGTAATAACTCCTCATCAAAGTGATCTTTTAGACCTTTGAACACTTATATTTCCGCTGCTTAATAACTCTTAGATAAATCTGATAAACACATAAGTGTTCATATAAACAGCCACTGATCCAACAATTGGTATCAGAGCATCTGGTTAATCTGATCAAAATCAATCTAACAAATTGAGATTCAGACACAGGCTCAATATTGATATTCAATAAAAAGGATAAAAGGCTCACTTTTTAAATCCATCACTTTAAGAAAGTATTGACAAATCCAAACTTCTTAAAAATGGATCCCTACAATACTGGATCTGCCAACAAACCTCCTATGTTAGTCAGAAATGAATATAACATATGGTCTAAAAGGTTGGCACATACTATTTCTCAAACAAACACTGGCTGTTGGAGGTCTGTAGTTTTTGGACCTCACAAACCAGTTGTTACTGATCCAGAGGGTAAGACTGAAAGACCAAAGGATCCAAAAGAATACACGGAGGAAGATTTCCTAAAGTTTGAGCTTGATGCAAAAGCTTTCTCCATGTTGGCTATGGCTCTCCCAAACGAAATTTATGCTGGCCTTTTACATTGTGAAAGTGCCAAAGAGCTGTGGGACTGCCTAAAAGAGCAGTTTGCAGGAACTGCTGAGGTGATAGCCAACATCAGAGAAATATTGGCTCAACAATATGAAACTTTTACTCACATAGAGGGTGAAACTTTAACTCAACAATTTGAAAGATTTTCTTCACTCATCTCAGAGTTAAAAATAAACAATCAGACCTATACAACTGAGTCTATGTTACATAGATTTTTAAGGTCTTTACCTTCAAAATGGGAAACTTACTCAATAGTCCTCAGAACCAGTTCAGATTTTAATACCTTGAACCTAACTAGGTTACATGGTAAATTATTAACTTTTGAAAGAGAAATCAATCAAAAGAAAAAGCTTCAAGAATCTGGTAAAACTGCTGATGACTATACTCCGGGTAGCACAGCCTTATTAGGACATGACTCACCATCCTGTTCTAATAATTTTGGTTCTTTTGACCACATTGACATAACAGCTGGGATCTCATCAGATGGATCTTTCCCAGCTTATGACAATGAGGAACTAAGTCAAACTGCTGACAACATGTGTTTCATCATGGATGATCTAAAATACTTTAGCAGTGATGACTTAGAAGAAATGGAAATATTACACCAACTGGCCTTGTTAAGCTTAAAAACTAACAAATTTTACAAAAGGTCAGGAAGGAAATTTCCAGGACTAAACAATTCAACAAAAGTTGGTTTTGACAAATCTAAATTGAGATGTCATAAGTGTCAGAAGTTGGGACACTTTGCTAGAGAGTGTAGAAGCTCTAGCGATAACCAACCAATGTCCCCTGGAAATCAATATAACCCCTCATATAATAGGAATAATGGAACTAATGGGAGTGCTCATTTTGTACAGGCACAAGCTCCAAATGTTCAATATGTGCCACAAGTACAATATGTACAGATGCCTGCTCAACAACAACAACAGCAGCTCATGCCTCCATTTCCAACTGCTCAACTTCCTGCACAAACTCAACAACCCCCTCAGCAACAAAGCTTATTTACCTCAGGGTATGTTGACTGGAGCAGTCTTCCTTATGACACATCAGAATGCAGTCAGGATTTAGACAATAAGGTCTATGATGTCAACTGGGGAGAACCTGATAATGGCAGAAAGAATTTTGCCTTAATGGCATTTGAAGGATACTCTTCAAATTCTGCTCTAACACAGGTATCACAACAATCTCTGTTAAAGCTTTGCACTAAATCTTGCAAAGAATCATTTGCTTTAATTAGAGAAACCAATGTGCATTTACAAGGCAAATCCAATGACATGGAAAGAAAATACACACAAATAAAGTGTGATTTGGAAAGAAAAGTCATGTTGAAAAACAAAGAAATTTCCAAACTAAATGATAAATCCATTGAAACAGAAGCACAAATTAAAATCATGATAGACAGCCTAGGAAAAGTCAGACAAGAGCTTGCTGACACCAAGGTTGATTGTGAAAAATGGGTTGAGTCTTGTAAAGGGTATCAAATGTTACTTAACAAACAAACTGCAGCCAATGTTAAGTTTGGCATTGGATATACCCACACTGAATCACCAACAGATTTCACCCACAAAACTGATAATGATGGGAAGAAATTGATTCAAACTTCTGATATGGAGGAATGCACATCCTACCATCAGAACTTCCTTAAAAAGGGAAGTCCTGCAGAAGTTAAAACTACTGACAATAAGCCATCAGCAGTTTCAACTACATCAGGAGTTGAGACCCTGAAAACTGCTGATGACCTATTTCAAAAATCAGATTTTGTCAGTAAATTGCCTTCTAGCTCTCTTGATCTATCTAAAAGGAAAGAGAAGGCAAAAGCATGTGAGATATGTGGTCTGTTTAACCACATAACTGAACTTTGCAAATTTAGAAAGGTAAATCAGTTAAATAAACAAAGACAACAACTGATTGTGGGAAAACAGATAAAACAAGATTTTCAAAATACCTTTTTTCCCAACAAACAACAATCAATCAAAACCCTTTCTAAGAAGAAGCCTTTATCTCAACAAAGGTCATCTTCTCAAAGTTCAATTTCAGAAGTTTCACCTAACTCATCAGCAGATTCACAAACTGCTGAAGTTAAAGATTTGATAAACCTAGTTAAACTTCTGATGACCAAAGTTGATGGTGGAAACCAAAAAGAACCCACCATTGTTCTTAACGACAAATCCATTGCCAAAAAGACATGGATTACTAAAAATGGTCCACAACAAGCTGCACCTGTTCTCAAAAGCAAACCCAAAGCCAAACTGGCTTGGGTTGCCAAAACTAACTAATTTGCTATCTTGTGCAGAGGGTCTCTAGAGGTTTGAATAGCATATGGTATGTGGATAGTGGAGGCTCAATGCACATGACTGGATGCAGATACCTGATAAACAATTTTATCAGTCAAAGAGAAGGATCTGTGTCCTTTGGGAACAATGCCAAGGGATATGTGCTAGGATATGGCAATGTATCCTCAGGCAAAATGCAGTTTGACAAGGTCAATCTGGTTGAAAACCTTGAGTACAACTTGCTGAGTGTCTCTCAAATGTGTGACAAAGGATATTCTTCCTTTTTCACAAAGACAGCATGCAAGATCATATCACCAGAAGGCCAGAAGTTGATAGAGAAGATCATTGAAGATCATACTTTGCTGATTGCCAAAAGATGTGGCAATGTCTATGCAGTGGACATTGAAAAAGACAAAGTATTGAACAAGACTGCCTGTTTCTTCTCAAAGGCATCAACTTCAGAAAATGATCTCTGGCATAGGAGACTTAGCCATGTTAACTTTAAAACCATCAATAAAGTCACAAAAATGGGCTTGGTCAGAGGTCTACCTTTGAAGGAATATCAGTGCAAAGAACACTGTGTTTCCTGTCTTAAAGGTAAACAGCATAAGTCCTCTTATAAGTCTATTGAAGAATCAAAAACAACTGCATGTCTTCAACTACTCCATATGGACTTATTTGGACCAGTCAAGATTATGAGCCTTGGTAAGAAGAAGTACTGCTTGGTCATCATTGATGACTACTCAAGATTCACATGGGTCTTCTTCTTATATTCCAAGGATGAGGCAGCTGAGATCATCAAGTTCTTTATTCTACAAGTAGAGAAGCAATACTCTCTATCTGTCAAAGTCATCAGGAGTGACAATGGGACAGAGTTCAGGAACAAAACTCTGGATGAATTCTGTCTGTCTAAAGGGATTGTTAGACAGTTCAGCATTCCCAGAACTCCTGAACAAAATGGTGTGGTAGAAAGAAAGAACAGAACATTAATTGAAGCAGCCAGAACAATGTTAGCTGATTCAGGCCTACCTTTGTATTTTTGGGCTGAAGCAGTCAACACTGCATGTTATGTTCAGAATAGAGTTCTTATCAACAAGAGACATACCAAGACTGCCTATGAAATTCTTCATGGCATTAAGCCCCTTATCTCCTTCTTCAGGGCTTTTGGATGTCAATGTTTTATCCTCAACATCAAAGACTCTATTTCTAAGTTTGCTGCAAAAGTTGACACAGGTTATTTTCTTGGTTATTCTCCTTTAAGAAAAGCTTACAAAGTTTTCAATTCAAGAACCAGGATAGTAGAAGAAACACTGAATGTCAAGTTCAATGAATCAAAACACACTCTTATTCCAGCAGATCCTGCTGAATTATTTGATCTTGACAGTTTTCATTTCGGACCTGAAAAGACTGTTGAATCATCCAAACCTCCTCAAAATGGTTTTCAAGGATTTGAAGATGATAGTCCTACACCATGGACTCCAAACACAGTCAGAAGATCAACTATTAAACCTTCAGAAGTTTCAATAGCTTCTACTTCAGGAACTACTGATGAACATTTTGAAACTACTGATTCAGCTGAACCTAAAACTCCTGAAGTTCAAATAACAGCTGAACCAGATATTATCAATCTCAGTGGTTTATTTGAAGAACCTGTAGAGCCATCATCCAGTACAGGTTTACAACAACTGATTGAACACAAGGATCATCCATTGGAACAAATCATGGGTGATATTGCATCAGGGGTACTTACAAGAAACCAGCTTTCCAACTTTTGCTTATTCTCAGCATTCATCTCTCAGTTGGAACCAAAGAAGTATCAAGAAGCCCTCAAAGACAACAATTGGGTGCAAGCAATGCAAGAAGAGTTGCTTCAATTCAAGAAACAACAGGTTTGGGAAATCTGTCCCTTACCTGAAAACAAGCAACCAATTGGAACAAGATGGGTCTTCAGAAACAAATCAGATGAGGCTGGTATGATAATCAAGAACAAAGCAAGACTAGTGGTACAAGGTTATTCCCAAGAGGAAGGAATTGATTATGATGAAACCTTTGCACCAGTTGCAAGACTTGAAGCTATCAGGTTATTTTTAGCTTATGCAATTTCCAACAACATTAAAGTTTATCAAATGGATGTCAAAAGTGCATTTTTGTATGGAAAAATAAAAGAGGAAGTATATGTTTGTCAACCTCCAGGGTTTGAGGATCCTTCTCATCCTGATTGGGTTTACAGACTTGACAAAGCTCTTTATGGGCTGAAACAGGCTCCAAGAGCCTGGTATGAAACACTTTCCAACTTTTTACTAAAGAATCACTTCTCAAGGGGATCCATTGATAAAACTCTTTTCATAAAACATGTTGGAAATCATGTCTTACTTGTTCAAATATATGTTGATGATATCATTTTTGGTTCAACAAATTCAAAACTGTGTGAAGAATTTAAGAAACTCATGCAATCAAAATTTGAAATGAGTACAATGGGAGAATTGCAGTACTTTTTGGGACTGCAAATCAAACAACAGTCAAATGGAACATTTATACATCAATCAAAATATGTTAAAGAATTATTGAACAAATTTTCTTTACAAGACTGTAAAACATGTTCCACTCCCATGACACCAATCACACAAGTTGAACCAGATGATCAAGGGAAACACATTGATCAAACCATGTATAGATATATGATAGGTTCTCTTTTATATCTAACTGCTTCTAGACCAGATATCATGTTTTCAACTTGTGTCTGTGCTAGATACCAATCTGCACCAAGAGAATCTCATCTAATTGCAGTCAAAAGAATCTTCAGATATCTGAAAGGAACTCCTACTTTGGGGATTTGGTATCCTGCTTCAAGCAATACCAAGTTAACTGCTTTTTCAGATAGTGACTATGCAGGCTGCAAAATGTCAAGAAAATCAACATCTGGTGGTTGTCAATTCTTAGGAAACTGTCTGGTGTCCTGGCAATCAAAGAAACAAACATCTGTGGCAACTTCAACAGCTGAAGCTGAATACATTGCTGCTGCAAGCTGTACTTCACAGATACAATGGCTCCAATATCAACTGCTTGATTATGGAATCAAAGAGACCAAGACCCCACTTTTTGTAGACAGCAAATCTGCCATTAGCATCATTCAAAATCCTGTTCAGTTTTCAAAAACTAAACACATTGAAATCAGGTATCATTTCATAAGAGATTGCTATGAAAAAGGCAAGATTGAGGTGAAGCATGTCACAACAGCCAATCAAATAGCTGACATTTTCACCAAACCCCTTGATTCAACAACTTTTCAGAGGTTAGTATCCATGCTTGGAATGTTAAACTTAGAAGAAAGTCTGTAAGTGTTTCACTTTTTAATTCTGCACATATTTTATTTTTCACTTACATACTTATCTGTCACAAACCTCTGAAGACCAAATATTTGAGAAAAGAGAAAGTTCTGATGAACAAATTTTGAACTACTGATAAACATCAAAATGGGATATTTTCAAAATGGATATAACTACTGATGAAAATCAGAAGTTAGAAAAGTGTTTTAAAAGTCATCTGCATCAGCAGTTGAAACTGCTGATGAGATAACTAAAACCACTGATGAAGAAACCTTTCTTCTTCAGCAGTTTGACTAAAAGGGTAAAACAGACTTTTCACTCGTCAGAAGTTTGACCTAGTCGGTTAAAAACTTCTGATAAATACCCTGTTCCAACACTTATCCATTCAAAAAGCAAAATTCCCTCTTTCTCTCTCAAATTCAAAGCAAAACCCCTTCTCTAACCTAAAAATCACTGTTCGATCAAAAACATCTATGGCTCTCGTATTAAAACAGGGACACAACCAAAGAGGCTACTTTGTTAAAGATGAAACCTGGTCCCAGTATGATGAGATACTTGATCTCATCATGAAATCCCAATATTATGATGCTTTCACCATTGATCCACCCATTCATGAAGAAACTCTTAATGAGTTCTGGGCAAATTCAGAAACGGTGAAGGTAAATAATGAAGTGATTTCCCTCAAATCTTCTATAAAAGGGAAACTGATGGCCATCTCACCAGAAACACTAAGCATCAGGCTTGGTTTGAAGGATTCTGAGGCACCTGAGCATATTCCAACCTCAGATATTCATCTGACCATGACAGAGTGTGGCTATCAAGGTACTTTGGCACAAGCAACAGTTTACAAAAAATATTTTGACCCACAATATAAACTGTTATTTCATTATATTATTATGTGTCTTAGTCCAAAAACTGGGTCAATAGATCAGATGCCTTCAACTTTTCAACCTATTTTTCATTCCATCATAAATGAAACTTCTTTCAAGGCATCAAAACTGTTTTTCAATGAACTGGTTTTACATCATGAAAATGATAAAAAGAAATTTTTGTTGTATCCAAGGTTTGTTATGCAGTGCATAATAAAAGAACTTGGAGAGGGAGTACTTGAGGGAAAAACAACAACTTTAAATCCTTTAACTGCTCAAGTATTCTCTAGGCACAACAAACCAGCACTTTTGCTAGAAGATGACCAAGGGGAAGAACAACCCATCCCCAAGGAACCCACATCTTCCAAACCTAAAAAGAAAACTAAACAGCCTAAACAACAAAAACCAAAAACAACCAAGTCACTGAAAAAGAAAGTTCAGGAAGTGGAGAAACCTGAAACTACTGATGTGCAATCTGCACTTGAAAAGGAAGTGGCTGAAACATCCTCTCAGCACACTCCTTCTCCACCACCCAAAAGAAAACCTGTCACAGTTATATTTAAAAGAAAAAGATTTAAGAAACAAATAACTGTTGACCCTGCTTTTGAAACTGCTGAAACCATTCCTGAACCCACCCAAACTCCTGAACACCAACCCATCAAAACTACTGAACCTGAACCCTCACATACAACCATAGAAATTGCCCAACTTCTCTCAGGAATTAAAGGAACCCATTCACCACATGTCACTCCCCTTACAACACATCAAATTGGGGAGATGCCTTCAGAAGTTGACATGAATGTGGATCCCTTTAGCCCAACACAGAGAGATGAGGATGAACAAGAGTTTGTAAGCCCAAACTTGCAAACTTTTGATACTTTTGAGGCTGCTACTACTCACTTATCACCCAGTAGTGAACCTGAGGACAGTAGTAACATAGCTAAGACCTCAAATTTGGCAACTACTGATGAAGGCCTAAGGCCAGAGGTAGGAAAACCTCAGAACCAAGACAAAGAGGTTCATGAGACAACTGGTTTGGGTCCAGCTCATGATATAACTGATCCTGCCCTCTCTGAGGACACTATCAGGGATTCAGATGATTCCATTAAGTTGGTTGATGAATCACAAATTCCACAAACTGAATTGACGGTTGACATTGAAGGTCCTGCATCTAAGGTCTCCAAGCTCAAGAAGCTGGTCACCAAAGATCAGGTTAAAGACCAGTTAGCCCAAGAATCCCCACAACTGGCATCTTCAGAGCAATCTGAAGATCACCCAAAAAGCACCCCTTCACCAAAACAACCTACCCAATTCACTGGGCTCACAAGCATAGACCTGAACCAACTATGCAGCCCAGATGGTCCCCTGTATCAGGCACTCAAACAAATTATAACTGATCAACTCAAACCCTTCACAACTGCTTGGGAGTTAAAAGCTAACAATCAGTTTGGGTTGATCAACTCGAGACTTGCTGAGTTGAACAAGAAGATGGATGAAACTCAAGATCAACTAGCAAGGTTGTCTGCTGCAACATCTCATTCTATTAGGCTTCCAGAAGTGGATGAAGCCAAAAAGGGGGAGATGATTAAGGAACCAACAAATGCTACACAAAGACAAAATCCTGATCAAGAAGCTGATAGACCAACACAAAGACCAGGAAAAGAAGTAGCACCAGAGTTCAAGTTATCTAAGGCATCAGAGGGAACTGCTGATGACATTTCTCAAACTACTGAAGACAATCCTTCAGCAGTTGTGACCAAACCTACCACATCAGCAGTTCTACCTCCTAAACCATCATCAGAAGTTCCTAAGGCAACTAAAAAAGAACCTGCTCCCACTCCTTTGCCTACAACAACTTCCACAGCTGTTTTAAACCCTGCTCCCATCAGCATGTCGAAAGACTTATTAGAGAAGAGTTTGAAAGAAGCTGCTAAAAAGGCAAAAGAAGACAGAGTATGGAACAGCCTAGAAACTAGAGAAGACTTGAGCTTTGAAGAAAAACTGATCAAGTACCAAGAAAAACTTGATGAGCTTGAGGCTGAAGAGAGAGCACTTGAAGCTGCTGCTGAAGAAGACAAAAGAGCACAGCTAATAGCATTCATCACAAAGAACTCAAAATCCAAGCAAGTGGCCCTCAAGAAACTCTCAACACAAGAACTGACTAGAAGAGCACAGATGCTATCTGATAGAATAGCAACTGAAAATGAGAGAAAAGCCAAAAGAGCTGAAGTAATTGAAGAATTAGTGGCTAATGGCTATGGTTCAAAAGCCTCAATCAGCAAATGGAAAGAACAAACTTTGTATGAGGCTTACAAGAAATTCAAAGCAAAGAAAGTTGCTGAACCAGAAAGATTTGAAAGCCAAGAAGTCCAAACAACTTCTATTGTCAAAAGACCATCTGGTACATTAAGAAGGCCAGCCACCAAAAGAAAAGCAGATGGAGATCCCATTGTCAAGACTGACTTCAAAATGATTCTGTTAGAAGGAGATCAGTTGGTACATGGTGATTTTGATGTTGAAGAGAAACCCATCTTGACCCAATTCAGAGACAAGGCTACCTATGCTTATCAGTTACAACAATCCATCCAAGAAGAAACACATACAAGGGTTGTTACAGAGCATCACCTGCCCAACATGCCAATCCAAGGTGCTGCTGAATTACAAGGAAGTCAAGAGTCTCACCTGAGAGTCACTGAAATAGAAGACATTCCTCAATCAGGTCAACCTAAGGAAACAGGCTTGGTTTCCTATGCCTCTGACTTTGACAGGTCAAAGGTAAACATTGTGAAATGGTCATTTACTGAATCCAACTCAGTACTTGTGACCAGGAGAGACCGTTCAAGTAAGGTCTATAGAAACTCAAAGGAGTTGAGTGTTTTATCGTCCAAAGACCTTCTCACCATTCAACATTTAACACCTGAACTTGGTCCTCTCACTGAGCAACAAAGATGTACTCTTACCACCCGGATGACAGCAGAGATCTGGAGGATGCTAGAAGAGAGAAAAGGACAACAATAAAGGATAGATAAGGTTTTGGCTTCATCAATCCAGGGGGAGATTGTTGGTTAAGAAAATAAATACTCCGTATTAACATAGGAGAAAATTAAAATAATCATAAGATTTTTATTTATTATATAGTAAATAAATAATAAAGACAGGGACAAAGAATAAAATTATAAATTAATAAATATTTGTTTAATTATTATAATATTTGTTGGGACGAAGAGGATTGACGAAACCACCTTTTGATAACCTTAGTCTTTTCCATATCTGCCTAAGTATAGAACTGCTGAAGAACAAAATGAAGAAGTACTGAAGAACAAACACAAAGTACTGAAGAGTAAATTCATCAGAAGTTCTGAAGTCTAACCAGACATTTCACTGAAGAACTACTGAAGACAAACTGCTCATCAGCAGTTTGTCACTCATCAGCACTTTCACTCAGAAGCTTCTAACCGACTAAAGATCAGCAGTTTTACTATTATATTGTTTTGTTAAAGTCTTGATTTCAAGTTTCAATGTACAGACTGATGTAAGCTTATCTTAGCATAATATCTTTGTTAAATATCTTAGATTACTTCAGACTTCAGTTTAGTACATTAGTCTATAAATAGATGAGTTTGTTCATCTATTTTAACATGTGATTTTGTGTAATATCTTTGAACTTATATTGAAATCCTTCGGGCTTTAAACTTATAATTTCCACTTCACATCTGAGAAACATAAACTGCTATTACTGCTTTGTACTTAGAACATTTATTGTTTCTCACTTATTGTTCAGTCAAGGGGGAGTAATAACTCCTCATCAAAGTGATCTTTTAGACCTTTGAACACTTATATTTCCGCTGCTTAATAACTCTTAGATAAATCTGATAAACACATAAGTGTTCATATAAACAGCCACTGATCCAACAATATTATTCACCACACGTGAAACCGCTATTTTTGATGGTTGTAACTGTTTTTGGGCTTAAATTCACCGTCAGATCAAAATGGTTATAGCTGAGAATTAATCCTAACCACAATAACTTGGTGGTTATTGTAGGAATTTGGCGGTTTTCTTTTTTGTGTAGCGGTTTGCAGGTTAGCTGGTTATCAGGAGGTAAAAGGACGTGGGTACTCTCCCCCAACCGTTGCCGCCAATATCCCAATAAACTCCCTTTAATTGATCCCGTTTGCTTCTTCTTCATTTACCAGCCTTCCCTAATTTCTTTCCATAACCTGAATATTATCATCCATTCTTGGCGTGGTAAATATAATCTACATTCGGAATTTAGTCATCAACCTATTACCGATTTGACTTTCAATTGGCTGAGGTCTAACGCCGGAATTTTATGGCGGTTGTAGGTTCAGCTACTGATCTCTTTCTTTCTCTGCTTTGTTCATCATGCCCAGTTTCCGGCAACTGAAAATTCCACAAAATTATAGATATGCTTCAACTGTTGTTTTCTAAGTTGTGAGTTTCATGCTGTTTTTTGGTTGATTTATGTTGTTCTTTTGCTACGTTGTAACAATCCGTTGTTGTTCACTGCGTTTGACCTATATAGTGTTTACAATCGAAATTGGACTTTGAAGTTATATTATTTACTTCTTTGGATAAGGTTTAAGAAATGAAGCTATCGATTGGTCTCCTCTAAATCAAACCTTGAAGCAACCTGGAAGGGGACAACAAGTTATCAACTGTTGAAGGTACTAATTACTGACCTCACTTATATTTTGTAATTATGTTTTATAAGGTTTTTTTTATCATATTTTAGGATTAATTTTGTTGGTGGAACATGTGTGAAGGTGTTGTCACATTGCAGGTACTTCAAAATTATGTTTTGTAAGGTTTTTATTTTTTATTTTTTTTTATCATATTTTATAATTTATAATTATGTTTTGTAAGGTATTTTTTATCATATCAACCGAAGGTTGCTAGCTTTGAATTTAAGACTGATGTTCCCATGTTCATCCTCTATGCTAATACAATTTTTGAATTTGTAGGTGTTATCAATGTTTCTTTTGGACTCCAATTTGAAGATCTGACCAAGAGCATTTGAAATTAAATAGAGGTATGGTATTTGAATTCAGCTGACTAGACTTATTATGCGTAGTTGCTGAAATTTCTTTGTTTCTTTGAAATTTGTGACTTTTGTTCTACTTCTATTGGCGTCCCTTGAAACTTCAAACATGACATTATGATAGCCAGGTGCTGGATTCTCTACCCCCCTTTGCTTAAATTTATTAGAGCTTTTTAAGGTTTATCGACTTCACTGATTGATCTATATATTGTAGATTTAACATCATGTTGCATCAATTTTTGTAGATTATTTCTTTGTTTTCTCCTTAATTTATCGACTTTGTCAGCAATCTCACAAAAATTCTTCTGGGTATCTTGAGTCCTTTGTTCATTCTTGATTTGTTTCATAATTCTTGTGTTTATTCATCATAGTGTTGCATTACATTATGATGTTGCGTAACAGTTGATTCTTTTGTTCGATTGTTGTAACAATTAGGCTTGCTACTCTTTCTTATTACGATTAGCTATTGAAACTAATTATTGACTATGCAGGCCATTAGGGAGGTAAGATGTAATCTGATGTTAAACATATCTGATTCTATTACAACTTACAAGTAGGTTATGAATATATGATCTATTATGTAGGTAACGATGAAAATCCTATTTAACATCTTTGATTCTGTTCCATCGCCTCCCCTCCTTGGTTTTCAAGGTTGTTTTAAACTAGGAACCGTGAAACATGTGGGGGCAACTTAAGGTAAATTTCTCAGTTTGTTGTTTAATTTGCTACCCTTTTAATTTTAATATGGTGTTTTTCATTTATATTTTAGGATTGCTATATATAATCGGTAACTGAGTTTTCCGGTAGATTAATTTACATGATGAGGAGTAATTAAATCACTCCATGAAACAACACGACTCCATTCAAATCACTCCATGCACACAGATAAGGTATTTTACTGTGTGTTTTGTTGACTTATAAAGTTAAAATCAACTTTATACGGGTCGAGATGGGTGGGGTTGAATTCATGTTTTGACAGAATACAATTTACCCGGATATTAACTGTTGTCATGTAGGTATAACTTTGGATGTAATTATGGGACATAGAAGCTTGAGTCTGGAAAAACAGGTTAATAGTTCTTGAATCATGTTAAAAGTTCAGATGATCCCACCACTCTCTCTATCTATATACACATTTCACTCACATCATCAGGAAGCTTGAGTCTGGAAAAACAGGTTATACTGAAACTGATGGGATGTTTGCCAAAAAGACCGGTGCAGGAGCACGACAGCGAGAGAACCAAACGGGAGTGAGAATACTAATTCCATGGATAATGAGTATGATTATGTGGCGTAGATAAAGGTGGCTCATTTTTAGTAATCAGGAAAGTATGCCCGGAGAAGTGCTAGTGACACTCACATCATCAGGAAGTACCTGTCATTTGCTCAGAAATTAATGCACGCAGTCGAGAAGATTTGGGTCTGAATTTCGGTTGTCAAATACATTTGGCGGGGCTGCTGCTGGATTTCAGAATTTGGATGTCATAGTGGCATCATTCTTTACTAAAAATTATAGTTTAGAATTGTTTGAGGAAAGTACTAGGTTTCATTTATTATCAAAAGTCAAATTACTGATATTTTTGGCTAACATGGTTAATTAACTGGGTTGGCTAACATGCCAAACTCGGAGAAAACGATTCTAATTGGGAATTATATGTAAATTCTAGATTTTGTTGTCTGTATGGGATTTTCTTTTATGATTCTTTGTATTTGCTGATTTGGGTATGTGTGAATTCTTGATTTTGTTGTGTGTAATGATTTTTGTATGTGATTTTCTTAAGCTTCTTTGACTTTGCTGATTTGGGTATTGTGTAAATTCTTGATTTTGTTGTGTGTCATGATTTTTGCATGTGAATTTTATTTAATTTTTTTATTTGCTGATTTGGGTACGTGTAAGTTCTAGATTTTTATGTGTGTAATGATTTTTGTATGTGATTTTTAAAGATTCTTTATCTTTATTGACAACTAGGATTCTATTACCCTGCGCTTTGCGGTGGGAGCTTCTGTTGCATTGAGGGTTTGGGGGACGTTAAAGATCGTGCGTTGCTGTGAGAGCTTCTGTTGCGTGAAGGGTTTCAAAGTTTGAAATCTAAAAGCTAAAAGTTTGGTGATCAAAGTTTTAAATCCTAAAAGCTAAAAGTTTGGTGGTCAAATTGAAGTTAGTGGCCAATATAAATATTAAAACGACTAGCAGTGTCGTTGTTTTAATATATATATATATATATATATATATATATATATATGTTTTTGAAACAATAATAATGAAAAGAGGGGTTTTAGAAGTTTAATAGACTTTTTAGGTTAAACTTCTGAGAACGATAGGAAAAGACTGTTTTACCCTTGGTGTCTTAAACCTCTGATGCATGGTTGTTCATCAGGAGTTTCCTATATTATTCTTCAGTAGTTTCGAACTTCTAAGAAGTTTTAACAGAAGAATACCCCTTAAAATCAATACTTGATATTTTTATCAGTAGATTTTCTTTTCAGAGATTTTTCCCTTACAAATGTTTTGTACATCATTAGTTTCTCTCTCCTTTTATTTTTCAACAGAGGTTTGAATATAAGGTTAGTAAACAAGTAAGTGAAAGTAAAATATGTACAGAAAAATGAAAACACTTACACAGTTTACTCAAAGTTTAGCATTCCAAGCATGGAAACTAACTTTGAAATGTTGATGTGTCAAGGGGTTTAGTGAAGACATCAGCTATTTGATTAGCTGTTGTGACATGTTTCACTTCAATCTTGCCTTTTTCATAGCAATCCCTGATGAAATGATATCTGATTTCTATATGTTTTGTCTTTGAAAACTGAACAGGGTTTTGAATGATGCTAATGGCAGATTTACTGTCTACTAAAAGTGGAGTCTTGGTCTCTTTGATTCCATAATCAAGAAGTTGATATTGGAGCCATTAGATCTGTGATGTGCAGCTTGCAGCAGCAATGTATTCAGCTTCAGCTGTTGAAGTTGCCACAGAGGTTTGTTTCTTTGATTGCCAGGACACCAGAGAGTTTCCTAAGAATTGACAACCACTAGATGTTGATTTTCTTGACATTTTACACCCTGCATAGTCACTATCTAAAAAAGCAGTTAATTTGGTGTTGCTTGAAGCAGGATACCAAATTCCTAAAGTAGGAGTTCCTTTCAGATATCTGAAGATTCTTTTGACAACAATTAGGTGTGATTCTCTTGGTGCAGACTGATATCTAGCACGGACACAAGTTGAGAACATAATATCTTGTTTAGAAGCAATTAAATATAATAGAGAACCTATCATACATCTATACATGGTTTGATCAATTTGTTTTCCTTGATCATCTGGTTCAACATGTGTGGTTGGTGTCATGGGAGTGGAACATGATTTACTGTCTTGTAAAGAAAATTTGTTTCATAATTCTTTAACATATTTAGATTGATGTATAAAAGTTCCATTTGTCTGTTGTTTGATTTGCAGTCCCAAAAAGTACTGCAACTCTCCCATTTTACTCATTTCAAATTTTGATTGCATGAGTTTCTTAAAATCATCACACAACTTAGTGTTTGTTGAACAAAAAATGATGTCATCAACATAAATTTGAATAAGTAAGACATGATTTCCAAGATGTTTTATAAACAGAGTTTTATCAATGGAGCCTCTTGTAAAGTGATTTTTAAGTAAGAAGTTGGACAGAGTTTCATACCAGGCTCTTGGAGCCTGTTTTAGCCCATATAGAGCTTTGTCTAGTTTGTAAACCCAATCAGGATGAGCAGGGTCTTCAAACCCAGGAGGTTGACAAACATATACTTCCTCTTTTATTTTCCATATAAAAATGCACTTTTGATATCCATTTGATAAACTTTAATTTTGTTGGAAATTGCATAAGCCAAAAATAACCTGATGGCTTCAAGCCTTGCAACTGGAGCAAAAGTTTCATCATAATCAATTCCTTCTTCTTGTGAATAACCTTGTACTACCAGTCTTGCCTTGTTCTTAATAATCATACCAGCTTCATCTTGTTTATTTCTTAAAACCCATCTTGTGCCAATTGGTAGCTTATTTAGAGGTAAGGGACAGATTTCCCAGACCTGTTGCTTTTTGAATTGAAGCAATTCTTCTTGCATAGCTTGAACCCAATTGTTATCTTTGAGGGCTTCTTGATATTTCTTTTGTTTCAACTGAGAAATAAATGCTGAGAAAAAGCAAAAGTTGGAAAGCTGGTTTCTTGTAAGTACTGTTGAGGCAATATCACCCATGATTTGGTCCAATGGATGATCCTTGTGTTCAATCAATTGTTGTAGCCCTGTACTTGGTGATGGCTCTAGAACTTCTTCAAACAAACCACTAAGGTTGATGATATCTGGTTCAGCTATATGTTGTGGTTCAGGAGTCTGTGGAGTTGAATCAGTAGAATGAACTTGATCATCAGCAGTTGTTGAAGTATAAGTTTGTTGAACTTCTAATGGTTTGAAAGTTGATTTGATGACTGTATTTGGAGTCCATGGTGGAGGACTATCATCATAGAACCTTTGATCACCATAATAAGTGGGTTTAGATGATGTAACAGTCTTTTCAGGTCCGAAATGAAAGCTGTCAAGATCAAAAAGTTCAGCAGGTTGTGCTGGAATTAGAAAATGTTTGGTTTCATTGAACTTGACATTCAGTGTTTCTTCTACTATCTTGGTTCTTGAATTGAAGACTTTGTAAGCTTTCCTCATTAGAGAATAACCAAGAAAATAACCTGAATCAACTTTAGCAGCAAATTTTGAGATAGAGTCTTTGATGTTGAGGATAAAACATTGACATCCAAAAGCCCTGAAGAAGGAGATGAGGGGCTTCATGCCATGAAGAATTTCATAGGCAGTTTTGGTATGTCTCTTGTTGATAAGAACTCTATTCTGAACATAACAAGCTGTGTTGACTGCTTCAGCCCAAAAATACAAAGGTAGGCCTGAATCAGCTAACATGGTTCTTGCTGCTTCAATCAATGTCCTGTTCTTCCTTTCTACCACACCTTTTTGTTCAGGAGTTCTGGGAATGCTGAATTGTCTAACAATCCCTTTAGACAGACAGAATTCATCCAGAGTTTTGTTCCTGAACTCTGTCCCATTGTCACTCCTGATGACTTTGACAGAGAGAGAGTATTGCTTCTCTAATTGTAGAATGAAGAACTTGATTATTTCAGCTGCCTCATCCTTGGAATATAAGAATAAAACCCATGTGAATCTTGAGTAGTCATCAATAATGACCAAGCAGTATTTCTTCTTACCAAGGCTTATGATTTTGACTAGTCCAAATAAGTCTATATGGAGTAGTTGAAGACATGCAGTTGTTTTTTATTCTTCAATAGACTTATAGGAGGACTTATGCTGTTTACCTTTAAGACAGGAAACACAGTGTTCTTTACACTGGTATTCCTTCAAAGGTAGACCTCTGACCAAGCCCATTTTTGTGACTTTATTTATGGTTTTAAAGTTCACATGGCCAAGTCTCCTATGCCAGAGATCAGTTTCAGAAGTTGATGCTTTTGAGAAGAAGCAAGCAGTGTTGTTCAATACTTTGTCTTTTTCAATGTCCACTGCATAGACATTGCCACACCTTTTCGCTAACAGCAAAGTATGATCTTCAATGATCTTCTCTATCAACTTTTGTCCTTCTGGTGATATGATCTTGCATGCTGTCTTTGTGAAAAAGGAAAAATATCCTTTGTCACACATTTGTGAGACACTCAGCAAGTTATATTCCAAGTTTTCAACCAGATTGACTTGGCCAAACTGCATTTTGCCTGAGGATACATTGCCATATCCTAGCACATATCCCTTGGCATTGTTCCCAAAGGACACAGATCCTTCTCTTTGGCTGATAAAATTGTTTATAAGGTATCTGCATCCAGTCATGTGCATTAAGCCTCCACTATCAACATACCAAATGCTATTCAAACCTCTGGAGACCCTCTGCACAAAATAGCAAATTAATTAGTCTTAGGAACCCAAGCCAGTGTGGCTTTGGGTTTGCTCTTGAGAACAGTAACAGTTTATTTTAGACCATTTTTAGGAATCCATGTCTTTCTGGCAATGGATTTTTCATTAAGTACAATGGTGGAGTCCTTTTGAGGATCACCATCAACTTTGGTCATCAATAGTTTTACCATATCCATGAGGTTGTTAATCTCAGCAGTTTGTGAGACTGCTGATGATTCAGGTCCAACTATTGAAGAAGAATTTTGAGAAAAAGGCCTTTGTTGAGATTTAGTCTTATTATGAGAAAAGGTGTTACATGGTTGTTGTTTGTTGGGATAGAAAGTTTCTTCAAAATCTTGTTTGCTTTGTTTTCCCACAACCAGTTGTAAAATTTTCTTGTTATACTGATTTCCTTTTCTATATCTACAAAATTCTGTTTTGTGGTTAAACAGATCACAAATTTAACATTCTCTTACCTTTTCCTTCCTTTTAAATTCATCCTGAGATGTGGAAGGAAAGTTACTGACAGTTTTAAAGATTTGAGTTGGGTTATCAGTGGTTTCAGGTTCTCAACTCCTGATGTAGATGAAACCACTGATGACTTAATGTAAGTATTTTTTACTTCTGCAGAACTTTCAATTTTTAGAAAGTTCTGGTGAAAGGATATGCATTCTTTCACATTGGAAGTTTGATTCAGAACTATTCTACTCCCATCATCAGTAGTTTTGGGAGTAAAATCAGTTGGAGTTTTAGTATGGTTGTACCCTATGCCAAACTTAACATTTGATGCAGTTTGTTTGTTAAGTAGCATTTGGTGACCTCTACATGACTCAACCCAATTTTCACAATCAACCTTGGTGTCAGCAAGCTCTTTTCTCACATTTCCTAGGTCTTTTATCATGATTTTAATCCGTGCTTGGGTTTCAATAGCATTATTGTTAATTTAGAAATTTCTTTTGATTTTCCAGCAAGTTTTCTTTCTAAATCATATTTTATTTGAGTGTATTTTCTCTCAGAGTCATTTGCTTTGCCATGTAGATGCACATTGGTTTCTCTTATAAGAACAAAAGATTCTTTGCAAGAATTTGAACATAATTTTAATAGAGATTCTTTTGATACCTGAGATAATGCAGATTTAGAGGTTGTCCCTTCGAAAGCCATTAAGGCAAAATTCTTTTTGCCATTATCAGGTTCTCCCCAGTTGATGTCATAGGCTTTGTTGTCTGCATCTTGACTGCATTCAGATGTGTCAAAGGGAAGACTGTTCCAGTCAACATACCCTGATGTAAAAAGACTTTGTTTAGAGGGTTGTTGAGTTTGTGAAGGAAGTTGAGCAGTTGGAACAGGAGGTATTTGATGTTGACCCTGTTGTTGAGCAGGCATTTGAACATATTGTATTTGAGGCACATATTGGATTTGTGGAGCTTGTGCCTGTACAAAATGAGCACTCCCTTGAGTTCCATTATTCCTATTATAACTGGAGTTGAACTGATTTCCAGATTGTGTTTGGTTAAAGCTAGAGCTTCTACACTCTCTAGAATAGTGTCCCAACTTTTGACACTTATGACATCTAAGTTTAGATTTGTCAAAACCAACTTTTGTTCTGTTGTTCAGTCCTGGAAATTTCCTTCCTGACCTTTTATAAAATTTATTTATTTTTATGCTTAGTAGGACAGTTGGTGTAATATATCCATTTCCTCTATGTCATCACTGCTAAAATATTTTAAGTCATCCATGATAAAACACATGTTATCGGCAGTTTGACTTAGGTCTTCATTGTCATAAGCTAGGAATGACCATCTGTTGAGATCCCAGCTGTTATGTCAATGTAATCAAAAGATCCAAAATTATTAGAACAAGATGGTGAGTCCTGTCCCAATAAGGCCGTGCTACCTGGAGTATAGTCATCATTAGTTTTACCAGATTCTTGTAACCTTTTCTTTTGATTTATTTCTCTTTTAAAAGTTAACAATCTCCAGTGTAATTTTGTAAGAGTGAGGGAGTTAAAATCTGATCCAGATCTAAGGACTATAGAATAAGTTTCCCATTTTTCTAGTAAAGACCTTAAAAAACTATGAAGCATAGATACAGTTGTATAGGTCTGACCATTTAACTTTAACTCAGAGATTAATAAAGAAAATCTTTCAAATTGTTGTGTCAAAGTTTCTCCATTTATGTGAGTAAATGTTTCATATTGTTGAGCAAGAATTTCTCTGGTGTTGGCAACCACTTCTTCAGTTCCTCCAAACTGTTCTTTTAGACAATCCAAAAGCTCTTTGGCACTTTCACAATGTAAAAGTCCAGAGTAGATATCTTTTGGGAGAGCCATTGCCAACATAGAGAATGCCTTAGCATCAAGCTCAAGTTTTAGGAAATCTTCATCAGTGTAGTCTTTTGGTTCTTTTGGAATTTCTTCCTTAGTTTCAAGATTTACATTTACTGGTTTATGTGGTCCATACAAAACAGATCTCCAACAACCAGTGTTGGTCTGTGATAAAGTATGTGCCAACCTTTTTTGCCAAATATTATACTCATTTCTAACCAGCATGGCAGGTTTAGTGGCAGATCCAGTATTATGAGGATCCATTTTTGAGAAATTTGATTTGTCAAGCTTTTCTCAAAGTGAAGGACAAAAAGTGAGCTCTTGTCCTTTATTGAATATCAATATGAGCCTGTGTCTGATTCTCAATTTGTTAGATTGATATGTGATCAAATAAACCAGAAGCTCTGATACCAATTGTTGGATCAGTGGTCTCTATTATAGTTTATATTCAAGAACACTTAAGTGTTATAAGTTTATCAAAGTAGTTTGCACAGCGGAATAATAAGTGTTCTAAGTTAAAAAGTCACTTTTAACAGGAGTTAAGACTCCCCCTCAATCAATGAACTAGGAAGTTAAAGATGAGAATCAATAGTAATAAATAAAGCAGATAAAGCAAGATGATTCTCAAATGTGTATGAAATGGATAAACAATAAAGTAAATTGAAGATGCCCATTGGTCTTTGATCCACCTGCAAGTCGAGGAAAAACTGCATTTCTCCCATCGCACTCATCTCGAACTTTTCCTGCATTACCTTTTCAAATTATCTGCATAAAAGGTACGTGCTTAGCTTCTCATACCATTGGCGTGGAGCCTGGTGCAACCCGTAGAGTGCTTTGTTGAGAACGTAAACATTATCCCGGTGGATAGGATCTTCAAAGCCTGGAGGTTGACCGACGTATACCTCTTCCTTGACCACACCGTATAGAAACGCGCTCTTGACATCCATTTGATACACCTTGAATTTCTTATACAAGGCAAACGCTAGAAACATACGGATCGCTTCTATACGTGCCACAGGTGCATAGATCTCATTGTAGTCAATTCCTTCAACTTGATGAAAACCTTGAACAACCAACAGAGCTTTGTTTCTCACTATTATGCCTCTATCATCTTTCTTGCATTTGAAAACCCATTTGGTTCCTATCTTCTTCCTTCCCAGAGGTAAATCTGTAAGTGTCCAAACACCCAGCTTCTGAAACTGCAACAACTCTTCCTACATCGCCTCAACCCAAGCATCATCTAAAAGAGCTTCCTTGTAAGTCCGCGACTCAACCTGCGAAACATAACAAGCAAAGGACCAATCATTCTGACAACCAGATTTTTGAATTTTTGCATATAAAGCTAAAGCGCCAAGATTTTCAAGTGAGTTTGCACTACGAAGTTGTCCTCTGGTCATGACACTGCTTCCAGGGTCACCAATAACTTGCTCGAGCGGTTGAATACGATGAATCCGAGACTCCGGATGATCAGGTGATGTAACTCCCGTCTGAGTAGTCAAATTCTCTGCCGAATCCAGATCATTACCCGTGTTAGACGATGAAGCAACATCTGGATTTGGGTTCACTGGTAGTGCCTCTGTTGCATGATCTAGAATAGCTTCACTGAAGATTTCTTCATCATCTTCTGATTCTGAAGTATCGAGGGTAGTTGAAGCTTCCTGGAAAACTTCTTCTTCAGCTGTAGGAACATTAGTATCATTAGAAGCTGCTGGAGGAGTTACGGTGATCGGACGCACTAACGGTGAAGTCGCTGCGTTTTCACACTCGTAAAATAGTCTTAGAACAGCCTCTTCAACCAAGTTATCTAGATTGAATGATTCAAAGAAATCTTTGTAATCAAACATCCAGTCAGGACCACTGCCTTGTACGTTCTGGGTGTAACGCTGAACTTCTACGTTTGCCCATTCTTCCACCTGTCGAGTTCTTTTGTTGAATACCCGTTTGACCGGGGTTGCATATCCAAAACAAAGTATCCCTCTTCAGCTTTCGGTCCAAACTTTTCAGTCGGATTCAACATCGTACAGGGTGCCCCAAATGGTTCTAGATACTCCAAATTCGACTTACGTCTGTTCAACAGTTCATAAGAAGTATTGCCAAACTTCTTCACTGTTAACACACGATTCAATGTGTAACAAGCTACGTATATAGCTTCATTCCAGAACATTACTGGAAGGTTAGAGTCCGCAAGCATTGTACGTGCCGTTTCTATTAGAGTCCTGTTTTGCCTTTCTGTGACACCGTTCTGTTATTGGGTATACAGAGCACTATATTCATGATGAATTCCTTTATCTTCACAAAGAGCATCCATCTGTGCATTTTTGAACTCCGCCCCATTGTCACTCCGAATTCTTTTAATCTTCAAACTGTAGAGATTTTCCAATCGGGTGAACAAAACTTTCAAGTTGTTGAACGTGTCACTTTTATGTTGTAAGCACATCACCCACGAGAATCATGAATAGTCGTCAGTAACCACAAGACAGTAAAGCTCTCTGACATGACTCTTACGTTTGACAGGTCCGAATAGGTCCATATGCAAACGCTCAAGTGGCATTTCAACAGAGTTCACTTTCTTTGGTTTGTGAGACTGTTTGTGCTGTTTACCCTTCTTGCAACTCACACACTTGTCGTTGAGATGAAAATGTTTCACCTTAACGCCTTCAACAAGTCCATTCTTCACCAAATGATTCATTTTCCTGAGGTGAATGTGTCCCATCCTCCTGTGCCACATAATTGATTCTTTCTCTATAGCCTTTGATAGGAAACACGTAACTTGGCCCTGAGTTGTCATAGCTTTCGACATATCAAGAATGTAAAGATTATTCACTCTTGGTGCTTTCAGCATGATCCACTCCTTTGGAATAACGAAGCCGGGTTTGAGGATATAACAAGATTTGTCATCGAAGTGCACAGAAAACTGTTTGTCAGATATTTGGCTCACACTTAACAGATTATAGTCAATTTGTTTCACATACGAAATCTTCTCAAAACTCACAATCCCGTTACTAACACTTCCCTCCATCGTGATATAACCGCCTTTATTGCCAGCAAACGCTACATATCCTTCATTGATATTCTTTATATCGAATAGCAGCGTCAAATCACCAGTCATGTGACCAGAAGCTCCACTGTCGACAATCAAGAGACTGCTAACAGGGCCAGCTGGAGCTCCCTGCACATATCAAGGAAAACATTAGTTCTTTCTGGGGACCCAAGCCTGCTTGGTCTTGGGTCTTTGAACATCAGATTTCAAAGATTCATTCACACAAACATTAGGTTTTGAATCGATCTTTTTCTGATCTATCAAACCTTTCTCACTTTGAAGTTTTTCATTATCCTTTGAGGTACAAGCACCCGGAGAACCCGATGGTGACCAAGATTGTTCCGAACGTTTGAGAATCTTGATCTGAGATTTTGGAGTCTCAGTCAGTTTCTTTGTATCGTTCTTGAATGAAACCTTCTTAGTTACCTTCTCTGATTTAACAAAGACAGGTCCAACTGATGACTTAACAGCAGGTTTTGGAGGAACCTTTTGTTTATCAACAGTTGAGTTCACCATTGGTTTCTTCAATGGTTTTTCCATAGCAATCCGGTTTCAACGATCATAAGATTGCCTCATCTCAACTATGATTATCAACCAGATTTCTATGATTATCAACAGTTGAGGGACAAAACGTCTTTGAGGATAACTATGATTATCAACCAGATTTCTATAAGATTGCCTCATCTCAACTTCGTGTCTCTTATGTCTCACGTACGGGCAGTGAGCAAGTAAATGCCCTCTCTCCCCGCACTTGAAACACGCACGGTATTCCTCAAAAACATTCTGAGCATGTGGCTTTGCAAATGAATTGATCGGATATTGATCATCCACACATCTGCGTCTTAAACTCTCAGGAGCTGGGTCCTTTGAGTGAGCCGGCTCAAGAAAACCATTAGCCTTTTCTTTCGGCTTGATGAACTCAGTGACGTGAACCTTAGGTTCTTTTGGAGTATCCAGATATATTTTCTTTAAAATTTCTGGAGGTACATTATTGGTCCTCTCATGTTTAGGAAACCAAATAGTACTTTCCTGCCAAATTTTCTCGATTTTCGAATAATTGGCAAATTTTATTGGATACTCCTCGTCAGAGATGATCTTATCGGATCCTTCTATCCGATAAAATACTTTGACGGGTTTGTCAACTGATTCATTTTTCACTTCTTTCTTTACTGATTGATTCACTCGATGTGCATTTGCCATCGGATGTGAAACCTGGTAAGGTGATATTGGTTCATTTGTGATAATGTGATTTTCCATAGGAATATCACTCACTTTCTCAGGTTCCTCATTTTCTATCTCAGAATCATCAGTAACTGCGGTTACCCCTTCATCATTCAACCCTAAAATCGGTCTCACATCGGAATTTGGATCTCCAACACTAGAAGTGTTAGATTCATTATCCGATGCAGAGTCTGATTTGACTGAACTCTCCAGTGTTACTGAGTGTAGATTGTGATTCTCAAATAACACAGGGGATGGAACAGCCTTGTAGTTTGCACTACTGGGTTGTAAAGGTTCATCAATGATATGGTCAACCACATAAGCAATGTGTTTATAACTTTCTAGCTTTTTGTTGACCTTTTCAGCAAAGCACTTAATGGTGGCCATTTCTAACTTTGTTTCTTCAAGTTCATTTATGTAACTGTTAATAGCAAGTTGTTTTAAAGACAAAGTTTTCTTTAAATCAGAAATGTCCTTTTTAAAACCATCAAGCACTTTGTTAAACTACTTGGCTTCCTTGCGATAAGATTGACAGTTGATTATTGCACTCTCAAGTTGAACCTTGAGTTGCTTGTTTTCTTCTGTCAGCCTATCACAAGTACCACAATACTTGTCACTTTTCATATCAATGGTGGATTCAGAACTTATCTGTTTCGGAGGATCAATCATAGCCATCAAAGCAAAATGCGCTTCCTTTCCAACAAAGAACTTTGAGTAGTCAATCTTTGTGAAAGCGTCATCAACAATGCATGACTTCCGAGTCATTAGAAAATCAGCTTCGGCCAAAAGTTGATCAATCTCATCTTCCAACGAGTTGACACTAGCTTCCGAATCTGTTTCACTCTCCGAATCAGAATACACTGAATCATGCTCATCAGGAATATCAGTGACAGAATCAATAATAATTCCCGAAGTCTTCTCAGCAAATGTCTCATCAACTTGATCAGCAACATGAATATCAACTTCATCTACCATCTCCTCAATTTCTACTTCATAAACCTTCTCAGTCTTCAAAACTTCTCCAACTATCACCGATTCCTCTAAGTCAATCTTCTGAGAAACACAAGCTACATTCCCAGTAGTAATCTCTTCAACACCCAATTGCATCCCCGTCCAGTCATATCCTTCATCCTTTTGGATCACCAACGCCTGATTTTGAGTTTCTGTATGTTGTTGGCTATTTGGTGTTTAGATGGGAATGATAGTTCTGGTTGGGTTGTGTGGTATTTGAGTTTGAGTTCTGGTTGGGTTGATAGTTATTGTTGTTTTGGCTTTGATAGGTTACTTGGTTCTGAGATTGACGGTTCTGATAATTTGAGTTGAATGGATTTTTGTTACCTTGTTGAGTTGGCTGAGTACATTCCCTCTTGAAATGACCTTTAGCACCACAATTGAAACATGTGACTTTGGCTTTGTTGAAGCCATATGTGGTATTGGGTGAAGTAATCAGATCAGTCTTTCCCGTTTTCTCAATGAACTCGGTTGCTCTTCTCATAAAACTTACGAAAGCCCATTGTTTATAAATAAGCTCCATCTCCTCCGTATCAATCTGAGCATGGTCTCCATTGGTTAAATTGTTGTTACCAATTTGACCAGCCACCAATCCGTTATAAGAGGCAACCATTGCTGAAACCAATGCAATGTGTTGCTGAGCAACTTCAACTGTGACGTTGTTCATGTTGGATGTTTCCAACACTACTGGACTTTGACTTGGTTGGTTTTGATTCATCTGTGGAATGTAAGGTTGTTGTTGAGATTGATTGATGCTAGCTGTGTAACATGCTGCTTGTTGCATTGGTGAAAAAGGTGGAATGAAAGAATTAGTGTATGATGGTGGTGTGTAGGATGAAGTTTGGCAAGGTAATTTATTGGGTTTTTAGGTGGTTCCATGACACTTGAGACACAAGCAATGTGTGGAGCAACAATACTACCAACACTTGAACTAGCTAAAGTAGAAGATGTACCAGCATGATACAACTCCGGATTCTGAGGAAATTGTGATATCTTTGCTTTCCTCTTCTTTTCTAACTCTTTATTCTCTAATTTCTGAATTAACTCATTGATGGTCCAGTATTGATAAGCATCTTTCTCCTTTAGAACCTCAATATGTTGGTTCCAATACGGTGGTAGAGAATCAGCAAATTTGTCTACCAACTCAGACATTGGAATCTGAATTTCATAATTCGACAATTCAGTCAAAAGATGACAATATCTCGGAATAAGTTCCTTCAATGTCTCATTCCCCACGTAGCTAAAGTTCTCAAATTACTTCTTCAATTCTTCTATCCTCAACCTTCTGGTTTTCTCATTCCCATCATGACGATTCTTCAACATATCCCAAAGATGTTTGGAAGTAGTGCATGATCCAAACTGGTGTAATAGATCAGTGGTAATGGCTTGAGATAGTTGGGAGAACGCCTTCTTCTCCACCGCAAACTTCTTCTTTTCATCTTCCGCTAAACTATCAAGCGGAATTGGTTCACCTGTATTCTCCAACATTGGTGCAACATATCCTTTAGCAATCATCTGCCATGCCTCTGTACCTTCTAGTCCCATTCCTTTCAAGTGAATCTTGAACTTTTTCTACCATTGATTGTACTCTGCTATCTCCATCAGCTTCGGTGGACGGTTTCCACTACCTGAAGACAAATCATTTATTAGTGTGGAAATAGCATTTGTAGTTTGAGTGTGTACCGTTGCTGCTGCAACACCCCAATAATCATTCATTGGTTACTGTGGAGGTTGAGCAACAGTTGAGGAATCGAACTACTCATCGCGAGGTAATTGATCGGCTGAGATTGTTGAGTGTTCGTCTTTTTAGCAGCTACAGTCCAAGGGTCCATGGTAACGTGTTGTACCAGGCCTAGGTGTTGTCGGAAATCCTCACATATCGTCTATGAAGTTTGAAATGTGAAACACTTAGAAAATTTCCAAACACAGTTCTACGTTCGACCTATAAAAAGCTATCGGGGGTACGAATGTAGAAAATTTCCAGATTCGACCCCTTAGTCTGACTCGAATGTAGAAAATGAAACACTCTAACACACGTTCGACCGTTCACAAACCACGTTCGACCTCCCGTAAGGTCGAATGTACAAACTCAACACACACAACTTCTTGGTTCGACCTAAAAGTAACCACTTTCGACCTGAAAAATCTAGGTTCGATCCAAAATCTACACGTTCGACCCTTCTCTCTCTGGTTCGACCTGACCCATTTGAAAAACGGTTATTCTTTGAAAATCAGTTATTTTGATCCCAATTTTTCAAAAGTTGATGGATTTTGATGATGTTTAGCAGGTTTTGCTTCGGAATTGATTTGGAACAACTTTAATGAATGGAAATCTTGATTTTATCCGTAAAATCTAGTCCGAATCAATCAATTTTCATCAAAACTCATTGTTCATTCAAAACAGAAAAAATTTGATCAAATTTGGGTCCAAATCAGTTCAAAAACTATCAATTTGTAGTTGTATGATCTGTATAAGCTCTGATACCACTTTGTAGAGGATCGTTTTCACAAAAACAGTTTAGTTGATCATACAAGTCAACTAATCCAGGTGCGGAAACCCTAGATTAGTTACAAAATGATAGTAAATGAATCAAACACGCAAATTCACCTTTTCAATCATCATTCTCATTAATTAACTTGATAAAAGATCTTTACAATTGGTTTACAAGTTAATAAGACACTTTCAGAAAGATCAAAACCTAGAGAGAGATTCTAGACCAGACACACTATGACAAATGGCAAAAGTTATAATCTAAAACAAACTTTGAACTTATATAGTGTTGCACATTCGCCCTCCCGATAAGGTCGAATGTGCAGGTTCGACCTTCAGAATAGTACGAATCAGCACATATAATCTTCAGTCTCCCACATTCGTCCAGTCTCTCTCTTCATTCGCCCAAAACTTCTACATTCGACCTCCTGAAATTCCACGTTCGCCCCCACTTAATCAACAAAACAACTTTATATTCACTTAATCAACAAAACAACTTTATATCAGAGATCGGGTAAATCAAGCCTGCATCAAGTAGCTTAATGACCTCTTTCTTCACGACCGCCTGCATATTTGGGTTCAAACGCATCTAATGCTGAACCACAGGTTTAAAGTTCTCCTCCATCAAGATCTTATGGACACAAAAGGATGGATTTATCCCTTTTATATCTATGATCTTCCATGCAATTGCTCTCTTATGCCGTTTCAGAACCTCAAGTAACTTGCCTTTCTCGTCTCCAAATAAGGAAGATGAAATGATAACTGGTATGTTGTGTTATGTTATGTTATGTTATGTTATGTTATGTTATGTTATGTTATGTTATGTTATGTTATGTTATGTTATGTTATGTTATGTTATGTTATGTTATGTTATGTTATGTTATGTTATGTTATGTTATGTTATGTTATGTTATGTTATGTTATGTTATGTTATGTTATGTTATGTTATGTTATGTTATGTTATGTTATGTTATGTTATGTTATGTTATGTTATGTTATGTTATGTTATGTTATGTTATGTTGTGTTGTGTTATGTTATGTTATGTTATGTTATGTTGTGCTATGTTGTGTTATCTTGTGTTGTGTTATGTTATGTTATGTTGTGTTATTTTGTGTTGTGTTATGTTATGTTATGTTACGTTATGTTTTGTTATGTTACGTTACGTTACGTTACGTTATGTTATGTTATGTTATGTTCTGTTATGTGATATCATGTGATTTCTTGTCATGTCCTCTCCTGTCCTGCCATGTCATGTCGTGTCGTGTCTTGTTGTGTTGTGTTGTGTTATTGTGTTATGTTGTGTCACGTTATGTTGTGTTGTGTTGTGTTGTGTTATATTATGTTATGTTATATCCTATTTAAGTTATGTCATGTTTATGTTATGTTATGTTATGTTATGTTATGTTATGTCCTGTTTATGTTATGTCCTGTTTATCTTATGTTATGTTATGTCCTGTTTATGTTATGTTATGTTATGTTATGTTATGTTATGTTATGTTATGTTATGTTATGTTATGTTATGTTATGTTATGTTATGTTATGTTATGTTATGTTATGTTATGTTATGTTATGTTATGTTATGTTATGCTATGCTATGCTATGCTATGCTATGCTATGCTATGCTATGCTATGCTATGCTATGCTATGCTATGCTATGTTATGTTATGTTATGTCCTGTTTATGTTATGTCCTGTTTATGTTATGTCCTATTTATGTTATGTCCTGTCATGTTATGTCTTGTTCTGTCCTGTCATGTCCTGTCCTGTCCTGCCATGTTATGTCATGTCATGTTATGTTATGTTATGTTATGTTATGTTATGTTATGTAAAAGTGTAACTAATGTGTGTAAGAAAATGATATTACTACAATAAAAGTATCTGGTTATGTCACGTATCACATTCTATGAGACCAAGATTGTTTTCCTGCTTCTATTATTTCATTATTTTGTATTCTAGTTTATATTATAAAAGGTTAATTCTAAAATCATATATCGTCTTATTATTAATAAATTTTCATTACTCGTTAAATATAAAATATCTCGTTTATTCAACTGGTGTAATTGACAAATTATGAGGTATGACAAGTGTAAATTATTTTATAAAAATATGAGGTAAAGGTTGTGTATGTGTTGTGTTGTGTTGTGTTGTGTTATGTTATTTTATGTTATGTTATGTTCTGTTATGTTGTGTTATGTTATGTTGTGTTGTGTTGTGTTATGTTGTGTTGTGTTGTGTTGTGTTATGTTATGTTATGTTATGTTGTGTTATGTTGTGTTATGTTGTGTTATGTTGTGTTGTGTAATGTTGTGTTGTGTTGTGTTGTGTTGTGTTGTGTTGTGTTGTGTTGTGTTGTGTCGTGTTGTGTTTTGTTGTGTTGTGTTGTGTTATGTTATGTTATGTTATGTTGTGTTATGTTGTGTTATCTTGTGTTGTGTTATGTTATGTCATGTCATGTCCTGTCCTGTCCTGTCATGTCATGTCCTGCCATGTCTTGTCATGTCATGTTATGTAAAAGTGTAACTAATGTATGTAAGAAAATGATATTAATATAATAAAAGTATCTGGTTATGTCACGTATCACATTCTATGAGACCAAGATTGTTTTTCCTGCTTCTATTATTTCATTATTTTGTATTCTACTTTTTAATATAAAAGGTTAATTCTAGAATCGTATATCGTCTTATTATTAATATATTTTCATTACTAGTTAACTATAAAATGTCTTGTTTATTCAACTGGTGTAATTGACCAATTATGAGGTATGAAAAGTGCAAATTATGTTATCAAAATATGAGGTAGAGGTTTTATATGTGTTGTGTTGTGTTGTGTTAAATTGTGTTAGGTTGTGTTATGTTTTGTTGTGTGTATGTTATGCTATGCTATGCTATGCTATGCTATGCTATGCTATGATATGTTATGTGATGGTATGTTATGTCCTGTTTATGTTATGTTATGTCCTATTTATGTTATATCCTGTTATGTTATGTAAAAGTGTAACTAATGTGTGTGTTATGTTATGTTATGTTATGTTATGTTATGTTATGTTATGTTATGTTATGTTATGTTATGTTATGTTATGTTATGTTATGTTATGTTATGTTATGTTATGTTATGTTATGTTATGTTATGTTATGTTATGTTATGTTATGTTATGTTATGTTATGTTATGTTATGTTATGTTATGTTATGTTATGTTATGTTATGTTATGTTATGTTATGTTATGTTATGTTATGTTATGTTATGTTATGTTATGTTATGTTATGTTATGTTATGTTATGTTATGTTATGTTATGTTATGTTATGTTATGTTATGTTATGTTATGTTATGTTATGTTATGTTATGTTATGTTATGTTATGTTATGTTATGTTATGTTATGTTATGTTATGTTATGTTATGTTATGTTATGTTATGTTATGTTATGTTATGTTATGTTATGTTATGTTATGTTATGTTATGTTATGTTATGTTATGTTATGTTATGTTATGTTATGTTATGTTATGTTATGTTATGTTATGTTATGTTATGTTATGTTATGTGATGTCATGTCATGTTTATGTTATGTTATGTCCTACTTATGTTATGTCCTGTTATGTTATGTAAAAGTGTAACTAATGTGTGTAAGAAAATGGTATTACTATAATAAAAGTATTTGGTTATGTCACGTATCACATTCTATGAGACCAAGATTGTTTTTCCTGCTTCTATTATTTCATCATTTTGTATTCTCCTTTTTAATATAAAAGGTTAATTCTAAAATCATATATCGTCTTATTATTCATAAATTTTCATTACTAGTTAACTATAAAATATCTTGTTTATTCAACTGGTGTAATTGGCCAATTATGAAGTATGATAAGTGCAAATTATGTTATAAAAATATGTGGTAAAAGTTGTATATGTGTCTAGCTCTATATATATTTTGAAATTAATTTCCATGTTTTAATAAATTCTATCATCATCATCATATTCAATTAATCTCACCAATAACAAAACTTAAGTTAGGGTCTGAGGAGGGTAATATGTAGACAGCCTTACCTCTACCTCGTGAGAATAAAGAGGATGCTTCCAGTAAGACCCTCGGCTCGATAGTGGTTTTGCATCAAGTCTTGGACATAAGGCACATAATAATTAGCAATCGGGACAACCTGATTGGTGCCAGTACCCCCTAGTCTTTTGGCTATCAACGCCACCACATGATGCATAATTAAGCGTCCGTCATTATTAACGTTATTTTTACGAAATTAGTTAAATAACGTTAAAATTAGTGCAACTTTACTTTTGGCCCCCGAGGGCCGCACATATATACATTATATGCGCACCGCCGTAAGTCGGATCTTAAACAAGAGCAAGCTAAAACTTGTTCCTCTATAAATAATAAATGAAAAGTTTATAAATAAACTTGTTCTATATATGAAAAGGTTTCTCTCAAACTTGCATCTTGATCAATGCATCGCCTCTTAATCTATCTCATCCTTGCATCCGCATTTGTTTCCATTGCAAATTCTTGTTTCTTTACACCAACATGGAAGGTCTACATTACTAATGCTACACCTGGTAATATTGTTGTTCATGTTAGCTCAAAAGATGATGATCTCGGAAATCATACTCTCCCATCCAATGGTGAATACCATTTCTCATTTTGTGATAGATTTGATGGCATGTCAAGATTTGATGGTGAATACTGGTGGGATCTGAAATACCAAAGCTTGGAAATTGTTCATAAATTTGCTCGAAGCAAGTGCCAAAGGTTCGGATTTAGAGTTCAATATTGTTATTGGTTGGTAAGACCTGATGGGTTTTATATATCGCCGGTGAATATTTCATTTTCGGATCCTTTGTGGTCATTTTATAAGGATTGGGGTTCAAAATAACAGTTGTATGCAATATAATAAAAGTATGTAATTAAACCTTATAATGAAAACTTTTTTTCCCAAACTTTTTTCTGAAAGCATTTTGTTAATGTGTTGATAAGAGGATTTACCACAAGTAAATAGTTTGTATGAAAATCATGAGATCACCCGGTAAAATGTGATGCTAAAGAAAAGGTTTGTTCTATTGCTATCTTTAAATCACCATCTGCATTGCATTCTTTAATCCGAATATATCAATTTTAAATTATTTCTTAGCTTTGTATCATAAATTCTTGTTTTAGCTTTTAACATAAGATACTTTATATAGACTCAAATACTATGTTAATATGTCATATTTGTTTTCATATGCATTTCGATATGATTTTATGAATAACATACAATTATACGACTCAATTATTTATAAAATTTACGTTAAATATATATAAAAATAAACAACTACAAAGAAAAATCAAGATTATATATTAAATAGAAACCTAGTGAAAATTTCAAAGGTGTCCATTAGAACCCTAGTGTAAAAGTAAATTGTTATAGTGATACTAGATTATTGCCCGTATAAACACATGGTATAACAAACATTAATACCTTAAAGATTTAGATTCTTAATTGAAAATAAAAATAGACATGGATAACAAAAACTTCAATCATATGAGAATAATATAAGATAAACAATGGTATAACTGACATAAAAGTATCAGCTTGATGAAATTAGAACCTGAAATGCAAGTAAGTGATCATACGTAGGTAGGTACTTAGATTCTTAATAGCAACACATATGATGATCTATGATTCAACATTGAACCAAAACTATCTACAATGATCCAGAAAGAGAAACATAAAAGAATTTATTGTGTTCAAATTGACTAACTATATTGTAATAGACCCGAGGTCTATAAATTTGGGAACTTTAACATTACATTCACCTTGTCATGGTTGATCCTTCGAGAATCCATTGTGATCAAATTGGCATTGTATTAGAGTTATAATTGAGCGTCCGTGATCCTGAGTTATATGCGGTAAACTAAAAAGGGTGTGTGTGTACATGAATATTTAGCCACTATACATAGCTTTATTTTTGTGTTGAGAATCAAATATAAAATAATAACCTAACCATAATTCTCGTTTAAAACCTATTATCTTCCAACCTCATTTTCCCAAATTCCATAAAACTTAACGATTGATGGTCCTCGTACCTATTGTAACTTAATTCTTGCACAAATTTAGTTTGAAATTTTCTGCAAAACCCTTAGTTTTCAACAAACACCGCAAATAACAAACTAATTTGTTTTTATCCTCCTAACTCATATAATCCAAAAGGGAAAACTTATTTGCATGAACTATTTTACCATGTCTTTTATTTTACTAAAACAATTGGCAAAGTAAGTCTAATTAAGTGATGATTAATTTGGAAAAATAAACGCAAATCATAAAATAATTGTGACTTCTCGGTTGACTGTTTAGAATTGGAGTAGATAATTGTTTTTTGAATCTTGAAATCTTCAATTCCAATTTAATAAAAGATCTGAAAATTGATCGGAATTTTGTTTTCGTAATTACAACATTGAAAAACACATACAATAAATCCAAAATAAAAAGCTCAAAAATATAATAAATTAATTTTTAAAGGAAAAAAAACCCTCAATTTCTACACCTAAAGTTATATCCTGCACCTATCTTCAATATTATATTAATTAATCGTTGGATGATTTATATTATGAGGAATAACTTCATATATCACCTCAAAACTTAGTAAGTGTAATACAGAATTTTTTGCCACCAAAAAAAGTAGTTGTGCCAGATATTGTGACACCTGACAAACTCAGGTTAACACCCTTACAAACATACAAGTCTACCTTAGCGAAAACATTTATTTAACGTACTTGACTGGGTCAGTTGAGTCAGTTTGATGGTTTGGGGATTCATCAGGAGTTGAATTACACTTAAGTATTGTCCAGGGTTCAATGATTCGGGGAATCATTGGGGGAAACATATGCACACACGAGTCTTGAGTCCCGATGTTGGTGAAATTACATAGTTGGGTTAAGTATCAAGTATTGAATGTTCTATGAATGATTTACAACATGTGAATACGTGTTTATATGATTAGATATGATTAACATATGTTAGAAATGCATAATCATGTGTTACGATGTGTTAACATGTGTTAAAATGTGTTAAAATAGCAAAATCATGAAAATCTGAATACCAGAAATCTGGTTCGACCTAGAGGAGGATCGAACCAAACTCCTGGACTTTGATTTGACCCTGTAAAGGGGCGAACCAAGTCTGGGTATAAATATAACCCTTTTTTCACATTTTCATCATTTCACAACCCTAACTCGCCTCCAAGTGGTCTCTCTCAACCCCAAATATGTTGAAAGGAGTTTTTGCCTTTGTTTTTCGGATCCTAAACCTAAAACACGTTTCATAACCGCAACAAGTGAGGTGTGTTCATCATCTAAACCCTTTTTATTCAAAGTTCCTATGTTTTTCTCAAACCCTAAGTGTCCAGATGTGATTAAAATGAGTTTTCATGAATAAAAATCTTTCTAAACCAAAACTATTCATAAATAATAAGTTTTCTTATGAAAACCCCAATGTTAATGGTGTTAAATGACTTTTTCATGTGTTATATGATATCAAATGATGAATAGATGTTGTGTAGATGATTTAGGACTGTTTTGGATAATGGTTTATGGATATTAAAAGGTTTAATTGATATTTGATGGATTTTCACCCATTTTGGGGATTTTATGTTAGATCTTGGGTTTGTTCTTGTTAGTGTTGATGATGATATGATTGGGGGTTCATTATACTTGTCTAATCCGTGCATATGAATCTGTACATGAGGTTTGTATTGATAGTTTCAATTTTAGGTAAAGATTTCATGCAATTGATGTGACATTTCCATAATTTTCCAATTTGGGAAAGATTGTGATTGCTCGGTGAAACAGAAGGATTTGTATGTGAAAATGGTATGATTACATGTGGTTAGGATAAACATAGTCAACTGTTGTGATTTGTGACTTTTCGTGATGTTTCCGGACTGTTTTGATGAGATTTTGCCCGTTTAATGAGTTTTTGCAGCAGTTGGGTCGAACCAGTTTTTGGTTCGACCTTTCGAAGGGTCGAACCAAATGTTAGAAACCCATTCGACCCAACTAAAGGGTCGAACAAAAACCCAAAATACCCATTCGACCCAACAGCTCAGTACAAACCAAATTTACAAACTTTCATTCGACCTTTCAACTACAAAAATGGAAATTTGATGCAAACTAAGTCTTTATGTGAAATTTGTTAGTGCATTATTCATGTATGTCCCCAGCTAGTGATCCGGTACTGAATGTCGGAGTTTCAGATAATCAGAAAACGACCAAGACTTTAACTGGAAGATACATTCGACCAGAAGAAAGGTCGAATGTAGGTTGTCTTGGGCCGAAAGTAGAAGAGGTTAATAGGAAAGGCTACATTCGCCCACATGAAAGGGGCGAATGTGGAAAAGTTCCACATTCGACCATATGAAAGGGGCGAAGGTGGAAGCTTATATATAGGGAAAGTTAGTTATTTTGAAGGTAGAGTTTTTGAGAGTTAGTTATCATTTGAGCTTTTCCCTAGTGTGTGAGTGTGTGTTTTTCTCTATATTAGGTCTAAGAGTTCAATTGTAAACATCTTGATTTGATCTAATACAAAGATTAAAGTTATGGAAATTGCTCGGTGATTCGTTATCTGTTTTCATCACGTTCGATTACGTTTATTTCTGAATCATTTTGCACGATCGTTGGGGATTCCGCACCCTACGGTTGGTATTCGTGAGATCACGTTTCTTGATTACGATCCGAAACGAATTCTCAAAATTCTTGTATGTAAACTATATGTACTTGATAGACTAGTGTAACGGGTCATCAACGGGATGTTGGGTCTGTCTGGTGTGTCGGGTCAACGTTCAAACACATTTTCAAACATACATAGTCATGATCTGGACAATCGGGGACTAGTTAACCTATGGGTTATTAGTCAAAACACTTATACAAACTTTATGATAGGTCACCAGTAGTTAGGACTATCAGTTCGCGTCGGTTATTCTATTTGTAAGAAGACGCAACCTAAGGTGAGTTCACGGCCCCGCTTTCGCACACTTTTCTCATGGATGAGAAACATGCTACACATTTTAGACTATGTTGATCTTTTGTTTACTATATGACATCACCACCCGGGAAACCATGAATATGTGGGGATTCATAACGGGGAAATATGGATAGATCTATTGGGCCTAACAAACACCACCCGGGTCGGCTGGGAGCCGGACAGGTGCATATTGTCTCTAAACACTAGGGTTACCGAGGATGATGGTAGCCCAACTCGTGCAGCAACACAAGAAACACCTGTCAGTAATGGTTTTCAATCATAGTAGTAACATACCTAATATCTAGCTAACGTTCGCATAACATTGTCGTATCGGGATTGATCTTTTAAAACTCCTGGAAACGCTTTTATAAAACTTGTGAACTCACCGACATTATATGTTGACATTTTTAGCATGTTTTCTCAGGTCACTAAGGTAGCAACAGTTGATAGGCGCACGGAGTCGCACGACGTCTAGGATTCACTTGCATGGTTTTAAATAGGGATGAGCTTGGGACGGTATCGGTACCGAACCAATACCAATCCCGACAATACCGATACCGAAAAGTCCATAAAACAAATACCGATACCGATATCGAACACATACGGTACGGTATGGTATCGGTTCGGTACCGGTATGGTATCGGTATTTTACCTTACCGATACCATACTGATCCTGTACCGATATCGATAATACCGAAACCGAAAATCCATAAGTATGGGTACTGGTACCGATCCCAAAACCCCTCGGTTCGGTATCGGCTCGGTACGGTATCGGGATCGGGACGGGACGGGATCGGTATTCGGCCTTGTATGCTCATCCCTAGTTTTAAACGTGTCAGTCTTATATCATTTACCGTTATGGGATGTAAAGATGTTTTATGCTTCCACTATAGTAGATTATACTTTTAATACTTAATGAAGGGTTTACGTATCTTTTACATTTTTTTGTCGTTTATTGTGACCTTTGACTTGGATCCTGGCGTGTCACGCGCCTTGCGGTAAAGCCCCCCAAGTGGAATTTGAGGGTGTGACAGATATAAAGACTTGCTATTAACAAATGAATAAGAATGGAGATAAAATGAACAATGATATAGGAAACCTGAACGATCCTAAATGGTTATGACTAAAATTAAACTTTTGGGTTCGGTTAATAATTAATATGATAATGGTTCTTGATCACAAAAGAAACTTAAAGCTCCAAGTCAAGATATTCCCTTAACCAATGCAGTAAGGAAGATCCATCATTCTACACAATAGAGGAAGCCAGACACATCATGAGCATTGATAAACCAATTGTGTCTTGTTCTGTACCAAACATCTATCTCAATATCATCAACATCATGAGCATTGATAAACCAAATGTCTCTTGGTCTGAAAAAGGATAAAAAAACTCCAGGTTAAAAAAACCAATTTTATATAATATATTTAGTTTAACGAATATCAATCTGCTCAATACGATATATATAAAATAACTAAGATCAAACTTCACCACAATATGCTTCTTTGGCTCAACAGTTTTTCTGTTAGACTCAACCATATATCAGAGGACATACTATCAGACGGGATCTGACATGTCTCGTATTCTATAAATTAATGGATGATTATTGTGATGCCTAGAATATGTCTTAGTCGACTTATCCTCGGGCCTGTACTTAAACAGCATGTTAAAAAATTGGTTGCAACATATCAGAAGGATATATATATATATATATATATATATATATATATATATATATATATATATATATATATATATATATATATATATAGGGGAAGGTTCAATTGAGAACTCATAGTTAGGGAGAGAACTCGAGAACTCCTACTTAAATTAAGAAAAAAAATCATAACTCAAAATTTAAGTCAAAAACCAAAAATCTGGTTCGGAGCTTCTCTTTCCCACGTCATCCCGGTTCAGAAAAAAAATAAAAATAAATAAAAATAAATAAAAAAAATAATAAAAAATAGGCGACTTCTAATGCACCTGTGTAGTAAATGTCCGGTTAGCTTTAGGGTTTAGTTTTTGGGTTTAGTTTAGCTTTTAGGGTTAGTTTTTTTTAGTTTAGTTTGTAAGGTTTAGGTTTTTGGGGGTGGGGTGGGGGTGGGTAGGGTGGGTTTAGGTTTTTGGGTAGGGGGTTAGGTTTTTTGGTAGGGGTTAGGTTTTTGGTTGTGACGGGTGGGGCTTAGGTTTTTGGTAGGCGGTGGGTGGGGTGGGTTTAGGTTTTTGGGTGGGGGGTGGATGGGTGGTTTAGGTTTTTGGGTAATCGATTTAGGTTTTTTAGTGAGGGTGGGGGTGGGTAGGGTGGAATTAGGTTTTTGGGTGGGGGTAAGTTGGGGGTAGGTGGTTTAGGCTTTTGGGTTATACTACACATGTGCAGTAGCGTTTTTTAGGTGTGTTTTTTTTTATTTTTTTTTATTTTTTTTCCGAACGGGTATGACGTGGGAAAGAGAAGCTCCGAACTAGCTTTCTATTTTTTTACTTAAATTTTGAGTTATGATTTTTTTATTATATTTTTTTGTATTTAATTAGGAGTTCTCGAGTTCTCTCAATAAAATGAGTTCTCTATTGAACCATCCCCTATATATATATATATATATATATATATATATATATATATATATATATATATATATATATATATATATATATATATAGTGGAAGTATAGGGAGAAAACCCCTCGAAATGGAAATACCACAAGAAACCCATTGAATTGACCATATTCATCCACATCAACCACTCTAATATAATATGTTTTGTAAAGTGCCAGGGTGTTTTAGACAATTACAACTTCACCTCTTTCTCTCTCCTCTCTCCTTTTATATATATTCCCTCCCTCTTTCACTTTTATTTTCAAAATCTAGTCTCTCTCATCCCGTCTCTCTATTTCAAAATCACCAGATCTAGATCTGGAAAACACCACAACCCCCACCTAGAATTACCACCAACACCAAAACCAACACCACCACCATCAACATCACCACTTCCACCAACTGCCGCCTCATCCCCTTGTTTTCCCTCTTGTTCGTCTTCATCGGTACAACACTGAGAAACAAAACCATCGAGCCTCACAACACTATGTCGCCGGAACCTTTGTTGCTGGAACCTCACAACACTCTGTAAGCTATTATAATAAAATATTTTTTCAAATCTATTATAATAAAATCTTTTGCTATTGAAGACGGTGCTTCACCGTCACCGTTTCCGTCGCTGGAACCGTCTGTTGTGTCTCAGTAGGTGTTTTATTTTGTTGTTGTTGGGTTGATTGGATGTTTTTATTTTGTTGATTGTGTTTTTGCTAAAATGAGACTTGGTGTTGTTATGATTTTTATGTTATCGTGATCAATGGTCAGCCGCCTTTGTTTTTTTATTTATTTATTATAAATATAGCATGGGAACAGATAGGTTAATCTTGGAGAAATCTTAAGCTAAACAAAAATTTTAAGTTTTTTTTTATAATTTTTTATTGTTGAAAGAAAACAAAACAATGCAACTCTGTCACTTTATAGATGTAGTATTTTTTTAGTCTAGGTATTGGCGATCATCACCTAACATCACCGAACTGTCGTGTCGGTTGGTAAAGTCATTTAGTTTTTATCTTATTTTTATATTTGCATTAAATTTAAGTTTAAGCTTTGGGTCAAGAGCTTGATTTTTTTATATTGAATCAACTTGTTATTATTAAAAACCAACCTGATTTTTGTGTCGAGTAGGAATCACTTAGAATTGTGTCGTGTTTTTTGTCACCCTTTTTAATGTTTCGTTGTGAATATGATTAATACCTAGCTTAATACCTAGTATATGCCCAACTAACATGTTTTAGGGTTTATACACATGTTAGTGATGCTAACACATGCTAGTATATACCTAACTAACATGTGTTAGGGTTCATATGACATACGTTAGTAAATGCCCAACTAACAGGTGTTAGGGTCCATATGACATACGTTATTTTCAGTAAAACATATGTTTTAGAATAACACGTGCTACTGATGTCTTTTATTATGTTATATATTTCATGAATATGAGGATAATTTTTTTGGTAGATGGATTTGGATTGGTTCTGATTTGATTTTTTAAATTTATTATTGTTGGATTTCAAACCCACTTAATCGTATTTGAGTAGTTGTATTAACATAGTTGTAAAATTGAGTATGAAACACTTGGCACTAGAGATTTGGTGTTGTTTATACACATGTTAATGATGCTAACACATGCTAGTATATGCCTAACTAACAGGTGTTAGGGTTCATTTGACATACGTTAGTATATGCCCAACTAACATGTGTTAGGGTTCATATGACATACGTTATTTCAGTAAAACATATGTTTTAGAATACACTACACATGTCAGTGATGTCTCATTATGTGTTTTGGAGAGCCCAACTAACACGTGTTATCTTTTTTGTAGGTGAAGAGATGTCTTGTGTTAAAGATGAAAATGGGTATCAAGAACGAAGCATAGCTAGATCTTTTGTATGTTGTTATGATAGTTTTTTTTTTCTTGAAAATTCACAAATAATTATGTTTGTATGAACCGTTTTTTGATATGTTTTAGTGTTGATTGTAATGATCGTTTTTATCATTTCTTAAATAAATACACATTTTATGTATTCTTTTATTATGTTCTTTTAGTATATGTCTGTTAACACATGTTAGCGATGTCTCACACGAGGTCAGAATTTTGTATCACAATACTAACGTACGTTAATATACGTGCTGGAAAAAGTTTCATAAAGTAGGAGAGAGGTGACTTGACATGTGTCAAATCAACCTTTTTAAACCTAGGATTCAGAAAATTAAATTATAAAAAATTAATTTAAAATTACTTTATTGCCCTTAATCCTTTTTTTATTATGGTGGCCCACTTGCTTTTTGATTGTCAGTCCAGAATCCTCTCCGGGGTATCAAACACACCCAATCGAGTGTGGAAAACAAGATTGAATGTAAGAACAACAAGGAAGAAATGAAAATCGAATGATTGTATTGCAAAGGTGCACACGACTTCTAAGAGTCGTCTGGTACACCGAGTTCGAGTACAGAGCAAGATAATCAAAGACTAGCAAACTCACAAGCTAGAGGAACCTTGCACACGAGAGAACTCGTCTGGTACAAGGTTCCCGCAAGGCACTACATGATTATAAGTGAGAGGTGCACCTACAAATGAACTAAACATGACAATATATTGGAGCCTCTACCCAATTGGCCCACATGGCCTGACCCAAGCCCAAACATAAAACTAAGCCCAATAAATATAAACGTGTTTGATAAAGACAAGCATAAACCTACATAATTTTTGGGCCTTACAATATCCCCCTAGGTTTATGCTCTCTTTATCATGGCTCAGTAAAAAGAAAATCTTCAGCCGATGATCTTCAATCTTGGGTCTTTTCTTTCACTGTTCCATTTTAAAATCGCTATATCCGGCCTAACAGTATTCAAACCAGCTTCCTAATTCGGACAGACCATATCAAACCCAATACAAAAAACAAAGCCCATCCTTATACCATTTGAATCCAATGCCAATAATAAAAAATCAAAACATAACTGTCCAATCTCATAAGGCGTGACCCAGAACAAGACTAACATGGCCCTCCTCAAATTCTAAAAATTCAACCCACGACCCAATAGAGAACTTTATTCCATATCTTCGTAATCCCAATAAGATTTAAACCAGCCAAGCCCAATATCGATTCAAATCACTAATTTAGGGATCCCGCCATTAAAGCCCAAGGCCAACTTTAAAGAATATAAATCATGGCCCAGAAAGTCGGTCCTCACACAATAGACCCAACAATAAATGAAACAATCCTTTAAAAAATGAAACCACCGTCATTAATGTATCTGTACGCAAATAGCAGACAAATACATTATCCTTTACACTATGTTCCCGAGTTCACATAAGAAGGGAAAAGAAAAGAAAGGATGGGATCTCCCTTCTTTTCTTTTCCTTTGTTTTCCTCTTTTTTCCTTCCCTTTTCTTTCCTTTCATTTCCTTCCAAATTGGAAGGATAAAATTTTAGCTTGTTTTCTCTTGTTTTCCCTTCTTTTCCTTTCAAAAAAAAAAAAAACTTGAAAACACACATTTCTCTCCTTTTCCTTTCCTTTCCTTCATAAAAAAAAAAACTTGGGAAGACCAACATTTTTTTTCTTTCCCTCCCTTTCCTTTCCTTTCCCCTCTTAAATGAATTCGGGAACACAGTGTTAAAGTTGCAATTATTTCTTTTTAGGAGGTGATTATTTCCGAAAAATCAAAGAGAGTTTCGGCTCCTCCATAATAATCCATTAAAGACCCCTTATTATCTTTCCTTACTAACCATCCACAGTTTATGGAAACACATTCAACATCCATTCAAACTTTCGGGGCAAGATCCGATCCAGAAACATAACCCATTCCCAAAATGAGTGCAATTTATGATCATTCATCAAACACTAACCATCCATACTTTGAAGATCCATAATATACGAAATTCACAAGAACATCATAAGAACAAATGATGAACACATGAATCAAACTTAAAACAAACAAGACCTCCAACACCGTTAAAATACTGCATGAAACCAATTCACCTGCCAAAAACATAACTCGACATTGTTGCAGATCCAAAATTCATCCTATCCCCATGAATATAACCGGAACAAGAACCCGATTATACAAACTCATTCAGTCATTCGGCCAAAACCAAAACCCGATTATATGTTCCTTGAAAAACTATGATGATTAACCAAAAACAAGGTCGAATACGATGACCGAGATTGGAGTTCGACCTAATGCCTAACATTGCTACGGGTCTCCAAATCAACATAACAAATCTCCAACATGATTAGAATCAGACATAGACTAGATATCGGCCATTATGTATCAAGTGTCAACAATCCAACTCAAACATCAATCGCATAAACCCATCCCACGAAAATCGAACATGATGAACATGCTAGGCCTTCCAACAGCAGGTGAAATGAAAAAAAGAGTGCACATAACCAGAAAACAACATAATAACTTGTGATTCTCGGAGTTCGATCGGAGCGAAAATGCTAATAATATTCAATGTCGCGCCCACACGTTGATTCTTTCACAGTTGAATTCGGTCATGAACACATGCAAACACCCTTGTGTAGCCTTAAACCAGAATCAATCATTTGTGACTAACAACAAAAATATGATGAACATATGGATGAATATCAATGAAAAGTAAGGCCTCCAAACATAAACACATCCATATTCTAAACATATTTCGGCCAAAAAAAATATCAAACAAACTCTCTTTCGATGAACATACATCCCCCGACACTATGCAAATCCTTCTTCTTGTTCTTCGAATGATACCGAACCGAGCCTTCCAAAGACTACATAGGCTCTGATACCAATTGTAAGTCCAGAATCCTCTCTGGAGTATCAAACACACCCAATCGAATGTGGAAAACAAGATTGAATGTAAGAACAACAAGGAAGAAATGAAAACCGAATGACTGTATTGCAAAGGTGCACGTGACTTCTAAGAGTCATCTGGTACACCGAGTTCAAGTACAAGAGAGCAAGATAATCAAAGACTAGCAAATCACAAGCCACAGGAACCTTGCACACGAGAGAACTCGTCTGGTACAAGGTTCCCACAAGGCGCTACATGATTACAAGTGAGAGGTGCACCTACAAATAAACTAAACATGACAATATATAGGAGCCTCTACCCAATTGGCCCACATGGCCTGACACAAGCCCAAACATAAAACTAAGCCCAATAAATATAAACGTGTTTGATAAAGACAAGCATAAACCTACACAATTATTGGGCCTGACATTGATTATTTTATACAAATAATCATGGGCCATTGATCAAACTTGATCAATGGTCACTAGCGGGTTTCCAGGGTTTTTCCATTAGATAGGGTTTCCATATTATCCACTCCATATATATACATATATACCATTAGCTAAAACCAACCATTTGTAGTTAAAAAACGGGTGCAAGGTCTTTAATTTACATGTTCTAATGCAAATAGGAAAATGGTATAAGAAACGGGTTAAAGCAAGAAATTTGATATAAATGAAACTATTAATACAAAAATTAAAACTTGGAAAGAAAAAAAAAAGATAACCAAATGTTTTTCGAATTATCTATCTGTCTTTATAAATGACATTTTCTTTATAATTTTATCATGTGCAAAATATTTCAAAATTTGAAGTACTTTTATTACGTACAGTCCTCCATCAAGACAAGAAGTTGAGCATCATGTTTATCAATCACTTTTGAAGCCCTAAAAAATTCCATTACAATCCTACATGCGCTAGTGATTTTGTTAATCAATGTTAAGATGCGTTATTGGTGATGACCGTGACGTGAACGGGAGGCCGGCATGGACTTGATCACCTGTGTGAAAAAGATGGTTTGTTGGGCCCTCACCAATTGTCAGCCAATCACCATTGCACCCTGTTATGGAAACGAATAGCTTTTGGTGCTAGGGAGCCAAAGGTATCAAATGCCAAGGGGACAAAGACATGTTGGTTCTCTGTACAAGTTTTAGTGTGCTTATCCACTTCCTTAGATTTTGCTATTCTCGATGCTTGTCTGGCTATAAACCTGTTTTCCATAAAACCAACCAAAGGAGATACCCCCGTGAAGTCCACACATGCATGTATCCCCCCAGCCCAACCAAAGATGAGCAGATCCGCAGGTCGCAGAGTAGATCTCCCTTCCGTAGGGTCCGTGAGAAAATTCATAGGGGCCTCCTGCTTGGAAGAAATCCTAGCTCTTCTCAAGATGTCCCACAAAACGTCTCTCACCCAGTCATGTCAGTATTTGAACCCAGTCATGTCGGCAGATCGGTCAGGTCTCATCTTCCGGATACATAAGGATCATCAACCGGTATTTGAGAATAACCCTGTATTCTACTACAAACATGCATTGTCCCAAACCCTCAATCAGGATAACGGTCAAAAAAATATTGAGCATGAGGACCCTTCAGGCATTCAATCACCGCCTTCTGACGGGGGGACAACTCAAAAACTTCTCCCAGGCTCTGAGCGATTTTGCTAAACAAAGCATTCGCCAAAGTTTTTTGTGGCTTTGAGGGGGCGGTGTCCTTATTAGAAAAACCGTCAATGTCAAAGTCCAGGAGAGAGGCATTTAAGCATTTGGGTGCCTGCTGATATTCCGGGTCAAGCCTGACGACCCCGCTGTTCCGATGGATATGATCATGTAGTCCCCAGGACTGAGCTCTATACGCCACAAAGGCATAAACCCCAGCATCTCGAGCTGAAAGGAGGCCCAAACCACCTAGCCGAATCGGCAGGGATGCCAATCGCCACTATAGGTCCCCGAAGAAGGGGTCGCCGCCCACAACTATGTCTTTTATAGCCTCCCTGAGGCCATCATCAAAACGAGATACCGCATCCACCATAAAATGGGTTAAGAATTTCGCAACCCAAAACGTAAGTTAGCAACCCCCATACATGACCTGAGTAGGAGGAGTTCACTTTGGGGATCCCTAAGGCGGGGCAAGAGTTTCATAAGCTCAACCGCACCCGAGGCCCCTCACCCTGCCAACTCCCCAATAAAGCTAGGATCTCGGCTAACAGCCCTACCAAGGAGCTTAACTCCCCTCTCTGGTCTACCAATCCTTCTCGGGAAAAGCCCAACTTGAACTTTCAGGCTATCACACGTCGGCCAAAAGACCTCTGTTTTCTTAATATTGAGATGAAGCCCCAGGGATGCATTACCTATGATCGTCCCGTCATCAAGTACCAGGCATGAAACGGGAGGGTACAACGTTCCTGAACTCGTAGAACAACGGGGTGTAATGCAAGAGCAAAGAGAAGGGGCCCAATGGATCTCCTTGTTGCACTCCGATAGTAGCCCCAATACACTCGTTACCAACGTATAACCTAGCAGGTTGGGTGTAAAGGAACTGAACCTACTGATAAATAGACGGGCAACGTTGGTGGACCTCTTGGAGAAAGGTCGTGCGGTCAACCGCATTGAAGGCATTGGAAAAGTCCACTGTTAGCAGAGCCAATGAGTCATCCGCATGAAAGGAGTTGAGGAACCTGTTGGTACTGTGAAGCACCACCTCTGCCCCATTTGATGTCCCCACCCCAAATTGAAAGTTCCCCAGATACTGGGTTATGTCTTTTCCAACTTTCTTCATTGCCACCTAAACACTAACCTTCGCCAAATCCTCCCCCCACTGCAAGAGGCCGAATTCCATTATCGGGCTTCAATAGGGGGAAGGGAGGCCGAGGCAACAAACTCAGCAAGCACCTTAGGACAGGATCCTCCAAGCCACAAATTGAAGCCATCGGTAATGGCCGTAAGTAAACCCGAGGAAGTCATCGAACCCTCTCCGCCAATAGCATCCAAAAGGTGTTGGGCACGTATCCCATCCCTACCACAAGACGTCCCTTTAGGGAAGGATCAGATACATCTGAGCACACAATCCCCATTTACAGATAGAGTGGGTTGGGCAATAGGGTTAAAAGGCAGGGATGGGGGCGACACCACTGGGTGTTTATCAATATGGGCTTTCATGGTCAATCCATCTAGAGGGGCAACCCCATTGGAGCATAGAACCTTAATTGTAGCCGTGAAATGCCCATATCTGACTTTTCGAAGACATTGCTTAATATTAGGGTCCCTTTCCTTGCCGCTTCCCTTTGGAATTCTCCCCTAGGAACCACAACCTCCCCTACGCTATCCAAGAGAGAAGAGACCAAATCTGAAAACCCAGGCCCATCTTTCTACACTACAAGTGCTTGCAAAATGCTACTGCACTGCAGAGATTTCCTATTTCCTGATCTTCGCTTTTGCCTGGAGGACGATCTGACCACCCACAAGGTACAACTCGGTAGCAATATTAATTGGACCCAATTGTCAACCGACCCTGGTGCCACCACCACTTTACGCAAGGCACATGTTAAAACCTGAGCGAACACTAGACAGCAACTAAGGGAATTCTTTTAACAGTTTGAATTAGAAGGGAAAAATACGCTCGAGGAGGGCAACATCACCAACCATCCCTACTGGATGACGTGGGTTTGTGTCGACTACCACTGGGCATGGTTTCTGGATCCCAATAATGAAGTCTTCAAATCCCTCGACACGGTGGCGAAAGATACAACCCCATCATCATGCTTGCACCCCCTACTGAGAGCGTGCATCACCAAATACCTCCTGCATAACCATTTATCCCCAGCCCTAAGAACTTCTTCAACATCCAGAAAAAGGCCTATGTCCTTGTAGATAGCCTCCTTCAAGGAAAGCCTCCAGTTTTCTGTCTTGAGGTGGGTGTTTTACATATGTTCAAGGAGATGGAAAAACCCACTAGACTCCGGTTTGCCATCTTTACATTCGTGGAAATTTTTAAAGGGGCATGTCCTTAAACCATTGACGTCCTGCAAAGGACGTCCTTACTTAACGTTCCGACCTCTCCTCGCAGAAGGCATGCGCATATGTTAACCTCCAAAGAAAAAAAAACGGATACTGAACTCGAGATGAGTTGGGGAGTAAGGAACCAGTAAACAAAAGACCTTTACAAGACGAGGAGGGGAACAACCATAAGTTGCCCACCCTGTAAACGATACCCCGCACAATCTTTTACCCCATGTATGAGTAGTTATTATTATTATTATTATTATTATTATCATAATTATTATTATTATTGGTGTTGTTGTTGTTTATTATTATTATTATTATTATTATTATTATTATTATTATTATCCTATATATTGATTTATGGGTGCTCATGAATAGTGCTTTTTTTACTCAATTTAATGGTATTTATATTGTATGTTATGGATGTTATAACAAAATTGTTTCCAGACAAGTTGGTTAACCTATTGTTCTGTTGTTGGAGATGTTTGGTTCGAGTCCTAGAAGCTGTTTTTATTATATATAAAACACTATTCTAAACCTTTTGCATTTATATACCACCCATCGTTTAACCTATTCCCTCTTCATTGTCATTTTTTTAATTAAAAAATTTTGCAACACACACATACTTTCTGAATGAAAATAAGGAAACTTAAAAAAAAAAAAAAACAATCCAGCACACACATACTTTCTCAAAACACGCAAACTTTATGCTTTAACTTTCTTTTGTTTTAATGGGTATGTTTGGCAAAACTAGCTCGTGGCTGGTAGCTGCAAGCTGGAAGCTTTTTAAATATATTTTGGTGTTTGGCAGAGTAGCTGTAGCTTTTAATAAAATGTATAAAATGACCAAAATGGGCATAATTAATAGCTTGTAAGGAAAGTTTTTATTTTAGATTTAAAATAGAATGGGTATTTGTGTCATTTACTTATTAAAAGCTTGTAGCTAGTAGGAGCTTTTTCTTAAACGCTAGTACTAGTAGCTTTTCACTGTACAGATTTTTCTCCAACCTAAAAGCTTCCAGCTCCTTCAACCAAACAAAGCTTTTTATTGAGTAGGAGCTTTTTCTTAAAAGCTTGAAGCCCCTAAAAGCTCTTAAAAGCTCCTTGCCAAACATACCCAATATCGTAGGATATGCCTACTGCTTCTCTATTGGACACAATGCTCTAAAGCTTTATGGCAGCACGGCAGCTCTCCGGCGTCGACAACGATGAAGACGCTTCCACCTGAGGCCATTTGGCGTTAAGGCCTACCAGCTCGGTGTTTTATCTCTCCACTGATATCTTCTTTTCAATTTAAGGTACGTTTTCTTGATTAGTTGATTGCTTTACAATTGATGATTTTGCTTTTGTTCCTTACATCTTCTTCTGTTCTGATATGATCGGTTGCGTTTGGGTATACATATAATTCAATTTGTATGTATGCACTGATTTTTTTGATCTGCACATAAGGTGTTCGATGAAATGCATAAGTGGTTTGATTGGTCATAGTGCATTTCGCGCATTGTTTATCTGTGACCCGGTCTACTAAATGATTTGATATTAAAAGGTTTATTTGAATTTTTTTTTTTTTTTTGAAAATTATGCAAAAAAAAAAGGTTAACTTGTCATATGTAGTTATGTACACATACACGGTCATAAATTATAACTTGAGTTTGAGCTTTTGTTATATGAGACATTATTTGAATTATTTGGACACCACATCTTCTGTATGAAGTTTTCATTTATGACAGTAGGTTAAGTAGTGTTTTTCCACTATGTGTTTTAAGATGTTTAAAAAAAGATATTTTTCGTCGCTTAGGCCAATAGAATTGAAAAATATACTATAATCAGCATTTATTTTGGTACAGGTAACCGATTCGCATTCATGCAACACGCATATGGGTTCTTTATTCGTTATCAATGGTTGCATAGGTTGTTCAGGTTAGTCAACACTTGAAATAATTGTGTTTGTGTATACATTTTGACCAACAAATGCTTTCATTTTTGATAATTTTTGTATGTGTTGTTGTTTGGATAGAGATATGGTCAAACACACCCTTGATCCTATGCACTGAAAGACATTGGAAGGAATGGTAAGTTAGGCTTGAATGCTAGATTTCTAACTGTAGCCTATTCGGTATGCACTAACCATATGTTGTCAACATCATTTTTGCTACTTTATGCGATTTAAATAAGCCATGATATTTAGCAATGACATTAAAAATCATACATGTTAACTTAAATACATGAATACACATGTAGGACATCTTTGCATCAGGATTAATATTTTTGTTTGTCACATTTTTTTGCACAAATGAGAGGTCCGCTATTTGTTGTGTCTTCTAATGATACACTTGGGAAGGTACGCTTAACAAGTTCGCTTAATATCACTGCAAAATTACAAAAACAAAGTTGAAAAGGGAGTCTCTTACATTAATCTAAATTTTTACAGTTTGTTTGAGGCAATATTTATAATATTTGCACATGGTGTATTATAGGGCAAAGAAAGGAGGTGGCTCAATTTTGTTCGATATGAAAACCAGCTTTTGAACCAGTAATGATGCCATTGACGGTGAATCATTACGTTCATGTATTCAAATTGTCGGTGATACTGAATTGAAACACTCAAGGGTACCAAGTGTGGATGGCGAATGAAAACATACTTAAATTTTGTGCAAATGTCTATTGATTTGTCCTCTTCTTATACTTTGTTGGAGTTGGCGATGTTAGAAAACAAGTTTAGGTATCGGAGGGCAGACTAGACTCAACGATCCGACTCTATGTAAGAAAACAAGTTTAGGCGCCTACATATGTTAGTTTCTCCTATTTTTAAGCTCATGTAGCCCAAGGTGTCAGCGACTTAACCCAATATTGAAACTTTTTTCCAGTAGCACAATGCGCACGCATGAATACAGCTAGTTATTATTATATTATACTATGTAAGATTTAAAACATAAGATGAACAGTGGTGTTTTGTCTTCATTCATATACTTTAAAAGTGGCAGCGTGAGTGAGTAATGTTTCTTTCTTTGCCACCCCCACGTTTCCTTGCTCAACGTGGCAGAATGACTAATCCTTATTTACCTATTTATTATTGGAGGTTGTTCTCTTTTTAAACAAAGTTGGGGTTAGGGAGAGAGAGAGAGACTAAGGGAGAGAGTTGTGCCGCCAACCGTTTTCTGGCGGCCCCTTCCATCGAACAAACACCTCCACGGCAGCAACAACCAACATGGCCTCATCATCTTCCCTACGTTGACAGTTCAAGAGGTCTCTTATATAGTAATTCTCAATATGAGCAAAAATGGTGACGTTTTCTTCCATGTATGTACACCTCATTCCCCCAATCTCCATTATATATCCCCTGTCCTCTTTTTTGCCGGTGTCCACGAATTAAAAACCATTCATAATCGTCCCACCACCACCTTCACGTCACCGCCGCTGTCACCGTTCTCGCCTCCCCACCACCGTCACACGACATCATCAACACTTTAGCACCGTTCGCTTGGTTGTGCCGGTAGTGGTTGATGCGTTGGACAACGGCACTCGGGTGAGCGCAGGGGCGGTGATTTTCGGCAACCGATGACATTTTCTGTAGGAAATAGGGTTCACTCTTTTATTAAAATAATAAAATAAATATAATAACGATACTCTCGTTATTCGAATGAAATACAAAAGTACAATACCGTTTACAAAATTAAATAAATGAAATAAGATACAACGTAAAATGTACCGAATCTTGATTCAAGCAACTTCAACCGCATCATCTTCTACTAATCGTCTCTGCAAGAATAAGGAAATAGTCGATGGTTTTGGTTGAGGATCGTGTTTGACACGGGGCCCTTAAAACAGATTCCACGCCTCCTCTCGGACGGGCTGTCTCCCAGGGTACAACAACCGGAACAGTAGTGTACTGCCGGAGATGGTCTTGAGCCCGAGATTACACCATGGTATTTGTGTTTGTAAAATAGGAAAAATAAAGTTGATGGAACAAACTAGAGAGTACTCCTCTCATGTTCAAGTGTGAATTACAAATGGAGATGCTTTTCTCGTGAGGTTCTATGTGAGGCCAAGACCTCATATTTATATATCCTCAAAATGATGAAACACCTTTCACCATTAAGTTTGTAATTTATCATGACATTAATCTTGTAATTAACAAGACATTAATCTTGTAATTAACAAGATAGTTAATGGAATTAAAGTGGTCAACACCCGTCATTAAGACTGAGTTGAAACTGTCTAGTGGTTTGAAACATCTAGAGAGCTGAAACGGGCCTGCAAAGGAACCGACGCGCCAGCCCGCGTTCGTATGCTGCGAGCAGAACATGATGACGCGCGTTGACCAGGGCGCTAGGCACTACCTGGTCATGCGCGTATATAGTCCCTGCGCACATAACGCTATCTCATCCGCGGATGACAACTCGTCTCATATGGAACCCGCCATGTTAACGCCACGCGCGCAGACCTTAATGCCATCTGGTCATCCGCGCCACTTGTAGTTACGGTTTACGTCAACGCGGAGACCAGGACACTACCTGGTCTTTCGCCATGTACTAGACCACTTTATGTTTTGTCATCCCACCAATGTGGGACAAAACATAATCCATTTTCTCATCTTTGGTTGTTCCAACCTACAACTTTCAAGCTTCGATATCTCATTCATTTTAGCTCTATTTTGGACGTGGTTTGATTCGTTGTGATGCTCTCACAATATAGTACACAAACCCACAAATAATTATTTATATAACACATACATAAATATATTTATTTGAGTCCAAAATTAGTGAAAAACTCATTTTCACTACCATTTTTCCAACAATCCCCCACATGAATGGAGATCGAAAAAACACACAAATTACTGATGTAACCTCGATGGTTGAGTCTTGCATAGGATAGGTAGGTGTAACCCTTTGAACCTTCCCTTGTGAAGCATACTTAGCTTACTAGCTGTCAATATGAACTTGATGTCTTTGAATTGACGGCTGTTTGTGTAAACGACAATATACGTTCACACAAGACTCCCCCTAGCCTGGCCATCCCCTCATTATCGTGTCCAATAATGGTCGTGGAATACTTTCTTGGTTCTGCGGGAGCTCTAGAAATTGTGCCCACAATTTCATTCGAAGCGACCACACTTCTCTCCAACATAGGTGATTTTAAATCATTAAAAGCATTATGGTGTGTAATGATCTACACTAATCATTAAACCATATGTTACGCTTAACCTCTCAACAATGTTACTGGATTTATAGGAATGGACTAGGACGTATTTAAACACCCTTTTGTATTTTAGGGGATATGTATATAACCATATATACTAGTGTTGGGACAAAGAGGATTGACGAAACCACCTTTTGATAACCTTAGTCTATTCCATATCTGCCTAAGTATAGAACTGCTGAAGAACAAAAAGAAGAAGTACTGAAGAACAAACACAAAGTACTGAAGAGTAAACTCATCAGAAGTTCTGAAGTCTAACCAGACATTTCACTGAAGAACTGCTGAAGACAAACTACTCATCAGCAGTTTGTCACTCATCGGCACTTTCACTCAGAAGCTTCTAACCGACTGAAGATCAGCAGTTTGACATATTATATTGTTTTGTTAAAGTCTTGATTTCAAGTTTCAATGTACAGACTGTAGTAACCTTATCTTAGCATAATATCTTTGTTAAATATCTTAGATTACTTCAGACTACAGTTTAGTACATTAGTCTATAAATAGATGAGTTTGTTCATCTATTTTGATATGTGATTTTGTGTAATATCTTTGAACTTATATTGAAATCCTTCGGGCTTTAAACTTATAATTTCCACTTCACATCTGAGAAACATAAACTGCTATTACTGCTTTATACTTAGATCATTTATTGTTTCTCATTTATTATTCAGTCAAGGGGGAGTAATAACTCCTCATCAAAGTGATCTTTTAGACCTTTGAACACTTGTATTTCCGCTGCTTAATAACTCATATATAAATCTGATAAACACATAAGTGTTCATAAAAACAGCCACTGATCCAACAATTGGTATCAGAGCATCTGGTTAATCTGATCAAAATCAATCTAACAAATTGAGATTCAGACACAGACTCAATATTGATATTCAATAAAAAGGATAAAAGGCTCACTTTTTAAATCCATCACTTTAAGAAAGTATTGACAAATCCAAACTTCTTAAAAATGGATCCCTACAATACTGGATCTGCCAACAAACCTGCCATGTTAGTCAGAAATGAATATAACATATGGTCAAAAAGGTTGGCACATACTATTTCACAAACAAACACTGGATGTTGGAGGTCTGTAGTTTTTGGACCTCACAAACCAGTTGTTAGTGATCCAGAGGGAAAGACTGAAAGACCAAAGGATCCAAAAGAATACACGGAGGAAGATTTCCAAATGTTTAAGCTTGATGCAAAAGCTTTCTCCATGTTGGCTATGGCTCTCCCAAATGAAATTTATGCTGGCCTTTTACATTGTGAAAGTGCCAAAGAGCTGTGGGACTGCCTAAAAGAGCAGTTTGCAGGAACTGCTGAGGTGATAGCCAACATCAGAGAAATATTGGCTCAACAATATAAAACTTTTACTCACATAGAGGGTGAAACTTTAACTCAACAGTTTGAAAGATTTTCTTCACTCATCTCTGAGTTAAAAATAAACAATCAGGCCTATACAACTGAGTCTATGTTGCATAGATTTTTAAGGTCTTTACCTTCAAAATGGGAAACTTACTCTATAGTCCTCAGAACCAGTTCAGATTTTAACACCTTGAACCTAACTAGGTTACATGGTAAATTACTAACTTTTGAGAGAGAAATCAATCAAAAGAAAAAGTTGCAAGAATCTGGTAAAACTGCTGATGACTATACTCCGGGTAGCACAGCCTTATTAGGACATGACTCACCATCATGTTCTAATAATTTTGGTTCTTTTGACCACATTGACATAACAGCTGGGATCTCATCAGATGGATCTTTCCCAGCCTATGACAATGAAGAACTAAGTCAAACTGCTGACAACATGTGTTTCATCATGGATGATTTAAAATACTTTAGCAGTGATGACTTAGAAGAAATGGAAATATTGCACCAACTGGCCTTGTTAAGCTTAAAAACTAACAAATTTTATAAAAGGTCAGGAAGGAAATTTCCAGGACTAAACAATTCAACAAAAGTTGGTTTTGACAAATCTAAACTGAGATGTCATAAGTGTTAGAAGTTGGGACACTTTGCTAGAGAGTGTAGAAGCTCTAGCTATAACCAACCAATGTCCTCTGGAAATCAATATAACCCCTCATATAATAGGAATAATGGAACTAATGGGAGTGCTCATTTTGTACAGGCACAAGCTCCAAATGTCCAATATGTGCCACAAGTACAATATGTACAGATGCCTGCTCAACAACAACAGCAGCTCATGCCTCCATTTCCAACTGCTCAACTTCCTGCACAAACTCAACAACCCCCTCAGCAACAAAGCTTATTTACCTCAGGGTATGTTGACTGGAGCAGTCTTCCTTATGACACATCAGAATGCAGTCAGGATGCAGACAATAAGGTCTATGATGTCAACTGGGGAGAACCTGATAATGGCATAAAGAACTTTGCCTTAATGGCTTTTGAAGGATACTCTTCAAATTCTGCTCTAACACAGGTATCACGACAATCTCTGTTAAAGCTTTGCACTAAATCTTGCAAAGAATCATTTGCTTTAATTAGAGAAACTAATGTGCATTTACAAGGCAAATCCAATGACATGGAAAGAAAATACACACAAATGAAGTGTGATTTGGAAAGAAAAATTATGTTGAAAAACAAAGAAATTTCCAAACTGAATGATAAATCCATTGAAACAGAAGCACAAATTAAAATCATGATAGACAGCCTAGGAAAAGTCAGACAAGAGCTTGCTGACACCAAGGTTGATTGTGAAAAATGGGTTGAGTCTTGTAAAGGGTATCAAATGTTACTTAACAAACAAACTGCAGCCAATGTTAAGTTTGGCATTGGATATACCCACACTGAATCACCAACAGATTTCACCCACAAAACTGATAATGATGGGAAGAAATTGATTCAAACTTCTGATATGGAGGAATGCACATCCTACCATCAGAACTTCCTCAAAAAGGGAAGTCCTGCAGAAGTTAAAACTACTGACAATAAGCCATCAGCAGTTTCAACTACATCAGGAGTTGAGACCCTGAAAACTGCTGATGACCTATTTCAAAAATCAGATTTTGTCAGTAAATTGCCTTCCAGTTCTCTTGATCTATCTAAAAGGAAAGAGAAGGCAAAAGCATGTGAAATATGTGGTCTGTTTAACCACATAACTGAACTTTGTAAATTTAGAAAGGTAAATCAGTTAAATAAACAAAGACAACAACTGATTGTGGGAAAACAGATAAAACAAGATTATCAAAATACCTTTTTTCCCAACAAACAACAATCAAACAAAACCCTTTCTAAGAAGAAGCCTTTATCTCAACAAAGGTCATCTTCTCAAAGTTCAATTTCAGAAGTTTCACCTAACTCATCAGCAGTTTCACAAACTGCTGAAGTTAAAGATTTGATAAACCTGGTTAAACTTCTAATGACCAAAGTTGATGGTGGAAACCAAAAAGAACCCACCATTGTTCTTAATGACAAATCCATTGCCAAAAAGACATGGATTACTAAAAATGGTCCACAACAAGCTGCACCTGTTCTCAAGAGCAAACCCAAAGCCAAACTGGCTTGGGTTGCCTAAACTAACTAATTTGCTATCTTGTGCAGAGAGTCTCCAGAGGTTTGAACAGCATATGGTATGTGGATAGTGGAGGCTCAATGCACATGACTGGATGCAGATACCTGATAAACAATTTTATCAGTCAAAGAGAAGGATCTGTGTCCTTTGGGAACAATGCCAAGGGATATGTGCTAGGATATGGCAATGTATCCTCAGGCAAAATGCAGTTTGACAAGGTCAATCTGGTTGAAAACCTTGAGTACAACTTGCTGAGTGTCTCTCAAATGTGTGACAAAGGATATTCTTCCTTTTTCACAAAGACAGCATGCAAGATCATATCACCAGAAGGCCAGAAGTTGATAGAGAAGATCATTGAAGATCATACTTTGCTGATTGCCAAAAGATGTGGCAATGTCTATGCAGTGGACATTGAAAAAGACAAAGTATTAAACAAGACTGCCTGTTTCTTCTCAAAGGCATCAACTTCAGAAAATGATCTCTGGCATAGGAGACTTGGCCATGTGAACTTTAAAACCATCAATAAAGTCACAAAAATGGGCTTGGTCAGAGGTCTACCTTTGAAGGAATATCAGTGCAGAGAACACTGTGTTTCCTGTCTTAAAGGTAAACAGCATAAGTCCTCCTATAAGTCTATTGAAGAATCAAAAACAACTGCATGTCTTCAACTACTCCATATGGACTTATTTGGACCAGTCAAGATTATGAGCCTTGGTAAGAAGAAGTACTGCTTGGTCATCATTGATGACTACTCAAGATTCACATGGGTCTTCTTCTTATATTCCAAGGATGAGGCAGCTGAGATCATCAAGTTCTTTATTCTACAAGTAGAGAAGCAATACTCTCTATCTGTCAAAATCATCAGGAGTGACAATGGGACAGAGTTCAGGAACAAAACTCTGGATGAATTCTGTCTGTCTAAAGGGATTGTTAGACAGTTCAGCATTCCCAGAACTCCTGAACAAAATGGTGTGGTAGAAAGAAAGAACAGAACATTAATTGAAGCAGCCAGAACAATGTTAGCTGACTCAGGCCTACCTTTGTATTTTTGGGCTGAAGCAGTCAACACTGCATGTTATGTTCAGAATAGAGTCCTTATCAACAAAAGACATACCAAGACTGCCTATGAAATTCTTCATGGCATTAAGCCCCTTATCTCCTTCTTCAGGGCTTTTGGATGTCAATGTTTTATCCTCAACATCAAAGACTCTATTTCTAAGTTTGCTGCAAAAGTTGACACAGGTTATTTTCTTGGTTATTCTCCTTTGAGAAAAGCTTACAAAGTATTCAATTCAAGAACCAGGATAGTAGAAGAAACACTGAATGTCAAGTTCAATGAATCAAAACACACTCTTATTCCAGCAAATCCTGCTGAATTATTTGATCTTGACAGTTTTCATTTCGGACCTGAAAAGACTGTTGAATCATCCAAACCTCCTCAAAATGGTTTTCAAGGATTTGAAGATGATAGTCCTGCACCATGGACTCCAAACACAGTCAGAAGATCAACTATCAAACCTTCAGAAGTTTCAAAAGCTTCAACTTCAGTAACTACTGATGAACATGTTGAAACTACTGATTCAGCTGAACCTAAAACTCCTGAAGTTCAAATAACAGCTGAACCAGATATTATCAATCTCAGTGGTTTATTTGAAGAACCTGTAGAGCCATCATCCAATACAGGTTTACAACAACTGATTGAACACAAGGATCATCCATTGGAACAAATCATGGGTGATATTGCATCAGGGGTACTCACAAGAAACCAGCTCTCCAACTTTTGCTTATTCTCAGCATTCATCTCTCAGTTGGAACCAAAGAAGTATCAAGAAGCCCTCAAAGACAACAATTGGGTACAAGCAATGCAAGAAGAGTTGCTTCAATTCAAGAAACAACAAGTTTGGGAAATCTGTCCCTTACCTGAAAACAAACAACCAATTGGAACAAGATGGGTCTTCAGAAACAAATCAGATGAGGCTGGTATGATCATCAAGAACAAAGCAAGACTAGTGGTACAAGGTTATTCCCAAGAGGAAGGAATTGATTATGATGAAACCTTTGCACCAGTTGCAAGACTTGAAGCTATCAGGTTATTTTTAGCTTATGCAATTTCCAACAACATTAAAGTTTATCAAATGGATGTCAAAAGTGCATTTTTGTATGGAACAATAAAAGAGGAAGTATATGTATGTCAACCTCCAGGGTTTGAGGATCCTTCTCATCCTGATTGGGTTTACAGACTTGACAAAGCTCTTTATGGGCTAAAACAGGCTCCAAGAGCCTGGTATGAAACACTTTCCAACTTTTTACTAAAGAATCACTTCTCAAGGGGATCCATTGATAAAACTCTTTTCATAAAACATGTTGGAAATCATGTCTTACTTGTTCAAATATATGTTGATGATATCATTTTTGGTTCAACAAATTCAAAACTGTGTGAAGAATTTAAGAAACTCATGCAATCAAAATTTGAAATGAGTACAATGGGAGAATTGCAGTACTTTTTGGGACTGCAAATCAAGCAACAGTCAAATGGAACATTTATACATCAATCAAAATATGTTAAAGAATTATTGAACAAATTTTCTTTACAAGACTGTAAAACATGTTCCACTCCCATGACACCAATCACACAAGTTGAACCAGATGATCAAGGGAAACACATTGATCAAACCATGTATAGATGTATGATAGGTTCTCTTTTATATCTAACTGCTTCTAGACCAGATATCATGTTTTCAACTTGTGTCTGTGCTAGATACCAATCTGCACCAAGAGAATCTCATCTAATTGCAGTCAAAAGAATCTTCAGATATCTGAAAGGAACTCCTACTTTAGGGATTTGGTATCCTGCTTCAAGCAATACCAAGTTAACTGCTTTTTCAGATAGTGACTATGCAGGCTGCAAAATGTCAAGAAAATCAACATCTGGTGGTTGTCAATTCTTAGGAAACTGTCTGGTGTCCTGGCAATCAAAGAAACAAACATCTGTGGCAACTTCAACAGCTGAAGTTGAATACATTGCTGCTGCAAGCTGTACTTCACAGATACAATGGCTCCAATATCAACTGCTTGATTATGGAATCAAAGAGACCAAGACCCCACTTTTAGTAGACAGCAAATCTGCCATTAGCATCATTCAAAATCCTGTTCAGTTTTCAAAAACTAAACACATTGAAATCAGGTATCATTTCATAAGAGATTGCTATGAAAAAGGCAAGATTGAGGTGAAGCATGTCACAACAGCTAATCAAATAGCTGACATTTTCACCAAACCCCTTGATTCAACAACTTTTCAGAGGTTAGTATCCATGCTTGGGATGTTAAACTTAGAAGAAAGTCTGTAAGTGTTTCACTTTTTAGTTCTGCACATATTTTATTTTTCACTTACATACTTATCTGTCACAAACCTCTGAAAACCAAAAAATTTGAGAAAAGAGAAAGTTCTGATGAACAAATTTTGAAAACTACTGATAAACATCAAAATGGGATATTTTCAAAATGGATATAACTACTGATGAAAATCAGAAGTTAGAAAAGTGTTTTAAAAGTCATTTGCATCAGCAGTTGAAACTGCTGATGAGATAACTAAAACCACTGATGAAGAAACCTTTCTTCTTCAGCAGTTTGACTAAAAGGGTAAAACAGACTTTTCACTCGTCAGAAGTTTGACCTAGTCGGTTAAAAACTTCTGATAAATACCCTGTTCCAACACTTATCCATTCAAAAAGCAAAATTCCCTCTTTCTCTCTCAAATTCAAAGCAAAACCCCTTCTCTAACCTAAAAATCACTGTTCGATCAAAAACATCCATGGCTCTCGTGTTAAAACAGGGACACAACCAAAGAGGCTACTTTGTTAAAGATGAAGCCTGGTCCCAGTATGATGAGATACTTGATCTCATCATGAAATCCCAATACTATGATGCTTTCACCATCGATCCACCCATTCATGAAGAAACTCTTAATGAGTTCTGGGCAAATTCAGAGACAGTGAAAGTGAACAATGAAGTGATTTCCCTCAAATCTTCCATAAAAGGGAAACTAATGGCCATCTCACCAGAAACACTAAGCATCAGGCTTGGTTTGAAGGATTCTGAGGCACCTGAGCATATTCCAACCTCAGATATTCATCTGACCATGACAGAGTGTGGCTACCAAGGTACTTTGGCACAAGCAACAGTTTACAAAAAATATTTTGACCCACAATATAAACTGTTATTTCATTATATTATTATGTGTCTTAGTCCAAAAACTGGGTCAATAGATCAGATGCCTTCAACCTTTCAACCTATTTTTCATTCCATCATAAATGAAACTTCTTTCAAGGCATCAAAACTGTTTTTCAATGAACTGGTTTTACATCATGAAAATGATAAAAAGAAATTTTTGTTGTATCCAAGGTTTGTTATGCAATGCATAATAAAAGAACTTAGAGAGGGAGTACTTGAGGGAAAAACAACAACTTTAAATCCTTTAACTGCTCAAGTATTCTCTAGGCACAACAAACCAGCACTTTTGCTAGAAGATGACCAAGGGGAAGAACAACCCATCCCCAAGGAACCCACATCTTCCAAACCCAAAAAGAAAACTAAAAAGCCTAAACAACAAAAACCAAAAACAACCAAGTCACTGAAAAAGAAAGTTCAGGAAGTGGAGAAACCTGAAACTACTGATGTGCAATCTGCACTTGAAAAGGAAGTGGCTGAAACATCCTCTCAGCACACTCCTTCTCCACCACCCAAAAGAAAACCTGTCACAGTTATATTTCAAAGAAAAAGATTTAAGAAACAAATAACTGTTGACCCTGCTTTTGAAACTGCTGAAACCATTCCTGAACCCACCCAAACTCCTGAACACCAACCCATAACAACTACTGAACCTGAACCCTCACATACAACCATAGAAATTGCCCAACTTCTCTCAGGACTTAAAGGAACCCATTCACCACATGTCACTCCCCTTACAACACATCAAATTGGGGAGATACCTTCAGAATTTGACATGAATGTGGATCCTTTTAGCCCAACACAGAGAGATGAGGATGAACAAGAGTTTGTAAGCCCAAACTTGCAAACTTTTGATACTTTTGAGGCTGCTACTACTCACTTATCACCCAGTGGTGAACCTGAGGACAGTAGTAACATAGCTAAGACCTCAAACTTGGCTACTACTGATGAAGGCCTAAGGCCAGAAGTAGGAAAACCTCAGAACCAAGACAAAGAGGTTCATGAGACTACTGGTTTGGGTCCAGCTCATGATATAACTGATCCTGCCCTCTCTGAGGACACTATCAGGGATTCAGATGATTCCATTAAGTTGGTTGATGAATCAAACATTCCACAAACTGAATTGACGGTTGACATTGAAGGTCCTGAATCTAAGGTCTCCAAGCTCAAGAAGCTGGTCACCAAAGATCAGGTTAAAGACCAGTTAGCCCAAAAATCCCCAAAACTGGCATCTTCAGAGCAATCTGAGGATCAACCAAAAAGCACCCCTTCACTAAAACAACCTACCCAATTCACTGGGCTCACAAGCATAGATCTGAACCAACTATGCAGCCCAGATGGTCCCCTGTATCAGGCACTCAAACAAATCATAACTGATCAACTCAAACCCTTCACAACTGCTTGGGAGTTAAAAGCTAACAATCAGTTTGGGTTGATCAACTCGAGACTTGCTGAGTTGAACAAGAAGATGGATGAAACACAAGATCAACTGGCAAGGTTGTCTGCTGCAACATCTCACTCTATTAGGCTTCCAGAAGTGGATGAAGCCAAAAAGGGGGAGATGATTAAGGAACCAACTGAAGTTGCTACACAAAAAGAAACTCCTGATCAAGAAGCTGATAGACCAACACAAAGACCAGGAAAAGAAGTAGCACCAGAGTTCAAGTTATCTAAGGCATCAGAAAGAACTGCTGATTACTTTTCTCAAACTACTGAAGACAATCCTTCAGCAGTTGTGACTCCAATTACCACATCAGCAGTTCTACCTCCTAAACCATCATCAGAAGTTCCTAAGGCAACTGAAAAAGAACCTGCTCCCACTCCTTTGCCTACAACAACTTCCACAGCTGTCTTAAACCCTACTCCCATCAGCATGTCAAAAGACCTTTTGGAGAAGAGTTTAAAAGAAGCTGCTAAGAAGGCAAAAGAAGACAGAGTATGGAACAGCCTAGAAACTAGAGAAGACTTGAGCTTTGAAGAAAAACTGATCAAGTACCAAGAGAAACTTGATGAGCTTGAGGCTGAAGAGAGAGCACTTGAAGCTGCTGCTGAAGAAGACAAAAGAGCACAGCTTATAGCATTTATTACAAAGAACTCCAAATCAAAGCAAGTGGCCCTCAAAAGACTCTCAACACAAGAGCTAACCAGAAGAGCACAAATGCTATCTGATAGAATAGCAACTGAAAATGAGAGGAAAGCCAAAAGAGCTGAAGTGATTGAAGAGTTAGTGGCAAATGGCTATGGTTCAAAAGCCTCAATCAGCAAATGGAAAGAACAAACTTTGTATGAGGCTTACAAGAAATTCAAAGCAAAGAAAGTTGCTGAACCAGAAAGATTTGAAAGCCAAGAAGTCCAAACAACTTCTATTGTCAAGAGATCATCTGGTGCATTAAGAAGGCCAGCCACCAAAAGAAAAGCAGATGGAGATCCCATTGTCAAGACTGACTTCAAAATGATTTTGCTAGAAGGAGATCAGCTTGTACATGGTGATTTTGATGTTGAAGAGAAACCCATCTTGACCCAATTCAGAGACAAGGCTACCTATGCTTATCAGTTACAACAATCCATCCAAGAAGAAACACATACAAGGGTTGTTACGGAGCATCACCTGCCCAACATGCCAATCCAAGGTGCTGCTGAATTACAAGGAAGTCAAGAATCTCACCTGAGAGTCACCGAAATAGAAGACATTCCTCAATCAGGTCAACCTAAGGAAACTGGCTTAATTTCCTATGCCTCTGACTTTGACAGGTCAAAGGTAAACATTGTGAAATGGTCATTTACTGAATCCAACTCAGTACTTGTGACCAGGAGAGACCGTTCAAGTAAGGTCTATAGAAACTCAAAGGAGTTGAGTGTTTTATCGTCCAAAGACCTTCTCACCATACAACATTTAACACCTGAACTTGGTCCTCTCACTGAGCAACAAAGATGTACTCTTACCACCCGGATGACAGCAGAGATCTGGAGGATGCTAGAAGAGAGAAAAGGACAACAATAAAGGATAGATAAGGTTTTGGCTTCATCAATCCAGGGGGAGATTGTTGGGACAAAGAGGATTGACGAAACCACCTTTTGATAACCTTAGTCTATTCCATATCTGCCTAAGTATAGAACTGCTGAAGAACAAAAAGAAGAAGTACTGAAGAACAAACACAAAGTACTGAAGAGTAAACTCATCAGAAGTTCTGAAGTCTAACCAGACATTTCACTGAAGAACTGCTGAAGACAAACTACTCATCAGCAGTTTGTCACTCATCAGCACTTTCACTCAGAAGCTTCTAACCGACTGAAGATCAGCAGTTTTACATATTATATTGTTTTGTTAAAGTCTTGATTTCAAGTTTCAATGTACAGACTGTAGTAACCTTATCTTAGCATAATATCTTTGTTAAATATCTTAGATTACTTCAGACTACAGTTTAGTACATTAGTCTATAAATAGATGAGTTTGTTCATCTATTTTGATATGTGATTTTGTGTAATATCTTTGAACTTATATTGAAATCCTTCGGGCTTTAAACTTATAATTTCCACTTCACATCTGAGAAACATAAACTGCTATTACTGCTTTATACTTAGATCATTTATTGTTTCTCATTTATTATTCAGTCAAGGGGGAGTAATAACTCCTCATCAAAGTGATCTTTTAGACCTTTGAACACTTGTATTTCCGCTGCTTAATAACTCATATATAAATCTGATAAACACATAAGTGTTCATAAAAACAGCCACTGATCCAACAACTAGCTTATATATAAACATATATCTTAGCTATGCCCCCACAGTGACTACCTTTCGGTTCATGATTAAGTTTTCCTATTGAATCTAGATCTTGGGATCTCCAGTCAACTAGATTAGGTTTCCCTCATGTCCCTTTTTCCATGGGCTTTAGTCTCATTCCATACAACTTCATCTCTTATCAACCATCAGGTTGTTGGATCCATCTTGCATTGAGATAAGTTGTTCTAACGTGTTCTTGACTCGTTGGTCAATTTTGCCATTTTGTCAATTTGTAAGGCTGCAGGATAGGTAGGTGTTACCCTTTGAACCTTCCTTTTCGTCTTTTAGAATGACATGAAACTCAATTCATGGCTAAACACGTTTCCATGCCTTTGGTGATGTGATTCAAAGTTAGCTAGGCTTTGGATCTTATCAATTCGCATTTAAGTCCAATCAACTCGATTAACTCACTCCATTTTCAAATGCAAGCCACCCCCACATTTAAGTGTTATTGGATAATATCCAATGGGGGTGATGAAAGGTTCTCCCTTTCGTATGAAGTTTGAGAAACTTCTCAATACCATTTTTACATCCCCTACGGGTTGTTTCTTAAATGGCTTTTCCCCCCACATTGCTTGCACTTTGAATGTTTCATTAACAAGTATTAGTCTAGCATGCTTTAGACTCCAATACTCTAGCATGTGAACAGAAGATGCATCATTCTGATTCTTCACAGCCTTAAGAGATAACGCACTATCTCTTTTAAACATTCACGTCTTAGGTATCCACAATAATTAGAACTTGTTTTATCATTCCAAACCATCAGGTTCTAGGAATGTCTCAAACGATAGTTAATTTCATCCATTAGGATTAAAAACTCATTTGCCTTTAATCTCCAAGGCTTCACCATTGACTCTTAAGAACTTAAACATAAGTCTTAATATAAGTCACTTTGATGAATATGTTCATCATCAACAAGATGAACAATACTAGTATAAAATCACTAAAGTCTTGAGATAAAGTCAATTAGATTGACACTCAATGACATAGCATTCACATATGCGCCTAAAGTGATATATACATTTCCATGTTGTTTTGTTAAAACCATGTATTGGGGAAGTTTCCCAAAACTTAGGATAAATCCTCCACATAGGTCAAACAACATTGATGGTTTTAGAAACATCTACATGTCCATCACTATTGTAAATGTCTTACAATAAATTTAGCAAAATTTATTAAAGAATTCACAATATTAATATATATTTCTTTCATATGTTGTATTCATCGAAAATTCACATTTGTGTATTTTCATGTATTAAATCTCAATACACTTGCCACGTTCGTCATGATTCGCTCATCATGTTGTACGTTTGATGTTTGGTATGTGACTTATTACATAAGTCATGATCACAACCCGCTCATTGTGTTCTTGCAAGACACTCCTTGCATTACCCGCTAAAACATATATCCTTATTAAATTCGTCGAAGGAAAGAAAAACCACATTAATTTCCTTTTGATATATATCGTTTATTATCTTTTAAATCACTTGAATATTAAAAAATAAGCGATAATCCAAAAATATATATAATACATAACAAATTTATTTTAACGGATTCATAAGGATATATAAACATCAAATCTCAAAGTGTTATTCTCTTTAACACTTTAACGTTCGACGAAATAATCGCAATTATATCGCCTTGTGGCATGTTTCGAGGTACTCCATCAATGACACAAGATGTCCAAAACAACAAAGTTGTTTATATAATACACTACTCGCAAGTAGTTGAGCAAACAACCTCGAGTTGTTTTCCACCAAATAGTCTCACCATGACTATCATTTGGTTCAAGACATGATACTTCTCATACGAGTATCGAACCAATTACAAAGTCATGTTTTATTTGTACAAAACATTTATCGTTTTTGCAAGTGTTTTAAAAATTAAACTATATATGTTTATGCTTTGATTACAAATCAAGATCATAACCTCGAAATTAGTTTTATTATTTAAAACCGCATCTAACTCGCTCGTTAGAAATAAAATGATTACCAATCATTTTAATTAGTTTATCGTAGTTAACCCGATTCTAACCCGCTCGTTAGAAAATAAACAATTATAAATCGTTAAAATATATGGATTTCATGATAAATCTTTCTAATTCGCTCATTAGAAAATATACGTGTACCAAATATAAAATATTCGGTTTCAATAGGTCACCATTTCTAACATGCTTGTTAGAATACAAACGATTACGTTCATCGTTATATGGTGTTTGAGTATACAAACTAAACCGTTTCTAACACGCTCGTTAGAAATAACCGATTACCAAAATCGTTTCAAAACTTATTGGTTTATATATATACAACCATTTCTAACACGCCGGTTAGAAATAAACAATAACAAGACCGTTTAATATTTTATTGGCTCTTATAAAAATATAATAAGCCGTTTCTAACATGCTCGTTAGAAAATTAAACGTCTATGTTGTTCGTTTTTACAAAAACATCAAATTCTAACGCGCTCGTTAGAAAAAAATAAGTTTAAAATAACTTATGATTTTGTAAATAACAATTTCTAATACGCTCATTAGATATGTTTTGACACGTTATTCTTTCAACGCCGTCATTTCTAACATGCTCGTTAGAACTACATGTTTCAAAACTTGTTATATACATAACCAATTTCTAACACGCCCATTAAAATCTAAATGTTCTCAACATTTCGAAACCAATAATATTTTACTAAAATAGTTACTTTCTAACACGCTCGTTAGAAAATACGCATGTTTTAAAACCTTATTATCTATAAAAAATAATATTTCGAACTCGCTCGTTAGGAAATATAAAGGTCATAAAACTTATTATTTTAGAATAATAGTATTTCTAACACGCTCGTTAGAAAATATAAATGTTTTGAAACTTATTATTGTACAAAAATAATAATCATTTCTAACACGCTCGTTAGAAGTAAATGTGTTTCAATACATTCGATAAGAAACACTATTTCTCCAAATATTGATCTCTAACACGCTCGTTAGATCGAAAAACGTACATCAAACGTTTCTACATGGGTTGCCAAAAACTTTTCTAATACGCTCATTAGAGAATTTATTTTACTAAAATTAATCTCTAACACGCTCGTTAGAAATAACCTCTAGCAAATATTTTTCAAGAGTTAACAAATATTACGTCTTTTCTAATACGCTCATTAGAAAATTAGTATTTGAAACGTCTAAATACAAGTTAAACTTTGTTTATGCTTCGGATTATCTAAACCCGACACAAAAACCCATGAAACCGAAAACTTGAATCAAACTTCGTTTTGTAAACACGGTATTTCGGATTAAAGATTGTACTCCAATCATAAAAATTAATCCGACTTGTACTAAATATATATTTCCCAAAAAAAAATGTATATAAGATTTTAACAAAAATCCCAATTAATATTTTTGACACTTTCGTGAACCCAAAAATCCTCAATAAGAAGGTTTTTAGATTATATCGATAATCTACACGAAAGTCTGTTTTAAGATTGTAGGAAATAGGGTTCACTCTTTTATTAAAATAATAAAATAAATATAATAACGATACTCTCGTTATTCGAAGGAAATACAAAAGTACAATACCGTTTACAAAATTAAATAAATGAAATAAGATACAACGTAAAATGTACCGAATCTTGATTCAAGCAACTTCAACCGCATCATCTTCTACTAATCGTCTCTGCAAGAATAAGGAAATAGTCGATGGTTTTGGTTGAGGATCGTGTTTGACACGGGGCCCTTAAAACAGATTCCACGCCTCCTCTCAGACGGGCTGTCTCCCAGGGTACAACAACCGGAACAGTAGTGTACTGCCGGAGATGGTCTTGAGCCCGAGATTACACCATGGTATTTGTGTTTGTAAAATAGGAAAAATAAAGTTGATGGAACAAACTAGAGAGTACTCCTCTCAAGTTCAAGCGTGAATTACAAATGGAGATGCTTTTCTCGTGAGGTTCTATGTGAGGCCAAGACCTCATATTTATATATCCTCAAAATGATGAAACACCTTTCACCATTAAGTTTGTAATTTATCATGACATTAATCTTGTAATTAACAAGACATTAATCTTGTAATTAACAAGATAGTTAATGGAATTAAAGTGGTCAACACCCGTCATTAAGACTGAGTTGAAACTGTCTAGTGGTTTGAAACATCTAGAGAGCTGAAACGGGCCTGCAAAGGAACCAACGCGCCAGCCCGCGTTCGTATGCTGCGAGCAGAACATGATGACGCGCGTTGACCAGGGCGCTAGGCACTACCTGGTCATGCGCGTATATAGTCCCTGCGCACATAACGCTATCTCATCCGCGGATGACAACTCGTCTCATATGGAACCCGCTATGTTAACGCCACGCGCGCAGACCTGAATGCCATCTGGTCATCCGCGCCACTTGTAGTTACGGTTTACGTCAACGCGGAGACCAGGACACTACCTGGTCTTTCGCCATGTACTAGACCACTTTATGTTTTGTCATCCCACCAATGTGGGACAAAACATAATCCATTTTCTCATCTTTGGTTGTTCCAACCTACAACTTTCAAGCTTCGATATCTCATTCATTTTAGCTCTATTTTGGACGTGGTTTGATTCGTTGTGATGCTCTCACAATATAGTACACAAACCCACAAATAATTATTTATATAACACATACATAAATATATTTATTTGAGTCCAAAATTAGTGAAAAACTCATTTTCACTACCATTTTTCCAACATTTTCCGTTAGTATTCTGACGAGCTGATGCGGTGGTCGTAGGGCAGGAATGGTTAACGGTAGTGGAGCTTCGATGGTGATTATGAAGATTTACATATGAATTAGAAAAGGTTGAATAAGGTCCGAATGAGAACGAGACTGAAAGGGTTTTGATGAGTTTATTCATTGGGTGAAAGAGACATGGTTGTAAAAGGTAGTGTTTTGTGATGAGTTTGACTGTTTTGGAACAGGAAGTTGTATTGAAAGAATTATGATTTTTTTTTACAATGTAAAGTATAGGAGGTAAACTGTAAGTTAGCTATTTGAAATAAACTTTAAGTTAGCTATTTGAAATAACATATTACAGATGGCAGCAGAAACTTTTAAAGAGAAGCTGAACTCTTCATACGTGTACACATTCACAAAAATTATGTAACCCTGTATTTACAAAAATTTGTTGTGATTAAAAAAAACATGGAGTAGTTATATTTATAAACAAGAATCTCAGATTATTTCTCTTAGTAATAACCTGAAGTTTTGTAAAAGAAAAAATTACAATGTAAAAATGGGTAACTCCACCGTAAAAAAAAATGAAAAAAAAAATTACGATTGTTTTACACTGATGTAAAAATTACAGAACACTAATGTTGACTTTTTCAAAAAAGAAATATTCCCTTGAATATTTTATTCCCCTTTAATTTACAATCACATATTCTTTTCTGATTAAAATAAGTTTGTGATTAAAAAGTGAGTTCCCATGGTTTTTCCAACTCACCCTTGTTCTCATTTTACCTTTTCCCTATATATGTACCGTAATAAAAAAATGAACAAAATAAAAAACGAATCATGTTGCGAGCAAGCACAACATCCCGTTGCGGCAACGCGTGACTGAAAAAACACTAGTTGTTGTTGTTATTGTTATTAGTTTTATTATTATTATTATTATTATTATTATTATTATTATTATTATTATTATTATTGTTGTTGTCCTATATGTTTATTTTCTAATGCCCATGAATAGTGCCCACTATTATCTAGAAAAGCTTTTAAATAGTTATGTGTTTGATAATGTTAAGCAAGGACGATGTAGTACAGTTGGTTTGGGTGTTGTTGTGTCTGGTGTGGCGCTCGGGTTCGAATCCTATAAGAGGTATATTTTAGTACGTTTTTGGTAAGGCTTTTTTTTTCTATTAAAACCCCTCAATCAATTAATATCAGATGTTTGTGAACAATGTGAAGTTAGTTTAGGTATTTTACTAATCCACGCGTTTGGCCACCGTTTATCATTCACACCTAAGTTATACGTGTTGTTCTTCACCTGTGTTGTGTTCTTTGTCTAATGACATGCAACCCTGCTCCTCATAGCACCCCTCATACTTCCACCCACTGCATTTTCTCACTTTTGTGTATCTCTGATCTCCAACAACGAACCAATCTTCACTTCCATATCTAGATCAAGTTACTCCGTGGTGCGATCACCACATCTTCCTTATAAAACCCTGTCTCCATCCACTGAATGATGCCAACCGTCATCTCTGCCAAATCTATGGCGGAGGAGGCGGACCGAAGATGGTGTGACGGAAAAAAACCCCAAACACGGACCAAAAACGCGATCTCATAGAGGTTAAGGATTCTGTGTTTTCATTTGATTTAGGGTTCTGCTTTTTGTTTGCAGGTTTGGTGCTGTCAAACAAGGTGATTAGTATAATAGAAGATTTCTTTTAGGTTTCTATCAAAACCACCCTCAACTTCAAGTACAATTTCTATCCCAATTATGATTATTTTAACATATATCTACAAATTTGTTTCATTTTGCAAGTATACGATCTCGCCAGAAAACCAAAGCTGTTGCGTGGTTTGATCACTAATTTGTTCGACTGAGTCAAGGATTTTTTTAATCTGATTTGCTTTTATATTCACCTTGAATCATTTGATGTTTGGATGTTTAACATTGTTGTTGTATTTGCCCTAATTTGCTACGCCTTATTCCTGTGTTTTTTTCCTAGGTTACTGTTAGGTGATTTTGATGATGGGTTGCGTTCATGCCTACATTTCTTTTGAAAATAAGCACTATCTACTAAACAAGGTAATTGAATATCATAGTTGTGTGCTACTGCTATTGGTTTTTTTTTTCTATTGATGGATTAAATGCATTATAAATTATTATGACATTCATGTGAAGTTATTCATTTCATAAAACTTACAAGTTGACAAACCATTATCAATATATTAAATTCCCAAATCAGTGATTCTTAATCGATGCATCACTATCGAATCCCCGTGTTGTTCTGAACCTTTTGACACCACGTCCACAAACCCTTATTATTATTATTATTATTATTATTATTATTATATAAAAGCTTTGGAATGACTAGTATGTTTTGTTTCCAGTTATGTTGAGCGTTTCTGGTGCATTTTGTGTTTACGAGGTATATTTGGGTTTTCGAGTCAAAAATTTGTTTCCAGGTTATATTCAGGTTTACGACATCAAAGTATTTTCCGGAAATCAATTTGAAAAACCATAAGGAGCCGTTACATGTAGAGAGGTGAGACGAAGGCAGTGGGTTTCAGGGTGGGGAAAGGAGCCGGATGTGAGGGAAGAAGGAGACGCAGGTGGGATTTCAAGGTGAAGGGATGGCGCTAGTGGTTAGGTAGACATTGGTGTGGTTTCAACCGAGGGGGAGGTGGTGGGTTTCTGATGGGTTTCAGGTGGTGAGGTAGGCGGTGGTGGTGGTGGGGAGGGAAGCGGTGGTGGTGGGTTTCAGATGGGTTTAGGAGATGGGGAGGGAGGCGGCGGTGGTGGGTTTCATTTTTATTTTTTAATAAAATTTATATAACTTAATCAAATACTATTTTAATTGATGGTTGTTACCGAAAACTTGTGAAATCATAATACTAAAGATAATAAAAAGTGAAGGACGCTCATTCCTTTATGTCTGTAAATTGACACTCATTTTTTTATTTTTATTTTTTGGAAGGTGATTTTCTATGTTGTGACAGAGATCATAACAACCCCCCAGAAGGGGATCCCCTAGCCATTCTACAATTGTCAAACTATGTTGTCTTAACCGGGCATACTCAATTTTTGATATGATAATTTTTTTTAAGGCTTAGTTGAGTGGAAATATTTGTACAACCCTAACCTAGAGGTCCCAAGTTTGAATCACTACCCACATACCGGTGTCCTCCTTGCCTAAGCTCAAACCGTCACTGGGAATTTTTTTGTGGTGTGCATGGATCGAACCTTTGACCTACCCCATGATAGGAACCCTTAAAAGAAAACCCACCCTACTTCAAACCAGCTTGGCTAGACATCATTCGCATGATATGATAATAAACAAGTGAACCAACACACGTAGAAAAAAATACAATTTTTTTATTTCATTCACCAAAGAATATTTCCAAGTTATAATGTACCATTACGTATGACACAAAAAAAATACACCCCCACACAAACATCTAAAATTTTCTACGAAATTAGTGGCCAAAACTAGTTGTATGTTTTGATGAGTTGCCTTAATCTTGTCACCATTTAAGCTAAAAAGAGTTGAAAAACAAATCATCCTCAGGTTCTTCCTTTGCACTCGATAGTGAGATGTTTTTTCCTTGGTTTTGATTCACATACGAACCCTCCGAGAAACCATAGTTCCCCGAGCTCTGCAACATTTGTAGAGTGTACGGTTGTTGACCACCGTTGTTGGTCAACCCGGTCGTGTTTTGAAAGTTAGTTGAGTAGTTCGTTGAAGGTCTAATAGCCATTGTTCCATAACTGCTGTTGGTGCTACCATTATTGGCGGGTGGTGCTCGATTAATGTTGTAACTCCCACTACCACGTGGTGCAGGCACGTCATGGTTGTGTTTCCCTTCATATGTTGTGATCACGGCTCGCAGATCATGTGACGCGCGTTCCACGTGTTTCCTCACGGGGCAGCCTACGAATGTGCACTTGTAGTAACTCCTATACATGGTTAAAAAGGTCCATATTAATTTAAATAAATTCTAAGCATTTCATCATTAGAAAACTTTATTTTTTGCTTATTTTTTCACTATGCAAAGAAAATTAACCATTAGTAAACATGGGGTGTGAACTTCTGACAAGATACGAAACTTAAACATGTGTAGGTCCGTTTTAAGTTAAACCCGTGAACATATTTAGCTAAATTTGTGTTCTATACACACACTTTTCAACAATTGTGCAATTTAAAGATGTTAAAAGCATGCTTTTACATGTAGTACAAACTATTTTATGCAAAGATTTGGGGAGCACCAAAAGTACCTTGGATTAGGATTGCCTTTAACTACTTTCTGTCCATATTTCCTCCATCTATATCCATCATCAAGAATATCGATATCACTTGTGGTTTGAACCACAATTCTCGGTTCTCTAACCGTTCGACTCCCAGGACCTGAAATAGCTTCGCTCTCGGCCTCACCCTTCCTATACAACAAACCGGTTCAAAGTTAGATTAAAAATCAGTTATTAACGGTTAGTCTGTCATACTCAAATTTTAACCATAGCTACACTTACCATCTCTTAGCTTCGGGCTCGTTTTCATGATCATCTCCCGACTTACTAATCGACGAGGCTGGCTCAAAGTCATCATCCCCAAACGAGGCCGAAGAATCAAAATGACTGTTTTCTGTAGGCGCTTCAATGTAATTGTTTGAAGACGATTTCCTGGCATTTTGAGGCTTGGAATGAGTGTGACTTCCTTTGTAAACGATCTCCGTGATATGTCCCTCTAAATTTCTTTCGACTTTCTTCTTAGTTGGACAATTCGGGTATGTACATTTGTAATAACTTCGCGGATTTTCGCTCCCTTTAACTTGTTTTTGACCATATTTTCTCCAATTGTAACCATCTTCTAACCTTGTTTGGTCTCTAGTGGCTTGAGACTGATCAGAAACATATTGTGTTGATTCTGATTTGGGTTTGTTGATTTCTGGTATGTAATCAGTTTGTTTGGTCAAACTCCATTCTTGTGGTTGACTTTTCACTTGTTCTTCCTGTTTCAACAACAAGAACACAATTAATTTAGCAACTTACATTTAACACTTCAAACAGTACCATTCTATGCATATTAAATATATTGAAATCTTGATTAAAATGTTAAATTTAAGAAATAACAAAAAGTGGAAAATTCACCTCGTATTATATTAATCTAACTTTGCATGTGTCCTAGTCCAACTAAACTCGTGTTACAATATTATAGTATTTTTTTTCTTTTTATAAGTATTAAAGTTTTTATAATTTAATTGACCTAAAAAACACATGTATATGAGAAAAAAAAAAAAAAGTTCATCTCATAGTTATCCAATTGCGCGTGTGTCCCACTGAACTCGTGTTCCAATCTTCTATTTTCTTTTTTATAAATATAAAACTTTTTAATAAATAATTGAGCTAAATGAAGCTATATGAAACAAATATTAATATTAATATTGATTACTATTTAATAAATTTAATTAAATAAAATAAATTAAATAAATCATGAATTAACACAAATTTTTTCTTGATTGAAATCAAGAAATTCACCCAAAAAAAAAAATCAGTTTTCAGATATTAAAACAGGGGAGATTGCATACCATTTTATTTGCAGAAACAGAAGAAACAGGCCTTGGTTGAGGTTGAAAAGAGAAACTAGAAAACTTTCTTTCATCATCTTTAAAATCCAAACCAGAAAAGCTTCCAGTTGTAGGAGATGGAACAATCTGCACCAACAACACACACAACCCTTTAGCTCAATTTTACAAACCCATATGCAAATCACAACTATACAACAAAAAAGTTAAAAAAAATATTACATTTGAATTAAAAGGAAAGAAAGGAGAGTCCAAGAACTGGTTCTGGTTCAAACCAGTTGGTGTAGAAAGAAAAGAAGATGGAGAAAATGGAGTTGCAGGTACTTTAGGACTTTCAACTCCACTGTTGTTGTTACTAAAGAAACCCCAGTTATTATCTTGATTATTATTATTGTTGTTGTTGTTAGAAGCAATAAGATCACTAAAAGATGTAGTGAAAGAAAAAGAAGGATATTGTGAAGTTGTACTAGAAGTGTTTAAACTGCCACCTGAAGAAGCCATAATAAGATGATATGATCTTAATTTTGGTTAATGATTTGAAAGGTTGAATGGTTGTGGGGTTTATTTTTAGGAATTGAAAATGGATATTTAAAGGATTTGAAGATGTCATGTTCTTGGAAGCTAAAGAAGGAAGGAAAATTTTGAAGTTTGACCGTGGAATATTTCTGCGGTCAAAGCTTGTGGGTTTGACTTGGGCATGGCGGCCTGGCTAGAATGGGTAATGGAAGGAAAAGGCCCCTTGTCTTTTGAAGAGTTGTTGGGTATTGAACCCTTTGGTTTTGTAGAGTTGTTGTAAGGTTAGCAATGTTATTGTTATAGTACTAGTTTATTGGTTGGACAAGGTTCGGTTTTCAAACCCAATCTGAGAAGCTAACTAGGTCACTCAGTCTAAAGATATGTTTCGACTCTTTGTAATGGTTGTTCATTGGTGGCTAAAGGTGACTTGAATTTAGGGACATGTAATGGTGGGCTTAATCCTGGGTTTCAGCGTGCATGGACGGTAGCCAAATATTGATTGTTGAAGGAAAAAGTAAATGAGTGTAAAAGGGGAATTAACAAATGGGTTGATTTTTTTTTTCTATTTGGTTATTTACATGTATGACCTCTATAATTAAAATAAAATTAATTAAATACATCATACATTTATTACTACAAAAGGGCAATTTGATCATTTTGCTTGAATTTAACCAAAAAGTTGATAGAACCTTGTGTTAAACCCAACTATCTTACAAAACTAAAATCATGAACCTCAAACTTGTAACTTTTCTAAGTTATACTCTAAAGGTATGATCTTGACCAAACAATAGGGACCATTTATGTAATTAACTCCATAATGGTTGTAATCTCATGTTCTTTTAGTAGGAACTAGGGGTATATATCGACGCGCGTTGCGCGTTTTATAATCGAGATTTAGGATAGGTGTTGATCAATCAATGAATTATACAATCGAGATTCCATTTTGGTTGTAAACGCTAAAAAAAATAAAGACATCTACACATAACTTTATTACATTCTTACAGAAAGCGTAATGTCTAGAACAACCAAAAACAGCGTAGACCGGACTACACCAACCAAAAACCAATATGCGCCTTGTGACCTTGTCTTCGACCAACCTAACCTTTCGAATATCAAAGCAAATTTCACCAATCGAGCACCTGTATAACACAAAAAATTCAACGTTTAGAACAACCCAACTTGTTTAAAACCAAAACCGATCAGGAAATGTTTTTAACTCATGAACCCGGTTAACTTTGATGGGTAGCCCAAACCTACAGGTTATTCAATAAGACAAATGTCTTTAGGTAAAATAGCAGTGGTGCACATAAGAACTACTTATATGCCTTCCATTTAAAGGCAATATTGCAAGTGCAGTAAATCATTGATCAAAGTAGTGATTAAATCCATATGACCACTGCCATTATGAAAATATAAGGAATCTTCAATATATAATATAATATAGTATATATGCCACATAAATTTGCTTTAAACATCTGTAAGAAGCCTAGAAGGTACCTTATCTTTTCGGGCCGTCAGTTCGAAACCGGTCCGGGTCGTTAATGGAATGGTCGGGTTGAAACGGCAATAGTGAATGATTCTGGCCTAGGTTCATCCCACATTGTATAGTACCGATTTAAATTGTGTGTCGAACCTTGATCATCTTCAATTGTCACATTGTATTCCTCTAACACAAGAAGCCTAAGTAACAACTCATCAAAAGACATTACAACGATTAGAAGTTACCCGAATTCCAAAATTTATGTTACTTGATCAGGGTCGGAAATGCCTTCTTAACCAAGTCGAGGTCTTTAGTCCGCTTATATACTTCATTCACCATTGAACTCAACAATGGAGGCTGACTGAAAATAGTTCCAGTATATATATTAGTTTTGAACTCTTGATTTTCTAACAGAAATTAACTAATATGTCTGTCCATGTATGCAGTTCATATTACCATACAAATTTCTAAAAACACACAATAAAGAACAATGTGTATTTACCTTCTGTTCATGTAATACACACGAGCACCATTTAGAACATATCTGTAAGTGTCAATCAACTCAATTAGATAAAGAACCATCCCTTTTCTTGTCTTGTAGTGTCCTATGAAACAAAAATCAATTGTAAACCTTTGTTACAATCACTGGTTTACAAATTAAAGGCGTGATCTTTATATAAATTATGGTGGGATTTCTTACAATAGTGAATGATTATGGCCTCGGCTATTCTTCAAACAAATCTTACAATCACACAAAAAGGAGCAGAAGAAATAGCAATGTCAGTGCATTTAGACATGGTAAAAAGAATGAGAATGATGACATACCCAGTTCAATGTCTCTACTAAATCCATATTGGATCACAAATCCGTGATGCAAGTCCAGTGTATATCGATTAGCACCACCACCACCTAGACATCGGTTAGGCGCTGCCATGAAAGGATTCTAAAACGACGTTGAAAAACTAAGAAGCTACATTGCTACTACTCTTGAAAGCGGCAGCCTCTACAACTCGGTTTTCAGGTTTACTTCAGAATTTGGACCAAACGACATTGCTTCTTGATGGACCTGCTGTGGCTCTAGTATCTGCCCCAAGAATGATACCATCCTGAAAATGCAATCAAGGTATTAAATTCAGTCATGGTTTCTTGTTCTAATTGAACACTTCCAGAACATTGTATAGCATGAGACATAATGACAATGAACGTCTTTCCACCATTTAGATTCTAGATCGCCCAATGAGAGATTTATGAATCAATGAATAGCTTGGTTATGGTTCAAAATCAACATAACAAAGTTCCAACCGGAAGGCCCACCACAAATGGTATATTTATGCTAGATGCTTTGTTTATCTTGGACCCTCACTTTTTAAGCGTCATGTTCATAGGCCCAAGGCTCGCCTTTTGCGTCCTGAGTGAGCCTTGCGCCTTTGACAGGTATGACTCATTTATACTAATTATAAAGCTTAACCACAGGTTTAGGGTTCTGCAATACATTTCTACAACTTAGATCCTAAATCGGCAATGACACTAAACCTAGTCAACAATCAACGCCTAAATTTGACCTTTACTGCCTAACAATGAAAGGTTTTTAAGACTGCACATGCTGTCCATGCATGAAGTTGAAATATACACTCCATTTAAATATTGGGATAAGCTAGATATACCATATGACCTCGCCTGAAAGATAATGACATGCAGTGTGATGTTGTAAATAATTCTTCTTGTGATGTACACTGATATATGGTTTCAGCAAAGCGTTTAAAATGAATACATACCCACTTCCTTGAAGAATTATCTTGACAACATGCCTGAGTAAATGGAGCACACCTGGGTCCCGTGCAGCATTGATCCTGCCTCTCCTGCCTCGCTGCTAACGCAAAAGATGATTAATCCCTTTGCATACCAAAATAAAGATATAATAAAAATTATCTAATCAGACATAATACCTTATCATGCTGTCACGGGTTCCCGGGAACCGTAGATCCGTCCCTGGATAAAGACACGTACGGTTAGACTGGCTAGTCCTGGTTATAGGTGTGTTCGGGACCATAGAAGTCCAATCAAGTAGGCTTGGTGTTTACAGATACCGCGTATCTACAGATGATGAATCCCTTCTATAAAATCTAATAGAGTACAATTCGACTTTCCTGGGCAAATGCCACTTATAGGTTGCTAATTGATAATTCTAACATTTGGCCCCTAAAGCTACGCTTATACACTAAAAAACATCCAATAACTAACGCTAATCTGCTCTAGCTCGTTCAGAAAGAATTTTAAACGGCCATGAGTTGTTCACATTCGGTCCGGGCTGCTTTGTTACGGCTTCGGGGATCTTGGAATCTGCGAAAAGTTTCGGGTCATTTTGCAGGGACAAAACAATTGCAGGGCCTACAAGAGGGTTGCATTCCGAAGCCCATAAAAATTGAGGATGAACTCTCTCATCTATTTGACTTTGAAGCTTTTTTATATGGGCTTCTATGACACTATTTTCTTCTTTTAATTCATCTTTCTCAACAGCAATCTGTTCATTCATATTTCAAACAACAACAAAACAAATAGATTCATTTGGATGCAATAAGGAAAAAATTTGGGCCGTTTTCTTTTTAGTTAAATCTTAAAGCTTAACCAATTTGACGACTTAAAAATAAACATAACTCGAATCGACCTGGTTGTAGTTAAATGGGCCAACAGGTGGAAAACGGGTTGTAATAAATGGGTTAGACAATAATTTCACAAAGAAAAAAAAAATCTAATTATTTAATGGTTTGCAGCATGGGCGAAGCTTATTAAGGGCCGGAGGGTACCACGGCCCCACTGTTTTTTTTTGCTCATTAGTGTAAATTAACACGTTTTCGTCTGAAATTTTTTTACATATCGAGTCCGACCCCTTCCATTTTAAGGGTCCCGTAACTTTTGGCCCCTTTGAAAATTTTTCAGTCTCCGCCACTGGTCGGCAGGTCGACTTTTTAATTAAATGGGTTAAACATGTCTACCCGAACATGAGTAAATGACTTGTTTAATTAACCGTGTTAAGCAGACCAACCAGAATACGATCTGTTTATTAAAAAGGTATTTGATAACTTACGTATTTAGATTCGGCTAAAAGAACCGAATTCTCCTTCTTAAGAGAATCAACTTGAGCTTCCAGGTCTTGGATGATCCGAATCGTATCAGTCAATGCAGAAGACTTCCCAGTGTTCTGATTAGCCGATTCTGCAAGCAATAAAACAACCTTTATATAATGCTGTTACTTATGAAACAAACAAACAATAAACAAAGCCATATATAACTATAATTAAAAGCCATACCCAAAGCATTAATAAGGTCCAGAAACAAATCATTCATATGATCACGTTTGCTTCTCCCTTTCAGCTTTATGAATTTTCCTATGAACCTTTGCACCATTCTTTTTACTGAAATAATTAAAAAAAAACAATCAATTCAACCATAATTAATCTTAAATAAACATGCTTATAAGTAACAAATCTTTAAGTACCTGCAACCCGATTTATTTTTCACCGAATCGACATTTTCGTCAGCAGGTGCTGAACCTTTCATAATTTTAATCTCAAGTTTAATGAAGTATGTTGGTTTTTTTTTACACAAATGAGAATACAAAATGTTTGAAACACTAACAGGAGATGAAAAGAATGTAAAGGGATAAAAAAAATTTGGTAGGGCATATTTTGCTTTTATCTTGATGGATGCCTGGATGGCCTAGGTTTCAAGTGTAGACAATTAGACATTTCATTGTACTTAAATGTGACGAAACATAGTAAAGGTGACACCACCTCATGATGTTGTTAATGTTGCTACTAACAAAGGAGTTCATGATGGTGGCTATTAATAAACAACTATATGCATTAGATCGAACTCATCACCATTCCATTGATACCTACCAAATGTAATAGAAATTAGTTTTCAGTCTTTAGTATTGCTGTAGTCAGCAACTGCGCAAAGCACAATCAGATCAGCAGCAACACACGTTGCCACATCAGCAGCAACGCAAGCTGCTGCAACATCAGCACACTGTAAACTTATTAATACCCATGTGTAAACTTCATTAATACCCATGTGTTCCTTTCTGTACATGTTAAAAAACACATTTTATTTCGCATGAGGCGATCTTTTATCGTTTTGGAGCATGATTTCCCAATGGTTTCAAAGAATCCCTGACTATGTAGGGATCCATAAACTTTGCATGCTTACAACTTACAACTCTTAATGCCACCATATATATACATGCTAAGATTGATGAGTAAATCCACAAACACCGATGCCTTTCATCAATGCTTAGGCGTTGGTTGTTGATGGCATTTGTACCTCACTTTGTTTGTAGTCGACATCATCCCAGTTGGTGGAACCGTATAAATAATTAATCTTATGAATCTCTAACATGATGGAAAAGATGAATTTACCAAGAGACAAATATCATACTGGAGGATAGCATGCACAGACCATACAATGCTGCTAACAGTAAGAGTTAAAAATTTTGCAATGTTCACATAATGGAAATTCCGAAATTGGAATCTAATTCTTTCCCTATGCCAATTTTTGAACCTAAAAACACATAAAATTCAATTAAATAATAAACAAATAAGAAAATTTATACAAAATCCACACTTCCACAGTTCTAAATCCTAATGCAATTCCAATTTGTATACATTTACAAAGACTTAAACTCAACAATTATGTGCAGCTGGTACCAAAAGCCTGCATTTTACACATAAATTATATAACTCATAATCAATCCCAACTCTAATTCTATAATGATAAAAAAAAGTAAAAAATAAAACATTTTTACAGCATAAAGTGGGAAAAAACACCAAAATTCTTATTTTTTGTCTGCAGCAAAATAGAGAAATTATAAAAAATGAGACGAAGATATGGGTGAAAGAATAACCGGAAAGAAAGAATCTGTGAGGCAGATGCGCCTGGAACGATGGTCGCAGATGAAGATGGCGCTATGAGCTTTCAATTGAGGGTGGCTTGCATTAGTAATGGTTGAGAGTAAAAACAATGAACTAACAGGTGGTATGGGGTATATGATGGTGGTGGTGGTGGTGGTTAGGTATAGAAGTGAGATGAAAGAGAATGAGAGGGATTGATGGTGTGGTGTAGTGGCGGTGGAATAAGCAGGGTGTACAATACATATGTTAACTATATGTGAGAGGTAATCAGATAGTGGAATACAGATGTCATGCCAGTAAAATATATGTGATAAAAAAATTTGGGTGGAAATAAACAAACCAGAAGGACTCGAACCCGAGTCAACCAATTATAACACAAACCATTACACCACTACACCACCACCATCAGATGTTAATACTACTGAAACAAAACATATTTATCAGAATAAAATTTTAAGACAGGAAAAAAATCACTGTTCAAATACTAAGGCCTATTATTATTATATAATTATTTTAGAAAGTGTATATGTGTGTGGGTCAAATTATTTTTATTTGAGTATAATTAAGATGCATAATATTAACTATTAACAATATAATAGATGTTAATACTTTTTTTTAAATTTGAAATATAAAATACAAGTGTAACACCTTAAATTCTAAATGAAAATATTATTATATGTAAGAAATAATAAAAAGTGCAAATCTTACGATTAGTTTATTTGTTTTGTTTCAAGCTAGGTAAACAAATAAGTTAAATAATGAAATCACCAATGAATAAACCAATGTTTCAAGCTAAGTAAACAAATCTATACATATAATAAAAGAAAACCATTAGCATTCTTCTCATTGAGTGTGCCATGTGTCATCCCATGTGGCATTGAGATATTTTAGGAAAAAAATAATTTAAAAACAAAATTAGATTTTTCTCTCTTATGTTTCCTCCCATAATTTTTAAACGTTTATATCTTTTATATACGAGATTTTTTAAAGAAAAAAATTACACCAAATTAACGAGTGTTTTATTATCTTTCCAACGAGTACCATAGTGCTATATAAAAAACGGAGAGAAAAAAACGAATATTTTTTGTTGGGTTTTGTTAAAACAGGAAAAAACACAAAGCGTTCAGGTAAATCATTAATCATATATAGGCAAGTCACTAATTATGTACAAATCAGTAAATATGAATTATATTTCCAACATGCGTTAGCATTGGAGTAATACATTGTTTTAGGTTAGATATTAATATTAATATTAATGTCATAGATTGTTTAAGGTTAGGCGTTAACATTGAAGATATATTTTTAATTGTTTTAGGTTAGCTGTTACCCGAAGCTTTCATGCATGTAACTGTAAAGCGCATCATTCTATTTCATATGTAAAATTAATATGTCATATTAGATTTTTCAACCCCGGGACGTTCTGGGGTATAATCTATACATATAATAAAAGAAAGCCATTTTAATGACATGACACTCAAAGAGGCATTTTCCTCATTGAGTGTGCCATGTGTCATCCCATCTGCCATTGAGATATTTTAGGAAAAAAATAATTTAAAAACAAAATTAGATTTTTCTCTTTTATGTTTCCTCCCATAATTTTTAAACGTTAATATCTTTTATATACGAGATTTTTTAAAGAAAAAAAATACACCAAATTAACGAGTGTTTTACTATCTTTCCAACGAGTACCATAGTGCTATATAAAAAAAGGAGAAAAAAATGACTATTTTTTGTTGGGTTTTGTTAAAACAGTTATTATCTTTCCAACGAGTACCATAGTGCTATATAAAAAACAGAGAAAAAAAACGACTATTTTTTGTTGGGTTTTGTTAAAACAGGAAAAAAACACAAAGCGTTCAGGTAAATCATTAATCATGTATAGGCAAGTCACTAATTATGTTCAAATCAGTAAATATGAATTATATTTCTAACATGCGTTAGCATTGGAGTAATACATTGTTTTAGGTTAGATATTAATATTAAAGTCATACATTGTTTAAGGTTAGGCGTTAACATTGAAGATATATTTTTAATAGTTTTAGGTTAGCTGTTACCCGAAGCTTTCATGCATGTAACTGTAAAGCGCATCATTCTATTTCATATGTAAAATTAATATGTCATATTAGATTTTCAACCCCGGGACGTTATGGGGTATAATCCATCTATATATATAAAAGAAAACACTTTTGCTAACGTGGCGTCCATTGGTAACTTCAACCCCCTCTTGAAATCGCCACGTGGCATGATGAGATGAAGAATTTGTTATTTTTGAATTTTTTTGTTTTTATTATTAAAATCAAAAAATAAAACATACGTAATCATATATAATCCCCTCTTCTAATCCCAAACCCTAAAAAATCTATCCCACCTTAATAATTTAACCCTCAATCAATCAGGAACATAGTGGCGGTAGACAGACAATTCAACCAACATTCTACCGGCCACGACCTTGCTCTGATTCCGATCACAAAACATGAACGAAGAAGGAAAGAGCAGAGGCGTCGTTATCACGGCGGTGGCTAAGGTCTAGGGTTTCGATGGTGATGGTTGTTCGGTGGTTGATGGGCTACTGCTGTCAAGAAGACGATGAATGGTGATGGCGGCGGTGACTATAGGTGGTCTCGGGTGGATTATTTACAGGGATGGAAGATGGGTGTTAGTGGTCACCGGTTTAGGTAAGTTTCAGATCTATTTTGTCATTGTTTATTTTACTAGAACATAGAGTTGTGCACATTGGATTATACCTTTACGCATCTTAATTTTGTGGGTCAACTGCTAATAAATTTTGGGATAATCAGTCCTATACCAGCTATAATGAAACTAATTATTTAAGGATGAATTAGAATTGCATCTTACCTGTTTTCCATCTAATTTGAAAGGCTTTAATTTTCATTCACAAGGCATCTATTGATTGTTCACAAGTCTCTCTATAGTTCGAAATAATATTGTATTATTCATTACAATATTACTTTATGCAAATTATTATAGTTGTTATTGTACACATAAATAATACTAATATAAACTATATTTATACAGCCTTAACAGACTTTGTTCTTGATTATCTAACATATAGGGGTCAAATACATTTGCTTGAGGCGTTTATCACATACCAGGATTTTGTAGCACGTGTGAGGCTCCTCAGTTGTATCATGTTGTGCTACATGCCAGCCAATCGCCTTCCCGATTTCTTCAAATTCATCCATCGCTGAAATAGAATCATAAAGGTACACGCGTTTTCTTTGATTGGGCCCATTGGTCTTGAACATCAGGTGAGTTTAGCAAACCATTATAAAATTTCATTTTGTTCTTTCATATATGATGTTTCTTAATATGCATGTATATTATGTTACAGGCAGAGGAGATGGCTCAGACATTCAGGCAAAGAATCGCCAAGCAGAAGCAATGGCTTGCGCAGACATGCTTAGGTTCCAGCCAGAGGTAAGTATACTTTTCCAGAATTGATTTGAATAATATTGATGTTTTGTGATAAACTGTGTTATATATTACTTATTGTTACTTTGAGCGTCTGAGTTTTAAACCCGTCTCAGGTTAAAGTTTCCATCCGAGGCATTGTGGGTATTCTGGACGGCCGAACATCCGAGCCACATGGTTATTGGTAGAGCCAAAAAAGGTATTCTTTTTATCTATGTTTTGTGTTAAAGTATTAACATTCAACACAATCCCATCACATGAAACAAACATCCCCTGTAAGTCATTTACTCATTTATATTTGCTTATTTAGCAGTGAACTATCTATTCAAATGCTATCTTATTTTTAGTACATCTGTACACAAACTCACTAAAAAATCAAGGTGTTGCTTTAACAGTTAAACAAGTTATGACACATGCATGCACTGTGAGAGAAAAAAATATTGGTTAGAAATATATTTTATTACTACTAAAGACTAAAGAGAATTCAACTGTACGAGGAATAGTGTAAATGCTTTGAAGCATCCACCGCCAACTGTCACTTACCAGCCTTCCCTAGGGTTTCCTTAACCTGCTCCTCCTCCTCCTCATATCGTTTGAATCGATCCTCCCTATTATCCACATGGCTATCAAACTGTTCCAGGTAGGTATTTGGATACGTAATTTGTTTGATCTGATTTTATGTATACTATAAGTTGTTTCTAGCATTTGGAGTAGAGGAGTAACAAAGTTCTTTAATTTGGTTAAATTACTATCTGGGTGGTGTTTTTTTGAATACTTTATGGTGGAATGAATATTGTTTTAGGTTATGTATTGAATATTGATATTAGAGTTGTGCATTTTTTAGCATTTACGATAAGTGTTAATATTAGAGTTATACATTCTTTTAGGTTAGGTATCAATATTAGTACAGTGAGACTTGGTACATAGATGTGATAAGTTTTTTTAATGGTTACAACTTTCAACTTAAGTGATTGTTTAGCTGATTAGGTTAAAAATTATAGGAGTCAATAGAGATTGATGACTTTTTGAATAGTTGCAGCTTACATAAGTGATTGTTTAGATGATTACTGATTAGGTTTTAGCTTAGGGAATATATGGACATGCAGTGATTGAGAGATTTTGTGGTTAGTTAACTGCCATTTGCAATAGGTTATCACGTAGTGAATAATTTTAACTAAGATTGATTTTGTTTAAGTTATTTACTCTTTTCGTGATTTGATTTTTCTTCTTTTATCATTTTTTATTAAGTCATATTAAATTTTTCAACCCCGGGACCTTCCCGGGGTAATCAACTAGTCTATACATATAATAAAAGAAAGCCATTTTAATGACATGACACTCAAAGAGGCATTCTCCTCATTGAGTGTGCCATGTGTCATCCCATGTGGCATTGAGATATTTTAGGAAAAAAATAATTCAAAAACAAAATTAGATTTTTCTATCTTATGTTTACTCCCATAATTTTTAAACGTTAATATCTTTTATATACGAGATTTTTTAAAGAAAAAAATTACACCAAATTAACGAGTGTTTTATTATCTTTCCAACGAGTACCATAGTGCTATATAAAAAACGGAGAAAAAAACGACTATTTTTTGTTGGGTTTTGTTAAAACAGTTATTAACTTTCCAACGAGTACCATAGTGCTATATAAAAAACGGAGAAAAAAAAAACGACTATTTTTTGTTGGGTTTTGTTAAAACAGGAAAAAAACACAAAGCGTTCAGGTAAATCATTAATCATGTATAGGCAAGTCACTAATTTTGTTCAAATCAGTAAATATGAATTCTATTTTCAGCATGCGTTAGCATTGGAGTAATACATTGTTTTAGGTTAGATATTAATATTAAAGTCATACATTGTTTAAGGTTAGGCGTTAACATTGGAGATATATTTTCAATTGTTTTAGGTTAGCTGTTACCCGAAGCTTTCATGCATGTAACTGTAAGCGCATCATTCTATTTCATATATAAAATTTATATGTCATATATGTTTCGAGTCTTTGTAATGGTTGTTCATTGGTGGCTAAAGGTGACTTGAATTTAGGGACATGTAATGGTGGGCTTAATCCTGGGTTTCAGCGTGCATGGACGGTAGCCAAATATTGATTGTTGAAGGAAAAAGTAAATGAGTGTAAAAGGGGAATTAACGAATGGGTTGATTTTTTTTTTCTATTTGGTTATTTACATGTATGACCTCTATAACTAAAATAAAATTAATTAAATACATCATACATTTATTACTACAAAAGGGCAATTTGATCATTTTGTTTGAATTTAACCAAAAAGTTGATAGAACCTTGTGTTAAACCCAACTATCTTACAAAACTAAAATCATGAACCTCAAACTTGTAACTTTTCTAAGTTATACTCTAAAGGTATGATCTTGACCAAACAATAGGGACCATTTATGTAATTAACTCCATAATGGTTGTAATCTCATGTTCTTTTAATAGGAACTAGTATTACTTCCGCGCGCGTTGCGGCGCGCTAAACCGACGGAAGTTTGTATTGGATTTAAGTAATACATTTCCGGACATTGACGGTCACCGTATTGTTTAGGTATAATAATTACGTCTTTTTTTGTCACTTACTTTGATGTAATATTTAAAAAACAAAAAACATTTGTTAAAATGGAAAAATAAACAAAGTACCTCCCCAAAGGTTTGAACCTGGGACGTTGGCTAAGAAAACATCACGACAAACCACTCCATCACCAACACATCTTGTCTCTTGAAATGAAACCATAAATATATATTGTTTAACAAAGTTTAAAAAAAAAAACCCAACAAATCGCCTCCCGCAAGACTCGAACTTGGGACCTTGGACAACTAAACCACACCACAAACCACTCCACCACCAACACATGTTTTCAATTGAAACCATTTATATATATAGTTTAACAAAGTTTAAAAAAAAAAGCCCAGCAACCCGCCTCCCCCAAGGAGTTGAGCTTGGGACCTTGCACAACAAACCACACCACAATACCACTCCACCACCAACACACTTTTGTTTATGAATTGAAACCATTAATATATATGGTATAACAAAGTTTAAAAAAAAAAAATAATAAAGGCCACCGCCCCTCTCAACCAATGGGAGAGGGGCTGGCACTATTCATGGCACTCTCCAATAATACATATATAATTATTTTAGAAAGTGTATATGTGTGTGTGTCAAATTATTTTTATTTGAGTATAATTAAGATGCATAATATTAACTATTAACAATATATTAGATGTTAATACTTTTTTTAATTAAATTTGAAATATAAAATACAAGTGTAACATTTTAAATTCTAAATGAAAATATTATTATATGTAAGAAATAATAAAAAGTGCAAATCTTACGATTAGTTTATTTGTTTTGTTTCAAGCTAGGTAAACAAATTAGTTAAATAATGAAATCACCAATGACTAAAACAAAAAAACAGATAAAAAATTATCGACTAAAGAAGATTGTATTTTATGTGGCATTATAATCATGGGAGAACTCTAGTCCATTGCATGTACCTCTCGTATTCTTGAAAGTCACCAGTAATCGTAAAAGGGTAGTTTTGATACATATGGTTCCTTTAAGGAATCCGTACGATACACACGTATCGCCTTATGGAGAGGGTCTTGGACCGGAGTAGGGTTGGTAATTGAAGATATTAATACAATCAACACAATTAGCATAGAAATAATTGCAACGTTTTTTCTAATGTTCACACATTATTATCACAAATATGCTTCCAAACTAATTAGCAATGATGCATAGAGATGAGCAAACAGCATTGGATATCGGTGCCGAACCTGTATTAAATACTTTCTTGTATCGATTTATTTTCGGTACTAAATCGGTGTTGGAGTTTTGGCGTCTTCAGTATCAGTACTTTTGGTTAGGAATCAATTCGTACAATACGAGTATTTTACTGATATTTACCTTTAAATATTGTACCGTTCCCATACCGAGAGGTAACAGTACTGAACCGTGTGGTACCAAAAATTTTTGGTGACGGTATTGATACCCAATTTTGAGAATTTTCATGTTTGGTATCAATACATTCAATACAGATACGGGTACCGAGCTCATCCGTGTCTATTTACGATGTTACATTTAATCTATTATAACATTAGGTTCAAAACCACTTGTAATTAAATGAATGCAACTACACTCGTTTTTAAACTCACTGAACGTACATGTGATGTTTTATGATCACAAAATGAGTCTTATACGATTAGGGTTGCGATTTTTAAATTAAATTTGTATGTTTGTTTTATTAAGCGATCATTAATGTTGGTGTAGGGTTTAAATATTAAGCTTACTAGATTATGTTCTGGGATCGTCCTGGACTTGGAAATTCCAATATGATATTACTAGCTAATTATCCTGGGAAGGTCCCAGGGTTGAAAAATCTAAAATCTAATCGACTAAACAATCACTTAATTAAGTAAGTTGCAACAGTTCAAAAACTTATCATCTGATTCATCTCTCTAATCTCCCACATTCAATAATTGCATGTTTATAGCATTCTAGCCACTCCCATATTCCCTCATCTATAACCTAATCAACTAAACAATTACTAAACTACCTTTTACAAATGTCAAACAAACACAACATGCTCAAAATTGCTCTCTTTTATAATTTTATTACTCTTCAGATTTCAAATCAAATCAAATCAAATCAAATGAACTTCATTACACACTATATGGGTAGTCTAAGAACTACAAAATCGTAACTAAAAACTGTTTTCTGATTAGCATTCCTAGATATTTGGATTTCAGCTGAACTAATGCGACCCTTTATATAATTAGCTTAATGAAATAAAAGGAATCCTAATTGAACTAAGAACATGAAGAAGTCGATGAAATTACAAACACGTCAAAAAATAATCCAAACGAAAGTAAAATGCTCCAAACCAATCATAATCTCTAGCTTTCTTCATTGGTAAATTGGTACCTGCAGTTAAGCGAAGCTAAAGCCTGACTTCTGATTGTCCATCGGTGGCCTAAGGCGCAGAGCTGGACGGGTGGAACGTGAAGTTTAAGTCCCAAAACCCCAATTCGGAGTCGATCAATTCCCTAGAAATCTTAAATTTGTTAGACTTGTGACACTTATACTTTATAATGCCAACTATAGCGCTATAGGTCTTACAAGCCCGTCCTCCGCATAAATTCAGGGATGATCGAAACAGTAACAACATTAACTAACCCTCGAGTTAGGTCTCAGTCGACACAAGGGTTGATTGTACAAAACAATGACTTGAGCTACTGGTAGATCATGTTCACAAACTGTCTTTATTTAATTCTTTGTCACAGTGATTGCTACATGAACTTTTTCTATAATCACTATTTTATTTAAAAATTTATGTATTCTTGCCAACTATTTATAGTTGACCCCCTCCATTTTCCAAACTTAACATGTTTAAGGTATTTAGTTTTGCTTGGAAGTTAATGTTGCTTGTGGATCACATAGGAGCTGAAGCCTTAGATTCAATTAAATTAAACTTGTTATTGTTGTTTGAACCTATTTGATTTGTATGTAAATGTTTGTAATTCAATCTTTAGGGCTTTTAGAGCTGGATGACATTTAAATACGAGCTGTGTTCGTGTACTGCTTTTCATTGTTTTGTTTGTGCTTTTGTTCCGATCATGCTGGCAAGAAAGATAATTCTTTAGGATTTTGTTGTTAGAAGACTTTTTTATGTTTTCTTGTATTTTTATGTAGTTTGTAAACTCAAATATTTAACTCAAATTATCGAATTGTATTGTAATGCAATAATATAGTTGAATCATATAACAGCTGTTTGACATAAACTTTGTTAAAGAGAAGAAAAAAGATTGAACGAGCTGTTGAAAACCACAGATTAATTATTGAAATGTATTTGATATTATTATTGCTCTAAATACAAATTTGAGTATAACAAAACTGAATAGTTATATCAATAGTATAGTATTAAAATCAACAGATGGCTTGTCTTTAATAAACAAACATTAAAAATGAAAATTTGGATATCGTTGTTAGTAGCAACTGTTTAAATCAACAACTGTTTGAACCAAACCGTTGAAGTAACATCTGTTTTAATCAACAGTGTTTTTAAACAGGTTTTTTAAAAAATCTGCGTAATTGACGCAATGTCTTCCAAAGACGTTACCAAATACATTTTTCTGTTTAAGTGTAAGAATTCAGTATTTTGAAATCAAACAAAGATTAATAATTTATAATTCCCAAATAATATACTTATACTTATTATCTTTACTAACTTATATAAACAAAATATAAAACAACCTTTTCATGTCCAATTTATATAAGACAGAAGTTAAACAATTATTAAAGAAAACATCAATCAATTATTATTAGTTATTTTGCTTATTACGTTTATTGTATGTGATTGAAAAGTATATTAATGTTAAATTGGATATTTATTATATGTAAAACTTGTAAGGAATAATTACCAATGCTTTGCCTGTTTTGCTTCATCATTTATTACACATATCAAGATTTTATTTATCAAGTTGAAAAGATTTCTATAATTTAACTTCATAGTGATACTTTAATAACAAGTTTAATCGTGTAATAAAAGATGTTGTTACAGTGTGTCTTTTGACGGGTTTTTCCTTCTACAGATTACACAATCTACTGGTAAAAACTGAAAGACTTTTGTGTGACAACAGCTGTTGAAAAGTCAATGCATCTGTTTGAAAGATGTTATAAAAAGCTTTTACATCTGAACCCACTTTACTAAAGACAAATTTCCTTTCAACAGATGTTATAAAAATGCCTAAATGTAATGATTACGATTTTGAGTTTACTTTATATTACTTCAAATCCAACTAATAAAGTTGAAAACCAACTTTAGAAATTGCTAGTTTATTCACCCTATAAAAAGGGGAGGGATTCGTAATATTCATTTTCTAAGTTTATGTATTCGTTCAACAACTTTCACTTTACAACACTCAATCCTATATGCATAATGATATTATGTTCAAGTGTCTTTCCACAAATCTTCTAAAAGATTCTTACTCGCCTATGATAAGAAAAAAAACAACCTTTCATGTCCAATTTAAAGAAAACATAAGTTAAACAATTATTATCATCTAAAAAACGTAAAACATCATATGTTCATATCAAATTGAAATAGTGAATTTTCTCATTAATGTTTTTATATATTTGCATTTTCAAATATGAATAATATTGTAATGTTAAGTTTTATTATATGTAAAACTTTTAAGCAATAATTTACAATGCCTTGGCGGTTTTGATTCATCATGTATAATATGAAGATTTTTTTATGAAGTTGAAAAGTTTTCTGAAATTTAACTTTATAATGATACTTTAATAAGGAGTTTAATCGTGTAATAAAAGATGTTACCGTCAGTCTTTGATGGGTTTTTTTCCTTGAAATCCAACTTATAAAGTTGAAAACCAACTTTATGAATACTAATAGTTAGTATATTCTCTCTATAAAAGGGGAGAATTCCCAATATTCATTTTACATCTTTATATATTTGTTTAACTATTCTCACATACATCTCTCCATCCCGTATGCATAATGATATTACTTTCAAATGTCTTTCCACAAATTTTTGAAAGATTCTTACAATTAAAGGAAAATAGATTACAAACAATCAATATTTCATTCTTAAGAAAAAAAGACGGTCCATTAGTTGGTAACAAATTTAGAATTGATGTTTTTTTCGATGATTCTAACAATCAAAAGAAAACATTAATTCATTATTAATATATATATATATATATCCTACAACGGTTCCTTATTTTCAATCTTTAGGGCTTTTAGAACTGGATGACATTTAAATACAACAACTGTTTGAACCAAACCGTTGAAGTATCATCTATTTTAATCAACAGTGTTTTTAAAACAGGTTTTTAAAAAATCTGCTTAATTGACGCAATGCCTTCCAAACACGTTACCAAATACATTTTTCCGTTCAAGTGTAAGAATTCAGTATTTTGCAATCAAACTAAGATTAATAATTTATAATTCACAAACAATATACTTATATTTATTATCTTTACTAACTAATATAAACAGAATATAAACCAACTTTTCATGTCCAATTAATAAGACAGAAATTAAACAATTACTGAGGAAAACATCAATCCATTATTATTAGGTATTTTGCTCATTATGTTTATGGTTTGTGATTGAAAAGTATATTAATGTTAAACTGGATATTTATTATATGTAAAACTTGTAAGGAATAATTGCCAATGCTTTGCCTGTTTTGCTTCATCATTTATTACACATATCAAGATTGTATTTATCAAGTTGAAAAGATTTCTGTAATTTAACTTTATAGTGATACTTTAATAACAAGTTTAATCGTGTAATAAAAGATGTTGTTACAGTGAGTTTTTTGACGGTTTTTTTCCTTCTACAGATTACACAATCCGCTGGTAAATACTGAAAAACTTTTGTGTGACAACAGCTGTTGAATAGTCGATGCATCTGTTTGAAGGATGTTATAAAAAGCTTTTACATCTGAACCCACTTTACTAAAGACAAATTTTCTTTCAACAGATGTTATAAAAATGCCTAAAAGTAATGAGTACGATTTTGAGTTTACTTTATATTTACTTGAAATCCAACTGATAAAGTTGAAAACCAACTTTAAGAATTGTTAGTTTATTCACCCTATAAAAAGGGGAGGAATTTGCAATATTCATTTTCTATTTTATATATTCGTTCAACTATTTTCACTTTACAACTCTCCATCCCATATACATAATGATATTATGTTCAAATGTCTTTCCATAAATTTTCTAAAAGATTCTTACTCGCCTATGATAAGAAAAAAAAAGAATCTTTCATGTCCAATTTAGATAAAACAGAAGTTAAACAATTATTATAATATAAAAAACGTAAAACATCATATGTTCATATCAAATTGAAATAGTGAATTTTCTCTTTAATGTTTTTATATATTTGCATTTTCAAATATGAATATTATTGTAATAATAAGTTTTATTATATGTAAAACTTTTAAGCAATAATTTACAATGCTTTGGCGGTTTTACTTCATCATTTATTAGAAACATGAAGATTTTTTTTATGAAGTTGAAAATTTTTTGAAATTTAACTTTATAGTGATACTTTAATAAGGAGTTTAATCGTGTAATAAAAGATGTTACAGTCATTCTTTTGACGGTTTTTTTTCCTTGAAATCCAACTTATAAAGTTGAAAACCAGCTTTACAAACAATTAGTATATTCTCCCTATAAAAGGGGAGGAATTCCTATTATTCATTTTCCATCTTTATATATTCGTTTAACTATTCTCTCATACATCTCTCAATCCTATATGCATAATGATATTATTTTCAAATGTCTTTCCACAAATTTTTGAAGATTCTTACAATCAAAGGAAAATAGATTACCAACAATCCATTGGTAACAAAGTTAGAATTGATATTTTTCGATGATTCTTACAATCAAAGGAAAACATCAATTCATTATTATTATATATATATGATGCACCGGTTCCTTATTTTCAATCTTTAGGGCTTTTAGAAATGGATGACATTTAAATACGAGCTGTTGTCGTGTACTGCTTTTCATTTTTTGATTGTGATTTTGTTCCGATGATGCTGGCAAGAAAGACCATTCTCTAGGATTTGGTTGTTAGAAATGTTTTTTTTATGTTTTCTTGTATTTTTTTTTGTATTTTGTAAACTCAAATATTTAACTCAATCTTATGAAAATATTATTAACATGGATTCCAGCAGCAGTAAATGGCCACAAATGACAAATGTTCAGAAAATGGTTTTGGAATGTTTTAAAGAGGATGAAGAACTGGAGATTCTTGAAGTAATTGAAGGGGCCACAGGACTGCTTGAACATCACATTTGGAAGACGAACCTGAAATTTAATCATGTTATTGCTACTAAAGTATCAAGTTAACGATGGATGCCCTAATCATTTCTTTTGGAAAATCTAAGGTCAAATGAAAAGTTCAGTGAAGATCTACAAAAAAATGTAGATCTTACAGAAACTTTGTTAAAGAGAAGAACAAAAGATTGAACGAACTGTTGAAAACCACAGATTAATTATTGAAATGTATTTGATATTATTATTACTCTAGATATATTGAAGTTTTTTTTTTATATATTATGCTGTCATTATATAATGATTTGTATTTATTGTATGAAAAATACAAATTTGAGTATAATAATACTGATTAGTTATATCAATAGTCTACTATTAAAATCAACAGATGATTTAGTCTTTGAACAAAACCTTTGAAGTAACATCTGTTTTAATCAACAGTGTTTTAAACCCAGTTTTTTAAAAAAATCTGCTTAATTGACGCATTGCCTTTGAACAGACGTTACCAAATACAGTTTTTCTTTCAACATTAGATTGACTTTTTAAATTGGTTATCCTCTTTTTATTTTTAATACATGTTATCTCAATAGAGGTTTAATCCGTCTGTAGATTTATCTTTCCGTGGTTGTAACAGTTCCAGTTATTAAACATCTGATCAGTATTATTAACTGTGTCGTGAAAGGAACAGACGTTTGTAGGATCGACACACGGGTCAACCGACAATCACGAGCTCGCTTGTTTGGAGTGCGGAATCCTCCAAACAGGTCTAGATAATCAAACGACAATGAAACAATGGAAACGAGATGACAACACACACATAAGCTAGTCAAAAGATTGATTCGATTACTAAAAAACAGAGTGCGGGTGTTTACAGACACGAAACAAATCTCTCAGACCTTGGGAAGGGTGTTTGGGGGCTGTGTGATGTGATAACTGATGATTAGGACAATCATTAGGTCCTTATATAGTCCCACAACTCGTGTGCATAACATCAGGCAATTAGGCAGGCTATACCACATGCCAAGGCTAGCGATTAGGCCTACTCGCCACTTATGCTAATCGCCTCTTATGCCTCCTAATCGCATGTAAGAACCTTCAAGCCCCAAAATACGTATAAGTGCACCCAAACACCCTAGAAACCGTCCAATAACAAAGTATACTAGCTTAGGGACATCATGTACTAACAACGTTACGAAATACCGTTTTTCTTTTTTAACAATAGATCGACTCTTTGATTTAGAGTTTACTAAACAGACCATAACAGTTTGGTCTGTTTATGTTTTTTATATTTTGAGTAGTAATAGTAGCTGTTATAAATAAATAAACAGATGGTACTAAACATGTATTTTTCACACCGGACGATTGGCTTCTTAATGTTATTTTTACTAGACAGGCCTTAAGGTAGGACTCGGTCTTCCCATGTTTTCACACGGGATTCCACCTAGTTTTAATTAATAAGTTTGCTAACACCTATTAGGAAAAAAACCCATCACCTTGCTTAAACGTAAATATAAAATAGCATAATCACAACAAGAGACATAAAGTTCAAAGACTATTTTCTAGATTTAATTATCACATATTTCAGTAGGCGGCTTACTTGTTACATGTCTTACATCATCATCATCACCACACCACAACCTGATGAGTTAAGACAGAGATAGACACAACATACACGAACACCAAGGTTTTGAGACATGTACCCAACATATCGTCTTTATTTTTTTGTTATTATTATTGCTGCTGATTTTACATGCATCTTATTGGTGTTTCAGTGCGCCTGAACGTTGAGACTAATTAATGGCTGCAAGTAGGAGAAGTGGACCACCAGCAATTGGTATTGACCTGGGAACCACTAACTCATGTGTTGCTGTTTGGAAAGATGACCGGATAGAGATCATACCCAACGACCATGGAAACCGAACAACTCGATCGTGTGTTGCTTTCAGGGATGCTCAACGTCTAGTTGGTGATGCTGCCATGAATCAGATCACTCGGAACCCTAATAATACTGTATATGGTTAGTCTGCATGTGTTTTCGTTCTTTTATCTTTTATCTTTTATATTTGCTTGGATGGTTTATGGCTGTTTGTGAATAGTGGAAATGATCAGGAAAAAGAAAAACAAACTGGCCGACTCACAATTATAAGTAACTTCTATTTTAAACTTTATTATTGTTACTGCTATTGTTTAATTCAGATGCAAAGAGGCTGATAGGCAGGAGATTTAGTGAGGTAATGGTGCAAGATGACTTGAAGTTGTGGCCTTTTAAGGTGATACAAGGAGCAAATGACATGCCAAAAGTTGTGGTTACCTACAAAGGTAAAGAGAAACAATTTACTACAGAAGAAATTTCATCAATGGTTCTTTTGAAGATGAAAGAGGTTGCAGAGGCATATATCGGCGAAACCGTAGAATCTGCTGTCATCACAGTTCCAGCTTACTTCAATGATTCTCAGCGTCAGTCGACGAAGGATGCAGCCACCATCGCGGGCTTAAATGTCATGCGCATGATCAATGAACCGACTGCGGCTGCAATTGCTTACGGTGTGGAGAATAAGTCAGAAGTTGTTGGAGAAAAGAATGTGCTTGTATTTGATCTTGGTGGTGGTACTCTTGATGTGTGTCTTCTTTCTGAAGAAGGTGGTTTCTTTGAGGTTAAAGCTGTTGCGGGTGACACTCATTTGGGGGGTCATGATTTTGATAACAATTTGGTGAGTTATTGTGTTGAGAAGTTTAAGAAAAAATGGAACGAGGACATGTCTGGAAACAAAAAAGCTTTGGCCAAACTGAAAGTCGCGTGTGAGAAAGCAAAGAGAGATCTTTCATTTGCCACCACAACTTTCATTGAACTTGATTGTTTACATGAGTCCATTGATTTTTCTTTGAAAATTACTAGGGCCAAATTTGAAGATCTAAGTATGGATATTTTCACCAAGTGTATTAAGAAAGTGGAGAAGTGTTTAGCCTATGCAAATATGAACAAAACTAGTGTAGATAAGGTGATTCTTGTTGGCGGGTCGACTAGAGTACCAAAGGTCCAAAGTATGTTGCAGGAGTTTTTTGAAGGGAAGGAGCTATGCAAGAGCATCAACCCTGATGAAGCAGTTGCATATGGAGCAGCAGTCATGGCTGCAATGTTATCCGGTGAAACCAGCGAAATCCTAAAGGAGTTGGTGCTATTGGATGTTACTCCATTGGCACTTGGTGTTGAGGTACTAGGAGAAAAAATGAGTGTGGTTATCCCTCGAAACACTCTGATACCTACAATGTTTACTAGGAATTATGTAACAACCAAAGACAACCAATCTTCTATAAAGTTTAAGGTGTACCAAGGTGAACGGACAAGATCGACTGACAACTACTTGTTGGGGCAGTTTTCAGTATATGGAATTCCACCTGCCCCTAAGGGAGTCTCAGTGGTTCAGCTTTGCTTTGAAGTAGATGCTAATGGTATCCTTACAGTCACATCAAAGGTAGTTCTTACTGGTAAGACTAAGAGTCTAACAGTGACCAACTATAGGGGTAGTTTATCGAAGCAAGAGATTGAGAAAATGATTGAAGATGCGGAGCAATTTAAAGTTGAGGATCAAGAGTACAAGAGGAAAGTGGATGCATGTAATGGCTTGGAAGACTGCTTGTATGGTTTGAAGAAGAAATTGAAGGGAGATGATTGGACCCCTGAGATGTTGAAGAACATGAAGCACGCATATGACGAAACAAGGAAATGGCTCGCTGATAACAAAACTGCAGCAGTTGATGAAATAGAGGCTAAGAAAGAGTATCTGGAATTCGTATCCTCCCTTGGATTTTCAAACTAACTTGCATGCCAGTGTATTTGAATGGTGTTTTGCTGATTTTTTGGGCTGGTAACACATGTTTTTTTTGTATAACATGACTTCACATGTAATGAACATGACTATGATATGTATTTGTTACTTTAATGCCAACTTTGTAATGTAATGAATATGACTTTCACATGTAGTTGTTGATGTGATACTTAGCGTTGAGGTCCTGGAAGTTATTTTAATTTATTATTAGAAACAGGTGGATAGAGTTCAGATGCAATGCATTATTGTAATGTTTTACAGCTTGTATGCTAGTTCAACGTATAGCTGGTTAGAAAAGAATCATACTTGAGTAGCGAACAATCACCAATGTTAAGTTCAAGTAGCATATGTGAGAGTGGCAATGTGTTTATTGTAATATATGCAAATTGACAGATGGATAATTGAAAGAAAAAAAAAATCCTTATTAATATCACTAAACCTTTGAAGACCTATTGATATAGATTTTTGTACAATGAGCATTGTAACCATGGCCTTAGAAGAAAATCAAACAATTTTTAACAATCCTCGTGTGAAAAAAAGGTACGGATTTTTATTCAGTTTTGTTGTTAATTTTTTTTTCAAAAGTTTGTACTCGCTTCGGGCCATAGTTACACGAGGGAAAAGGTGAATCAGTTTAAAGCAAAGCATCCAATTTAATTTCATATGTGGTTTACTTATTGCAAAATTTAGATCAAACATTTTAAAACCCTCATACACAAAGATTTTCTTCGCTGTCTTGTTGAAGTATAAATATAAACTTATCTATATTATGTTAATGTTGTATTTGTAAATATATTTGTATGTTTAAGTAGAACAATTATGTTAGGCAAACATTAGACTAGTTAGTATGATAAATGCAAAATATTGCATATGGGTCGATTTGGGTTGTCAACAAAATGAGGCTGCACATTATAAGCTATTCGACCGATACAAGGCTGCACAACAACAGATCAGAAGGCAACGTTTCAACAAAAGGTTTCAAGAATGTTTCTTCAGTAAATGACCAATATACCCCTACGGTTAATATTGTTATTTTTTGGCGCCAAACACAAACAAACCGGTGGGACAAAACATTGTAACGGTTCAAGGAAGGACACACTCGTTCGAAACATATAAATATGAAGGACAAGGCACAAGATTCAGTTATCAAGATTGTTCACATTCACAATCCTTTAGCCGATTAATATTTCCAGAATTCAAGTGTTTTTGTTCAATTGTATCAAACAATCTTTCATTCAGTTTCGATAATATCAAGTATTCTTGTTTGTGTCATTTATATTTGTGTTTATCTTATTTCATCCGCTGCAAAATTCTGTTTCTGGGCCAACATGTCTATGATGAAATCTTGCGGCAAAGTTCATGCTTATTTATCTTTTAAATCTTTAATGCTTGTGAATTGTGTGCATGCCTGTATTGCTCATTTTTTTACTTTCATTTTTGGTGTTCAGCCGTTCAATTAAGACCTGATAGAAATTGAAACTGAAAATTATATATTTCTTTTGTATATTGATTGATAACAACTAAAAGAACAATGGTACTATTTATAGAACAAGAGTCAAAAAAGGAAAGGATTGAGAGGAGCCTAACGGCTATAATCTTGATTGCCTATTTCTTAGCTGTCCAAATCCATAAAGGAAATGATGATATTTTTATTCTGATCCTCAAATAAACTCTCTTTTCTAACACTCCCCCTCAAGTTGAGTAGTGGGGTCTCCGATACGCAACTTGAACAAGCAGTTGCTGTAGAGTCTTCCGTTAACGGATTTTGTTAAGATGTCTGCAAGCTGATCTTCTGATCGAACGAACTGAAGTTCTATAGTTTTATTTTCAAGTTTCTCCTTGATGAAGTGCCTATCAACTTCCACGTGTTTCGTGCGGTCGTGTTGAACAAGGTTTTCAAATATTTGCATTGCTGCTTTGTTATCGCAAAGGATCTTACTTGACTCAGTTTGGGGGAATCCAATCTCGGTTAGTAGTTTACGTATCCATAGTACTTCTGCTAAACCTCTTGCAATGCCTCGAAACTCAGCCTCGACACTTGATAGAGCGACAACTTTTTGTTTCTTGCTTCTCCAGGTGACTAAGTTCCCACCAACTAAGGTAAAGTATCCTGATGTAGATCTTCGATCTTGTTTGTCTCTTGCCCAATCAGCGTCCGTATAGGCCTGGATTCTCAGATGTTTATTCGGTTGGAAAAGGATCCCATGACTAGCGGTTCCTTTAAGATATCTTATGATCCTCCAAACAGCATCCATGTGATTGACTTGAGGTTGGTGCATGAACTGGCTGACAACTCCAACTGCATATGCGATGTCAGGACGAGTATGGGAGAGGTATATGAGTTTTCCTACTAGACGTTGATACTTTTCCTTATCTGCTAATTTTGCTTCTTCTTCCATATAAAGTTTCTGATTAGTCATCATTGGTGTATCGGCTGGCTTGCAATTGACCATTCCAGTTTCAGCAAGAAGATCAAGGACATACTTCTTTTGACATATGAAAATTCCTTGTTTGGATCTTAGCACCTCAATCCCAAGGAAGTACTTCAGTCTCCCTAAGTCTTTCATTTCAAATTCCGTGAACAAGTTTGCTTTTAGTTTCCTCGTCTCTTCTTCATCGTTTCCTGTAATAATCATATCATCAACATATATAATTAAGCAAGTCACAAGTTTACCTTTTCGCTTGAGAAATAAAGTATGATCGGAGTTGCTTTGTTTGAATCCATATCCCTTCATTGCTAAAGTAAATCTTCCAAACCAGGCACGAGGAGATTGCTTAAGACCGTAGAGAGTCCTTTTTAATCTACATACTTCTTGGTTATTGAAATCATTCGTAAACCCAGGTGGGGGATCCATATATACCTCTTCTTTTAATTCTCCATGAAGGAAAGCATTCTTTACATCAAACTGGTGAAAGAGGCCATCCTTCATTTGCAGCAATAGAGAAGAGAACTCAGATAGTATCGATTCTGCCCACGGGAGAGAATGTCTCTGAATAGTCAATCCCATATGTTTGGGTATATCCTTTAGCAACTAGGCGAGCTTTATATCTCTCTATAGTTCCATCGGGTTTATGTTTGATAGTGAAGACCCATCGACAACCTACTGGTTTCTTTCCTGCAGGAAGGATACACTTTTCCCAAGTCTCATTTTTTATAAGAGCTTCCATTTCGGTTTCCATGGCATTTTTCCATTCTTTGGATCTTAAGGCTTCTTCTGTGGAATTTGGAAGTTGTTCATCAAATAGAGCAGCAGCGAAGGCTTTAGCTTCTTTAGACAAGTTTTTGTTTGCCATATTTGCCATGGGATATCTAGCTGATCTTGCTCCTTTCTCTGGGGAATATCGTTTTGGTGGTACCCCTCTATTGGCTCTTGGAGGTAGCACATATCTTCCAACTACCTCATTTTGTATATTTTGCTCTTCTTGTATTGGTTCCTCTTGCTCCTCCTGCATATCCTGATCACTTGCTACTTCATTGTTATCATATATATCAATAGAAGATTCATTATTATCAGATATATTAGTTGGACTAGGAGGGACGTGAGGATCTTGAGGTTCACTATTTTCAATATCCTTATATGTATGTAAATGACTTTCCTTAGGACTGGGCTGATCTTGGGCGGTAGCACTGATGTAGGTGATTGAGAGGAAGTAAGTGAGTCATCTTGGGTATTAATGGTATTAACTTCCTTTGACATAGGAGCCCATTTCAACCAATTCAGTGGGTCAACATGCTTCTCCCCCTGACCACTGTGTTGAGAGGTATAGAAAAATTGGGTTTCAAGGAAGTTACAGTCAAGGGTAGTGTACATATGTCGTCGTTTTGGGCTATAGCACCGATATCCTTTTGGTCAATACCATAGCCTACGAAGACACATTTCTCTGCACATGGTCCGAGCTTCCCTCGATCATGTTTAGGAATGTGAGCATACATAGTACTAAACATAAATGACAGACATCTTCTGATAGCATCCTATAGTTTATTCCTCTCTCTTCACCCCGCCCAAAGTAACATGTGAACCTGTGTGAAAATGAAGTTTACGGAATGAGCCGAATGCCCAGTACGGAATAATAGGCTCAAATAGCAACGGAATACATAACTGAAAATGATAACGTAATATTTCATAATGTAAACTGATACAAACCATATGAAGCATATAACTGAACTGAATCACATAATACAGATGTACCCGTAAGCATAACTGAGTCTGATAATACGTGACGACATACAGGTAGCTACTCCCGTACATCAATCACATGAAATGGCGTAGGTTGGCATACCTACAATCATTTCCTGAAACTGAAACTGAAACTGAACTAGGATCAATCCATACGCCTCCTAATTGCTATGTACCACACATGTACTTAAGAGACGCCGTGAACTAATCTCTCCATCACGGGTGGAGCACATGTTGCCGATGCCACAACAACATGCCCGTGGGACACTCCACGGGAAGCGGTAGCTTAGGGTAACAGAGTACTGAAAATCCGAGTCACATATTCTGATGCAAATAATCATAGTAACGAATAATATCGTATATACTGGAACATGCGATAATGAGCATATGTAAAATATCACATGATATAAAAGTCAAATTCGATATCAAACATAATTAGAACAAGAAATGAATGGACGTTCAAACGAATCGATGCTCAAAAACGTTAGGAATTTCAAAGGTTTATATATGTAAGCAACATGGTTTATATCAATTGAATTAGATATTAAAAGGGAAGGGTAAGGATCCGTACCTTAATTTAAGAAGCAAGGCCAAATAACACCAAAACAAGTCGTCCTCAAAAATTAAGAACCTATAATCCCGTTACGCCCCACATCAGTTTTATGAAAATTCATTTACGTTAAGTGGTTCATTCGTTAAGAAAACTCTTGGCGACAAGAATCTAACTTGAGAATTAAACCCTTATTCAAATTTCAAAATAATTAGCGAAAACCATTTTTACCTGTTAGGTTTAACATAAACACACACATACGCAAGTTTCACATGCTTACATTTTAGAGATATATAAAAAAAGGATTGTTTTATAAAACACCTACTCTTTTATATATTTATATATATATATATAGAATACATGTGTATATAATTTAGAAAACAAAAATCTAGAATTTCAATCTTTATTTATGAATCTTCAAATCATAGATTCTCTTTACTGAAGTAAAACATATGGTGTAACACCCCAACCGATGGCGGAAACATCGAGGTGTCACGTAGTGACGATTGTTCAATAGCTCATGGTACTAAAGTGTAAATTTGAATACATTGAATTAAATAGTTTATTACATTGAAAGGAGAAATAGAATAATTCTAAAGTGTCAAGTCTATCTAAAATACAATAAAATCAAAACTTATATTAAATCCAAAAGCTTAAAAGAAGCGTCTCAAAATCAACCTGAAACATGTACAAAATAATTTTGTCAACACATATAATGTATTGGTGAGCATACCCTGTTTTAGTTCAAGAATCATTTGTAATATTTGTGCCATGATGTTTGCTAATATGTAATTAGTAGAATAAAAGCATCAAAATCAACCCTAAAAGTTTCAAGTATCAAGTATCACCCCAAAAGTTTCAAGTTTCAAGTTTCACATAACAATGACCAAGGCTCAAATGAAACCATAATCACACAAGGGATGTAAATCGTAGTACTACTCATTGTTATGCTTGGCCCATTGGTTAATGATTTTGATTACGTTTCATTTCACACAAATCACATAAGCATCACATAAGGCACATTACGTTTCAAAGTCTACATAGTTTAATAGTATAATGGTACATGAATCACCTCAAAATAGTAAAACATGAAAAAGGGGAAAGATATACTCACAGTTTGCGATAACGATCAAAATCCAACTTAAGCGGTCGTGAGTTAAGTAATGGGAATTCCGAGGAATTCAACCTATAACGTAGTAGAATACTAATAAGGGAAAAATCCAAGAGTAGGGTCTAAGGCATTAGGGTTTGTTAGACTTATGTAGGGAAGATGAAGTTTTATTATATCTTAGATTTAATAATAATTTTAAATAAAATATATCATGATTTAAGATTTAATATGTGACGAAGAAATTATGATACTATGTTTCCACATATAGGAATATTTTCTATTTTATAGGAAAATATCCATAAAACGGATTTTAATAATTTACATTTAAATAAATAATTAATTATATCTAATTAAATGTAAATAAACTAAAAATACAAGATATGATCCAAACATGATATTTTTATGAAAAATAATTATTTTCTGATGTATAACAGTGAAAATAATTTTTCCATAATTTTTCTCAATTTATTTGTATTTAAAATAAATTTAATGAATTTAAATCATGTTTAAATGATTAAAAATAAGAAAATTAATAAAAATGAATGTTTTCTGGACTAATAATTTTTATTTCTATTCATAATATTTAGAAATAATTTTCCTGAAAATTTGGGATTAAAATCATTAAAAATGGATTTTTAATCAATTAATTATGATTAATAACATTTAAATTAATAAAAATATGAAAATAGTTTATTTTCCAGAAAATTTTAATGTGATAATTTTATTTATGGTGTCAAGATGCTACTCCTAAATTTTTATAATTTTTGGAGTAAAAATGAATTTTCTATGATCATTATAAGATCTATGTATTAAATTATTATATACATAATTATAGTGCAAAACCTGAAAAAAAAAAGAAAAAGGAAAAGGGTGTAGGTGTTGGGGTTCGATCCCCTGACCCTTGTGTAGAACACAAGCAACTTAACCACTAGACCAAGCCATACCTTTGGTTGTTTTAGGGAAACAGAATTATATTTAACCAATATTACAAGTTCATCTTCTTCCCCAAATATCTAACCAAGAACCCTAACCCTATACCCAAATCAATTGAACCCATTACAGAACTGATTAGGCTTCTGTGATAAGGGGTTTACGATCGGAAAAAGGTAACAAAGAAAACGGCATGAAAATTCCGAACTTACATAGGGTTTTTAAAGGTGAGAATGGGGGTACACGACTTGAACCAAGAACCGCAAATTAGGGACCTGAGTGAGCGATTTCAGGTCGTTTATAGGTGTGTTTAGGACGATAGAATGTGCAGAAATCAAATGATAATAACTATTGATATGATTATCGATTAGAAACGGGCTTTTAATTGCTAATAGAAATTCCAATCGATTACGAACTTAAAGTCCGATTCTTTTCATGATTAACCTGTTTAAATATGTAATTATTGGAGTGATTGAAGTCAAACAAGAACATTTAAGAAGCCCATTTAAAGACTTCGCCGGAATTCCATGCCGGATCCGGCATGAACAGTGACCGGAAAGAAAAGAGAAAAAAAAAACAAGGAGCAAGAGGAGGGATTTCAGTTTTCTTTTTTTTTTCAAAAGTTTTACGTTATGGCATATTTGGTCCCTCACAATTAACTAGGTTAGATATAACAAGGTTTGGTTGAGTTTTTCTTAATAAGACTTCAACCAAGTTAACTAATGTTAACCAAAATGTATTTAAACTTTATACAATTTAAACTTTATTAACAAATAACTTAATGAACTCATATTTTATAGATTTTAACTTGATGTTCCACAAAACTTTTGAAAAGCCTTAAACGTTTAACTTTGATAAAATTTATTTTGAACATTTCATTAAATTTGACAAAATTTATATGGACTAATAAAAGCATTTTAACACACGAAGGACTATAATTGACAACATGTTAAGAGATGAGGGTGACGGTTGTCACAGTCTCCCCCACTTTAGAAAATTTCGCCTCGAAATTTCTTTCAAGTGGAGGTTTCTACGAACAAAGGCGTTGTAAAAGTTTAGTAGGTTTTGTAAATTGCACCAGTTATGATTTGACAAAATTTAAGGTAGTTGTCTAATATCCAAGGAAAAAAAGTTTCAAAATCTTTGCCACCTGACCCGCGATTAGGAATTTGAGAGTTTAAATGAGAAAAGTTTTGGAAGCATGTAACTGGTGAGGGCAGAGGCACCAACGAAGGTAGTCTCCCCTACTTTAGAAAAGTTTTTGACTGAACTTTATTAGGGACATGCAACGGGTTTTCGAATAACATAGAGTGGAAAAGTGTTCAAGATTTGTCTTTTTGTGTGGATGGTCAGAAGGGAGACCCCAGGAAAACAGCTTGAAGCTTGGGTAACAACGTTCTTATAACAAAAAAATTAGCTATTAGTCAACGATCTAAAGATGAGGTAATTATAAAGTAATGGGTAGGTTCTTGGTTAGACTCCTAGTCCGTTTCCGCAGTATCGTTTATGCTTATATATAGGGTGTACCGCAGCTGGCCCACCACACTCCCGATACTTTGGACTCGTACTGATTGTTTACCAACAACCTATATAGAATTACACACCACCCTTATGTACCTGTAAACCCATGATTGCGTTCCGGACCGTAATCATCGATTTACCTTACACCAGGGTGGTTATGCTTTTCCATAATCCTATCCTAAGTAATACTAGAAATAAATGCGTGCAACCAAAAATGTTAAGTAGCAGATACTGCTCACGTATAAGATGCGGTTAGAGGTTCTTCCCCTTTCAGGTTCACCCGAATAACCGTACTAAGAATAAGATGTTAGTATCAAGCACGGTTAGCGGTTCTTCCCCTTTCGGGTTCACTCGCACAAATAAACGGTTCAATTTATGAAAAAGTCTAACAGGGTCTTGCTCACATAGGAAAGTATGCGTACAAAATACACGTTCCTATAAGTAAATAAGTATAGCATAAAATTTCGATTTGAATATAATCGAGTAAATCGCACAATTGCGCAAAATGAGAGTAAACGAGTTGAATAATGCTCAAAATCAGTGATATAAGAATAACTGCTAATAAATTGTGTAAAGGTAATCTCAAGTAACGTGTAAGAATAACAACCAATGAAGGAATAATGCGAGGATAATGCGCAAGCATGATAAGATGATGTAAGAATAAAATAATGAAATTTATCGCAAATAAAAGTGCACAGAACAGACATATAGTCTACTGGCAGGAGAGTTTAAATTTAGTAATTTTGCATATGTGTACTATGCGATAAAAGGCATTTAGCAACATTCCGACGAGGACATGTCCATTGTTTTGTTAAACCAAAAGTGTTGTGACTGAGAGTGTACAAGTGTAAGAGAATTTTTTTTTTCGTTTATAAAAACGTAGTTTACTCGAACTTTGTGATATAATTGAAAGAATGGGAATAAACTTTTTAGTAATCGAAGAATGTTTTAGATTCAAAATAGGTTCACTTGAAAAGATTTTGTAGGTACACATTTTCATGTGTTTACGAGAAATCGAGTTTGAAAAGTGTTATTAGTTGAAAATTTCTTTTCCCAAAACATATATTGGATCCGTTATATGAAAACAAGAAGGTTTACATTTGACTTGTAAATATGTGAAACAAGTTTATAAGATGCAAGACGAAATTATATGAATCAAATGTGTTTCAAAAGACCAATACTTAGATAGCAAAAATGTTAAAAGTCAATGTATTTAACATGAATAGACTCCAAATGTAAAAAGTTTGAAGTTTCGAAATAACATGAATGTGAAAAGGTTGCAACGTAACATCTCTAAAAATATACCATTTTAAGTTTTAAAAGAATGATCGTGTCATAGTAACTGATATAGTAGGGTTGAAGAGAGACGTGTAAGTTCCAAGTCTTAAGTGTCAGCTGGTAACCTAGCTTCAAAAACCCAATTCAACGTTTAAGGTCCACTACGCACAATTTCCCGTGCTACGTTGACTGAGTGAATTAGCTCGGTATTTGAAAGTCTTTGGTATAAGTTTCTAGGTTGTTTGAAGGCGATGGGGAATCTAATTTGGTTTGGGATGATTCCCCTGGATAGTGTTTGAAAAATGTGGGTAGGACAGGGAGGAAATTGCATATGTCCCGAATGCCTTGACAAATTTTGAGAAGTAGAACTTTTCTGTATTAAAACATTCCTTTACAAGTTAAATCTCTTTCAAGTTTAAAAATTTTCCATATTTATGAAATGTTTGGGAAAAATCCAAGTGTTACCCGTGTTGATTAAACGTGAGACCTTGAATTGTCATAATGTTACGAAAGTTATATGCTGAAAAATCGTTTGTTTGTAAAAGTTGATAAGGCATCTCTTCGGGCTCATAGCACGCTAAAATGTTTCAAGACACAAGGTGTGTATAAGATGTGCTAATCTCGTTGAGTAAATTTCTCCAAAGCTGGGTAATTGAGTTTTGTGTTTTTATGGGATGGCAACATAGGGTAAGTTGCTAAGGTAATCGCTTTAGAGAGTAGTGTACTGCTGTGTGTTGGATAGATAGGCATTCATGATGTTGGGTATATTGTAGGGACATAAGAGAATATTTTAGAGATATACTGTGACATCGATCGAGTAAATTTGTAAACATGATGATAATAACAAGACGATTAATAAGTTTGAAACCACATTCGTGTTTAACTGTGCAACGTTCAAGAATCAAAAACGTGATCAAAGTTAAACAATAAGCTTAAAAATTTGAGTCATAGGAAAATGTTTTTGAACAAGAGAAATGATGTGTTATAAGAATCACAAAACATAAATGGAATAGTGTAAGTTTTAATGCGGTAAAATAGCGCATAGAAGTTTTAGTAATGATGATGAAAAGCGAATGATCAATAAGTATATAAACATCAAGAGAAGGAACTAAAAATCCGAATGTTAAACAAAACTTAAGAATTAATAACGGAAAACAGAAATGCTCTAATAGCGATAGCTATTAATAGGGAAAACTCAAAAGACATAATAACTTCATTATAGAAAATTATGATAAGTGTTCAAACAGCAGATGAAAAGTATACCAATAATGAAATATGATACAGAAAATATTTCTAATGAAACTGGTGACTAGCCAAAGAAATTGAAATATTATTAGTGACTTATGGGGAGTGTACTTAAACTTTCAAGTAAATGGTCATCCTTCCCGATTGCACAAACCCCGTCACTGGTAAATTTCAAAACTTTTAGCGAGACTTTAAAACGAGATGTAGAAATAGATCATTGAGATGTGGATTTCACTCCTAACTCAAAGATGTATTTCAAAATTGAAAACAATTGAGGAATGAAACCAATCACTAAGTTAAGGATATCACTCCCAGCTTAGTGGTTAAGTTTCTTTTTGAAGGAAATACTCTTTGAGGTGTGGATGTCACTCCTATCTCAAAGATATATTCCTAAGATAAATAACATATAGAGAAGTGAAACTAATCACCAAGGTATGGATGTCACTCCTAACTTGGTGATATCGTGTCGTTTGTGAAATACGCGTGTCTTCTTCTCCAAGCAAAATATCGAAAGAATAACGAGAAAGAATCATAGCGAAAATATCTTGAAAGAAAATATAAGAAATAAGAGAAAAATACACGAGAGGACTCGTGAAAGTAAGCTTAGTTATAGACTAGGCTAAAAGGCATTCTAATAACCTAATTCCACGGCTCTGATACCAATCTGTAACACCCCAACCGATGGCGGAAACATCGAGGTGTCACGTAGTGACGATTGTTCAATAGCTCATGGTACTAAAATGTAAATTTGAATACATTGAATTAAATAGTTCATTACATTGAAAGGAGAAATACAATAATTCTAAAGTGTCAAGTCTATCTAAAATACAATAAAATCAAAACTTATATTAAATCCAAAAGCTTAAAAGAAGCGTCTCAAAATCAACCTGAAACATGTACAAAATAATTTTGTCAACACATATAATGTATTGGTGAGCATACCCTGTTTTAGTTCAAGAATCATTTGTAATATTTGTGCCATGATGTTTGCTAATATGTAATTAGTAGAATAAAAGCATCAAAATCAACCCTAAAAGTTTCAAGTATCAAGTATCACCCCAAAAGTTTCAAGTTTCAAGTTTCACATAACAATGACCAAGGCTCAAATGAAACCATAATCACACAAGGGATGTAAATCGTAGTACTACTCATTGTTATGCTCGGCCCATTGGTTAATGATTCTGATTACGTTTCATTTCACACAAATCACATAAGCATCACATAAGGCACATTACGTTTCAAAGTCTACATAGTTTAATAGTATAATGGTACATGAATCACCCCAAAATAGTAAAACATGAAAAAGGGGAAAGATATACTCACAGTTTGCGAAAGCGATCAAAATCCAACTTAAGCGGTCGTGAGTTAAGTAATGGGAATTCCGAGGAATTCAACCTATAACGTAGTAGAATACTAATAAGGGAAAAATCCAAGAGTCTAAGGTAACTAGGGTCTAAGGCATTAGGGTTTGTTAGACTTATGTAGGGAAGATGAAGTTTTATTATATCTTAGATTTAATAATAATTTTAAATAAAATATATCATGATTTAAGATTTAATATGTGACGAAGAAATTATGATACTATGTTTCCACATATAGGAATATTTTCTATTTTATAGGAAAATATCCATAAAACGGATTTTAATAATTTACATTTAAATAAATAATTAATTATATCTAATTAAATGTAAATAAACTAAAAATACAAGATATGATCCAAAAATGATATTTTTATGAAAAATAATTATTTTTTGATGTATAACAGTGAAAATAATTTTTCCATAATTTTTCTCAATTTATTTGTATTTAAAATAAATTTAATGAATTTAAATCATGTTTAAATGATTAAAAATAAGAAAATTAATAAAAATGAATGTTTTCTGGACTAATAATTTTTATTTCTATTCATAATATTTAGAAATAATTTTCCTGAAAATTTGGGATTAAAATCATTAAAAATGGATTTTTAATCAATTAATTATGGTTAATAACATTTAAATTAATAAAAATATGAAAATAGTTTATTTTCCAGAAAATTTTATTGTGATAATTTTATTTATGGTGTCAAGATGCTATTCCAAAATTTTTATAATTTTTGGAGTAAAAATGAATTTTCTATGATTATAATAAGATCTATGTATTAAATTATTATATACATAATTATAGTGCAAAACCTGAAAAAAAAAAAGCGGAAAAGGGTGTAGGTGTTGGGGTTCGATCCCCTGACCCTCGTGTAGAACACAAGCAACTTAACCGCTAGACCAAGCCATACCTTTGGTTGTTTTAGGGAAACAGAATTATATTTAACCAATATTACAAGTTCATCTTCTTCCCCAAATATCTAACCAAGAACCCTAACCCTATACCCAAATCAATTGAACCCATTACAGAACTGATTAGGCTTCTATGATAAGGGGTTTATGATCGGAAAAAGGTAACAAAGAAAACGACATGAAAATTCCGAACTTACATAGGGTTTTTAAAGGTGAGAATGGGGGTACACGACTTGAACCAAGAACCGCAAATTAGGGACCTGAGTGAGCGATTTCAGGTCGTTTATAGGTGTGTTTAGGACGATAGAATGTGCAGAAATCAAATGATAATAAGTATTGATATGATTATCGATTAGAAACGGGCCTTTAATTGCTAATAGAAATTCCAATCGGTTACGAACTTAAAGTCCGATTCTTTTCATGATTAACCTGTTTAAATGCGTAATTATTGGATAGTTACGGTTATAAATCGGCGGGGTAACGTGTTGGAGTGGTTGAAGTCAAACAAGAACATTTAAGAAGCCCATTTAAAGACTTCGCCGGAATTCCATGCCGGATCCGGCATGAACAGTGACCGGAAAGAAAAGAGAAAAAAAACGAGTAACAAGAGGAGGGATTTCAGTTTTCTTTTTTTTCAAAAGTTATACGTTATGGCATATTTGGTCCCTCACAATTAACTAGGTTAGATATAACAAGGTTTGGTTGAGTTTTTCTTAATAAGACTTCAACCAAGTTAACTAATGTTAACCAAAATGTTTTTAAACTTTATACAATTTAAACTTTATTAACAAATAACTTAATGAACTCATATTTTATAGATTTTAACTTGATGTTCCACAAAACTTTTGAAAAGCCTTAAACGTTTAACTTTGATAAATTTTATTTCGAACATTTCATTAAATTTGACAAAATTTATATGAACTAATAAAAGCATTTTAACACACCAAGGACTATAATTGACAACATGTTAAGAGATGAGGGTGACGGTTGTCACATATGGACACCAATTTAGGACATAAAGTTTGACTTTTGTAAAACCAATTTCGTATCATCTAGTTTGTAAAAGTTGTAAAATGATAAAGTAATAATATTTATAATATTAGTAGTGCTCTTCTAATATGTTAAGGGCATATATTGCCTGCTCAACATGGTAGAGAAATCTATGACGGTCGTCTCTGTTACTCGGCATCACAAACCGGAACGTCAACCACTAGAGTTTATTCTAAAATCCAAAACATAACTGAAGTCCTTACCTCAAAAACCGAAGGAATAGGACAAATTAGGACGACGACGGTTCAAGATTACGATCAACGCTGGTCAAGAACGGTTGCAATGGCGATGAAATTGCGGCGCTCACTGTGACGTGGTTGTGTACGTTAGTGAGGCTATGGCAACGACGTCGTTGTCGGTAAGTGGGTCGTTGGAGGTGATGACTGGTTAGAGATATTCGGAGAGGTAGTGTTATCGGTTCTACTGGTTTCGATAGCAAAGAGGAGAGGGGCCGGATGGTGTGTAGTTATTATCGGAGAAGGTGATCAATCGGAGATCCGATCAGAAACATGGGGGTGTGGGTCTAGGATGAAGGTTTGATAACAGAGACGGAGGGTTGTGTTTTTTGCTAAAAGGGATTGTCGTAGTGGCTATATATATATAGTCGTGGTTTGATATTGGGATCAAGTTAAGATTTGTTTAGATTATATTTTCAGATTTCTAGAGATTTTTTTGAGATTTGGGAATCTAATTTAGATTGTATTTCCGATTGTTTGAGATTTGGAAAGATTTGAGTAAGATTTAGATCATTTAGATTATGGAGGATTTAGAAGCAAGGTGAGGATCTATGTGCATTTTTTTTTATTTTTTTTATTTGCAATTGTTTTCAAGACCTAATATCTATTTATTTATTATTATTATTATTATTATTTTATTATTAGTTTAAATTTTCGAGTATTACAACTCTTCCCCTCTAAAAAAAATTTTGTCCTCAAAATTTGCTAAGTCAGAACATAAACGGTTGTACAAGTGATAAAAAAAAATCATAGCAGAGTCACTAATCTACTTATTAGGAATCCCAGAAGCGCATATTTGTACCTGTAATTCACAATTATGTTCATGACCATAATTGTCAATTACCTTACAACTAAGCTCTAATGGTCCTCCCACCCTACAAGTTAACGACATATCTAATTATAGAGGAAGTCAACAGAGAGTCATATGTAACAAGGTGGCAATTCGGACTGACATGCTCCACAGATAAAATTAATCACATCTATTAATTAGAGTAAAAAAATGATTAGACAAGTTAACAAAACAAGGTTCACAGTTACCTGGACTAAGGGTTTTATGACTCGAACAGGCTAGGATATGCAGAAAGAATCGATTCCTCGGTTTCCCAAGTTGCTTCGCGTTCAGAGTGGTTCTTCCACAGAACCTTAACAAAGGGAATTATTTTTCTACGCATAACCCTTTCTTGTCTATCTAAGATTGCCTCAGGTTGTTCCTCATACGAAAGATCCTCATGGATTGTATGCATCGGATAACTAATCACATGAAGTGGGTGATAATCGTATCCTCTCAGCAAGGATACATGAAAGACGTTATGAACATGTGAGAGCTGAGGTGGTAGGGCTAAGAGATACGATACTTCTCCAACTCTTTCAAGAATCTCAAATGGACCAATAAAACGAGGACTAAGCTTCCCTTTAATTCTGAATCTACGAACTCCACGCCAAGGTGAAACTTTCAAGAATACGTGATCGCCGACTTTAAATTCGAGAGTTTGCCAATGTTGGTCTGCATAGTGACCTTCTCATTCGTAAGCTGGACTAACTCGGGTCCTTCGATTATCTTTTCTCCAACTTCTTCCCAACATATCAGTGCACGACACTTCCGTCCGTACAAGAGTTCAAAAGGTGCCATGCCAATACTGGCTTGCCAACTGTTATTGTAAGCGAACTCCACAAGACACAAATATTCATCCCAATTACCATTCCATTCAAGTGCACATGCACGAAGCATGTCTTCCAAAGTCTGGATCGTGCGTTCTGACTGTCCATCTGTCTGTGGGTGGAATGCGGTACTAAACTTCAACTGTGTACCCCAAGCGGCTTGAAATCCTTTCCAGAAACGTGAAGTAAATCGTGGATCTCTGTCCGAGACGATCGAAGACGGAATGCCATGAAGTCAAATAATCTCTTGAAGGAATATTTCGGATAACTTACTAACCGAAAATCCTTGCTGAATCGGTAGGAAGTGAGCTGACTTGGATAGTCTGTCAACATCTACCCAAATTGTATCATTCTTCTTGAACGTCTTAGGCAAACCGGTAACAAAATCCATCGAGATCTCATCCCATTTCCAAACTGGAATATCCAACGGCTGTAATAGACCACTTGCTCGTTGGTGTTCAATTTTCACCTGTTGGCAGGTAAAACACTTACTTATGTATCTGGCAACGTCTTCCTTCATGCCATTTCACCAAAAGTTTTGACGTAAGTCTTGATACATCTTTGTAGATCCAAGGTGAATAGAAAATGGTGAGCTATGTGCCTCAGCTAATAATGATTCACGTATGGAAGGATCATCGGGTACACACAATCTTTTGCCACACCAAATCACTCCATGCTCGTCCATACGAAACTCTGATTGCTTACCCAACTCAAGGTTTTGCACAATTGCCCAAAGTTCTCCGTCTTGATTTTGTGCTTCTTTAATTTGTGATATGAGGTCGGGTTCAATCAGCATTCTAGCCATATATCCATCAGTGTTACCCATCTGAAGTCTAATACCCATCTTATTAAGATCCAAAATGATACGAGGCTGTATCTGAAGGCAAGATACGGACCCAAAGTTCTTTCTGCTCAAAGAGTCAGCTACGACATTGGCTTTTCCTGGGTGGTACTGAATATTTGCGTCATAAACTTTCAAAAGTTCTAACCACCTTCTTTGCCTCATATTTAGCTCCTTTTGTGTGAATATGTACTTGAGGCTTTTATGGTCAGTGAAGATATCACAAGTCTCACCATACAAATAGTGACGCCAGATCTTTAGTGCAAAGACTACTGCAGCTAACTCTAAGTCATGAGTGGGATAATTAACTTCATATGGCTTCAATTGACGCGAGGCATAAGCGATGACTTTCCCATGTTGCATTAACACGCAACCTAGGCCTTTCTTCGATGCATCGCTGTAGATTTGGTAACCACCTGATCCGGAAGGAAGAGTGAGTATTGGGGCAGAAACAAGTCTTTTCTTTAATTCTTCAAAGCTTTTCTCGCGTTCTTTGTTCCATGAGAACTTCACTCCTTTTCTCAAAAGTTGCGTGAGGGGTAAAGCGATGGTGGAGAATCCTTCCACAAACCTCCGGTAGTAGCCGGCTAAACCTAAGAAACTCCAAACCTCTGTGGCAGAAGTTGGTCTAGGCCATTTTGTGATTGCTTCAATCTTGGTAGGACCCATATTGATTCCTTCTGCTGATATAACATGACCAAGGAAGGCAACTTGGTTCAACCAAAAGTCACATTTAGAGAACTTCGCATATAATTTCTCATGCCTTAAAGTTCTTAGCACAGCATGAAGGTGCTCCTTATGTTCTTCCTGGTTCTTAGAGTACACCAAGATGTCATCAATAAAAACAATGACAAACCTGTCTAGGAATTCATGGAATACTCTATTCATTAAGTCCATGAAGACGGAAGGGGCATTGGTTAACCCAAAGGGCATAACCAAAAACTCGTAATGACCATAACGAGTACAGAAAGCAGTTTTAGGGACATCCTCTTTCTTGATCTTTAGTTGATGGTAACCAGACCTTAAGTCGATCGTTGAAAAGAACTGAGGACCTTGAAGTTGGTCAAAGAGGTCATCTATGCGAGGCAGAGGGTACCGATTGCGAATTGTAATCTTATTCAGCTCCCGGTAGTCAATACACAACCACATACTACCATCTTTCTTCTTCACGAACAAGACCGGTGCACCCCAAGGTGAAACACTTGGTCTTATGAATCCCAAATCTAACAATTCTTGCAATTGCTCTTTCAACTCTTTCAGTTCCAATGGAGCCATGCGATACGGTGCTTTCGAGACTGGCTCGGAACCAGGGACCAAGTCAATAGTGAACTCTATCTCACGGTCAGGTGGTAATCCCGATAGCTCATCTGGAAATACGTCAGGATACTCACAAACAACAAGATGGTCGTCTATGCCATTTCTGATAACAGAGGTATCTATAATTGAAGCCAAGAATCCAGCACAACCATGCGAGATAAATTTACGGGCTTTGAGGGCGGATATAATCTTAAGAGGTTTATGAGGTTGAATCCCCTGATAGATAAAGCTAGGACGACTAAGGTCACCAAATAAGACACGTTTAGAATAACAATCAGTAGCCACACGGTGGCGAGTTAACCAATCCATCCCAAGGATTACATCAAAGTCACACATATGCATTGGGAAAAGATCCGCATTACACACAATGTATTCGATACGGACAGGGCAATCTATATATACGTGAGTGATCATGATAGAGTTCTCTAAAGGAGTGGAAATGGTCAGAGTGTGATCTAACGGAGTAGGTCGTATCAGAAGGTACCTAGTAAACAAGTGAGATACTACAGAATGTGTTGCTCCTGTATCAAATAACACATAGATACTACGTTTACCAAGCTGGAGGGTCCCGGATATAGTACCTTGTGCATTAGTAGCATCAGTGGCAGAAAGTGCAAACACTCTTCCCCCAGTGTTTGGTGGTGCAACATTCCCTCCCGTAATCCTCTTGGTTTCTGGCATTGTACACTCCTTGATCATATGTCCAGTCTGGCCACATCTAAAGCATGCTCCTGAGGCTCTGCGACAAACGCCCTGATGTTTCTTGCCGCAACTTTTGCATAGCGGGCTCATGGTCTGATTCTGATTCGTTGGTTGAGTTCTATTAGGTCCTCCATTCGATCGAGTCTCATTTTGGACAGGTGCTTGATTAAGGGGTCTTGGATTCCAAGGACGTGTCTGATTTCCCTGGTTTCGATTTGCCTGGACCGTATGGTCCTAATGGTTTGCATTAGTAGATGACTGGCTCGCAGCTTGTTTGGGAAATCCATCTTTGTCTCTCTTTTTGTTTTCCCCAGTTCGTGATAAAAATTCTTTCCTCTCGAACTCAAAGGTCTTAATTGCATCAGCCACTTCAGTAAGGTCTTTAAATTTCATAAACATGATTGATTTTCGAATCCGGTCATCATCTGCCCACTTGCACTTCTCAGCTTGAACTGCATCAGAACCTGCCGCTTCTCCCACAATACTAACCAATCTTGTGAATCGAGTGATAAATTCAGAAGCAGGCTCATTAATCCCTTGTCGAATAACAGCATACTCCCTGATGTGAGCTTCTCTGTCAGCAGTTGAGAAATACTTATCATAGAAAATGGTACGAAAGTCAGCCCACGAAAGAGTGGCGACGTATGCATCTCCTCCTTTGACTTGATTGTACCCTTCCCACCAAGTCTGTGCATCATCCTCCAGTTTATATGTGGCAAGTCTGAACTTATACTGGTCTGCAGCTCCCAACACTTCAAAGATCTTCTCAATATGGGCTATCCAGTTTCTTGCACCGATAGGAGTAGCAGCGTCACTGAAGGACTTTGGATGTTGTTTTTGGAATCGCTGGAGCCACACATGAATGCCATCAGTGTTCGCAAGGTTTTCCTCAACTATGACTCCAGAATTTGGGTTAAGGTTGGCACGTGTTTGAGTTTGTTGCCTAACAGCCTCTACAGTTTGTGCAATAAGGTTCGGAAGTAGTCCGGCAAAAGCTTGGTTGATAGCAGAAACCATATTTGGATCAACTGGAGTTTCATTCGAAGCGGTGTCGTTAGGCTTACCATTGTTTGCACGGGTGTTCCTACGGGATTGACGACGAGGAGGCATCTAACAAAATAGGTGCGAGGGTTAGAACTCAAAGGCGAAAATGAGCAAGTTATAATCTTAAGCTAGATGTCTACCCAATCCTCACAAGCTTAGTTACTAATGTTTTAAGTTTTCTACATGTAAGAGCCTTTGCTCTGATACCATAGCTCTAACACCCCAACCCGGGTGGGCTGACGTATCACAATATCAGAGACAAAAGACATAATTCCATTTATTTATTTCAAAATCATAGGTTACAAGATGATAGATAGTTCATAGCCCTAAGGCCAAAATACATAGTACTAAACATAAATGACAGACATCTTCTGATAGCATCCTATAGTTTATTCATCTCTCTTCACCCCGCCCAAAGTAACCTGTGAACCTGTGTGAAAATGAAGTTTACGGAATGAGCCGAATGCCCAGTACAGAATAATAGGCTCAAATAGCAACGAAATAAGTAACTGAAAATGATAACGTAATATTTCATAATGTAAACTGATACGAACCATATGAAGCATATAACTGAACTGAATCACATAATACAGATGTACCCGTAAGCATAACTGAGTCTGATAATACGTGACGACATACGGGTAGCTACTCCCATACATCAATCACATGAAATGGCGTAGGTTGGCATACCTGAAACTGAAACTGAAACTGAACTAGGATCGATCCATACGCCTCCTAATTGCTATGTACCACACCTTTACTTAAGAGACGCCGTGAACTAATCTCTCCGTCACGGGTGCAGCACATGTTGCCGATGCCACAACAACATGCCCGTGGGACACTCCACGGGAAGCGGTAGCTTAGGGTAACAGAGTACTGAAAATCCGAGTCACATATTCTGATGCAAATAATCATAGTAACGAATAATATCGTATATACTGGAACATGCGATAATGAGCATATGTAAAATATCACATGATATAAAAGTCAAATTCGATATCAAACATAATTAGAACAAGAAATGAACGGACGTTCAAACGAATCGATGCTCAAAAACGTTAGGAATTTCAAAGGTTTATATATGTAAGCAACATGGTTTATATCAATTGAATTAGATATTAAAAGGGAAGGGTAAGGATCCGTACCTTAATTTAACAAGCAAGGCCAAACAACACCAAAACAAGTCGTCCTCAAAAATTAAGAACCTATAATCCCGTTACGCCCCACATCAGTTTTATGAAAATTCATTTACGTTAAGTGGTTCATTCGTTAAGAAAACTCTTGGCGACAAGAATCTAACTTGAGAATTAAACCCTTATTCAAATTTCAAAATAATTAGCGAAAACCATTTTTACCTGTTAGGTTTAACATAAACACACACATACGCAAGTTTCACATGCTTACATTTTAGAGATATATAAAAAAAGGATTGTTTTATAAAACACCTACTCTTTTATATATTTATATATATATATATATAGAATACATGTCTATATAATTTAGAAAACAAAAATCTAGAATTTCAATCTTTATTTATGAATCTTCAAATCATAGATTCTCTTTACTGAAGTAAAACATATGGACACCAATTTAGGACATAAAGTTAAACATATGGACACCAATTTAGGACATAAAGTTTGACTTTTGTAAAACCAATTTTGTATCATCTAGTTTGTAAAAGTTGTAAAATGATAAAGTAATAATATTTATAATATTAGTAGTGCTCTTCTAATATGTTAAGGGCATATATTGCCTGCTCAACATGGTAGAGAAATTTATGACGGTCGTCTCTGTTACTCGGCATCACAAACCGGAACGTCAACCACTAGAGTTTATTCTAGAATCTAAAACATAACCGAAGTCCTTACCTCAAAAACCGAAGGAATAGGACAAATTAGGACGACGACGGTTCAGGATTACGATCAACGCTGGTCAAGAACGGTTGCAGTGGCGATGAAACTGCGGCGCTCACTGTGACGTGGTTGTGTGCGTTAGTGAGGCTATGGCAACGACGTCGTTGTCGGTAAGTGGGTCGTTGGAGGTGATGACTGGTTAGAGATATTCGGAGAGGTAGTGTTATCGGTTCTACTGGTTTCGATAGCAAAGAGGAGAGGGGCCGGATGGTGTGTAGTTATTATCGGAGAAGGTGATCAATCGGAGATCCAATCGGAAACATGGTGGTGTGGGTGTAGGATGAAGGTTTGATAACAGAGACGGAGGGTTGTGGATTTTGCCAAAAAGGATTGTTGTAGTGGCTATATATATAGTCGTGGTTTGATATTGGGATCAAGTTAAGATTTGTTTAGATTATATTTTCAGATTTCTAGAGATTTTTTTGAGATTTGGGAATCTAATTTAGATTGTATTTTCGATTGTTTGAGATTTTGAAAGATTTGAGTAAGATTTAGATCATTTAGATTATGGAGAATTTAGAAGCAAGGTGAGGATCTATGTGCATTTTTTTTTATTTTTTTATTTGCAATTGTTTTCAAGACCTAATGTCTATTTATTTATTATTTTTTTTATTATTAGTTTAATTTTTCGAGTATTACAACTCTTTCCCTCTAAAAAAAATTTTGTCCCCAAAATTTGCTAAGTCAGAACATAAACGGTCGTACAAGTGATAAAAAAAATCATAGCAGAGTCGCTGATCTACCTATTAGGAATCCCAGAAGCGCACATTTGTACCTGTAATTCACAATTATGTTCATGACCATAATTGTCAATTACCTTACAACTAAGCTTTAATGGTCCTCCCACCCTACAAGTTAACGACATATCTAATTATAGAGGAAGTCAACAGAGAGTCATATGTAACAAGGTGGACATGCCCCACAGATATAATTAATCACATCTATTAATTAGAGTAAAAAAAATGATTAGACAAGTTAACAAAACAAGGTTCACAATTACCTGGACTAAGGGTTCTATTACTCGAACAGACTAGGATATGCAGAACGAATCGATTCCTCGGTTTCCCAAGTTGCTTCGCGTTCAGAGTGGTTCTTCCACAGAACCTTAACAAAGGGAATTATTTTTCTACGCATAACCCTTTCTTGTCTATCTAAGATTGCCTCAGGTTGTTCCTCATACGAAAGATCCTCATGGATTGTATGCAACGGATAACTAATCACATGAAATGGGTGATAATTGTATCCTCTCAGCAAGGATACATGAAAGACGTTATGAACATGTGAGAGCTGAGGTGGTAGCGCTAAGCAATACGATACTTCTCCAACTCTTTTGAGAATCTCAAATGGACCAATAAAACGAGGACTAAGCTTCCCTTTAATTCCGAATCTACGAACTCCACGCCAAGGTGAAACTTTCAAGAATACGTGATCGCCAACTTTAAATTCGAGAGTTCGCCAATGTTGGTCTGCATAACTCTTCTGTCGGCTCTGAGCTTCTTTCAGTTTCTCGCGTGCAATAGTGAGCTTCTTTCAGTTTCTCGCATGAAAAAGTTATGACCGTTTTAAAAATGGGGATGGAACTCAACCATTGTGGGTTATACCTATTTTGTCCTTCTCCTTCTCTTTTAGAAACTCAATGTATATTTTCCACTTTTAATCTCATCAATTAATTTATTTTTGATCAAAGACCCAAAATACATCTTACACTTTGTACACTATACAAATTTGTACCGTAAACTTTCTCATTTAATAAAGCATAATGATCCTGCCTAGAATAAAAAAGAAACAAAATGATCCTGTCTAGAATTGAACTCAAAACCTCAATCTTAAGGAAGTGAACCTCAAACCACTACACCACCAATCAATCACGTATTTTAATATGAAACCAACTATATTTAATATTAAATGATGTTGTAAAAGAAAAAATAGGAACAAAATGATCCTACCCAGAATCAAACTCCTAACCTCCTTCTTAGGGAAGTGAACCTCAAACCACTACACCACCAATCAATCTTGTATTTTAGTATGAAACCTACTATATTTATTATTAAATGATGGCGTGGAAACAAAAAAAAAGCATAATGATCCTGCCCAGAATTTGTAATGCACTATTATGTGGACGTCACTGTCGAATAGACTAGGGTTGAGTCTTGTATTGTATTACATGAGATTGTGGTGATCCATAAGGGCATTTTATGGATCTGATGCATTTGTAAATATAGGCCAAAACATAAAGTCCAGGTTCGAACCTAGGTAAAGGGCGAATGTGGATATATTCCACACTCGACCTATACAAAGGGGCGAATGTGGCTTCTTGTGTTGGACTATAAATAGCCATCTGATGTGTTGGTTTTCATTGACAGATTTGAGTTTGTGCTTTGAATGCTCTAAAAGGGGAGTTCATGCCCGACCTCCCCCGGCCCCGAGATAGATGTTTATCCTATTGATGACAGTGTCTGTAACCGTTTATGAAGTAATACGAATCTGTGATGACGTTGTTATTGTGTGTTTCTGTCTCGTCTCGAATCTCCCGTCTGAAACCGAGTTGTTTTCGCGTATTCGATCCATGAATTCGGTTTCTAACCGGATTCTCAACTGGTATCAAGATGCATTTTGTGCGACTAATGCTTCGGATTGTAATCATAAACATGTTTTGAAGATATCGTGAGGGCGAAAGTGGAATTGCATGGGGCAAATGTATAGTTAGATGGTCGAAGGTGGATTGTACTGAAGATGTTTTCTAGGTTCGAGCTGTGAAGAAGGTCGAATGTGGAACAAAGCCACATTCGTACTCCCGCTATGGGCGAAGCTGCAGAGTATATAATTAAAAAGAAACAAAATGATCCCGTCTAGAATTGAACTCAAAACCTCAGTCTTAAGGAAGTGAACCTCAAACCACAAGACCACCAATCAATATTATATTTTAATATGAAACCAACTATATTTAATATTAAATGATGTTGTAAAAGAAAAAAAAGAAACAAAATGATCCTACCCAGAATCAAACTCCCAACCTCCTTCTTAGGGAAGTGAACCTCAAACCACTACACCACCAATCAATCTTGTATTTTAGTATGAAACCTACTATATTTATTATTAAATGATGGCGTGGAAACAAAAAAAAAAGCATAATGATCCTGCCCAGAATTTGTTGATGCACTATTATGTGGACGTCACTGTCGAATAGACTAGGGTTGAGTCTTGTATTGTATTACATGAGATTGTGGTGATCCATAAGGGCATTTTATGGATCTGATGCATTTGTAAATATAGGCCAAAACATAAAGTCCAGGTTCGAACCTAGGTAAAGGGCGAATGTGGAAATATTCCACATTCGACCTATACAATGGGGCGAATGTGGCTTTTTGTGTTGGACTATAAATAGCAATCTCATGTGTTGGTTTTCATTGGCAGATTTGAGTTTGTGCTTTGAATGCTCTAAAAGGGGAGGTAATGCCCGACCTCCCCCGGCCCCGAGATAGATGTATATCCTATTGATGACAGTGTCTGTAACCGTTTCTAAAGTAATACGAATCTGTGATGACGTTGTTATTGTGTGTTTCTGTCTCGTCTCGAATCTCCCGTCTGAAACCGAGTTGTTTTCGCGTATTCGATCCATGAATTCGGTTTCTAACCGGATTCTCAACTGGTATCAAGATGCATTTTGTGCGACTAATGCTTCGGATTGTAATCATAAACATGTTTTGAAGATATCGTGAGGGCGAAAGTGGAATTGCATGGGGCAAATGTATAGTTAGATGGTCGAAGGTGGATTGTACTGAAGATGTTTTCTAGGTTCGAGCTGTGAAGAAGGTCGAATGTGGAACAAAGCCACATTCGTACTCCCGCTATGGGCGAAGCTGCAGAGTATATAATTAAAAAGAAACAAAATGATCCCGTCTAGAATTGAACTCAAAACTTCAGTCTTAAGGAAGTGAACCTCAAACCACTAGACCACCAATCAATATTATATTTTAATATTAAACCAACTATATTTAATATTAAATGATGTTGTAAAAGAAAAAAAAGAAACAAAATGATCCTACCCAGAATCAAACTCCAAACCTCCTTCTTCGGGAAGTGAACCTCAAACCACTACACCACCAATCAATCTTGTATTTTAGTATGAAACCTACTATATTTATTATTAAATGATGGCGTGGAAACAAAAAAAAAAGCATAATGATCCTGCCCAGAATTTGTTGATGCACTATTATGTGGACGTCACTGTCGAATAGACTAGGGTTGAGTCTTGTATTGTATTACATGAGATTGTGGTGATCCATAAGGGCATTTTATGGATCTGATGCATTTGTAAATATAGGCCAAAACATAAAGTCCAGGTTCGAACCTAGGTAAAGGGCGAATGTGGAAATATTCCACATTCGACCTATACAAAGGGGCGAATGTGGCTTCTTGTGTTGGACTATAAATAGCAATCTCATGTGATGGTTTTCATTGGCAGATTTGAGTTTGTGCTTTGAATGCTCTAAAAGGGGAGGTCATGCCCGACCTCCCCCGGCCCCGAGATAGATGTTTATCCTATTGATGACAGTGTCTGTAACCGTTTATGAAGTAATACGAATCTGTGATGACGTTGTTATTGTGTGTTTCTGTCTCGTCTCGAATCTCCCGTCTGAAACCGAGTTGTTTTCGCGTATTCGATCCATGAATTCGGATTCTAACCGGATTCTCAACTGGTATCAAGATGCATTTTGTGCGACTAATGCTTCGGATTGTAATCATAAACATGTTTTGAAGATATCGTGAGGGCGAAAGTGGAATTGCATGGGGCAAATGTATAGTTAGATGGTCGAAGGTGGATTGTACTGAAGATGTTTTCTAGGTTCGAGCTGTGAAGAAGGTCGAATGTGGAACAAAGCCACATTCGTACTCCCGCTATGGGCGAAGCTGCAGAGTATATAATTAAAAAGAAACAAAATGATCCCGTCTAGAATTGAACTCAAAACCTCAGTCTTAAGGAAGTGAACCTCAAACCACTAGACCACCAATCAATATTATATTTTAATATGAAACCAACTATATTTAATATTAAATGATGTTGTAAAAGAAAAAAAAGAAACAAAATGATCCTACCCAGAATCAAACTCCCAACCTCCTTCTTAGGGAAGTGAACCTCAAACCACTACACCACCAATCAATCTTGTATTTTAGTATGAAACCTACTATATTTATTATTAAATGATGGCGTGGAAACAAAAAAAAAAGCATAATGATCCTGCCCAGAATTTGTTGATGCACTATTATGTGGACGTCACTGTCGAATAGACTAGGGTTGAGTCTTGTATTGTATTACATGAGATTGTGGTGATCCATAAGGGCATTTTATGGATCTGATGCATTTGTAAATATAGGCCAAAACATAAAGTCCAGGTTCGAACCTAGGTAAAGGGCGAATGTGGAAATATTCCACATTCGACCTATACAAAGGGGCGAATGTGGCTTCTTGTGTTGGACTATAAATAGCAATCTCATGTGTTGGTTTTCATTGGCAGATTTGAGTTTGTGCTTTGAATGCTCTAAAAGGGGAGGTAATGCCCGACCTCCCCCGGCCCCGAGATAGATGTTTATCCTATTGATTTTAGTGTCTGTAACCGTTTCTGAAGTAATACGAATCTGTGATGACGTTGTTATTGTGTGTTTCTGTCTCGTCTCGAATCTCCCGTCTGAAACCGAGTTGTTTTCGCGTATTCGATCCATGAATTCGGTTTCTAACCGGATTCTCAACTGGTATCAAGATGCATTTTGTGCGACTAATGCTTCGGATTGTAATCATAAACATGTTTTGAAGATATCGTGAGGGCGAAAGTGGAATTGCATGGGGCAAATGTATAGTTAGATGGTCGAAGGTGGATTGTACTGAAGATGTTTTCTAGGTTCGAGCTGTGATGAAGGTCGAATGTGGAACAAAGCCACATTCGTACTCCCGCTATGGGCGAAGCTGCAGAGTATATAATTAAAAAGAAACAAAATGATCCCGTCTAGAATTGAACTCAAAACCTCACTCTTAAGGAAGTGAACCTCAAACCACTAGACCACCAATCAATATTATATTTTAATATGAAACCAACTATATTTAATATTAAATGATGTTGTAAAAAAAAGAAACAAAATGATCCTACCCAGACTCGAACTCACAACCTCCTTCTTAGGGAAGTAAACCTGAAACCATTACACTACTAATCAATCTTATATTTTAGTATGAAACCTACTATATTTATTATTAAATGATGGTGTGGAAAAAAAAATTGGCTATGTATTATTCATGTTAAGTTTTCAATAATAGATATACTAGTGGGAATGCCCGCGCGTTGCCACGGGTACTTATATTTTTTAGTGCACGTGTGCGTGGCCGATTTCGCGTAATCTATTTTTAATACCAATTAGTTATACATGATTTTATAATAAGGACATAAAGAAACTAATTATTATTTTAGGACATGAAAGTTGAAAGTTAGAAAACACAAAGAGTCAATGTGAGGTTAACTCACTTAGTAGAGGCTCTTGCCTTTTAGTGGGAGGTTTTAGATTCAATCCCAAGCAAAGGTTAAATTATGATTTATTTGGAGAAATTTAAGAGAGTACGTAAGATTTGCCATTTAAAAAAGTAAGTTATGTGTAAAACTGATAAAATTGTTATCAGTATTCTTAACATATTAAAAAGAAAAAACACGCACACAAAGAAGGGCCAACTTAGTAGCTTATTGTTTTCACGTTTCTACCTACTTAGTAGCTTATTGGTTTTTTTTTTTTTTGTTAATTTTTTTTTTATTTTGAGAATGTTTATTGGTGTTGCTCAAAGGAGGATTTGAATCATGAAAGAAATTGGGAAAACTAAAATGAGTGTTGGGATCATTGCCTATTACAATTTGATGAAAGAAAGTTTGTCAGGTAAAAGACCAACTTTGACTTTTCTCGTCAACCAAATGAAAAACGCTAAACATATAGATATCAGGAGAGGAGAGGAGAACATTGATTTATTTCCCAAACACAAAGAAGGGCCAACTTAGTAGCTTATTGTTTTCACGTTTCTACCTACTTAGTAGCTTATTGTTTTTTTTTTTTATTTTGTTAGTTTTTTTTTATATTGAGAATGTTCATTGGTGTTGCTCAAAGGAGGATTTGAATCGTGAAAGAAATTGGGAAAACTAAAATGAGTGTTGGGATCATTGCCTATTACAATTTGATGAAAGAAATTTTGTCCGGTAAAAGACCAACTTTGACTTTTCTCGTCAACCAAATGAAAAATGCTAAACATATAGATATCAGGAGAGGAGAGGAGAACATTGATTTATTTCCCAAACACAAAGAAGGGCCAACTTAGTAGCTTATTGTTTTCACGTTTCTACCTACTTAGTAGCTTATTGGTTTTTTTTTTGTTAGTTTTTTTTTATATTGAGAATGTTCATTGGTGTTGCTCAAAGGAGGATTTGAATCGTGAAAGAAATTGGGAAAACTAAAATGAGTGTTGGGATCATTGCCTATTACAATTTGATGAAAGAAAGTTTGTCAGGTAAAAGACCAACTTTGACTTTTCTCGTCAACCAAATGAAAAATGCTAAACATATAGATATCAGGAGAGGAGAGGAGAGGAGAACATTGATTTATTTCCCAAACACAAAGAAGGGCCAACTTAGTAGCTTATTTTTTTCACGTTTCTACCTACTTAGTAGCTTATTGGTTTTTTTTTTGTTAGTTTTTTTTTATATTGAGAATGTTCATTGGTGTTGCTCAAAGGAGGATTTGAATCGTGAAAGAAATTGGGAAAACTAAAATGAGTGTTGGGATCATTGCCTATTACAATTTGATGAAAGAAAGTTTGTCAGGTAAAAGACCAACTTTGACTTTTCTCGTCAACCAAATGAAAAATGCTAAACATATAGATATCAGGAGAGGAGAGGAGAGGAGAACATTGATTTATTTCCCAAACACAAAGAAGGACCAACTTAGTAGCTTATTGTTTTCACGTTTCTACCTACTTAGTAGCTTATTGGTTTTTTTTTTGTTAATTTTTTTTTTATTTTGAGAATGTTCATTGGTGTTGCTCAAAGGAGGATTTGAATCATGAAAGAAATTGGGAAAACTAAAATGGGTGTTGGGATCATTGCCTATTACAATTTGATGAAAGAAAGTTTGTCAGGTAAAAGACCAACTTCGACTTTTCTCGTCAACCAAATGAAAAACGCTAAACATATAGATATCAGGAGAGGAGAGGAGAACATTGATTTATTTCCCAAACACAAAGAAGGGCCAACTTAGTAGCTTATTGTTTTCACGTTTCTACCTACTTAGTAGCTTATTGGTTTTTTTTTTTTTTGTTAGTTTTTTTTTATATTGAGAATGTTCATTGGTGTTGCTCAAAGGAGGATTTGAATCGTGAAATAAATTGGGAAAACTAAAATGAGTGTTGGGATCATTGCCTATTACAATTTGATGAAAGAAAGTTTGTCAGGTAAAAGACCAACTTTGACTTTTCTCGTCAACCAAATGAAAAATGCTAAACATATAGATATCAGGAGAGGAGAGGAGAACATTGATTTATTTCCCAAACACAAAGAAGGGCCAACTTAGTAGCTTATTGTTTTCACGTTTCTACCTACTTAGTAGCTTATTGGTTTTTTTTTTTTTGTTAGTTTTTTTTTATATTGAGAATGTTCATTGCTGTTGCTCAAAGGAGGATTTGAATCGTGAAAGAATTGGGAAAACTAAAATGAGTGTTGGGATCATTGCCTATTACAATTTGATGAAAGAAAGTTTGTCAGGTAAAAGACCAACTTTGACTTTTCTCGTCAACCAAATGAAAAATGCTAAACATATAGATATCAGGAGAGGAGAGGAGAGGAGAACATTGATTTATTTCCCAAACACAAAGAAGGGCCAACTTAGTAGCTTATTGTTTTCACGTTTCTACCAATTTTGTAGCTTATTGGTTTTTTTTTTGTTAGTTTTTTTTTATATTGAGAATGTTCACTGGTGTTGCTCAAAGGAGGATTTGAATCGTGAAAGAAATTGGGAAAACTAAAATGAGTGTTGGGATCATTGCCTATTACAATTTGATGAAAGAAAGTTTGTCAGGTAAAAGACCAACTTTGAATTTTCTCGTCAACCAAATGAAAAATGCTAAACATATGGATATCAGGAGAGGTGAGGAGAGGAGAACATTGATTTATTTCCCAAACACAAAGAAGGGCCAACTTAGTAGCTTATTGTTTTCACGTTTCTACCTACTTAGTAGCTTATTGGGTTTTTTTTTGTTAGTTTTTTTATATTGAGAATGTTCATTGGTGTTGCTCAAAGGAGGATTTGAATCGTGAAAGAAATTGGGAAAACTAAAATGAGTGTTGGGATCATTGCCTATTACAATTTGATGAAAGAAAGTTTGTCAGGTAAAAGACCAACTTTGACTTTTCTCGTCAACCAAATGAAAAATGCTAAACATATAGATATCAGGAGAGGAGAGGATAGGAGAACATTGATTTATTTCCCAAACACAAAGAAGGGCCAACTTAGTAGCTTATTTTTTTCACGTTTCTACCTACTTAGTAGCTTATTGGTTTTTTTTTTTTTGTTAGTTTTTTTTTATATTGAGAATGTTCATTGGTGTTGCTCAAAGGAGGATTTGAATCGTGAAAGAAATTCGGAAATCTAAAATGAGTGTTGGGATCATTGCCTATTACAATTTGATGAAAGAAAGTTTGTCAGGTAAAAGACCAACTTTGACTTTTCTCGTCAACCAAATGAAAAATGCTAAACATTTAGATATCAGGAGAGGAGAGGAGAGGAGAGGAGAACATTGATTTATTTCCCAAACACAAAGAAGGGCCAACTTAGTAGCTTATTGTTTTCACGTTTCTACCTACTTAGTAGCTTATTGGTTTTTTTTTTTGTTAGTTTTTTTTTTATATTGAGAATGTTCATTGGTGTTGCTCAAAGGAGGATTTGAATCGTGAAAGAAATTGGGAAAACTAAAATGAGTGTTGGGATCATTGCCTATTACAATTTGATGAAAGAAAGTTTGTCAGGTAAAAGACCAACTTTGACTTTTCTCGTCAACCAAATGAAAAATGCTAAACATATAGATATCAGGAGAGGAGAGGAGAACATTGATTTATTTCCCAAACACAAAGAAGGGCCAACTTAGTAGCTTATTGTTTTCTCGTTTCTACCTACTTAGTAGCTTATTGGTTTTTTTTTTGTTAGTTTTTTTTTATATTGAGAATGTTCATTGGTGTTGCTCAAAGGAGGATTTGAATCGTGAAAGAAATTGGGAAAACTAAAATGAGTGTTGGGATCATTGCCTATTACAATTTGATGAAAGAAAGTTTGTCAGGTAAAAGACCAACTTTGACTTTTCTCGTCAACCAAATGAAAAATGCTAAACATATAAATATCAGGAGACGATAGGAGAGGAGAACATTGATTTATTTCCCAAACTCTATCCGATATACAGCCGCATGTGAACAAGTGAGTTGTAGATTCATCTGCAGAATTGCATAGCGCGCAGCTTTTATTTTGAACATACACATGTCGTTTTCTAATTTGTCAATGGTTGGTAAGCTATCCATCTCGGCTCTACATACCATAATGTTACATTTAGATGGAACCCAAGCCACCCATTTCATAACAAAATGATTACAAACCTGATCGTTCCCCCGTAAAACTTTCTTCACAGACTACACGGAAAACATCTTCGAGTCACCCCCATGCCATTCCCATTTCTCCGCGACCTCCGATAGCCTAATCTCGGTCAAAACCTGCAGAAGCTGCTGCCACTCTTGCTGTTGCAGAACAGATGTGACTTTTACACCCCAATCCGCTTGAAAAACAACCTGTTGCTCCCTTTTTACCACCTGATCCTCAACCAAGCACAATTTATTAGGTTCCAAGCAATACAAATTAGGCCACTTGTATCTCAGCGCCTCGTTTCCTAACCAGATATCTGTCCAAAACCGAACTGCGTTTCCTTTCACCACCTTCGGCTTAATCAAATAGTGCATGAATGACCCATTCGCCTTTTAAGTTCTCGCCCACTTTAATTATACTTTTCCAACACCCCATATTATTATTATTATCAAACTAAGCCCAGCAGCAAAAACCACACATTAGAAAGGCACGAGTTTAGACACGTTTAGTTGAAAGAAGCAATGCAGGGTGACCAACATAATTTCCCGCAAAATAGATCAAATGGGCTTGTTTTGGTCAAAATGTTGACCTATATCCATTATGGGATTGCCCGAGAAATTTCGAAATGATCGACAGGATAGATAAATATAACAAGATCATGTATAACCCTGGTATAAACATGGGTGCGTGCATCTTACTTCCCTGATGATACTACACTGATGTAAAAGGACATAAATGCCCCGAGGGTTATAGAAGAAGATTCGACAGATATTGATGCATTGCTGAGATATGATGCCGAAGATGAAGAAGACGAGGTTAGCAGAACAAGGACAGATGGAGATGACACAAATGATAGATCTGATTCTTGCTCTTTGAGACCAACAAACAAGTGGGTCAGGTCAACATCGTCTCACCGGGTAGTTGAGGAAAGCATGAGAAGATGAAAAAAATGGTGAAGTGAATTGTGCCTGGTGGTAAGCCAAAATGAATACAGTTGATGTTCTTGATGAAGAGTTAAATACCTCAAGTCTCTCCTGCTCTAATAAGAATAGGTGGTTTGAATGTTTTTCTGTTACACCCAACAATAAGATTAGACATTACTATGAATAATTTTAGATAATGACTCGCAACCCGTTCAAAACTCTCAAAGCTAAGTAAAAAACATGTATAAAAAAGGTCCATCAGTACCTGTCGGCATCATCCAAATTTCTAAGCTGTTGTTTTTCATCTTCAGTAAATCAAGTGCAACCTGGACATCAACAAGAAAGATTATTATTATTTTTAGTCAAACTCATTTTATCATAAAGCAGGCTAATGAAAGATGGCAAACTATTGGAACTTATTAATACCATGCATCCATAGTAACAACAACATTAATACACCTTTCTCCTAGAAATAAAAGTTGGCTTTTATTTTTAAGATGTCATGAGGTTGCCTTTGAACATCAAACAAACAAAAATTGTTTGGATGGTATAATGTATATAACAGAAATTTCCAGGTGATTAAGCTTTTAGTTAATTGTTGGCAAGCAGTAAGCACTGCTGCTCCTAAATTTGCTCACAAAGGGTCATGACATCTACTAAAGTAAGCTTTATATTTTTACATAGTATCAAGTTCATCACCAATATGTAGCTTCATGGTCAATTAGAAAACACGCAGCTCCGTGGTTCTTTTTGATTTATTCTATAAAGACTTGAATCTAGCAACCCAGGTCTAAACGTATTTGGTTAAAAAAAATAGATTATTGCACTAACAATAAGTAACCTTTTGACCCGTTACCCAACCCAATCACATAGCGACATATACTACAAGTCTTATTGACACATACCATCAATAATACAGTGATCACAACTCAATGTGACGGACATGTCTGATGCAAACATGAACTCTCCACCTGCTGAACGAGGAATAACCCACTTCTCAGCTGCACATAGCTAATTTAATTAAGTGTTATCGTTAGGTTGATAATTAGAAATAAATTTTATTGCAAACAGGATTTAAAAATGAGCTAATTCATCTACTAACCATATCCAACTGCTAGAAGGCCAGCCTAGGGTGGATTTATGATGGCACAGTACTGAATTATGTTTGAAGAGGGTGCTAATCGTTTAACAAAAAAGTGGGAACCATTCAGGCCTCATAATCAGCTGGTTTCAAGATGTTTTCTCTAGCTTTGTTGGCTAATATCATTAGATCCTCTGAAATTGCAAACAAGCCCTTCTTATCAGCAGCATCTTGCACAGTTACAAATTATAAACTCAATTATATATTTATAATAAGAGTAAGTTACAAACATAAAGATATAATAACAGAGGTGGCAATTTGACCGAATCATATGCAATCTTACTTTTTTACTGCTTTGAGGATGACTTTATGCAATTAACTTATCTCTAGGGTGATACCCACCAACCTCCAATTGTTCTATACCTACAAAACCCAAAACGTATGTAGAATTGATCAGCTATAAATTTGATAGTTCTAACAACCACCAAAAAAAAAAATCAATCCAGTCAGGGCATTAAACTTCTATGTCTTTTCAAAAAAGCTATTTATCAAAGCCACAAATGAATAAAACCAACATATGATGAGATCAAATCATACCACTTTGAGAAGAAGGCACAGGATTTGTAGTTTCCGGATGTCAGATAGCATATGGGACCATACATCACTAATCGGCTCTAGTACGCCAGCCGTCAAAGCCTTCATCATAAAAAAATTCAGTGAATTCTAACAAACCACAGAACAAAACACACCTAATTCATAGCCAATCTACAATAAAAAATAGTGTTTTTTTATTAAACAAAAACGCAAAATCAACAACAAATATGTTTAACATAACACCTCGTCGCGTTTCACCTCCGTTTCTATCTTCTCCGTCTCCGGTGCCGCCATTGTCATCTCTGATCAAACGACTGGAATCTTATTGGCCGAAATCAGATTTGTGGTTACTGAAACCCTAAGTTTTGAAAACGGGATGTGTGATTATACATTATAACATAACCTCCCATTCTTTCAATTAAGGGGAAACAAAGAGACGTATGTTTGATTAAAATCCAAAGGAGAATTCGATTGGTTAAGAGCAATTTAGCTTCTCAAGTGAGAATCGCCGATGATTTAATTTCTCCCACCATTAAATCATGGGTTTCAGTTGATCATCAAAAATTTAATTGAAGACGATTTCAATTCTATAACCGATTATTTCATTATTCGGTAAATGATGTTTGTGAGGGCAAGAATGGGAAAAGTGGGTAATATTGTAAAAGTGTGTTGATATCTTAGAAAATAAGGTGGGTGAAATGTCTATATTAACCCTTTAAGTGTCTTAATTGCCACAAACATCCACATAATACCCTTAAATTTCTTGCTTAAATGTCTTGTACATGTTGCTTGTTAAGTTGTACGAAAATGAAAATTACCAAAGGGGCCATCACTCCTCCTTTATAATGTATATTATAGATTATAGATTATAGATTATAGAATTATAGATTATAGATTATAGAATTATAGATTATAGATTATAGATTATAGATAATTGGTTAAGTATTTTATACCTAAAAGAGAAATTGATATGAGATTTTATAATTAAAATGTAATTGTTTCATGTACATTTGTGTTTTTTGTTATTAAATTTCAATTTTAATATATTAATTTCCAAAAAAATTGAAAAATAGAAAATTTTGGGTTATACAGGTCGTGTTCGAGTTCAAATGCATGACATAGTTTTTGAATTCGGCTTTGTGTAAAATTTTCGGTTTTGTGTCTAAGAGTAGACTCGCCGCAATTCTAGTGGCTACAATAAAAGTAGTACAATTTAATGGAAGAAAATGAAGTTCGAAATGTTTAATATTTTTTGTAGATATCAAAGTAGGGCGGCTAGTTTTCAACCATCATCATCAGTCATCACCTCAATTAAACTCCGTCTGCGCATTTACAGTCTGACAATGGGAAACGAAGAGACGGCCTATACCAATGCAAAGGTAATGATTATGCAGCGAACCTATCATGGTCATTATTTATGATTTTTTTTTATGACACTGTATGCATTTTACTTGGTTATCTACCTATATGTGATAGCTACCTTCAACATTTTGGGTGGGATTGAAACCGAAAACCGGAGACTAATGGCTGCCATCGGCATTGACCTGGGAACCACATATTCGTGTGTTGCAGTTTGGAAAGATGACCGAATAGAGATCATAACCAACGACCACGGAAACCGAACAACTCCATCATGTGTTGCTTTCACTGATGCCGAACGTCTCATTGGTGATGGTGCCATGAATCAGATCACTATGAACCCTTCTAATACTGTTTACGGTTAGTCTACATGTTAAACTTCATGCACTCACTCACAAAAATTGCTTATTTGCCATGGGAAAAGCTTGCTTTATTCAATACCTACTGGAAAAGTTTGGGATGAATATTCGGGTATAGAGCTGGGTATGAGATTTGTTTTAGCAATTTCATGGTTATGGGATGGGATGGGTATGACATTACATTATATATGCCTAATTGATTATCCGAAACCATGCACCTCTTTACCCTAACACCATGCCTGAAAATTTTAATTTTTACTTACCATTGTCTTATAATCCTTTATATAGTATATTTAATATATGAAAAGTATTTTTTTATTTCAAAATATGTATTTTATGATATTATGCTATGGAGTATGAAGTTAAGTATTTGTATCTTATAATCATGAGATTTACATGTTTTAGATATTTCAAACATTTTATTTACATAAAGAGATGTATGTAATTTATTATATTTGTTAAGAACATATAATAAGAGTTTTTTGATAAAATGGTAGATTTTTCCAAACATTTTGTGCCTTTGGTAGGTGTCAGAGCCCGATTTAGAAAAATAGGAGTTCCGCAATCTTAGATTGCGGAATTGGTGAGGTGTACAGCTGACTTGGCAAGGGCTGATGAGGTGTACAAGAGTGGTGGTGTTTGGCTGTGACGTGGAACGATGACTAGGCCAATTCCGCAATCTAAGATTGCGGAACTTGGATAAATAATTATTGAAGGAAATCTTGCAATCTAAGATTGCGGGATTACATCATTCTTGCATTTTTATTGGATAAAAACTCCCTCATTGGATAAAAACTCGATCTTAGACTAAAAAAGTTGCAAGTTGACTCTCATATTCTGGTTAAGATCAACTCCTAAATGTATATAGATGAAAAATTAAAGATTCCTTAATACACAAAAGAATCGATTACTTATAATCATAAAATAAATAAAAACTATAAACTTGATAAATGAAGCCTTGGAACATGAATATTCTCGTCTAAAGAATGCTTACTCTGCTTCTGAAATGTTATAGTTTTTGTGATAATTATCGAGATAATTAATGATCTTCCTAAACAATTTTTTTTCAAAGTGTTTGTTTATAGAGATTTCTAAGTGATTAGAAAAGGGTATATGTTTGTATCAAACTTGCCATACTCTTAAATCCACTTTCGTGCTTCAAGAATGCCTAACATTAATTAAAGATAAAGTGGCTAAGGATTTGAAGTTTTAGACTTGTTGAACTTAAGATGGAAGAAAAATGACCAAACAAGAATGATGTAATCCCGCAATCTTAGATTGCAAGATTTCCTTAAATAATTATTTATCCAAGTTCCGCAATCTTAGATTGCGGAATTGGCCTAGTCATCGTTCCACGTCACAGCCAAACACCACCACTCTTGTACACCTCATCAGCCCTTGCCAAGTCAGCTGTACACCTCACCAATTCCGCAATCTAAGATTGCGGAACTCCTATTTTTCTAAAATGGGCTCTGACACATACCAAAGGCACAAAACTTTGATAAAAATCCACCATTTTATCAAAAAACTCCATATAATAATGTGTAATTATTCAAATAAAATGGCCATGTATCAATGTAATACTTTGCTTAAAGGGTGACAACCTCATAACGATGGACGGTCCCAACTTGTTCCAACACCTTGCCTTTAAAAAACCTTAAATTTTCAAGGCTCTCTGATTTTTTATGTAAAATGTACGACTTAAAGATCGAGTTGGTATCGTTCCACATAAGTCTGCATGTTTCAATTGCAAAGTTCTTGAAGCTTACCAACCATGTTGAGGGATGGCCTTCTCATCTGTTTTCTATAAGTGCAGCCCTTACAAATTAGTAATGATTTGATAATTATATTGTACCTGGTTTTGTGTAACACTGATTGGAAACGCTCTATTAGTGGACATATTGATCTTAGATATAATCGCACATGATTTAGATCGCTTGATGAAAGTTGGAACATGCCCCATTATCAAATATATATTAAGGCATAGCCATCTTCCATCAATTCACCCGCACTTATTAGAATGTAACCAAGTGATTTGACCAACCCGAAAGAACCGCTTGACTAACAACTCATTATTCTAGACTTCCTACAGAAACATACTATTGAATTGTTCTTCAAAACTGCATATGTTTTTCTTTGGTGTTTTATATTCTCTCACATGGCTGGCCTGATATATTTTTATTTATTTGTATTTTAGATGCAAAGAGGTTGATAGGCAGGAGATTTAGTGATATCGTGGAGGAAGATGATGTGAAGTTGTGGCCTTTTAAGGTCGTAGGAGGCCCAAAAGACACACCAAAAGTTGTGGTTACCTACAGAGGTCAAGAGAAACAGTTTACTACTGAAGAAATTTCATCAATGGTTCTTGTAAAGATGAAAGAGATTGCAGAGGAATATATTGGTGTAACCGTAAACTCTGCTGTAATCACAGTTCCGGCTTACTTCAATGACCGTCAACGTCAATCAACGAAGGATGCAGCCACCATTGCGGGCCTAAATGTCTTGCGCATGATCAATGAACCAACTGCAGCTGCAATTGCTTATGGCGTGGACAACAAGTCACGAATTGTTGGAGAAAGGAATGTGCTTGTATTTGATCTTGGTGGTGGGACTCTTGATGTCTCTCTTATCTCCATTGGTGAAGGCAGTTCCTTCGAGGTTAAAGCTGTTGCTGGTGACACTCATTTGGGGGGCCATGATATAGATTACAATATTGTGAGTTATTGTGTTGAGGAGTTCAAGAAGAAATGGAACAAGGATATGACCGGAAACCAAAAGGCATTAGGGAGGTTGAAAGCAGCGTGTGAAAAAGCAAAGAGAATTCTTTCATTTGCCACCCAAACATCTATTGAACTCGATGGATTGCATGAAGCTATTGATTTTTCTTTGAAAATTACCAGGGCCAAATTTGAGGATCTAAATATGATATTTTTCACCCAATTTATCAAGAAAGTGGAGACATGTTTAGAATATGCCAAACTGAATAAAAGATGTGTAGATGAGGTGATTCTTGTTGGTGGGTCGACGAGAATACCGAAGGTCCAACGTTTGTTGCAGGAATTCTTTGATGGGAAGGAGCTGTGCAAGAACATTAATCCTGATGAAGCAGTTGCATATGGAGCAGCAGTTATGGCTGCGATGTTATCCGGTGAAAATCCGAAGATCCTAAAGGAGCTTGTGATATTGGATGTTATTCCTTTGGCACTAGGTATTGAGGTACGTGGAGAGGGAATGGATGTTGTTATCCCCCGAAACACTTTCATACCTACGAAGATTACTAAAAATTATGTGACAATAAAAGACAACCAATCTGCTATGAAGATTCCGGTGTACCAAGGTGAACGGACTAGATCGACTGACAACAATTTGTTGGGGCAATTTACAGTTATTGGAATCCCCCCTGCTCCTAAGGGAGACTCAAAAGTTGAGATTTGCTTTGAAATAGATGTTAATGGTATCCTTGTTGTCACATCAAAGGTAGTTCTTAGTGGTAAGACTCAAAGTCTTACTATCGCCAATTATAGAGGTCGATTGTCGAAGCAAGAGATTGAAAAAATGATTAATGATGCGGAGAAGTTTAAAGTTGAGGATCAAGAGTACAAGAGGAAGGTGCATGCATGCAATGGCTTGGAAGACTGCTTATATGTTTTGAAGAAGAAGTTGAAAGGAGATGATAGGACTCCGGAGGTGTTGAAGAACATGAAGTACGCATATGATGAAACAAGTAAATGGCTTGCTGATAACAAAACCGCAACAGGTGATGAAATAGAGGCCAAGAAAGAATACCTGGAATTCGTATCCTCCCTTGCATTTTCAAACTAAATTGCATGCTGGTGTATTTGGATGGTGTTTTGCTGATTTTTGGGCTGGTAACGCATGCTTTTGTGCATGTAATGAATATGACTATGATATGTATCTGTTACTTCAATGCTAAAGTAATTATCATTTTTTAGTCACTGATGCAATGATAAGCGTGGAGGTCATATTTAATATAGCGTTTGTTGACAGTTATTTTAATCTTCTATGTTAGTCTTCTACCCTTTAAAGCAAAGCATCCAAATTTAATTCTCTTGTGGTATATGTTGTACCCGGTTAAAATTCACGAAAGAATTTAACATACAGTTTATAAACCTCATTATGAACTGGTTTTTTGCTGTCTATAACGAAATCTTGCTGCAAATTTGGTGTTTCTTGCCCTTTGAAATCTTTAAATATACATAATCTAGACTTCTAGAGTTCAGAGTATAAGTTTAATCAATATTTGTTAATAAACCTAATGATCTAAACTTCTTGCTGCTTGATATCGCTGCACAAGGCTGTGAACTGAGTACAGTTTCTTTAAATTTGCAGGTATTCATGATAGCAGTTTATCTATTTTATTGTTTATCATATTACAATTATGGTAATATTTCTAAATTATGATACATTTGTTGCTCATAGTTTTTGTTTCATGTTTGGTGTTCAGGGCGGCGTTCATGACCACGTGCTCCTTATTTGACTATCTCCAACGCTAGAGGCGCCCTTAGACGTTCTTAGTTATCACATCATGTGCCACATCATATCCTTACAAATCCTTCAAAACCTTCATTTCATCTTCAACCCTACAAATAACTTTACTCTCATGAATTTCCACCTCATCACCTACCTACTACACACAATATTTTAATAGAAGATTTATTTTTTTATAGTTTGGCCCACCTCATCACTAAAACCAATACAAGCTCCCATGCATAAGTAAGGACTCCATTACTAAGGGTCTCAAAGGGCACAATTGCTCTAATGGTAAGGGCTAAGGACATGATGGTTAAGGATGCATTGGAGAGAGTCTTAGATGTAATTCTTATGTTTCTAAAGCACAATGAAACATTCACATAAACATGTTTGTTTGTCTCCTTGCAAAATTGTTACCTTTTGTGCAATTCTTGGAAGCTTGTTTGTTTATGCAAAATGTAGTTAGAGCATCTACAATGCACTGTCAAATAAAACACTCCAAACCGCCAGGTCAACATGGCACATCATTTCAAGCTATTTGGAACCATAACTCACTTTTTTCCTCCAACCATTTCAAACCTCCACCTCATCACTTACTTTTCTCCTTTTATTTAACCTTTATTGAGATTTATATACTCAATAATTTTATTAAATAAATAATGTTATTTAGTAATTAGAATTAAAAAAAACATAATATGTAATTAAATAAAAAACAATATTAAATAAACTAGATTATATCCTGAAAGCTTTCCGGGATATATAAATCTAATATTAAGTAATAAAATATGTGTTGCGATGTAAAATAGAAATTAATGTATTATAATATGTGAAAATAACAATTTTAATCATGTGAATAACAATGAAAATGTATATTAAAAAGAAGATGTGTGTTTGGATGAGGAGCAAAGCTAGAATCAATCATTGCAGGGCGTGATTGACGAGATGGTCTTGAAGGCGTGACTTTTAAAAAAAAAATGGTTCGAAGCTATTCTGCTCTTGATGAAAATAGAATTCGTAGTTTGAACATAATTAATGACTTGTCTAGACACGATTAATGAATTACTTGAACATATTGTGTTTTTTCCTGTATGAACAAAAACCCACAAAAAGTCGTTTTTTTCGTTTTTTGCAGAGCACTATGGTACTCGTTGGAAAGATAATAAAATGTTCGTTAATTTTGTGTAATTTTTTTCTACAAAAAAATCTCGTACGTAAAAGTTATTAACGTTTAAAATTGTTGGGGAAACATGAGAGAGAAAAAGACTTTGGGATGGAAATAATGAGGAGAGTGCCACGTGGCACACCCAAGGGGGGAGGATGACCTCATTGAGCGCATGTCAACTTTAGTGCTTTCTTTTATTAACTAGGTGAAATCTCGTGTGAAAACACGGGATGAGTATCTTTTTTAAGACAATTATACTCCCCAAAATATAAAAAAACATAAATAGACCAACTGCTATGGTCTGTTTACTAAACACCAAATTAGGAAGTTAATTATCTGTTGCAAGAAAAATTCTGTTCAGTAACGTCTGTTCAACAGCAAAGGGTCTGTTAAGGAGATCTCTCTAAAACAGTTGTTACTACAAACAGTTGTTAATTCAAACAGATATTCCTTCAAACAGATGTTGCTTTAAACAGTTGTTATTAAGCTCTACTCATAATCATCTAAGTTAATGATTAGTTTTTACATATTTGCCCAAAACTACATACAAAATGGAATACTTGTAAAAGAACAAATCCAAATATCTATAAAAAACTGCTTTAATGCCAAGTAACACATTTACAATACCCGAATTAACAAACTACATACACAATACAAACAAACATAAAAGAAGTCTTATAACACACAAACCCTACACAATGATCTTCCTTGTCATTGTGATCGGAACAAAAACACAAACACAATCAAAAGCAGTACGACGACAACAGTTCGTATCTAAACATCATCAACATCAAAAACCATAAAGTTTCTGAACAGGCTCTGGATGTAGTAATGATGGATTGATGTTTTTCTTTGATTGTAAGAATCTTCAAAAAACAACAATTCCAACTTCATTACCAACGGATTGTTGGTAATTCATTTTTCTTTGAGTGTAAGAATCTTTAAGAAGACTGGTGGAAGCACATTTGAACATAATATCATTATGCATATGGCATCGAGAGTTACAATACGAAAATAGTTTTAGGGATATAAACTTGGAAAATGACTATTGGAAATTTCTCTCCTTTTATAGAGTGAATAAATTATCTATCAGTAAAGTTGATTTTCAAGTATAAGTTACATTTCAAGTTAATATAAACTTGGAACTTACTTTTGAGGCCTTTTATAGAGGGAAAGACAATTGAAACACAAAAATACTAAACTGATATTATTAATAAAGTAAGTTCAAAATCGTAATCATTAATTTGGAATTCAAGCCTTTGTTGATTTAAAATAAGAATCTCTTTGACCTATCCTACAGTATTGAAAGATATCATCATTTTGTTATATATACTCTGTTTTATAACATTTGTTGACTTGTCAAACAACTGTTCTCAACAAAGTATAAATGTTTAAAGTATCCTCATTTTATTCAAAATATTGTTTTACCGCATCTCTTATGTTGTTATCAAATTTGTTAAACAACTGTTATAGCATTCAAACTTATTATTACACTTAGTTAATTTTAATAAAGTATATAAGTTAACAAACTACATACAAAATGCGAGGTCTTCTAAAACAAGAAATCCGAATATCTCTAAAAAACTGAATTAATGCCAAGTGACAAATTTACAATAACCGAGTTAACCAACTATATAGCAAATACAAACAAACATTAACGAAGTCTTATAATAAACAAACCCTAGAGAATGTTCTTCTTTCCATTCGTTAAATAGCTCGAGATATACAGTTTCAATATATATCAATCTCATCTCTAAACAGGCATTGGATGTAGTAAACACTTGAATAAGTTTTTCTTTGGTTGTAAGAATTTTCCGAGAACACCAATTCCAACTTTATTACCAACGGATTGTTGGTAGTCCATTTTTCTCACTGTAACAATCTTTCAGAAGACAGGTTGTAGCACATCTTAACGTAATATCATTATGCATATGGATGGAGAGTTATAATATGACAATGCTTCAACCGATAGAAAGTTAAAATACCACTATTGAGATTTCCTAACTATATAAGATGGAGAGTTGGAAAGCTACATGTTTAAAATCTTGATATGTGTACCAACATCTTTTATTATTAGACAATTCAATTTGTTCTTTAAATATCACTACTATATAGTTAAATTACAGAAGCCTTTTCAACTTCATAATTAAAACCTTCATATGTGTAACAAATGTATTCCGATTAATGTTACTCGTTCTTTTCTGGTCCAGTTGTTCAAGAAACTCTAAGTCGTCGGAATACTCTATCTTCTCTCGGAGGAATAATTTTTCAAAACCATTTTCATACGTAACTGTTGCTATTTCAAAATAATGAGAGTATAACCAACTTACAACATGAAGTGACTTAAGCAATTTTTTGTTAACAACAGTTGCTCCAACATTTCCATTAAGAGCATTTCATTTGAATATCGAAATTCATTGTTCTTGCAAATTTCATACATCTGTGTCTGCAAATGTAAATCCATCTGAACTATTGTTTCCCTTGATAATTAGTAGTGATAACATACATTATTTAAATACAAAATATATAAAAAATAAGCCGTAAATTTAAAAACGGAGTTTCAAGGTCGTAATTATTATTTTCCAGTGGCGACAGCTAAAAGTCTATGAGACCCACTCTAGAAATGAAGAATCTAGATTATTTTATTTATAAAATCAGCGTTTATTTATTTTGTATAATATTTATTTTTAATATTAAATAACTAAAAATGTTACCCTTAATTTAGATTTTTAAATTTTTTTTAACTAAACATTAAAAACTATTTAATTTTACAAAAATTAGTTAATAAATGATTTGAGCTTTTTTATTTTTCCTATGATTATTTCTCTTAACTATCCTAGAGTGAAATACAATCGGAACACAAAAATAATTAACTAGTATTTTTAATAATTTGGAACTATTGTTACTATTATAATTAACATTGATGCTACATAAACTTTAAAAAACTAAGTTAAAAATCGTAATAATTAAGTTTGACATTCAACCCTGTGTTGAAATAAAATAATACTCTCTTTGACCCATTCTAAAATATTGAAAAATATCTTCATCTTGTTGTATACTCTATTTTATAAAGACTTTTGATTTGTCAACAGATGTTCTCACACAAACTCTATCATTGTTTAAAGTATCCTCATTTTATTCTGTACACTGTTTACCACATCTGTTGACTTGTCAAAAAATTTGTCAAACAGGTGTTATAGCTAGGGGTGTAAACGAGCCGAGCCGAGCCCGAGCCTGACTGGGCTCGGCTCGGGCTCGTTAAGGTTTTGTGAAGCTCGAGCTCGAGCTCGGTTCGAGCCTACAATCTTGAGCTCGAGCTCGGCTCGCTAGCAAAATCCAAAGCTCGAGCTCGGCTCGGCTCGAGGTGATTTGAGAATCTCAAACGAGCTCAAAAGCTCGGCTCAAGCTCGCAAAAGCTCGGCTCAAGCTCGCAAAAGCTCGGCTATAACTTAGGCTCGCGAGCCCACTCGTTAAGGCTATAACTTAGGCTCAGCTATAACTTAGGGCTCTTGCTCGTTAAGGCTAGATTAGGCTTGCGAGCCCAATCGAGCTTTGTATCTAGGGCTCGAGCTCGGGCTCGATAACTAAACGAGCCATATTTCAGGCTCGGGCTCGGGCTCGTTAAGGCTCGGCTTGTTCGATCTTTTTACCGAGCCGATCCCGAGCGGATCCCGAGCCGCTACGTGTCATTTACACCCCTAGTTATAGCATTCATACTTATTGTTGCAATTACATAACTTCAATAAAATATTCAACTTAACAGACTGCATACAAAATAGAAGTCTTTTAAAAGAACAAATCCAAATATGTGTAAAAAACTGCATTAATATCAACTAACAAATTTACAATATTCGAGTTAACAAACTACATACAAAATACAAGCAAACATAAAATAAGTCTTCTATCAAACAAATTAACCCTAGAGAATGATCTTCCTTGCCATTGTCATCGGAACAAAAACACAAACAAACAAAGTGCGATATTCAACTTCTGAGGCACTTACATTAAATATAATCACAACAATATCGACAACCCTTCCTTACCATTCCTTATATAGATCGAGACATATGGTTTCTCTAAATATCAAAATCCTCTCTAACAAGAATCTGGATGTAGCAAACAATGGAATTAGTTTTTCGTTAGTTGTAAAAATCTTCCGAGAACACCAATTCCAACGTTTTTACCAACGAATTCTTGGTAATCCATGTTTGTTTGACTATAAGAATCTTTAAGAACAATGGTGGAACGGAATTTGAAGGAAACATCATTATGCATGTGGCATAGAGAGTTGGAAATTGAAAATCCTTCAAGGTATAAAAAGTTGAAAAACGACTGTTGGGATTTCCTCATCTTATATAGAGTAAAAAAAATGACTGTTGCGATTTCCTCATGTTATATAGAGTGAAACACAATTGGAACACAAAAATAATAAGATATTTTTTTTAATGATTGGAAATTATTGTTACTATTATAATTAACATTCATCCTATATAAACTTTAATAAACTAATTTTCAAAATCGTAACCATTAAGCTGTATCTCTGTTTTATAACATCTGTTGACAAGACTTGTCAACAGATGTTGTCACACAAAGTCTATCAGTTTTTAAAGTATCCTCATTATATTTTAAATCCAGCTTTACAACATCTGTTATCTATTGACAATTTCCAATCACACCTGACTATAAGGAACATATCTTTAAAACATCTGTTGAGTTATGAACAGACATTAAAACACAACTTTTGGACATGTCAGCATCACTTTTGTATACGTTAGCCGCAATTTTTCATATACAAAACCCCTCTTACACCTAACCAGATATTCCACTATCTTCTTGTATTCAAAATACAGAAAAACACTTCATTATCAATTACGACCTATATCCATTCAACTACGAAAATTTGAATTTCCTATCTTATTCGATTGTAAATTTACAAATCGAATTTTCTCTGCCGACCTAAAACGAATTCACTACATTTCTCCAGGCATAAAGAAATAAGTATCTCTTTAACCAAGACTACAATATTGAAAGGTATCATCATTTGACGATATATATTATTATTAAAACTTATAATAATGTTACTATTCTCATGTTTAAACTTTTTAAGCATTTGCATGAAGGTTACTCAATTTAAGTAATATTTTGAAGAAAATAAATCAATTAATTACATATTGTGGGGTTCCTGCCCTAGGAGGTCACAGGTTCGAATCCCACTCAGAGTAGGGTTATTTTAAAATGAGGGGCTGGACCTTAGGGGGGGCCCGGGGACCGGACCTGAAAGGTGCGGGGCTTCGTTATGGGTGTGTACCGTCGACCGTTCAAAAAAAACATTAATTACATATAAATCACTTGACTACTTATTATTTGCCACTCAACCCTCTTAATGTAGAAAATCGTAACCACGCTTCCCTATTTTAATTTAAAACTTTCCCTCTTAGAGCATTCACATCCCGTGCAACAAACTGTGTGAGAGGCTCCCTCAAATTATATGGGGTGAGTGTGAGTTGTTGTGAGTGGAGGAGAGAGAAAATATTTGGTGAAAGCACTGTTCACTCCTATATTAGAAAAATACTGTTCACCCCTATATATATTTTAATATTTTTGTAAGTGGTTGTGAGTGAGGAGAGATAAAAAATAATGATAAAAGTATGAAAAAGTATTATTATTGTAATTAGGAGAGAGAAGATTTAGGGGTGAAGTAGTGATTTTTAGGGAAATTTAATGGAGGTGATTTGATGGACGGGCTGTGAATGCTCTTAAAAATTCAAAAGTTAGGGGCTTAACACATGCTTTTAAGAATTTTATTATTATTTATTTATCTAGATGAGATCATGGTACGGACTAACTCTATAGAAAAATTAAAAATTGATGTTCTAAAAATAACTGTCATACAATACAATTTTCCAATTAAAAATAACCATGTGGAAAATAAATAAACTAAGTTTCAAAATCGTAATCATTATATTTGGACTTCGAGACTCTATTTAAAAGAAATAGGTATCTCTTTAACCAAGACTACAGTATTGAAAGGTATCCTCATTTGACGATATCTATTATTATTAAACTTAATGTTGATGCACTTTCTGTGGACGTCACTGTCGAATAGACTAGGGTTGAGTCTTTGTATTGTGTTACATGAGATTGTGGTGATCCATAAGGGCATTTTATGGATCTGATGCATTTGTAAGTATATAGGACAATACACAAAGTTTACGTTCGACCCAAGGTAAACGGCGAATGTGGAAACATTCCACATTCGACCTATACAATGGGGCGAAGGTGGACTTTGGTCCACATTCGACCTTTACAAAGGGGCGAATGTGGAAACGTTCCACATTCGTCCAAAGCAAAGGGGCGAAGGTGGAAATTGATGTTGGACTATAAATAGCAATCTCATGTGTTGGTTTTCATTTGAAGATTTGAGTTTGTGCTTTGAATGCTCTCAAGGGGGAGGTCATGCCCGACCTCCCCCGGCCCCGAGATAGATGTTTATCCTACTGATGACAATGTCTGTAACCGTTTCTGTAGTAATACGAATCTGTGATGACTTTGTTATCGTTATTTCTGTCTCGTCTCGAATCTCCCGTCTGAAACCGAGTTGTTTATGTGTATTCGATCCACGAATTCGGTTCCTAACCGAATTCACAACTGGTATCAGAGCCGTGGTACCGATTTGAACGATCTAACAGTCGTTTGAATCAATCACAGCTCGTTTTTCCTGTTTTCAGACGTTAAAATCAGATTTTGAATGAAAGGTTGAAACCCTAGATTCTTAATTGAACCCGAAATCATGTGATTTCTCCATGTTTTTGTGAATTCGAGGGTTAGGTTTTCATTTCCGCACCTTTCTAAACAAGTTTCATCATCAAATTCAAAGAATTAGAGTGATTATGGACTGATTTGAAGAAAATATTGAACAAGAACACGGCTGTTCTGCACATTCGCCCCTTTCAGAAAAACGGGAGGGCGAATGTAGAATTCACCTGGGCGAATGTAGCATTTGTAGGACGAACGTGGAGATGTTTAGGGCGAACCTGGAATTTTGTTATGTCGATTTTCACTTTCGGGTGTTAGTTTCCACCTTCGGGCCATCGGGGGTGCGAAAGTGGAATTGGGAGATACGAAGGTAAGTATTTTTGGGCGAAAGTGAAAATTATCTGGTGTTTTCTACATTCGGGTCCCTATTTTGGGAGAAAGTGAAGTTCCCAAGGGCGAATGTAGAATTTAGGGGTAAAAAAATTTAGAAATGGCATTTTTGAAGATTTTCGGAAGAATGGTGATGAGGTTTACCCAAATTGTTGAAGAATTGATGATGATGAAACGTTTTATTGTGGGGTAGTCATGAGAATCAACAGTATGATAATCAGATTCAAATGACTATTATGGGCCAGAAAATAGACAGATTTTATTCCGCATGATGAGAACAGTCCACCAAGTTCCAGTATGTTTGAAGGAACTTGTTCTAAAGAGTTGTTATGAAGAAGGAAATCAAGTTTGAGATTTCAATGGTCTGAAAGTAATGAGGTATCCTAGTAGGAGTCATGTGGCACGTAGGTTCAACGAAAGTTTCAAGATCACAGTCCTGAAGAATTTCAAGAGCTATTGGTAGTTCCCACTAAAAACTTCTGATTGCTTGATCCACTCGTCTACGGCTTGTATTCTGTCGAACAGATGAAGTTACTCAAGAACATGATTGATTGATTATACGGGATCTCAGAGAAACTTGGTGAAGCATCAGTCAAGGGGGAGATTGTTGATGTAACCATGTGTCTGATACTTCAACAATAACTGACTGAAGATGCTAGGAATTTTCTCTGTCTTTCAAAGAGAAGAATGTGTTAATGCAATCACAATCAACACAGATGAAGAATTTCATAGAAATACTGGTGTTCGAGTGGATTGTTTTGCACATAGTCACATTTGAGATGTTTAATTGGGTACTGACAGTTAGACTTCTCCAGTTGGTGTGAAGGGTGATGCAAAGGTTAAGTGCAGATATGAGATGTAAATTAGTGGTGGTACCTACATGTTACATTGAATATCTGATCGGTCAGTGTGGAATCCTTCTAGTAGGGGTCTTATCAGGCTAGTTGGATTGCGCGTGATGTACTTGGTCAAGATGACATTCCTGGGTACTGATGCTACGAGACTGCAGTGCATTACATTGTCGACTTCACATTGGTGTAACTAGGTGATCTGGTTGTAATTCAGCGACCGGCTGAATTCGCAAATGATATACGTGGTCTAGCTGACTTCCTGCGTATTGATGCTGAGGGTCCGTAGTGCATTACTTGGTCGGTTCACGAAGGATATTGTATTTCTAACTCAATGCAATAGTGCATGTATTGAGGGGGAGACCTGTGATTCTGACTGTTGATGTGCAAGAGATTTGTGGATTCGCCAGCAACGTCCAAGGGGGAGACTGTTGATGCACTTTCTGTGGACTTCACTGTCGAATAGACTAGGGTTGAGTCTTTGTATTGTGTTACATGAGATTGTGGTGATCCATAAGGGCATTTTATGGATCTGATGCATTTGTAAGTATATAGGACAATACACAAAGTTTACGTTCGACCCAAGGTAAACGGCGAATGTGGAAACATTCCACATTCGACCTATACAATGGGGCGAAGGTGGACTTTGGTCCACATTCGACCTTTACAAAGGGGCGAATGTGGAAACATTCCACATTCGTCCAAAGCAAAGGGGTGAAGGTGGAAATTGATGTTGGACTTTAAATAGCAATCTCATGTGTTGGTTTTCATTTGAAGATTTGAGTTTGTGCTTTGAATGCTCTCAAGGGGGAGGTCATGCCCGACCTCCCCCGGCCCCGAGATAGATGTTTATCCTACTGATGACAGTGTCTGTAACCGTTTCTGTAGTAATACGAATCTGTGATGACTTTGTTATCGTTAATTTCTGTCTCGTCTCGAATCTCCCGTCTGAAACCGAGTTGTTTATGTGTATTCGATCCACGAATTCGGTTCCTAACCGAATTCACACTTAATAATAATATTAATATTCTCATGTTTAAACTTTTTAAAATTTGCATAAAGCTTACTCAATGGAAGTAACATTTTGAAGAAAATAAATCAATTAATTACATAAAAATCACTTGACTAATTATTCGTTGAGACTCAACCCTCTTAATGTAGAAAATCGTAACCACGCTTCTATGTTAATTTAAAACTTTCCATCTTAAAAGTTCAAACTTAAGGGCTTAATACATGCTTTTAAAAATTTTATTATTATTTATTTATCTAGTGGAGATCATGGTACGAACAAACTCTATATAAAATTAAAAACTGATTTTATAGAGGGTTGTATTACTTGTAAATCAAGACATCTGTTTTACAACATCTGTTGACTTGTCAATAGATGTTCTAAAAACAACTGTCATAAAATACAATTTTCCAATTAAAAATAACCATGTGGTAAATAAATAAACTATGTTTCAAAATCGTAATCATTAAATTTCCAATTAGAAATTACCACGTTCAACTGAGATTTTTGTCAGATTTTTTTTATCAACATTTGATCATATTTTTAATATATTTTAAGATAAAATAACCATTAATTTCAGCAAAGCCTTCAATTTAATCTAACTCCATTTACAAACATGTGTTTACCTTCAACAGACGTTGATGTATACTCTATTTTATAACATCTGTTGACAAGACTTGTCAATAGATGTTGTCACACCAAGTCTATCAGTTTTTAAAGTATCCTTATTGTATTTTAAATCCAGCTTTACAACATCTGTTGATTTGTCAATAGATGTTCATAAACAACTGTTATCTATTGACAGTTTCCAATCACACCTGACTATAGGAACAGATCTTTACAACATCTGTTGACTTATGAACAGACATTAAAACACAACTTATGAACATGTCAGCATCACTTTTGTATACGTTAGCCGCATTTTTTTCATATACAAAACCCCTCTTACATCCAACCAGATATTCCACTCTCTTATTGTATTCAAAATACAGAAAAACACTTCACTATCAATTACGACCTAAATTTACGCCCCACTTACGGTGTGCGCATATAATGCATATATGTGTGGCCCTCGGGGGGCAAAAGTAAAGTTGCACTAGTTTTAACGTTATTTTACTAATTTTGTGAAAATAATGTTGAAAACGATAGACGGTTAATCATGCATCATGTGGTGGCGTTGATAGCCAAGAGACAAAGGGGTACATGCACTGATCGGGTTTGTCACGATTGCTAAGTGTTATGTGCCTTATGTTCAAGGCTTGATACCAAACCACATCGAGCTGGGGGACTCACTGGAAGCAGCCTCTCTATTCTTAGGGGTAGAGGTAAGGCTGTCTACATCTTACCCTCCTCAGACCCTACCTTAGCTTTGCTATAGGTGGGATTAACTGAGTATGATGATGATGATGATGATTCGATTGTAAATTTACAAATCGAATTTTCTCTACCGACCTAAAACGAATTCACTACATTTCTCCAGGCTCAAAGAAATAAGTATCTCTTTAACCAAGACTACAATATTGAAAGGTATCCTCATTTGACGATATATATTATTATTAAAACTTATAATATTACTATTCTCATGTTTAAACTTTTTAAGCATTTGCATGAAGGTTACTCATTGTAAGTAATATTTTGAATAAAATAAATCAATTAATTACATATTGTGGGGTTCCTGCCCTAGGAGGTCACAGGTTCGAATCCCACTCAGAGTAGGGTTATTTTAAAATGTGGGGCTGGACCTTAGGGGGGCCCGGGGACCGGACCTGAAAGGTGCGGGGCTTCGTTATGGGTGTGTACCGTCGATCGTTAAAAAAAATTAATTACATAAAACTCACTTGACTAATTATTCTTTGACACTCAACCCTCTTAATGTAGAAAATCGTAACCACGCTTCCCTATGTTAATTTAAAACTTTCCATTTTAAAAGTTCAAAAGTAAGGGCTTAATAGATGCTTTTAAAAATTTTATTATTATTTATTTATCTAGTGGAGATCATGGTACGAACAAACTCTATATAAAATTAAAAACTGATTTTATAGAGGGTTGTATTACTTGTGAATCAAGACATCTATTTTACAACATCTGTTGACTTGTCAACAGATGTTCTAAAAACAACTGTCATAAAATACAATTTTCCAATTACAAATAACCATGTGGAAAATAAATAAACTAAGTTTCAAAATCGTAATCATTAAATTTCCAATTAGAAATTACCACGTTCAACTGAGATTTTTGTCAGATTTTTTTATCAACATTTGATCATATTTTTAACAGATTTTAAGATAAAATAACCAACTATTTCCGCAAAGCCTTCAATTTAATTTAACTCCATTTACAAACATGTGTTGACTGTCAACAGACGTTGCAAAAAACTACCATGCCAATGAAACCAATTATTGAATTCCCATAATTTTACTGAAAACATCCGAGTTAACAAACACACAAGATACAAAATAAAGCCAAAAAATCACAAAACAAAACTGTTTACAAAAATAGAAGATAAAAGTTTTCTAAAAAAACAATTGCGGATATCGCTACAAATGTGAACTAATGCTAGCTAATCTTGCAGAAAACTTGCAACTAATCATGCTAATACATACAAGTCAACTTTCATTATAACATGTAGAGAATCTTGCCTCCCACTCTTGAATAGATGGACCCATATTTGTTTCCGTATACACCCATCAGTCTTCAAGAGATACTCTTGCAAAAAACTACCACCCTTGAACCGTTGGTAATGATCCAAATAATATTTCTTTGATTATAAGAATCTTCTAAAGATCAACTTTCAAAGATCAACATACTCAAGGTGCTTCCTCACATACTCTGCTTGCTAATGCAACAGACAAAAATTTTAACAATTATGCTTCAACTACACATCTTGAAAACAAACTCAAGAAATAAGAAGTCAACCAACATACATCTTGACCAGTACAATAGTGGGTACAAAAAACACAGCAGTAAACGGGGACGGTTTTCTCAAAAGATAAGGTTTATGACTTAAAACCATAATCGCAATTAATGTCTTGCCTGACACAATCTTCGAAAACACTAGAGTATTCTCCTTGATTGCTTGAGCTAACGCCTCTAGCAGGTAACCGTAAAATATTCACAAAAAAGTGTACATCAAGCAACACTCAAATTAATAAAGCACATAAGTTGCACAGACAAAAACTTCCACGATTATTGCACAAAGATAAATTTTATTTTTATTATTATGACCGATTAAAATTTCGTTACCTGATGCTAGAATCCTTCGACCTGAATGTAAGTTTGAGAGACGCATTCATCAAACGCATAACTTGCCTTGAAAAAACAAAGACATACCTATCGTGAGTATGATGCAGCCATTGTTGAACCGTTGGTAATGACACAAATAATATTTTTCTTGGATTGTAAGAATCGTCCAAAGATCAACATCTTTTTCAACTCCTATAGTCTGCTTGCTAATGGAACAGACAAAAACTTCGACGATTATTTGATGTGCGTGGTTTTAGTATTTAAAAAGATGTCATTTCCTCGGTGCCAAAAGCTTGATGTTTTAATTCCAAAACGGGGGTAAACGACTAATTTTTACTAAACCGGTTTTACAATAATTACTTTAGAAACTAAAACCAACACATAGGCAGAGAACCTGACGTGTATAGTATAGCTTCTAGGGTAAGTATTGAGTATCGTATTCCAGAGTTCACACTTTCCCCTACTCAACCTTTATCATTTAACTGATCGGGTTGTGAAAAGAAAAATAAAACGGCGAGGTTCTTTTAATAAAAATAGTTTTCGAAAAAGGTTTTGGTTTTGTAAAACAAAAGATAAAATAGTAGAGTAGGATAATATGCACATCTTGGGGCCCTCCGTATAAGCAGCTAAGTTTATTATTAAAATTAATAATTTAAGTTAATTAATTGTGAGGAAGACGAGAGGGATCTTGAAGTGTTGACACTTTAATAGAATCTTTACTTTCTTTATCTTTAGTGACACTTTAATATTTATAGGCCTGATAAATATAAAGTTGGTTTGATGATTGATGACTTAATTAACCCAACCCATAACCTCCCTAGATGAATGAAATCCTTAACAAAGGTGGAACATAATCCTAAAGTTGTGCAATCCAAAGATCACCGCTGCACCTGTAGGGGATCCTCCCTTTGCAAAGAAAGCCACTCATTTGCTAAATGAAAACCATGATAAAGGTGGAACATAATCCTAAAGGAGTGCAACCCGAAGATCACTCGTGCACCCGTAGAGAATCCTCCCTTTACCAAGAAGATCATTCAGCCATCTGGTATGTACCAGAAATGTGTCACTCAGATCTGGTCTACTGCAGAAGCCGTTGCTTAACCTCCGGTTTGGATATCAGAAGCCCGAAGGATCTGTCTCACTACCGGTTTCCTTGCCTTGGATCTAGCTCGGGGCTACCAGAAGCTGATTATACCTCTAGTTATTTTATTAAGTTAGAGTTGATTTTTAAGTTAATTAAATTAATCATCATTCAAACCTGCCACAAAGATAAACAAATAAATATTAGAAGAGGATAACACAACAAATAACTAAAAATAAACTAGTTATAATAATAATAAAAGTCTACATATCAAAATGGGTTCATGATAATAGAAAGATACAACCATATCGAATGATCAACCCAAGAACATGGCTACTCATAAACAAGCTCTCAATCTTCAAGTGCTATGCATCTAACAACTTCATGACCCTCGATATTTTATTGCATATGAACTACTCTACGATCCTCTTCTTGGCCAAGCTAATCAAGGTAGGACGAGGCCAAACCATTGAGGGATGTTAGGAGTGCCCTAAGGCCTCCCACAAGACCCCAATATCTCTGGGAAAAGCTTGGAAGTCGGCCCCAAGAGAGCACAAGAAGGGATGAACAAATGGTGGGGGTTAGCTTGCTATTTATAGAGTTGCAGGGACAGCACGGGCGTGCCAAGTGTTGGCAGGGGCGTGCTTGCTGTTACACGTACGTTCTGTTGCTGCAGTTCTGAGTTGTCTGTCCTTGTTGTCTCTGGCACGCACGTGCCATGTGATGGAGCACGGCCATGCTTGCCTTGCTGACCAAGTTTCCTTGCCCTCCAAGTTTTCTGCATTGTCTTCTTGCGTGCAGGGCCTTCGTTCAAGTGAGCGTGTGTGACACCTCGCATTTTCAGGTTCCTAGTTTAACTGAACTCTAGTTAACTTGCATGTGCATACGTGACTAAACACTTGACTAGGGTTACTTAGGAAGGTCTTCCTATATGTTATAGGGTAATAACATATGTTATGTGATAATAAGATACGTTACATTATAATAAGAAAAGTTATTATCACAATGCACACACGAGTCCTGTATCCCAAGCGTTGGTGATTTGTCAATCATACGTGATAGTATGTGCAATTGAAATATGATGTACGTAAATTAACTTGTTTATGCGAATTATTGCTTTATTGATAGTCAGTACGTGAACCCTGCGAATTATGTGCACACTATGATTAATATGTTATGAGATAATAAAAACAATAGTTTTTATGTGAATTAGTGTGGTTAATATTATCGGGACTAGTATTGGGATTAAAACCTTATTAACGGGTTCGGTTATCAAGTAAATACCCATAATACTCAGTTCCTTGGCCCACAAGTAAACTTCTATTATATTATTAACAAAAAAAAACACTAAGAACCTTGATCCCTTCCCCTTGCGCCGTGAACCCCACCCCCACTCCCTCTCTCAAGTTTCAATCAAACACCAATCTCTTTCACTAATTCAAGTTGATTTGGGTGCAATCTCTAGGCTTTGAGGAGTTTAGCATTGCAAGGTATACGTTTTACATGTTTCTTGATGATTTACAATGCTTGAAAAGTTTTAAAAACCCTAGAAACTATATACATGAAATCGCAAATTAGGGTTTGTATGAGTTCTTGGATGTTTATTGTAAATGATGATGGGAATTGTTGTTAGTATTCATAATTAGGGTTTTTGTATGTTAATACATGGGTTTGATTATGATAATATGGATTATGTATATGTTGTAGACTATTATGCATGATTAGGCTTCATGAATAACTTGATACGCAAGTTTCAGTTTTCTGACAGATTCGTTAGGGTGTTTTTTAGGGTCTGTATCATGATCTTAAAGTGATTGTTTTGATGCTATCTTTGTATGGTTGTATTTTACATGGTCTTAGCTTTTCATAATGGGAAAAATCATCTGATTTGGTCATCGTTTGAGTGGTTTTTGGAATTTTATTTGATTAAAGGTCATATCAGATTTTCGGATTAGTAAATTGGGTTAACTTTAAACGATCATAACTTGAGTTTTACAAAGAGTTTGGTTATGAACTTTGGACAGTAGGTCAAAATTGGAATAAATTGGCTTTTCCAAGTGGATTTACCCCGTTTGGTTGAATACACAATTTGTGTGAATTTTTCTACTAATCTGACCTATTGTGGAAACTTTCTGGACTAATCTGACCTAAAAGAAAACCTGTTACAGTCATTTTCAAAAGAAAAAGATTTAAAAAGGCTGTAACAACTGACCCAAACTTTGAAACTGCTGAACCTGAACCTGAACCCTTACAAACTACTGAACACCTACCCCTTACAACTACTGAACCTGAACCATCCCACACAACCATTGAAATTGCCCAACTTCTCTCAGGACTAAAAGGATCCCATCCAACACATGTCACTCCCCCAGCAACACATCAAATTGAGGAGATGCCTTCAACACTTGACATGGATGTGGACCTTATAAGCCCAAACCAGGGACATGAGGATGGACCAGAGTTTATAAGCCCAAACTTAGAAACTCTTGCTACTTTTGAGGTTGCTACTACTCATTTATCACCCAGTGGTGAACCTGAGGATAGTAGTAACATAATTAAGACCTCAAATTTGGCAACTACTGATGAAGGCCTAGTGCCTGAAGTAGGAAAACCTCAGTTCCAAGAAAAAGAGGATCATGAGAAAACTAGTTTGGTGCTAGCTCATGATATAACTGATCCTGCCCTCTCTGAGGACACTATCAGGGATTCAGATGATTCCATTAGTTTGGATGATGAATCAAACATTCCACAAACAGAATTGACAGTTGATGTTGAAGATCCTGTATCTAAGGTCTCCAAGCTCAAGAAGCTGGTCACCAAGGATCAGGTTAAAGACCACTTAGCCCAATATTCCCCAAAAGTGGCATCTTCAGAGAAGTCTGAAGATCACCCAAAAACACACCCTTCACAAAAACAACCTACCCAATTCTCTGGGCTGTCACGCATAGACTTGAACCAGCTATGCAGCCCAGATGGTCCCCTGTTCCAGACAATGAAAGACATTATCACTGCTCAACTCAAAACATTTACAACTACTTGGGAGTTGAAAGCCAACAACCAATTTGGGTTGATAAATTCAAGGCTTGCTGAGCTGAACAAGAAGATGGATCAAACTCAAGATCAGCTAGCAAGGTTGTCTGCTGCAACTTCTCACTCTCTAAGGCTTCCAAAAGTGGATGAAGCCAAAAAGGGGGAGAAGATTAAGGAACCAGAACCTGAAGTTACTATCAGAGAAAATCCTGAAACTGAAAAGCCAATTCAAAGACCAGGAAAAGAAATATTTCAGGAGTTCTCATCATCTAAGGCAACTGAAGAAACTGCTGATCAGACTTATCAAACTGCTGAAGACAATCCTTCAGTAGTTGTGAAGACAGACAAACCATCAGAAGTTTCACCTTCCAAACCAACACAAGAAGTTTCTAAGGCACCTGAAAGAGAACCAGCTTCCACTCCTATGCCAACTACAACTTCCACAACTATTTTAAACCCTACTCCTATTGCCATGTCAAAAGAATTACTGAAGAAAAGTTTGAAAGAGGCTGCAAAGAAGGCTAAGGAAGACAAAGTGTGGAACAGCCTGGAAACTAGAGATGATCTGAACTTTCAAGAGAAACTAATCAAGTATCAAGAAAAGCTTGATGAGCTTGAGGCTGAAGAAAGAGCACTTGAAGCTGTTGCTGAAGAAGACAAAAGGGCACAGCTGATCACATTCATAACCAAGAACTCCAAATCAAAACAAGTTGCTCTCAAAAGACTCTCTACTGAAGAACTTACAAGAAGAGCTCAAATGCTATCTAATAGGTTAGCAACAGAGAAAGAGAGAAAAGCCAAAAGAGCAGAGATTGTAGAAGAACTGGTGGCAAATGGCTATGGTTCAAAGGCCTCAGTCTCAAAATGGAAAGAACAAACTTTATATGAGACATACAAGAAGTTTAAGGCCAGCAAAGCTGTAGAGCCAGAAAGATTTGAAACTCATGAAGTCCAACCAACTTCAATTATTAGGAGATCTTCTGGTGCACTAAGAAAGCCTGCCACAAAAAGAAAAGCAGAGGGAGAACCCATTGTGAAGACTGATTTCAAGATGGTACTCTTGGAAGGAAATCAGTTAGTACATGGAGACTTTGATGTAGAAGAAAAACCCTTGCTTACACAATTCAGAGACAAAGCTACCTATGCTTATCAGCTACAACAATCCATTCAAGAGAAGTCACATACAAGAGTTGTAACAGAACATCACTTGCCCAACATGCCTATTCAAAGTGGTGTTGACTTACAAGGTAGTCAAGAATCTCACCTGAGAGTCACTGAAGTAGAAGACATTCCACAATCATCCTCAGGTTTACCCCAGGAAACAGGCTTGGTTTCCTATGCCTCTGACTTTGATAGGTCAAAGGTAAACATAATCAAATGGTCATTTACTGATTCCAACTCAGCACTAGTGACCAGGAGAGATCGTTCAAGTAAGGTCTACAAAAACTCAAAGGAGTTGAGTGTTTTATCTTCCAAAGACCTTCTTACAATTCAACATCTTACACCTGAATTGGGATCTCTCACTGAGCAACAAAGATGTACTCTTACTACCCGGATGACAGCAGAAATCTGGAGGATACTAGAAGAGAGAAAGAATCAACAATAAAGATTGGATAAGGTTTTGGCTTCATCAATCCAGGGGGAGATTGTTGGGACAAAGAGGATTGAAGAAACCACCTTTTGATAACCTTAGTCCAAATCATATTCTGCCTAAGTATAGAAGAAACTGCTGAAGAAGAAATCAGAAGTACTGAAGAACAAATTAGCAAAGTACTGAAGAGTAACTCATCAGAAGTTCTGAAGTCTAACCAGACACTACACTGAAGAACTACTGAAGACAAACTACTCATCAGCAGTTTGTCACTCATCAGCACTTTGTCATCAGAAGCTTCTAACCGACTGAAGACTTCAGTAGTTTTATTATTATATTGTTTTGTTAAAGTCTTGATTTCAAGTTTCGATGTACAGACTGTTGTTACCTTATCTTAGTATAATATCTTTGTTAAATATCTTAGATTACTTCAGACAACAGTTTAGTATATTGGTCTATAAATAGATGAGTTTGTTCATCTATTTTAGATGTGTGATATTTTGTGATTTACCTTAAAATCAATTGAAAACCTTCGAGGCTTTTAACTTATAATCCATTTCACATCTGAGAAACATAAATTGCTTTACTTCTTTATACTTGAACTGTATTTATTGTTTCTCATTTACTATTCAGTCAAGGGGGAGTAATAACTCCTCTTAAAAGTGATCTTTTAATCTTAGAACACTTATTATTCCGCTGCTCAATAACTCTTATATAAATCTGTAACACATAAGTGTTCACTAAAAGAGGCCACTGATCCAACATTGGTTGTCCTCTTATAGCTGCAATGAAGATTTGCGTTATGCGACAACTTAGGTGTGTTCCAACCGTTGGTCTCCTCAACAAGGGAAATGGTTTGGAATTTGGTAGTTCGATAGTATGGTATTCCTTGGGCAATCGGAATTTGACAATGAAGTTAAGGTGTCAATAGAAGTTGGGTCCAATTCCAAGAGATTACAATGACTCTTTTAATACTTAGTTGTGATAAATCGGAGGAGGTAACAATAGCTGTGGTTACCCCTGAGGGTCAAGCTGTTTCGAGCGAGGTTGCATCACAATAAAGAAGTCGAGTGGTTCCCAATGATGTATGAAACCAAAATGTATAGGAAATGAGAAAGTACGGAGTGTGAGCTCCATCAATGAACGGGGAATCGACGAGAGTCGTGGGTGCTATGCCCTTCAGGTGTCGAGCGTCCCACCGAGTTGATAGGTGCTAGAGACTAAGCCGGGCCGAGATGGTGTATGCTAGGAATTCAAGCATTATTGGCTGAAATATGAACTCGGGATTTTGCGTGATAGATTTATAAAATATTAAATCATAAAAATATGTTGAATGTCTATGGTTTCCCGAACGTCATCCGGTAGAATTCAGGAGTGAGCTGGAGACACACGCGGATTTGGTCATGGCTCGGAAAAACATTAGTAAAAGGATCACTTATGGTATTAGGTAGTTTTATCAAAAACAAGGAAACAATGTTATAATTAAGTGCTTAAAGGCACTGAAGTATGGATACATGCAATGTTTGCATCCATTAAGGAGGTTAGGGAAACGAGGAAAGGACTGGAACTTGGTGGGAGTCTAACTTGGGATCGCATGGAGATTTCAATCAAACATCAGCGATTGATCGAGAAATCGTATGGAGTTCATCCGCTGAAGTGTTCGTCTTGTTAATACCAAAATGTTGGCTTTACAACTGAAATGTGTTCCTTTGAAAGGAGGGGTGTTTACTAGCAACTGGTTATAGTATGAATAGTTGTGGGGATGTTACTGCATAGTGGAGGGATGACAAGGACGCTCTGGCCCTTAGAAGTGCACCAAGGACAACCCAGTCCTTTGAAATGAACAGGGGAAATCCGGCCCTTTGCGACAACTCATGCATGTATTTACTAATAGGCTGATAGGGGGCATCCGCTCACAAGCGCGGTTAACCATGTTGTATCATCATGGAGAGTGAACATCGAGGTTATGTTGTTGTATCAATTATCATAAGCAAGTAATGGGTTGCTTGTAATAAAATTGTTGGGGAATGAGTCAAACGTGTCTTGCTGACATATTTGGTGTTCAAGAAAACAACACAAGCGTACGGAAGCCAATATGTAGGGGTTGGACAAGCTTTGGTCGGTCAAGAAGGGCTGATGTGGAAATATAAAAGCAATGAGTAGTTGCAAAGTTTCGTGATTATAAGCAGGCACTTTGCAAGGGTCTAAAGTGGTATGAGGCGATGTATATAAACCTTTAGATGGTTCCTGCCTTGGTGATTATCTCCAAGTAAATTTTTACGATTCGAAATCGTTGTAAATATTCACCTACCATTTTGTAAAAAAATTTTATTCATATTATCGAGTGGTATAATGAAATTTTGGAAATGACCCATGCCAGTATTCTAGAAAACGTAATTTATGGTAAAACGTTCGTCAACAACTTCTTTTCTAAAATGACATTTGTAGAGTTTAAAGCTTGTATATACAACGACACACTTCTTTACAAACATTTTGAATTTCCAGCTCTAGACACTTAAAGTGTACGACCTCGTGGTAGGCGATATTTCAGAAAAAGAAGTTTTATGTTGGGTCTGCTGACCTGGAGAAGAACAGATGATCAGAAAGCCAAAATATTCTATCTTATTTGATTCTTTGAATAAAACAGTAGATTCAAGATACTTTCCCCAAAAGACTGTTGACCCTAACAACTGCTACACCAAACTACTGATGAAGACAACTGCTGCTGCTAAAAGGTCTGCTGAACAAACAACTGATAGACAATTATCTGATGAAGAAACAACTGCTGATCAAGTACTGAAGACAAAGGTCTGTTGGAACCAACAGCACTTTGGATTCAACAGATGATAAAGACCATCAGAGTTTTCCTTTACAGTAGTTTATGTTAGCAGTGTTTTCAATGTAACAGTAGTTGTAGTTAGCAGATGTTTTATGTTGTTAGTCAGTTAGAGGTCGCTGTCTTAGGTGACGTCAGCAGTGATCATCAGAGGTTTAGTTTGGTCTATAAATAGAACAGTGATTGTACTGTTCTATTCATCACTCTAGTCATTCTCTTAGACAAACATTCTCTGAGTGATCAGGCTGAGGGGGTGTACTTGTACAATTGTAACCTTTCAATCTAATGAAAGCTTTCGATTAAAAACAATTATTCTCTTGTTTTGATTTATAGTTTATCATTCCGCTGCACTTTCCATTTATATCTCACTTCATTAATTTCATTATTCGTCTAAACTATCAAAACAATCAAACTCAGATCCTAACAATTGGTATCAGAGCTTGGTCAATTAAATTCGAGCTAATCAATCAATTTAATATAAACTCAGATCCTCTGTTGGAACATGGTGCAGAGAAATCAAACCTTTTTCATAGCTATCTCTGACAAAATGATGTCTGATGTCTATGTGCTTTGTGGTTGAATGAGAGACTGGATTTTTGATGATATTTTCAGCAGCTTGACTATCCAACATGAGTGGGGTCCTTAGTGCAGTTATCCCAAAATCCAGCAGTTGATTTTGAAGCCACATGAGTTGGGTTGTACAGCTGATGATGCCAAAAAGGGGGAGAGTGGCAGAGATAGGTTGCCAAAATTAAATCCTTTTGGTTCTCCACCCTCTCAAAAGGGTAAACCAACTGCTGACAAACCAGAGTCTACCCAAACAACACCACAAAAACAACAACAACCAAGTGTTCAAACCTCTGCTGCTACTGAAACTGCCAAGACCAGCAAAGTAAAGGAAGTTGACACCTCTGCAAATGAAAAAGCTGATAAGGCTGCTGAAGACAAGCTTAAGAGGGCTGACACTCTGGAAGTTAAAGCAGAAAGGTTAATTCAGCTGAAAAAAGAACAAAAGCATGAAGTTGAAGATGTGAGTTCCTCCAAAAGAAAGAAAATCTCTGCAAAACATACAAGGAAACCACCATCCAAACTATCTACTGAAACCCCTGATGCTGAAACCACTGCTACCAAAACCATTTCCACCAAAACCACTGATACCACAACCACTGCCAGCAAAACATCTGATATTACCAAACCAACCACCAAACCAACAACCAAACCAACCACTACACAACCAAAACCCCAAACAACTGCTGGTTCTACAAAAGAACCAACAGAGGTTAACCCAACCACTGCTGCAACATCATCATCACCAAAAATCTTGTACATCCGAAAAAGAAAGTCTACCTTTGTTGTACAAGATGAAAACATTCACACCACACCACCCAATACTCCACTTACACAACCCTTAAATGCCATTCCACTCTAATCATTCTCACCACACACGTCCCAATTCAAATCACATAGACCACCACCAACCATCACACCATTGGCTGAGAAGTATCCTCTTGAACTTGATTTACTCAAGGGGGAACTTCAATCCTTCTACAATACTGATCAGCCATCAGAAAGATCTTTCCCTTCTCTTAAAAATTTTCCTGTTCCCTTAAACATTGACACCTATCTGAAATACGAGGGTGAACAGGCAGATGCCATTATAAAAGAGAAATGCAATGGGAAAGATGACAGGAGTGCTCAGGGCATCCATTCAGCAGAGCTTAGCAAACTGAGAAGGATTGAAGATTTTGCTAAGACCCTTAGCAACTCAATGTCTTCCATGCCTCTCAGCAGTGACATGGAAAGGGAGGTCAGGGATTCTCTTCTTGAACAAATCTTAGCATCCATGTCTTACAAAGCAAACAAGAAACAGTTTGCAGGCTGGACCACTCATGCACTCAGAGAAGAATTAATCATAATTGAAGAAATGGCCAAGAATCCTCCATCAAAGGTCTCTGCCCCTGATTTCAGCAAAGGCAGAGATCCAGCCAGAGCTCTAAAGTTTAAAAGAATGAGACAAGAAATTGTGGCTGCTGATTATGGAGAGATGAAGTCTGTGGCAAGATGGTCTGAGCTAAGATTAGTTGAAACTTACAAAAAGTTGGAAGAAAACAGGAAGAAAGACCCTACTTTGCCAAGAGACCTCTTCAGGCCTTTACTTTAGACAGCTTACTGGACACTTCTGACTTATCCATTGTTGCAAGAAGACAATTCAAAAAGCAGAAGGAGATGACAGAAGAAGAACAGAAACAGTTTGCTGATACTCTTGTGAAAGAGGGACTCCTTAACCAAATCCGCTACTTCTCTGATCCAACAACTGAAAGACTCAGAGAACTCATTGGAAGACCCCCTTCACCAAACTCATCCAAAATAAAGATGCATCCCAGCCATTCCTCTGATTCTAAAATTCTAAAATGGAAGTCCAACAAAGACACCCATGAATTGACTCTGCTCAGATCAGATGGAAAGATTCAGAAACTCAGCATGGATGATGCACATGGCTTGTGTGCAGAAGATCTCCAAACACTGCTGAATCTAGAGCTGGAAAGAGATGCTGAAGACCTCTTCTCATTGAGCTTTGAATTACAACTCAAAGGTCAAATTAGAGAAAGTCTGATGAGAAATAAAGATCAAGAATAAAGCTTAGTTTTGGCATCATCTGTTCTAGGGGGAGATTGTTGGATCTGCTGACCTGGAGAAGAACAGATGATTAGAAAGCCAAAATATTCTATCTTATTTGATCCTTTGAATAAAACAGTAGATTCAAGATACTTTCCCTAAAAGACTGTTGACCCTAACAACTGCTACACCAAACTACCGATGAAGACAACTGCTGCTGCTAAAAGGTCTGCTGAACAAACAACTGATAGACAAAGATCTGTTGAAGAAACAACTACTGATCAAGTACTGAAGACAAAGGTCTGTTGGAACCAACAGCACTTTGGATTCAACAGATGATAAAGACCATCAGAGTTTTCCTTTACAGTAGTTTATGTTAGCAGTGTTTTCAATGTAACAGTAGTTGCAGTTAGCAGATGTTTTATGTTGTTAGTCAGTTAGAGGTCGCTGTCTTAGGTGACGTCAGCAGTGATCATCAGAGGTTTAGTTTGGTCTATAAATAGAACAGTGATTGTACTGTTCTATTCATCACTCTAGTCATTCACTTAGACAAACATTCTCTGAGTGATCAGGCTGAGGGGGAGTACTTGTACAATTGTAACCTTTCAATCTAATGAAAGCTTTCGATTAAAAACAATTATTCTCTTGTTTTGATTTATAGTTTATCATTCCGCTGTACTTTCCATTTATATCTCACTTCATTAATTTCATTATTCGTCTAAACTATCAAAACAATCAAACTCAGATCCTAACATTTTAACTTGAGGGTTTGTACTGAAAACACTCAATTTGATTCGGCATATAAAAATGCTTTTTGTTAACCAATGTTATATGTCCAAAAATATTTGGCCCTTTGTTATGTGATTTGCACTTATAGAGTGCCAAAAGTCAGGGGAAATGATTTCTTGTATGAATCCAATTTTGGGTGAGTTCATGACCAAAAGGCCGAACGGATAGGAATGGCAAAATTATAAGTTTTGGAAACTAGTTTTAGAGAAACACCGAGGATTACACATAGTTCAGATTGAGTCGATGGGGAAACCATTCAACGATATTCCACTTTGATAAGCAAGGAGTACTATGTAGTGTATGCGATCACTGTTAAAACTTGAGAGGTGGATTAGCGGTATCAATCGACAAAGGAGAGGGTAAGTCGAGGGAGAAATGGCAGACCACTTAAATCCAGCTATTCGGTTGAAGTCCCCACGACCATAAGGTGTGTGTGAAAAACTTGGGATACTTTGTTTATGAATGATGATACTCATATAAAGGAACATCCCAGAAAACACCATTTTGACCGATTGAGCGGTCATAAAAAAAATTGACTCACAGGAGGGAAAGTTTAAATTTATCGAGGAACATGAGAACCTTTTGCTGTACGTATCGCAAGCGTCCGTGTTTCAACATCCCTACAAGGTTACTAATAATCCTTGTTGGCATCGGGTAGGAGAAAATTACGGCGTCATAGAATGACTAAAACGCAACAAGGTAGATTTTATATTCACAAATGCAAATGGATGTGTGCCTTGCGTCATCAGTCCAACGAATGGGACTAAGTGTTGTGGGCACCTTGAAATTGGTATCAGAATTAGGATTTTAGGGAGCAGAGCCTAACCGGACGTGGGACAGTTTTGTTTGCATAGGCGCCGTGCCTTGTCCGACATAAATGATAGAAGCAAACGTTAGGAACTTCAACAAACATGGGAGACTTACACGTCATAGGGTGTTTACCAAGAAAGTCCCTATTTGACGTGCGTTTGATGTGGAGAGCAAGTCCCACATAACGAATTTGGAAAACATGGTATTGACCGTGATCATCGACTCGAAACGTAGAGTGCACCGACATTCCCACGCACCACAAGTTATGATTACGTGTGCACCCGTAATAATAATTTGCCCTGCGTGGTTCCCCAAGTGTTCTCTAATTCCGAGCTTCCGACCAGGGTGACAAGAATTATATAGAATGAATTGACTTGGAAGAGTCCATTAAGGCTCTTTTCATCATAAGAAGATTATCCGGACGTTCCAACATGAACATCAAGAGAGTAGTCCTCCAATCACTCGTCACTGTGTAAGTAGAATCATGAACGCAAGTCGTCCTTTTGTGGAGCATCGTTCTACTAGTTAGTTCGGGTGGTTGGTGAAGTTGCGAGGACCAGTCAAGCATAAATCATAACGGTACAGCGATCGGGGATCTATAGTCGCCTGTATCTTCAAAGTGTACTGGGTTGGGGGTTGAGGACGAGGGCGTCCACTTGGTGACAACAATATCCAGACGTACACCTAAGAGCTTGTTATGTTATAGACATAATGCAAATGGAATGGAACTTGTGCAGTGCGTTGTGATGAAAAATGTTTTTCATGCAGAGGAAGACGTTTTCAAAAAGTTTTGCGTTGTAAAGGATTGTTTTTATCCAAAACACACAATATATCACACGAGTATAACAATACAGGTGCGACCCTAAACCTTACTTGGTTCGACCTAAAATCAATTCATTCGACCTAGAAACCATAAACATTCGACAAAAAACTCTTTGGTTCGACCTGACCCATTTCAAAAACCATTTTTCTTCAAAAATCACTCAATTTGATCTGAATTTTTCAAAAGTTGATGGATTTCAATGATCTTTAGCTGATTTTGCTTTGGATTTGTAGGAGATTAACTTTTGTGAAAGAATTTTTGATTTTATCCGTGAAAACAACTTGAAATCAATCAATCTCCATGTTCATGCAAAACAGATAAAATTTTGATGACTTTGAGTAAAAATCTGATGAAAAACTATCAAATTGCAGTCGTGTGATTGAGCAAACACACAATATATCACACAAGTAGAACAATCCAGGTGCGGAAACCCTAGATAGTATGCAATATGATAATCAGTCAACCAGACACGTAGAAATCCATGTTAATCATCATTATCATTAATAATCAAACTTTTATTAACATTAAAGACTCGATTATAATGATAAAACTCACTCTCAGAAACTTCTAGACACACACCTGAAAACACATACTAACACACAGGCAAATGACTCAACTACTTGACTTCTCAAACAAGTTAAACCTATATATAACGTGCACATTTGACCCCTGCTTAGGTCGAATGAGTACATTCGACCCATACTAGGTATGAATGAACATAATATCTAACAAAAACGTTCGTTCGACCTTCTGATAATCTCATTCGACCCCTCGACTGGTCGAATGAGTCTTCTTTCTTCCAATCTTCAATACAAATCGCCTAATATTATTGAATCCAATGCGATAGCCACACATAGTGTATCAACATGCGTTACTTATAGTTTAGACTAAAAAGAATTCTAATTAGCTAGAACCATTGGCTCTGATACCAATCTGTCACACCCCGCTAAGGCGAAAACACGGGATGTAACTTGAAAGGTTTTCAAGCACAAGATTCAAGCAAACAACTAAATAGAACATAAGTTTTGATTTCAGCTTGTTGAAAGTTACAATTCGAGAAATTCATTTTTTTTTTTAAATCTAAGGATTTTACATTCAAACTTTGTAATACTTGCTAGTTTAAATAAAAATCCCCGCAAAAATGGTGTCGTGTAACACATGCTTGAATCCCAAGTTCCATTCATGAAAATCTATTACATGAAAAACATGCATAAAAGATTTGTCAACATAAAGTTGGTGAGATCACAGGTTTTATTGACTCGCTGTGAGTGGTTTTTGGAAATTCGTTGATGGTTCTCGCAAATTGTTGAGAATTACTGTAAGTTATTCGCATCGAAAAGTTTGCGAAAACACACACATAATTAGTGAATTCGTGTTTGACCAATCATTGCCTAGCTAGGGCAAAATTTATTTACCAACATGAGCCTATAACCAAACCTCTGACATGTAGTGCCTCACTTATTGTACAATAAAGACAACGTGAATATGGTAGAGTACTAGCACTCTTTTGCATGTGGCAGGTTAGCCCGACTAACCAATAGTGGGGGTGTCAATCCAATAGATCTATTTAAGTGTTCCATGGCTAACTGTTTAGCTAATGGTTATAGTGTAATGTATGTACGAGGAGTGTTGAGATCTCATGAACCAATTGTCTCATGTTTACAATTGTAGTCCTGCTAGAATTCACTCTAAATGAAAGTAACTTGTATAGGTGCATGTTTTTCCCCCAAAGATATGAAAATAGTAAAAAGGGGCCGTGAAACTCACCTGGTATCCGAGTAAGTGATCTAGCAATGCAGAAGCTAGAATAACTACAATCCTGACAAAAAGTGCCGTAAAATGTTAAGAACGTCTTAAGTCGTGTGTACTTTCTTATTTACCATGCAGGTTGTTCACCCGACTTGTGGAACCTTCTACTATGTATACACAGGGTCATGGTTCATGCATGTGACGATTACTACGTATCTTATTTGTACTTTTGAAAAGTGTACATTTTGTGTATTCTCGATGTTTTATGGTAAAAATGTATCCATTGTTAACAAAATGAGCTCCACACCTCATCATGGGTGATGTAATATTCGCCACAATATTTGTGGTGATATCATAGACAATCAAAGGTTTAACATATGTTATAGTGTTAAACTAGAAATAACATATGTTTGATCCCACTAAACATATGTTTAACTCAATGGCAGAAGCCTTTGAAGGGTAATTTGACACAAAACATGATTATTTGACATAAAAAAATCGACTCAGTTGTTTAAACTAATGTATAAAAGAGTGACCATGAGTGTGTGTAGGTGTATTTCCTTTGAAATCGTATATAAATACATACAAAATGTAAGATAGGTTTGGATCTTTATCTATACATATGTTTTGATTCCAAAAGGATGAACCATTGACGTATTATACTTTTTCAAGCTTCGGGTGTATGTGATCCATTACCTAAGTCGATTTTAACATAATGAAGATGATGTATTTGTATATATGCGTGTGTATGTGTTAACATAAGTTCAATTTTAGAAATCAAGTTACCACATCACTTGTTTTAACTACCAAACAGACGTTTTAACATGCTCATGGTCGATTAGTTTAGGCCAAAGATCAAGGGGTCTGGTGTTCAAAGAGTGGGCCGAAAGATTATGGATCCAAGTAAACTTATGGTTAGTTAATCATACCTAATTGAAGTAATAATGAACCCGAGTGTGTGCACCACCACATCTTCGAAACAAGAGCGATTTGGTCTCGAGCCTTGCGTGTACTAGTTCCTTGATCTTCTAGTGTTCACAAGTGGGAAAGGTTATGGTTTTGGTGGTAGTGTGCCGAGAGAGAGAGAGCCGATTGAAAGGGGGTAGTGAGGGAGTTTGGGAATGTTAGGTGTGAATATTGAAGTGAGGTTTGGATACCCTTATATAGCCGATTGATTGGAGTGTCCCCATGTGATCAAATCTCTTTTCTTGGCAAGTGATAAATCTAGGTTGTAAAGTTGTTATCTATTTTGGTGTTTGTGAGTTGTCTCTTGGTTGGTTCATCTTGGCCGATTAGTAGCAAGCAAAAAGGGATGGTTCATGGGTTCTAAATGTGAGCTATGGAAGAGTTGACCTTTCCCCTTTAATGCAAGCTTTGTACACATTAGTGATAGTGACATGTGAATGCTTCTCTGTCTAGCTTTTCGGTCGAGAATGTAACAAAGAAGAAGATCCGTCACAATTTGGTTAATGATCATATTAGGATAGTATGTGTCATTAATCGTAGGTTTCCAAATAGGTGAATGTAGGTTGTCAAATGGTGGTGTGTGTGATACTTTGGGAAGGTCAATTCTTGTGGATATTATGAATGGAAAAGTGTGTTAACTAATATAGTGCAAATAGTTGACTAATGAGTTGTCTAGTGAGTTGTAATCTTGCATTCATCCATTTCCCAGGGGCCGATTGTGAAGGATTAATCAGGAAAGAAGAAAGGGATCTCCTTTGGAAGAAACATATGAAGGAAACTAAGGCCTAGATTAGTGTAAGAAGTTGACAAATCAAATATCTATGTATGCATCCATGTTTTGGCTCAAAGGAAACAAAAAAAGGCAAATTGGGAAGTGAATTTCATGGAAGAATGTTGGTGAAAGATTGGAAGAACTTATTTTGATATAAACTAGATTAAGGGTAGGTGTTTTATCTTTAGTAGCGTGCATGCCATACATGTCTCTTTTATCCTCATCTTGTCCCTCCCATGCGTTTATGGTCTGTTTAGTAAACACCAAATTAAAAACCAATCTTCTGTTGCAAGAAAAACTGTATTTGGTAATGTATGTTCAAAGGCAGTGCGTCAGTTAAGGACATTTTTCTAAAACATCTGTTATTAAAAACACTGTTTATTCAAACAGATGCTACTTCAACGTTTTCGTTCAAACAGTTGTTGCCTTAAACAGTTGCTACTAACAATGACATCACATTTACATTTTTAATGTTTGTTTACTAAAGACCAATCATTTGTTGACTTTAACAGTAAACTATTGATATAACTAATCGGTATTATTTTACTCAAATTGGTATTTTTCATCAAATAAATGTAATTCATTATATAATGATGTCATAATATATAAAATCAAAAATTCAGTATATTTAGAGTGATAATAATATATTTTTTTTATAATAATAATCCTTTCATTAAAACAAAATACGAAAGTTACATCACAATAGAAGGTAGACGGGGAACAAGCTGCGCCGCCACCCTTTTTTGAATTGCGAAACCTAGTCTACCAAAGACAAATCCTTGACCCCCTGGAGATGAACTGTTGCTGTGGACAACCCGTTGGACCCTAGTCAAGAAACGAATAGCTTCTGGCGCTAGGGAGCCAAAGGTATCAAAGGCCAAAGGGATAAAGACATGTTAGTTCTCTACACAAACCTTAGCATGCTTATCTACTTTCTTCGATTCCGCCTTTCTCAATGCTTGCCCAGCTACAAAACCTGTTTTCCTTAACCCAGCCAAAGGAGATACCCCTGTGAGGTCCACGCAAGCATGTTTCCCCCTCTCCCAACTAAAAACATTTAAATAATTAGTCTATGGTCTTCAACAGTTCATTCAATGTTTTTTGTATGTCTTCACTGAACTTTTCATTTGACCTTATGTTTTCCAAAATAAATGAAGAGGCCATCCATCGTTCACTTGAAACCTTGGTAGCAATTTCCTAATTAATTTTCAGATTTGTCATTCAAACGTGATGTTCAAGTAGTCGTGTAGCACATTCAATTTCTTCAAGAATCTCCAGCTCTTCGTCCTCTTTACAACATTCCAAAAGAAGTTTCTGAACCTCTGTCATTTGTGACCATTTGTTGTTGCTGGAATCCATCTTAATAATATTTTGAGAAAATTGCTTGAATAGTCCATGTGGTTTGTTGGGTCTGCTGACCTGGAGAAGAACAGATGATTGAAAGCCAAAATATACTAAGTGTTTGATCAAGAATAAAGAACAGTTGTTACAATAAAGCTTCCTCCAAAGAACTGTTGATTACTAAACTGCTGCTGCTTAACAACTGTTAGAAGACAACTGCTGCTGATGAAAAGTCTGATGGATAAAGTCTGAAGGTTAAAAGTCTGATGAAGAACAAGTGCTGATCAAAGATCTGAAGAGCAAAGGTCTGTTGAACCAACAGCACTTTGGTTCAACAGATGATAAGAAGACATCAGAGCTTTAGATTAACAGAGTTTTATTATCAGTTGTTTCAATGTAACAGTAGTTTATTGTTTAACAGTTGTTAGAGTTTGTTAGTCAGTTAGGGGTCGCTTTCTAGGTGACGTCAGCAACTGATCATCAGAGGTTTGAACTTGTCTATAAATAGAACAGTACTTGTACTGTTCTATTGATCACTCGTCATTCTCTTTTAGACAAACATTCTCTGAGTGATCAGGCTGAGGGGGAGTTAATTGTACAATTGTAATCTTTCCTTTTAATGAAAGCATTCGATTAAAAACAATTATACTCTATGTTTTGATTTATTCTTATTCCGCTGCACTTTCCATTTATACTTCATACATATTTCATACTTAATCAAAACAATCCAACACTCAGATCCTAACAATTGGTATCAGAGCTTGGTCAATTAAATCTGATCTAATCAATCAATTTAATCCACAGATCAGCTCATAATCATTGATATCGTTTGTTTGTCGGGTTAAAACAGAGTAATAGTTTATTTTCTTTTCAACAGTTAGTAAACAGACTTTGTTTTTGAAAAACCAAGAGAATGACTTCACTCAATCAAGATCCACACAACACTGGCACACACAACAAGCCTCCGATGCTTGTCAGGTCAGAATACAACATCTGGCAGCGTCGGGTGGCTCATGTGTTAGCACAACTGAACACAGGGTGCTGGAAATCGGTAGTATTTGGACCACATGTTCCAATGGTACCGAGTGCCGAGGATCCAAAGATCCAAGTACCAAAGAATGTTGAGAACTACTCAGAGCAAGATTTTCAAAAAATCGAGCTAGATGCCAAGGCTTTCAGCATAGTAGCCATGGCACTGCCGAATGATATCTATGCCGGTCTCTTGCACTGCAATAGTGCTAAAGAACTGTGGGATGCTCTCAAAGAGCAATTCGGGGGAACTGATCATGTGATTGAAAACAACCGTGAAATACTTAACCAACAATATGAAACGTTTAGTCACATAAAAGGGGAGTCATTAACACAGCAGTTTGAAAGGTTTAACTGTCTAATTAGTGAACTCAAACTGGTTGGTCTAACTTTTCCTAATTCAACACTGAATCATAGGTTTCTTAGATCACTTCAGGACAAATGGGACACTATAGCCATAGTTATGAGAAACTCTATCGGATTCAAAGACCTAACCCTGACCCAGCTTCATGGTAAGCTCCTGACTTATGAAAGGGAGCTTAACCAGAAAAAGAAGCTCCAGGACTCTGGCAAAGTGTCAGATGACTATGTATTTGGTAATACTGCACTGTTGGGTCAGGATGATGGTTCTGGAAGTAGTAAGGATCAGAGTTATGATCATTACATTGACATAACAACTGGTTTCAATAATGATTCTTACTCATCACCAAACAACTGTGCTTTCACAGCCAGTGGTGATATCCAGGCTTCTGATAATTCATCATTTGTGTACAATGACTTGCAATATATTGACCCTTTGGACCTAGAAGAAATGGACATCTTACATCAGGTTACCCTGCTCAGTATTAGAACCAATAACTTCTATAAGAAAACTGGCAGGAGGTACCCAAGTTTACATGGTGGGTCAAAGGTTGGGTTGGATAAATCAAAGATAAAGTGTTACAAGTGTCATAGAATGGGTCATTTTGCTAGGGAGTGTAGGAGTCAAAATGTAGTTCCTATGATTACCTATCCAAATCAAAGACCACAGGCCAACACTTATCAAACCATCCCTAATGTACCTAATGTGCAAAACACTGCTCACTTTGCACAGACCCAAACCACTGTTCCAGTGCATTATGTCCAAACCACTGGTCCTCAGTATCACTATGTCCAAACACATGTTGCTCAGGCACCAGTGCCAATGACTGTTACTCCACCTTCTGCTCCTGCAGAGACCAGTCAACCAGGTCAACAGAGTTTCTTTACTCAGGGCTTTGTGGATTGGAGCAGTCTACCAGATGAGATAACAGATGACAACATTGCTCTAGTTGCCAACACTGAAAAGGATTTTTATTTTATGGCACTAGAAACAATTGTTGAAGAGACTGATTCTGAGGAGGTGGTATCTATGTCTGAAAATGTGACTGATAGTGTTGTTGGTGAGTTTGTTTCAGCTGAAGAATCTGAAGTGGAGGTTGTGAATCTCTCAGACCCCTGGGGTAGTGATGACTGTGACTGCCAGTGTAACTGTGCCTTGATGGCTGCTGCTAAGGTATCTCCTCAAATCTTAAATGACTTGTGCTCAGACAAATGTATTGTGGCATTTGCTAAGATAAAAGAGGTGAATGAAAACTTTAGAAAGAAAATTTTGGATTCTGAAATTCAGTTTGAAAAACTTACAAAAGAGTTAAAATCAAAAATATCTGAAAAAGAGTCTGAAATCAGCAGTTTAAAACATGAAGCAAGCATAACCAAAGACCAGCTTCAGACTATGATAACAAAATATCATAGTTGTAAGAAGGCGCTTGAGTCCACCCAAGTTGAATGTAAGAAATGGGTGGAATCCTCAAAGGGCTTTGAGATGATTGTCAACCAACAATCTAAAAGTCATGTGAAATTTGGGTTTGGTTTTAAAACCACTGACCAAGTTTCACAAACCACTGACAAAAAGGAACCACAGTTGGTTGAGGTCATCCCTACAAACTCAAAAGGTCAAGAAATCAAGGTTACTGAACCCAATGGCAAGAAAATCATTCTTGAAAAGTTGGAAGGTACACCCTCATTTGATGAAATTGAGAAATATCAATTCAAACCAACATGGTCAGATGAGTGTGAAGTTCTTGAAAATTTCAAACCAATGACCTTCAAAACCTCTGATGGTAAAATGGCACCACAGGCCAAAGTTATCCCTCTAGTAAATCTTCCAACAGATGATGAAACATCTGTTGAAAAGAAGAAAGAAAAAGGGAAAGCCAAGAACAACTTGTTTTGTGATTTTTGTGAAAAGAAGAACCATGTCACCAAAAACTGTTTTCTTCTAAAAGCATATGACATCAACAAAACAACAAGTTTAAATGATTCTAATTCTAAAGAATGTTCAATCTGCAAGAAAAAGAATCACAAAACAAAAGAGTGCCTATATCTCAAAAATTTTGATGAAAAGATAAAAGAGTATAAGGCTAAAACTCTGGAAAGTCAAGTGGTAAGTACTTCAAAAGGAAAACCCAAACAGACTTTTGAATCAGTTCAAACATCTGTTACCAAAAGTCTGAACAAAAACTCTGCTCCAAGAGAAGTTCAGGTAACAGATGCTCCACCTACTAACAGATTACCAAGAGGATATGGACAACCCACTTGTCATCGTCTGCCACATGTTTATGAAGAGCCCAAGAGGCCTTCAAAACCAAAAGTGAACAGACACCCTCATGGTTTTCAACAACTGATAGGAAATGATCAAACATCTGCTGGACCAAGTGTTGACATGCAAGCACTGGCAAATGGTCAATTGCAGCTGTTGAACCTAGTTCAAAAGCTAGTCCAAGCCACTGATCATTCTCCTCAACTTAAGGCTAAGACAGCTAAGGACCCATCCAAAGCCAATTTGGCTTTGGACACTCACCAAAACTAAAATCCTTACTGATGTGCAGGGAGCTTCTGCTTGTTTAGACAGTTTATGGTATGTAGATAGTGGAGGCTCCAAGCACATGACTGGATGTAGAGCCCTTCTTCTGGACTTTCTTGCTCATGGAGGGGGTGATATATCCTTTGGTAATGATTCTAAAGGTAAAGTGTTGGGTTCTGGTACTGTCAAAGCAGGGAGGCTTAAGTTTGAAAATGTTAATCTAATAGACAATCTAAAATTTAATCTACTTAGTGTATCTCAAATGAGTGACAAAGGCTTTGGGTCATTCTTCACTAAGCAAACTTGTAAGATTGTTGGCCCAGAGGCTGTAGAAAAGATTAACACCATTATCGCTGAGAGCAAAGCACAACTTGTTGCTCACAGAAGTGGCAATGTGTATGTAGTTTATATGTTGAAGGATAATCCTACTGCAAATGTCTGTCTGTTCTCAGCTGCCTCTACCAAAGAGACAGAATTGTGGCATAGGAGACTTGGTCACACCAATCTTCAAACTATCAACTCACTCTCCAAACAAAACCTTGTCAGAGGTTTACCATCAAAAGAATTCAAATGTGATGAGCATTGTGTTTCCTGTTTAAAAGGTAAACAACATAAAAGCTCTTACAAATCCATTGATGAGTCCAAAACTAGTCAGTGTTTACAAATGTTGCACATGGACTTGTTTGGCCCTGTAAAAATCATGAGTCTAAGAAGAAAAAGATTTTGTCTTGTCATAGTTGATGATTTTTCTAGGTTTACATGGACTTACTTTTTACACTCTAAGGATGAGACTGCAGGTATTTTGAAGGACTTTGTCACCAAGGTTGAAAAACAATATGACTTGCCAGTAAAAGTCTTTAGGAGTGACAATGGAACAGAGTTTAAGAATAAGCAGTTGGATGATTACTGTGTGTCAAAAGGGATTGTAAGGCAGTACAGTATCCCAAGAACACCAGAGCAAAATGGGGTGGTTGAAAGAAAGAATAGGACTCTCATTGAGGCTGCAAGAACAATGCTAGCAGATTCTGGTTTACCTCTGTCCTTTTGGGCAGAAGCTGTAAACACTGCTTGCTATGTTCAAAACAGAGTTTTAATCAACCCTAGACATCAAAAGACTGCTTATGAAATTCTGTTTAAAATTAAACCACTGATATCATTTTTCAAAGTCTTTGGCTGCCCATGTTTCATTTTAAATCTTAAAGATTCCATTTCAAAATTTGAAGCCAAAGTAGATTGTGGATATTTTCTGGGGTATTCTTCTAATGCCAAGGCCTATAAAGTGTTTAACACAAGGACTAAGACAATAGAAGAAACTCTGAATGTGAAGTTCAATGAACTTTCATCTTTGAAAATCCCAGCAAATCCTGCTGAGTTGTTTGATTTAGATAAATTCAAATTTGAAGATATTACTGTCAAAACTAACCCTGCAGGAACTCCACAATCTTCACAACAAGACTACAGAATAGATGTTGTGGTTCCAGACCACTACAAAGTCTATCCTGCATCAGAGGAAGCAGTGGTTCAAAACAACTGTCAAAACTCTGTCACAGCTGAGTCAGCCACTGTTGACCAGTCTTATCTTCAAACCACTGATTCACCCAGCCAATCCACTGTTCAATCATCTGTTGACAAGAGTCAATCATCTGTCGACAAAAGTCAGTCCAATCTTACACCACTTAGACCCATTCCTCCACGTCCATTTCAAACATCTGTTGACTCTTCAAAAGTGCCAACAGATGTTATGTCAACCGAGTCTCCAAACCTCTGTCCTTCACCACAAAATGCCATCATACCATATCAGGGAGACCTAATCTATCTAAGAGCTCATCCACCAGACCAAATCATTGGCAACATCAGAGAAGGTGTGCTCACAAGGAGCCAATCTTCAAACATCTGTCTTTTTGCAGGCTTTCTATCCCTTACACAACCTGTCAAGTACCAAGAGGCACTGAAAGACAACAGTTGGGTAGAAGCCATGCAAGAAGAACTCCTTCAGTTCAAAAGACAACAAGTATGGGAACTTGTACCACTGCCTAAGGATGTCTGTCCAATTGGCACAAAGTGGGTCTTCAAAAACAAAACTGATGAAAGGGGTATAGTTATCAAGAACAAAGCCAGGTTAGTGGTTCAAGGCTTCAGACAAGAAGAGGGAATTGACTATGATGAAACCTTTGCCCCTGTAGTAAGGTTAGAAGCTATCAGACTTTTCTTAGCCTTTGCTGTCAACCACAACATCAAGGTGTATCAGATGGACATCAAGTGTGCCTTCCTATATGGCAAAATTCAGGAGGAGGTCTATGTATGTCAACCACCTGGTTTTGAAGACACATTCCATCCTGATCATGTCTACAAGCTTAACAAAGCATTATATGGACTGAAACAAGCACCAAGAGCCTGGTATGAAACTCTCTCTACTTTTCTCTTATCCATTGGTTTCACAAGAGGTAAAATTGATAAAACCTTGTTTTTAAAATGGAAAGGAAAAGATTTAATGATTGTTCAAATATATGTGGATGACATCATTTTTGGATCCACATGTAATAAAATGTGTGAGGAGTTTAGGGAACTCATGACAGCAGAGTTTGAAATGAGTGCTATGGGTGAACTTCAGTGCTTTCTTGGTCTTCAAGTAAAGCAACTGCAAAATGGCACTTTCATTCATCAAAACAAGTATGTGAAAAACTTGTTAACAAAATTTGAGATGAATGATTGTAAGCCATGTAGTACACCCATGAGCACTGTCAAGCCACTCACTTATGATGAAAAGGATGAACTGGTTGATCAGACACACTATAGATGCATGATTGGGTCTCTATTGTACTTAACAGCATCCAGGCCAGACATTATGTTTGCAACCTGTGTGTGTGCTAGATCTCAGGCTTCTCCTAGAAAGTCTAACCTTATTGCTGTGAAAAGGATATTCAGATACCTAAAAGGTGCTCCCACACTTGGTATCTGGTATCCTGCTAATGGAAACATTGAGCTTTCAAGTTATTCAGATAGTGATTTTGCTGGCTGCCATACCACAAGGAAGTCCACCTCAGGAGGGTGCCAGTTTCTAGGGAATGCCTTAGTTTCTTGGCAAAGCAAAAAGCAAGCAGTTGTTTCAACATCCACTGCTGAAGCTGAATACATTGCTGCTGCAAGCTGTACAGCCCAACTTATGTGGCTTCAAAATCAACTACTGGATTTTGGGATAACTGCACTAAGGACTCCACTCATGTTGGATAGCCAAGCTGCTGAAAATATCATCAAAAATCCAGTCTCCCATTCAACCACCAAGCACATAGATATCAGACATCATTTTGTCAGGGATAGCTATGAAAAAGGTTTGATTTCTCTGCACCATGTTCCAACAGAGGATCAGTTGGCAGATGTGCTGACAAAAGCTTTAGACACATCTACCTTCACAAATCTGATTTCTCGAATTGGAATGTTAAACATGGATTAAAACAACTAAAATGTTTTCAATAAAAACATTAAAATGTTTTCAGAAAATCAAATTTTGCTAAAATGACACTTTGGTTGAAAAATCTGTTTTTAAAACCACTGTTCAGATAAAACAACCACTGTTTCATTAAAACCACTGTTAGTTGAAAAATCTGTTTCAAACATCTGATCAGATAAAACAACCACTGTTGGTTGAAAAATCTGTTTCAAACATCTGATCAGATAAAACAACTGTTTTCGTCAGTCTTTTGGTTAAACAACAGAGGTTGGCAACAGAGGTTTCACAAAACAGCTGTATGCCACCAGATGTTTCAACCATCAGATGTTTGCCAGGTCTGCTCTCAAAAGCAGAGTTTTACCACTTCAGCGGTTTCACCAGAGCCTATAAAACCCTGTTCTTTCCCCCAACAGCAGTTTTACTGTCTCATTGTATTCAAAATACTGAAAACCGCTCTCGTCTTCCTCATAACCCTCATTCTAAGTTCATCACTTTCACAATCCAAATCCATTAAAATGGAACTTCAAACAAAAGCCACTCATAATTTCCTTCCCTATTTGGTAAAAACCGAAGACAACACACCATTCCATTCCACCATCGACATCATCAATAACTCAAAGTATAAAAATGTTCTTATTGCTGATGCTCCCATATACCTGGAAACACTCCAAGAATTCTGGGCGAATGCTGAAATCTTATATCAAGATAAAAAGCCAACTTCCATAATTTCCAAAATTGGAGACACCGGTATCGCCATAACCCCTGAAATCATATCCACTACCTTCTCACTCAATGACTTGTCAGGTATGGAAACTTTTCCAAAAACAGAGCTTCACACTGAGTTTCAAGAGAGAGGGTATGATGCACAAATGACTGGTTCAACATTATATAAAAAGTTTTTCCCACCAGTCATGAAGTTTTTCTTTCATACCCTACTCCTCTATGCCTCTGCCAAGACTACATCCTTCAATGAAATCCCATTGAGGATACAATACTTGGGATATGCAATGTTGTCAGATTCTGACTTCAATCTGTCTCAGGGATTGTTCTTAGACTTGGTATCAAATGTGAAAGCCATAAAATCTGGCTCAAACAATGCTTTTTTGCTCTACCCTATAATTTTAAGTGTAATTCTACAAAAGATTTTACCTGAAAAGGATTTTCAAAAGGGAGAGCCTTTCAAAATGAAAAGTTTAACTGATGAAACTTTTACAAGAATGCTGGGTTCTTCAACCCAAGAAAAAGTATTAAAAGTACAAAAGGTTTCAAAAACACAACCAAAGAGGACAAAGACAACAACTGTTGTTGAAACCTCTGTTGGTGAGCCCACTGCTCCTGGTGATCATGGCACTTCATCCAGTGCTGTGAAACCCACACCAGCCACCAAAAGAAAACGTCCATCCTCCAAAACAACCACCAAAACCAAAAAGGGACTTCTGGAAGATGAGATACCAGAAGCTAACCCTGTTGCTTCACCAAAGCAACATGAAACCACTGTTGTTATTTCCTCACAACAGTTGGAGTTATCTCAACCCCAGCAAACTCCTCAAGAATCCTCACAAAAGGATCTTGTTGTAAGCCAAAGGGAACCTCATACTGAGGCATATGCGTCACTTGATCATATGTTTACAAGTCCATCTCCCAGGGCTAATCAGCTTCTTACTCCACCTACATCACCACCACATGTCCCACAAACAATGCAACCCCTGTTTGAAGCTATTGACAAAACTCAGGACAACCCCAGTTCCTCTCCTTCACCTATCACTGAGAGTATACCACCACCAGTGACTGGGGCTGAGGAAAGTCAATTAGCTATCCCACAAACAGAAGAGGAGGTTATACTCCCAGAAGTCAATGTTACTTCTGATGAGGTTTCAAGAGAAGCAGCTACTACTGCTGTAGAGACCATTGTCTCACAGCAGGACAGTGGCTCCATTGATAAGACTTCCTTGAAGGCAACAACTGATGAGGCCACAATTGTGTCCCCTAAAACAGTTGGAAGTCCCCAGTACCAAGACAAAGGGGCAGCAGGTTCTCATTCTATGGACTCACCTCCTAGAACTGAACCAGCTAAAACTACCCCTGGTAGGGATTCAGATGATCCTATTAACTTAGGTGATGAGTCAAAACTTCAAGTATTGACGGTTAAGGTTCAAAACCTTGAATCCTCTGTTGCTGACATCAAATCTGATGTCAAGTCAATATTGGAAACATTGAACAACTTTACAAAAAGTCAACCCTCAACCTCTGATATTGCCAGTGAGCTATGGAAATCAGTTTCATCCATCATCATAGCTCACAGAAAACTGGCAGATCAGACCCAAGAAACTTACATGTCCTTGATCAGAAACATGGTGGATGCAAGATTCAATGATACCAAAGCTGACATCAAAGTGATCAAGGAACACCTGCTGAAGACTACTGGCTCTGCCCCTACTACCATCCTCAGAGATGAGAATGACAATGAGTTCACAGCTGATGATGCCAAAAAGGGGGAGAGTGGCAGAGATAGGCTGCCAAAGCTAGATCCTTTTGGTGCACCACCCTCACAAAAAGGGAAGAAGCCAACTGCTGACAAACCAGAGTCACCCAAATCAGCTCCTCAACAACCAAATGTTCAGATCCCTGTCACTGAACCAGCTCAAGCATCAAAGGCTAAAGAAGTTGACACTTCAGCTAATGAATAAGCTGAGAAAGCTGCTCAGGATAAAAGGAAAAGGGCTGACACTTTGGAAGTAAAGGCAGAGATGTTAGTACAGTTGAAAAAGGAACAGCAGCAGGAAGTGGAAGATGTGAATACTTCAAAGAGAAAGAAAATGCCAGCCAAACACAATAGAAAACTACCTTCCAAACTAACTGCTGAAACCTCTGCTGTTCAAACACCTGTTATCACAACCACTGATCCTAAAACCACTGCCACCACAACATCTGCTACCCAAACCACTGAACCTAAAACAACTGCTGCTAAAACATCTGCTCAACCCAAACCAGTAACCAAACCAATCACCACACCATCAACCACTAAACCAACCACAACTCAACCAACTCCCAAACCTACCTCAACACAACCTAAAACCCAAACAACTGCTGGTTCCACAAAAGGACCAACAGATGTTTCCCAAACCACTGCCTCATCCTCACCTTCACCCAAAATCTTGTATAGCAGAAAAAGGAAATCCACCTTTGTTATACAAGATGAAAACATCCACAACACACCACCTAACACCCCAATCTCACAACCCACACCAGTCAATGCCATTCCACTTTCATCTTTCTCACCACACACTGCTCAATTCAGATCCCATAGACCACCACCAACCATCACCCCATTGGCTGAGAAGTATCCCCTTGAGTTGGATCTAATCAAGGGGGAACTTCAATCCTTCTACAATACTGATCAGCCATCAGAAAGATCCTTCCCATCTCTCAAAGGCTTCCCTGTTCCACTTAACATTGACACATATCTTAAATACAAAGGTGAACAGGCTGATGCCATCATCAAAGAGAAATGCAAAGGGAAGGATGATAGGAATGCTCAGGGCATCCATTCAGCAGAGCTTAGCAAACTCAGAAGGATTGAAGATTATGCTAAGACCCTGAGCAATTCCATGTCTACCATGCCTCTCAGCAGACACTTGGAAATGGAAGTAAGGGATTCATTACTAGAACAGATCTTGGCAACCAAGCCTTATAAAGCAACAAAGAATCAATTCACAGGCTGGACCACACATGCTCTCAGGGAAGAATTGATTAGAATTGAGAGCATGGCCAAGAATCCTCCTACTAAGGCCTCTGCCCCTGATTTCAGTAAAGGGAGAGATCAAGCTAGAGCCTTGAAGTTCAAGAGAATGAGACAAGAGCTTGTAGCAGCCAAGTATGGAGAGATGAGATCTGTTGCTAGATGGTCAGAGGTCAGGTTAATTGAAACATACAAGAAACTTGAACAAGAAAGAAAGACCAATCCTAAACTACCAAGAAAACCAGTGTATGATGATGCTCCCAAGAAACCCTCACAGGCCTTTACACTAGACAGTTTACTTGAAACCTCTGATCTTTCTATTGCTGCTCAAAGACAATACAAGAAGCAGAAGGAAATGTCTGAAGAGGATACAAGAAAGTTCACTGAAACTTATGTAAAAGAGGGTCTCTTGAACCAAATCAGATTCTTCTCTGACCCTGTCACAGAGAAGTTCAGAGAACTCATTGGCAGGCCTCCATCTCCCAACTCATCCAAAATAAAGATGCATCCCAGTCACTCCTCTGACTCTAAAATTCTAAAATGGAAGTTTGACAAAGAGACCCATGAATTGACACTGATCAGGTCAGATGGTAGTATTCAGAAGTTAAGTATGGATGATGCACCTGGCCTAAGTGCTGAAGATCTCCAGACACTTCTGAATTTGACACTCGATAGAGATGCTGAAGACCTCTTCTCTTTAAGCTTTGAATTACAACTGAAAGGGCAAATTAGAGAAAGTCTGATGAGAAATAAAGATCAAGAATAAAGCAGAGTTTTGGCATCATCTGTTCTAGGGGGAGATTGTTGGGTCTGCTGACCTGGAGAAGAACAGATGATTGAAAGCCAAAATATACTAAGTGTTTGATCAAGAATAAAGAACAGTTGTTACAATAAAGCTTCCTCCAAAGAACTGTTGATTCCTAAACTGCTGCTGCTTAACAACTGTTAGAAGACAACTGCTGCTGATGAAAAGTCTGATGGATAAAGTCTGAAGGTTAAAAGTCTGATGAAGAACAAGTGCTGATCAAAGATCTGAAGAGCAAAGGTCTGTTGAACCAACAGCACTTTGGTTCAACAGATGATAAGAAGACATCAGAGCTTTAGATTAACAGAGTTTTATTATCAGTTGTTTCAATGTAACAGTAGTTTATTGTTTAACAGTTGTTAGAGTTTGTTAGTCAGTTAGGGGTCGCTTTCTAGGTGACGTCAGCAACTGATCATCAGAGGTTTGAACTTGTCTATAAATAGAACAGTACTTGTACTGTTCTATTGATCACTCGTCATTCTCTTTTAGACAAACATTCTCTGAGTGATCAGGCTGAGGGGGAGTTAATTGTACAATTGTAATCTTTCCTTTTAATGAAAGCATTCGATTAAAAACAATTATACTCTATGTTTTGATTTATTCTTATTCCGCTGCACTTTCCATTTATACTTCATACATATTTCATACTTAATCAAAACAATCCAACACTCAGATCCTAACATGGTTTGCTCAGATTTCACCTTTAGTCCCCAAATTTAAAAATGACAGGTATAGTCCTCAACTTTTGTCATTGTTTAACTCGGATACTCCCTGGAGCTAACTGGGGTTAAATAATCCAGTTAAGTGGGTGTGAATTACAAAACTACCCTTACTTTAATAAAAAGATAATACTAATTAATGTGGGTCCCCCACTTCATCTTCTCCACCTCATCACATCCACAAACCACCACCACCCTCTACCACCATCCACCGCCCCCCCAACAACCACCATCCCCTTACCGACATCCACCAACCACCACATCCCCCTACCGACATCCACACACACAAACACTCTCACACTAACACTTCCCTCTCATCTCTCTCACACACACACACACTAACTAGAAAGAGTTAGAGATAGAGAGAGATGAAAGATTGGAGATAGAGAAGAAGAGAGAGAACCAGAGCAGAGAGGGAGAGAGACCAAAGAAGAGGAGACATTGGTTGTGACCTCCGACCGATGCCCCTTTTTCCCCTCTAACGAAGATATTGAGCAACGGTTGATGGTACCAGTGACCTGAGTTCCGATTGGGTCAGATTTGATCTCAAAGGTGAAATTCCCGAACCCACATCTTATCTCTTTTAATAAGAATCTTAGATTAGTGATGATGATAAATGGTTTAGATGATGGCTCACATTGTGGGTTTTGGTCAGACCAAATCTGATCCCAGAGTAAAGTTCACGGTGGCGATGGTTATTCGGTAGATGATGGTGACGGTTATTGTGATGGTACGGTTGAGGTGGGTTTGGGTGTTGGTGGCAGACGATGGTAGTGGCGACTGAAGAATAGTGACGGTTGGTTTTTGGTGCAAGGGTTTGTGTCAAGGAGACAGGTCTAGGGCCGAGTCGAGGGGGTTGGTCAACGAGGTCCAGGGACTATCTGAGTTAAAAAATGTCAAAAGTTGAGGACCATACATGTAATTTTTAAAAGTTGGGGACTAAAGGTGAAATATGAGCAAACCACAGGGACTATTCTAGCAATTTTCTCTAATATTTTTATAAGATTGCTAAACCTATGCAGATGTAGAAGGCAATGTTTAAATGTTATGCTATAGGAAGAGGTGAAAATCATATTTTATAGTAAAAACAATGTATTAACTATAATGAATCTATTAACTACAATGCTTTTTTATTAAGGTTGAATACCTACTATATTAATTTGGCTACTTTCCCACTGAAGCAACTCTTCAAATTCTGTTTTTTTTACATTCAAATTTCCTGACAAACACAAATACTATTTACCAATATTTCTACAAATACGAACATGTGATGTTCTACGTTTTTTATATTATAATTGTTTAACTTCTGTTTTATCTAAATTGGATATGAAAAGGTTGTTTTTTCTTTATTTATATAAATGAGTAAAGATAATAAATACAAGTATATTATTTGTGTATATGAATTATAATCTTAGTTTAATTTCAAAATATTGAATTCTTATACTTGAATATTTTTGCAATAAATGAATTACAAAAAGATGTATTAGTACATCATTTGGTAAAAAGACTTTGTGATTAACAATGGTTATCTAAAAACCGTTCCCTAATAACCGTCCATTGAAATTTATTAACCGTCTAGAAATTTGTATTTAAATTAATTTTGAATTTAAATTATTACTCTTACGACTAATTGCAAAATACACTAAGCTCAAAATCATAATCATTAACTTTGGAATTCGCCCCTCAGAGCCATGTTACAACCACGAAGAGAAAAATCAACAGAGGCATGAAAAGTTCTGTTAAGATAACAGATATTAAAAACAAACAATTAATCTTAATCTTCAACTGAAATTTCATTACTCTGTTTACCAAAAACTATTGAGTCGTCAACAAATTTGTCAAACAGCTGTTATACGATTCAACCTTATTATTACATTTCCATAATTTGAATGAAATATTTAATTTAACAAAAATAAATACAAAATGGAAGACTTATAAAAGAACAAATCCAAGTATTTCTAAAAAAACTGCTTTAACGACAACCGAATTACAATATCTTAGTTTACAAACTACATAAAAATACAAGGAAAGATAAAAAAAGTCTTCTAACAACCAAATCCTAGAGAATGATCTTTCTTGCCATTGTTATCGGAACAAAATCACAAACAAACATAATCAAAAGCAGTACCACGACAACAGCTCGTATCTAAACATCATCAAGTTCGAAAACCCTAAAGATTGAAAATAGGGTCTGCATATAGTAAGAATGGATTGATGTTTTCTTTTAATTCTAAGAATCGTCGAAAAACATCAATTCAACTTCATTACCAACATATTGTGGAAAGACATTTGAACGTAATGTCATTATGCATATGGGATGGAGAGTTATAAAGTGAAAATAGTTGAAGGAATATAAAGATGGAAAATAAATATTGGGAATTCCTCCCCTTTTATAGGATGAATAAACTAACTATCTGTAAAGTTGGTTTTCAACTTTATAAGTTGGATTTCAAGTAAATATAAAGTTCGAACTTACTTTTAGGGCTTTTTATAGAGTGGAAGACAATTGCAACACAACAATAATAAAATAATATTGTTAATAAACTAGGTTCAAAATCGTAATCATTACTTTTGGGGCTTTTGATAACATCTGTTGACTTTCAACAAATGTTGTCACACAAAAGGCTCTCAGTATTTACCAACGGATTGTGTAATCTGTAGAAGGAAGAAAACCGTCAAAAGTCTCACTGTAACAAAATCTTTTATTACACGATTAAATTTGTTATTAAAGTATCACTATAAAGTTAAATTACAGAAACCTTTTCAACTTCATAATTAAAGTCTTGATATGTATAATAAATGATGAAGCAAAACCGCCAAAGCATTGGTAACTATTTCTTACAGTTTTACATATAATAAACTTTATTTAACTTAATTAGTTACTGTTTTTTCAAACCACATATTGAAACAAAAGATAGATATATAATAAACATCAAGTTTAACATTAATATTTTTCAATCACAAACCATAAACATTAAAAGCAAAATAACTACAATATAATATATTCATATTTGAAAATGCAAGCATATAAAAACATTTAAATTTCATCATCTTCATCAGTTGAACTCCAATAAGAGATTGATTCTTCCATAACATGTTCCACCTTCTCCTTCACATACATTATCCTTGCCCTGATCATTTGTTCCAGATTAAGATGAAATGTATTCCGATTAATGTTGCTCATTCTCTTCTGGTCGAGTTCTTCAAGAAACTCCAAATCATCGGAATACTCTTTTTTCTCTCTAAGGAATAATTTTTCAAAACCATTTTCATAGTTAACTATTGCTATATCAAAGTCATGAGAGTAAAACCAACTTATAACATGAAGTGACTTAAACAATTTTTCATCAACGACAGATTGCCCCAAAATTTTCATCAAGAACATTTCATCTGAATACCAAAATTCATTGTTCTTGCAAACTTCATGCGTCTGTGTCTCCAAATGTAAATCCATCTGGACTATTGTTTGAGTTAATAATTAGTAGTGATAACTGATGTGTCGTGATTTTAACATATATAACGTGCATAATTAGCTCATAATAGGTAACAAAGAATCACTTCATTATAAATTTAATTGCATCTAGTATAGATATAGAGAAAACCTTGACTTTTGAGTAGTGAGCTGGCCCAGCCATTGCAAGACTGCTAAGATGTACACGCGACCGAACCTTAATTTAATTCAATACAAAAAAAAGAAAAAAAATATTACTGATACTCTTGCAGTGATTGAAAAATATGTTATACAATAACTATCAGTACACACTCATGAATAATCCTTCCAAAAAGCTCACCAGAATTATCGAATAACAGTTGATTAGCGAAAATATTTTCAGTTAGTACCCCAATGATTGATGCGACCGGATACAAACACATGTCAATGGCAATCTGACTTCAAACATAATTTTATTCATACTTAAAGTAACACTAATCATTTATTGATTCGCTATAATTAATAACTTACCTTGTTTGATTTAAACTATTGATAGGAAAATATGAACTTACAAGTTGTCCATGTCGTCTCCAACTAACACTTGTTCCCACCATAAAGTAACCTACAACAACAGAGCAGCAACAGCAACAACAACAACGGATTTCTACTGATGCGGGTCATTTTTGAGCCTGTAACCAAGATGAACTGTATTAGATTTTGAGGATGAAATAGAGAGAGATAGGGTGACGAAAATAAAAGAAAGAAGATAAAATGATTTTGTTTTCTCTTTCCCTCTATTTATATAATAAGGGTTTGATTTTGAATTTTGAATTTGGAGCTCAAGTTTGAAGTTAATGTTTGAGCTCCCTCTATGCTTGACAATAGCCTTTGCATTTCAACAGATGTGACCCACATATTATTTAATTGGTAAATATTAGTAAAAGATGTGGCTCACATATTATTTAATTAGTAATATTAGTAACAGATGTGGCCCACATATTATTTAATTGGTAAATATTAGTAACAGATGTGGCTCACATATTGTGCAAGTGACATTATTTAATTACTTTATACGAGTGGCCCACATATTATTTAATTAGTATTATAGATATGCTATGTGACTTAATAAAAGCTTGAATAAAATTGAAGTTGTACTATAAGTATGTCATGTGGCTTAATGAGAGGATGAATAAAATTGAAGTTGGGTTAATAAATTGACAACTGGCACAAATGAGTTTTATTTTGTTAGAATAGATATTGTTTACCACACCTGTTTACATGTCAACAAATTTGTCAAACAACTGTTATGTCATTCCAACTTATTATTGCAATAACATAATTTCAATAAAATATTCGAGTTAAAAACTAATCAGAGAATAGAAATATAGAGTTTGAAAAAATGGATCACATTTGCCAATCCGTCGAATGTCTTTAGAACAGATGATTTGGATCAAACAGTTCAATAATTTATTAGGATGAGCCATTCTGGAGGTGATTCAAAAAGTCAACTTTGGTCAAAGAATGTTAACTTGATCAAAGAAAGTTAACTTGGTTAAAGAAAGTCAACTAAGTGTTGTTCGGACAAAGTCATAGTCAAAATGGGTCAAAAGTTGACTAATTCAGCCTTTCACACGTATGACAGAAAAAATCACACATATGAGGGTTTTTCAAACGTATGACTCTCAAACGTATGACAGCTCAGGCGGTATGAAGGCAGGCATATGAGGGACAGGTCAGACGTATGAAGCTCATACTTGTAAAATTCCATATTTATAACAGCAGCCAGGCATATGAAGAAAGTTTTTCAAAAAATGGCTGATTTTGAAGAATTTTGGTAAAAAAAAATGGATGTTTTGATGATTCGATTATTAGGTTATGTGCGGGATATGATTTCTAACAAGATTCCAATACCCAAAACACTCATAAAACATGAATTATAATCCAAACTCATCAAAAATCATGAAGAACACAAACTTATGGCTTTTATGTCAAAAACTCAGATCTGATCCAAATTAACGTTGTTTAACACCCAATTTTGATTCAATTAGTTTCCAAAACAACTTTGTAACATAAGCAAACATCAGATCATCAAAAACATTCCATGATAAGGATTTCAAGCCAAAACCCATAAAGAACACATATTTGAAGTTTTTCCCAAAATACTCAGATCTGGTCCGTTTTAATGAAAATTTGATTTAGATATTATCAAAATCAGTTTCTAAACACAATCAAATCAACAATCAAAACATTAAACACACTAACCCCCCCCCCCCCCCCCCCAAAGCATGTTTTAGCCCAAAATGGATCAAAAATGAGATTTCAATAAACAATTGCTTAAAACTTTCAGATCTAATACTACTCACTATAACAACATGCGGGATATGAGTCTCGGCTCTGATACCACTTGTAGGATCGAACAAGAAATTAGTACCCCGCGCGTAACAGATTGAAGGCGGAATCAACAATCCGATTAGTTTTTATAGGTGTATGTTAATGAGATAGAATAATATGAAAGGTAGAGAGCACACACTAAAAACACACACTAAATGGGCATCACTTTGTTAGAAATGAGTGAAAGTTACAAATGTGAAGTCATGAGGGGTATATATAGGCTGAGTGTCAAACGCCTGCGCTGTTCCAGGCGTATGACCCTTAAACGCCTAGAGTGTCAAGCGTATGACTCCACCATACGCCTGGACTATTACACTAATTCCCAAAATACCCCTAAACACTTAAAGTGCTACCCATTAACATCTAAAACACAAATAAATGATCTTATAATCATGTCTACGACTAATATAGACCTATCACTAGCTGGGGACATACACGAAACAAACTCAAGCTCCCTTTCCAGGCTCCTCCACTCCCCAACATTTTGAGGGCTTGAAAAGTGGAGCCCACATGTGCCACATGGCAACTCATGCCCCCTTTCCAAGCCCCCTACTCCCCATAGTCTAATAAGGAACATAAATGAACACGCTACCGTACGTTTATGATCATAAATGAATGAACACGACCTCAGTTCATGTTCGTTCTTTTAACTAAATAATGTCCATTTATTTATTAAGCGAACGAACACAAATAAACTTTCTGCAGAACAATTCGTGAACTGTTCACTGAGCATTCGATTCATTTGCAGTCCTACATGGCAGGGTGGCGTGATGTTGTTAAGTTACGGGCTTCAAGACACAAGTTGGTGAACTTGGGGATCGATATTGACAAGCTGGTTAAGTTTCCTAATTATGTTATAATTAGATTTTGTAATATCGTGGCTAGCTAGTTTGGCTTAATCTATATAAACCATGTTAGCATTATACAAATAAGAGAGAAGAGAGAAACCGAGTTATGGTTTAAGACTTTGTAATCAGGTTTTTGAGTTATATTTTCTGATTAGTAATATTAGAGAGTTATTCCATTTATGTTCGTGTTCTTATTATCGATTCTTGGACGAGGAGAGAAACTGAGTTATGGTTTAGAGAAACCGAGTTATGGTTTAAGACTCTGTAATCAGTTTTCTGAGTTATATTTCCTGATTAATAATATTGAAGAGTTATTCCATTCGTGTTCTGTTATTATTATCGATTCTTGGAAATGACGTGAAGGAGTGTGTATATATTTTTATCATGCATTCTAGTTTACCATTTAATGAAGACCTGATTAGTTTAGAATATATAATGTGTTACACTAAACTTGTTATTATGCGTCGATTAGTTAGTAGCAAACTCACCGGCTCTATGTTGATGTTTATTTAAGCATGTATTTAAAAAAAAAAAAAAGTGTATTTTCAAAACATTGTTTGGTAGCAAATTCACCGGCTTTATATTAACGTTTATTTAAGCTTGTTCAACTTTAAAGACATCATTTGGTGACTTGACGGTTACGTTTGAGTCTCTGATAGGGTGGGTGTAGAAGCATATTTAAAGTCTTTGGAATCTGGGAAAGTTGTTTAAGCATTGTTGGTTGTTTATGTTAAACTTGTTAGCTTTGACCTCGACTTTTACTACATCATTTAAAGTTGTATTATATTAAGACGTACATAAAGGTTTTAAATTTAGCTACATAAGTCCGGTATCATTCGATCACAAGAGGTCCTTCATCAATGCTGGGGTGTGCGACATTATGTATTCTTTAAACCAAATCCATAGAAAAACTAAAACAACGACGATACAAACTATGATAGTCTCAAATTTGAGAAGAATGATTACGTTGGTAGAGGTTACATCTTAAATGTAATGTAAGATAATTTCCAAACATTAGATCCGCAAGGGATATTTGGACGCAACCGAAGATAGATTTTTCAACTAATCAAAAGAAACAAGTAAGAAACCGCTTATTAAATAGGTCTTCGAGCAAACCACCTCCTAACCAACGCAAAGCATTCTGCTGGCTTGAACTCTGGTGCTGTGTGACCGGCTCCCTACAAATCCATCATCACAATTAGTTGGTACACTTAGCTAGCTATGAACTAATTTGCAAGTGTATTTACATACCTTTACAGTAGCAAATACTAGTGAATAGTTATGATGGGCATAGCTGGTTGTGAATCCTGATGCTTGACGGTCTACATAATATGCGTCCCAATTGTTTTCTGTGAGCGTTAAGTTAAGCGAATTTATCCACTTTAGTGTGCCCACGTGTGAAACCATCATGTCATGATCTCCGCTAAACAAATAAATATACAAATATTTATCAATCAACATATATGGCCTGCATATATAAATGAATTTAATTAATCAATACCTGAATATTAAAGCTCGACAATTTCTCTTAGTTAACCTTTCGTGGTAGACAACACTACTCTGGACATTGAATTCGTATTGTGGCATAAAAGGGTTGCTGTAATTGTACTTCATATCCAAATTACATAACAACCATTCCTTCACTGTTCCCTAATCATATTATTAATTGTAACACAAGGGTCAGTTTCATTCTATATAAAGCGCTAAATTAAATTAATACGAGAATTATAAAAAACAATCTAAACCGTTTAGTTTGTTTATTAGTTGTTCGTATTTTTAAAACATTGTAATTCTTATAAACAAGCATGGTTAAAAATAATGTACATAAAAAACCATAAAATTAAGGTATGCGTATGTATACAGTATATGTACCTCGCGCACGTTTAGTGACTTCATGACATTTTCATCGTTGGCCCAAACGGTTGCGTAGTCATATAACTCATCCTGAAATCAACAAGAGATAATAAAATTTGGTGTCTTTAAAATATATGATCAAAAAAGGGAAAAAAAAAAGGAGTGACAAAATTACTCGACAAAAAGTATCTCCAAGTGTGGGAAGCATTTTAATTGGATTACTCTTTGCTACCGGATTTTGACTTTTAAACAAATGGGTTTCTGGCTTACAGTCAGGATCCAATATTTGTTGAATGTTGATGCCTTTAACACGCTGCATGTATCATTAAGAAGAAAAAACAAAAAAAAAAAAAACCTTAGTTACAAGTAACAATATTTGGTTTGTAACATTTAGTTTTACTAAAAGATAATAAATGAATCATATATGCTTACTTTGTCAACTTCATAAAGATCCAACATACATTGCACATTGTCAGAGTTAGCATTTGCATAATTTTCTTTGCAGTCCTTTTTTGTTGCCTATATATACATATTTAATCATAAGTTGAATTTTAATTGTGTTGTAGAAAACATATAATCAATGAAACTTTAGTTATATTTTTTACCTCATATAATTCGTGAGATATAAATGCCAAACGGTAAGCATACTCTAGTCTAGAATTCAAGTCGCCGGTTTTGTCAGTCAACGGGTTTCCTGCTATGTATCCCTGCCCATACGATAAGCGTAAAAGTTGATTAATTTTTATGACTATCGAAGTAAGCACTGAACTAGATTGTTATATAAACATATTTACTTACTTGAATGTTTACAATCGGCTCTAGTCCTTCATCGTTGCCTTTATATAACTCCTCAGTGATCATTGGAATGATGATCCCCGAATAAGATATTCCAGTAACGTATACGGGATTTTTTAGAAACTTTGGATGATCCCTAACAAACTTCATGCGTCATTAGTTAGTTGCATGTGTTAATAAATAATAATAATGTATCATAAAGCTAAGGGAATGTTTTCAAAATAAACATATCTGACTAACTTATTTTCAATATATACATTGGTGATTGTCGGTTAAGACTTAGCTGACATTTTTTATTGGTCAAACGTCTATTTTAGTAATTTTCCCTAAAATTTAATACAATCAGGGTGTGTACTAGTTTAACCTTTCTCATAAATTCAGCTGCTTGCGAAGCCGATGATGTATCACTTGAATGAACCGCCTCAGGTGTTTTTGTGTATGAATATCCAGTTAATGTTGGTGCATCCAAATATATCACACTGGCCACCTTTGTCCAAGAATTCGGATCCAATTGTAATGCAGGGACGTTATCCATATAATTCCCATACTGAATTTGCATTGGACCTATAACATGTACATATACAAACTTATGAATTAGAGTGGTTCCGGTACCCAACGAAGTAGGAAATTGATTGCACTCCAATTGTACTCAGTACCATCCATATATATTACTGGTCAAATTATAAAACTTAGACCGCCCATAATGGGGCGTTTTGCCTACCAAGTAACACCGGAAAACGCCACCCACACCACCCCCTCAGCCGTTATAGCGGCATGAGGAAGGGGAGGTGTTTTTACAATAACGCCATGTTAAAGGCTTGGAATTTCGGACAAAAACAAATATGACTGTTGCATATCAATACGTTAGAAGCTCTGGCATCGTTGCGAAGAAGAAGAACTGACGAAAGTGTAGATCTAACTTTTTCTTTTCATCTGTAAATAGCTCATCATCAGTGCGAAGAAGATGAAGTGAATGTGGAAAATAATGCCAATCCCCTTACCATCTTTGCTTTCCTTATGGAGGTGGGTTTGAGTCCAATCCAGTGGCGGACCCAGGAATTTTTTTCATGGGGTGCGGAGTCATAGAGCATATATAGGTCGTTTATCCATCAGGTGGCCCGGGTCAGGTCAGGTCGGGTCGGGCCAGGTCGACTCGTATACCAAAAATAATAATACTAAAATTAAACGTCATTACATATGCAAACCAAAAGCCCAAAAGTAATTTAAACGTCATTACATATGCATAACAAAATTCTAAATCTAAAGTTGTTCTCTTCGGGTCTTCATTTTTTGGAATCTATCTATAACATCTTCTATCTCCACATTTCTAAGCAAGTCCTTTTCAATAAAAGCAATACAACTATCGTTTAAATTCTCATCACCAATCCTATTACGCAAATCGTTCTTCACAAACTTCATTGCCGAAAAGCTTCTTTCAGCGGTTGCGGTTGCGACGGGTAATGTGGGCTAACTCAATACATATAATTATATTTTTTTTCTTAAGGGTCGGTTTCAAAAGTCCATGGGGTGCGACTGAAAAAATTCATGGGGTGCGGATGGGATTAACGCGGGTATATAACACTAAAATTTTTTTTTCAAGGTGGGCGTCCGCCCCCGTTGGCTTCTATGTGGGTCCGCCAATGGTCCAATCGACACTAAAATGCTGCTTGTCGGCCGGGTTTTACCGTAATGCGCCTTCAGACGGCGGGTTTTCCACGGGAACTGATGTGAAATTGTTGGTGGACCTAGGTTACTCTCGGAGTACTTTTTTGTATAGTGGGTACTTGAAAAATACTCGGGCTTGATTTGTTTACCATTAGAAAAAAAGAATGTGGAAAATAATAATAATAAATAAATATTCTGTAACTCTATTTGAACCGCACCCTTACAAATTTAAATTTAATAAATTAATAATATTTTTTTTACTCGACCTTTTATCTTCTTCCCACTTTCCCTATTCAAGTTCTTTTATTCTTTTAGTTAATTGATTTACTTGAGAAGCGAGTTTAATTTTTTTTGAACAGTGACTTTCAATATTGGTGACTAATTGTCACACTGTCGCCTCTTGGCAAGCCCAAACCCGAGATCTGACCAAACTATCGTGCACATTAGAGGACGCCGGCTTAATTCAGACTCAGGCGGCGTTCCCCCGGAAACCGTACTGCCTCCACACGAGTTTTCTCGCTGGAGAAACGACCAGGTGAAAACCGAAGTTAGCTCTAGACTCGAACCCGGGCCAAAGTGGTTCAAGGCTCTTATCCATCATTGCCATGACAACTGAGCTATAGCTCAGGGTCGAGAAACGAGTTTACTATTTGGTTTAATTTTTTATTTATGGTATATTTTGATTAAATATTAATGAAATATTCAACAAGTTTTTATTATGCTCAAATTTATTCTAAAATTAACCGAATAAAAAAATTATAAAATTATCGAAATAATGGTAATAATTGAACAATTACAACATTTTTAGTTAAAAATGGTCATGCTGACATGGCGTCTACATGGCAAAAAACGTCCTCTGAGGACATGAAACACTACATATGGTCTTTGTGCGCCAAACTATTGAATGCTTTAGTTGGTATTTGTTGAAATTTAAAAGGGAAGTATCCCTTAGTCAAGTAGTGCATTAACGGTTTCTTAAGGCATACAATTTAATTTGGATAACAAACCAAGCAAATACGAGAGCCATATATATATCAGTCAACTATTTTTTATGGAGAGCGGTCGACAGAAGAATAGCTACTAAAGTGGAACTTGCTGCTCGTAGGGTTACTGTTTCAGACCTGTTTTGCGCGAGATATGGTCTGGAGTCGGAGGATGTTGATCATGCTTTGGTCCAATGTCTTTGGGCTAAGGCAGTTTGGTGGAATGTGGTTGTTTGGCTCAAGGTCCGATGGCCCCCCGACGTGGGCTCCTTAGCTGGTATGATTGAGTACTAGGTGACAACCCCGGACTCGAGCAAATGGAGAAAACTGGTTCACACTGTTGCGGTCGCTACGGTCTGGCGCCTTTGGCTCGCTAGGAATGCTAAAGTCTTCGAGGGCAATTTCCTACCGGTCAGATACATTGTGGATCAAATTAAAGAAGAGTCGTTTTTCTGGATCATCAACCGTGGTAAGAAGCCTACTATTTCGTGGGAGCAGTGGTCTGTTTTTTATGTTGTTTCCATTGTGTAGTTGTTTGCTTTTGTTTTTGTTGGTGGTTTGTTGTTGTTTGTTGGCTTCGGTTTTTCGGGTCTTTTGGTGTATTCCTAGCTTTTTGCTAGCGCTTTATATATAGCTATAAAGTTGTTTGCCGTTAAAAAAAATATTGGTCTTGTTTGATACTTGATTAGCGTTAATTTGCATATGTAACTTTCTTGTTTTTTGCAAGCTTTGTATATATATATTTCACTATTTCAGCCCTTCAAAAAAACGTTAAGGATTCTTACACTATTTAAAGCCTTGGATTTTGTTTTCTATTTTAACATATGAAGTAAAATATCCGATTAATCCAAACTCGTGTGTATAAGAGTGTTCGCCAACATTGGTATTATAGCACTTGGTTGAGACAACTCCAATGCTCAGAGAGAAGCACAAGAATCTATATGAATAAATAAAATTCATATATCACAATACCTAAATGAAACAAATTAATTAAACAACCACATTTAGATCTAGCCAACTCGTATAAAGAAGGAGAGTAGAACTGTAGAAGGATGCAAAGGCAATGACCATTATCGATCAGCAGTTAATTCATGATCATTCATCTCTAAATTTTTGGGTGACGATTTTTCAATGTGGAAGAGCAGTCACATTAGGTTCTTTATATATTTGTGAGTAAGTTCTTCAAATTTTAGATAGTGGTTGTGAGTGGACTATCGAGAAAATGATACCATTCATCTCTATTTTGGTAAGACACTATTCACCCTCTATATTTTTTTATATATTTTGAAAAGGGTTGTGAGTGGAACAAAGAGAAAAGTTAATGATAAATGTACAAAGAAGTATTGTATAATTGAAAAGAAGAGAGAAAATACAGTGAATTTTAATATAATTATATAGACGGAGAAGAAGATTATATTGTGAATGTTCTAAAATATTGTCGATAAAAATAAATCTTATGCAAATGAGGTGGTCGGTGAATTTTATGAATACATCTTGTATACTTGTAAACTTAAGATATTTATTTTTACCAAAACAAAACTTTACAATGCTTAATCTATGTACCACGATTTTTTAAATGATTTGGAGAATTAAATATGAGTCTCCCTAATTAAAAACCAAAAATTTGTCTAAAAAGTAGTAAACAAAACAAAAAGGGAGAACTTAAAAAAGAGAATACTTGCAAGAAGATAAGAAAAGTATAAGAAACAATTGAGTAAATAGAATATGATAAAAAAAAATAAAAAAAGTAGCAACTAATTCACGTGAAATCATTATTACAAACGTCAAGAATTTTTGTCACTTTCATATGTGCTTTTCTTGTAATTTAAAGAGAGAACTACACGAATAGTCCTTATGGTTTATAGAAAGTAACATCTTAGGGTAGTAACTTTATTTTTTAACATTTTAAGGGTTTATGGTTTAAGTTTTGTAACATGTTGGGGTACTAAGGCCAACTCCGTTAGTTTTTCTAGTTAAGTTTTGATAAAATAACTAAAATGACCCATTATAACTAGATATTCTTGTAATTAACTCTATTTGATTACAAGGATAACTAGAGGTAAGGTTATCACAACCCAAACTCTTAACATCAAACATTTCATAGTTTAGAGAGCTATTATTGGTTAGTAATTAAATAAAAAGCACAATGGTTAGTTGCATTTATCTAAATTTGAGCAGATTAAATTGAAGAAGCATTAACAAGGAATGAGATAAGTACCGATTTCATAAAAGAATGCCCGGAGTGTGGCACAACCAGGTCCTCCAGCTAGCCAAATGATGAGAGGATCTTCCTCCGGATTCCCCTCCGATTCAACAAAGTAGTAAAATAGTTGCACAGCTTCATCTTCTCCTACTCCGATATACCTGGATTAATTCATATACGTAATTCTATGTTGAGAACCGCGAGAACAACATAATACATTTGTATTTTAGGAGTAATGTAGTCTACAACTAAAAGTTTGCAAGTTTAAAACCTTACATATATGATTGATGTATTTATTTACAAAAATCTAAAAGTGGTTGTTAAGAAACATATTATAGTTGCAAGTCTCGCTTATAAGATGACATTTTCTTATTTAGTCAACAATACATTACTTTCGTTTGTAAGAAAATATGTCATCTGTATATATAATTAAAAAGAGATAGAGAGAGAGACCCAGTTTCTAATTTGAAAGGAAGAGGACCAGGATAGCCAGGTAAGGTTTTGACGATGGTCTGAGATTGTGTAAAGATGGCTGAAGCAGCCAAGGTGAATATCAAATGGAGACACCGCACCGCCAAAGAAGTGGGTTTCTCCATCTTTTTGTGTTGAGATATTATACGCAACTTTGGATTTTTATAGGTACAAAATGGAAGCACATACAATTTGGAGATTTTAAAATACAAAAGATATGAAAACTCTAGTTTCAGCGTTACGTACAAGCGTTACGTACATAGGGACTCTATTATATTCGATAACTACCAGAAAATACATTAACACTTCTTTAATTAAAAAAAAACAAGAAAAGGAAAAAAGAAAATTTTTAATTACTTTATTTAAAGAGAGCCCCACCTGGCCTCCTATTTACGCTCGTTATTGCAGTCATAGTTAATAAATCACACCCCTCCGCCACTTTCGATGGCGTCTAGAAAATACGGGAGGGACGCCATTTTTGTTAAATTGGCTTAGGTGAAGGGCGTGTAACCTAAACAACACCGTTTTGCACTCTTACCCAGGATTTGAATCCGGAATTTCATCTTTAAAAGAATTGTGTCTCTATCACTTAACCTAGCCTGGATTATTTAAACCCTCAATCTTCCTCTAAAAGAGTTGTGTCTCTACCATTGAGGCTAGCCCCTCATGCCGTTCCCTAGCATTTAAGTCCAAACATTAATTACTGCATAAAATATAAGATACTTTTTATGGTATTATTAGAACTAATTATATAAAATTAATGTCAAAATTATATAACAAATTACATACTATTGCTATCTATGTCACACATAGGGGGCGGGTCGATAAATAAACATGGCCATATATTTTCTTTAAGCTCAAACAACATAATAACTTAGTCCAATGATTTAAATAAAGATAATTTATTTTTTATACTAGGTTATCTTTAGGAGCGTCGGGGATAGACAAATCCAATATGATATGACAAAATATGTGTACTATAAAAGTAATAGGCCGTTTTTTTTTTCAGAAAAAAATGGTAAAGAATTTGGTATCAAATGATATGTCATAATGATGAGAATGTGTAAAGTGATCATTTGTTAAATAATGACATACATGTTCAATCTTTATTACTGATACACAATCAATCATTTTTTCAGGTTTCCCGGCTATTTTCTTCAATCATACATAATTTAAGTATCTATCTCAATAAATACCACATAAAAAGTCATTTTCTTTTTTCGTTTTTTTGTATACAACTATGGTACTTGTTAGGGAGATAATAAAATGCTGGTTAATTTGGTGTAATTGTTTTTCTAAAACAATGTCATATAAAAAAGTTATTAGCGTTTGGAAAACATTGAGGAAAATGCATGTGTCATGCACATAAGAGAAAAAATATTTTTTTTTATTTTAAATCACTAATGACATGAATGCCACATGACACATACTTAAAAAGTAGGTTGTCTTCTTTAAATGTCACGTGAAATTTTAAGCTTTGATTTATTATAATAAATAAAGGGTGATATTATTTAAACCCCCCACCTTCTATTTTCACCCCCTCAAAGCGCCTCGCTTAGGCCTAAGCGAGGCGCTTTGATCTAAATTCGAGACGGTCAGTACAAGGATCAGAAAAAGCTGATTTTTAAATTCGAAGCGTCTCGCTTAGGCCTAAGCGAGGCGCTTCGAGGGGGTAATTTATTTTGGTAGTTGTTTTGATATTTTGAGTTGGTTTTTTTATTTTTTTTAATTTAATAATTATAAAAAGTTAAAAAAATTTAAAAAACAAAGTAATAACCCTAATCATTGTCAATGACTTAAACTTGACATCATCAACCAACTTCAAAATTTCAACTTCCCGTTCAGGTGCTTAATACCAGATTGATGATACCTTGTTCCACCCAAATCAAGGGATCCGCTTGGAGTCTAAAGCTTCGTGTGTCATCTTGGTCGAACTTATGTTGCAACATTCGTCTTGTGTGTGTTAGGGTCCGAAATTTTAGGCTTTTTAGTGGGTTTTTCCATCTTTGTGTTTCCAATTGTTTTTTAATTAGCTATGAACTAATTTGCAAGTGTATTTACATACCTTTACAGTAGCAAATACTAGTGAATAGTTATGATGGGCATAGCTGGTTGTGAATCCTGATGCTTGACGGTCTACATAATATGCGTCCCAATTGTTTTCTGTGAGCGTTAAGTTAAGCGAATTTATCCACTTTAGTGTGCCCACGTGTGAAACCATCATGTCATGATCTCCGCTAAACAAATAAATATACAAATATTTATCAATCAACATATATGGCCTGCATATATAAATGAATTTAATTAATCAATACCTGAATATTAAAGCTCGACAATTTCTCTTAGTTAACCTTTCGTGGTAGACAACACTACTCTGGACATTGAATTCGTATTGTGGCATAAAAGGGTTGCTGTAATTGTACTTCATATCCAAATTACATAACAACCATTCCTTCACTGTTCCCTAATCATATTATTAATTGTAACACAAGGGTCAGTTTCATTCTATATAAAGCGCTAAATTAAATTAATACGAGAATTATAAAAAACAATCTAAACCGTTTAGTTTGTTTATTAGTTGTTCGTATTTTTAAAACATTGTAATTCTTATAAACAAGCATGGTTAAAAATAATGTACATAAAAAACCATAAAATTAAGGTATGCGTATGTATACAGTATATGTACCTCGCGCACGTTTAGTGACTTCATGACATTTTCATCGTTGGCCCAAACGGTTGCGTAGTCATATAACTCATCCTGAAATCAACAAGAGATAATAAAATTTGGTGTCTTTAAAATATATGATCAAAAAAGGGAAAAAAAAAAGGAGTGACAAAATTACTCGACAAAAAGTATCTCCAAGTGTGGGAAGCATTTTAATTGGATTACTCTTTGCTACCGGATTTTGACTTTTAAACAAATGGGTTTCTGGCTTACAGTCAGGATCCAATATTTGTTGAATGTTGATGCCTTTAACACGCTGCATGTATCATTAAGAAGAAAAAACAAAAAAAAAAAAAACCTTAGTTACAAGTAACAATATTTGGTTTGTAACATTTAGTTTTACTAAAAGATAATAAATGAATCATATATGCTTACTTTGTCAACTTCATAAAGATCCAACATACATTGCACATTGTCAGAGTTAGCATTTGCATAATTTTCTTTGCAGTCCTTTTTTGTTGCCTATATATACATATTTAATCATAAGTTGAATTTTAATTGTGTTGTAGAAAACATATAATCAATGAAACTTTAGTTATATTTTTTACCTCATATAATTCGTGAGATATAAATGCCAAACGGTAAGCATACTCTAGTCTAGAATTCAAGTCGCCGGTTTTGTCAGTCAACGGGTTTCCTGCTATGTATCCCTGCCCATACGATAAGCGTAAAAGTTGATTAATTTTTATGACTATCGAAGTAAGCACTGAACTAGATTGTTATATAAACATATTTACTTACTTGAATGTTTACAATCGGCTCTAGTCCTTCATCGTTGCCTTTATATAACTCCTCAGTGATCATTGGAATGATGATCCCCGAATAAGATATTCCAGTAACGTATACGGGATTTTTTAGAAACTTTGGATGATCCCTAACAAACTTCATGCGTCATTAGTTAGTTGCATGTGTTAATAAATAATAATAATGTATCATAAAGCTAAGGGAATGTTTTCAAAATAAACATATCTGACTAACTTATTTTCAATATATACATTGGTGATTGTCGGTTAAGACTTAGCTGACATTTTTTATTGGTCAAACGTCTATTTTAGTAATTTTCCCTAAAATTTAATACAATCAGGGTGTGTACTAGTTTAACCTTTCTCATAAATTCAGCTGCTTGCGAAGCCGATGATGTATCACTTGAATGAACCGCCTCAGGTGTTTTTGTGTATGAATATCCAGTTAATGTTGGTGCATCCAAATATATCACACTGGCCACCTTTGTCCAAGAATTCGGATCCAATTGTAATGCAGGGACGTTATCCATATAATTCCCATACTGAATTTGCATTGGACCTATAACATGTACATATACAAACTTATGAATTAGAGTGGTTCCGGTACCCAACGAAGTAGGAAATTGATTGCACTCCAATTGTACTCAGTACCATCCATATATATTACTGGTCAAATTATAAAACTTAGACCGCCCATAATGGGGCGTTTTGCCTACCAAGTAACACCGGAAAACGCCACCCACACCACCCCCTCAGCCGTTATAGCGGCATGAGGAAGGGGAGGTGTTTTTACAATAACGCCATGTTAAAGGCTTGGAATTTCGGACAAAAACAAATATGACTGTTGCATATCAATACGTTAGAAGCTCTGGCATCGTTGCGAAGAAGAAGAACTGACGAAAGTGTAGATCTAACTTTTTCTTTTCATCTGTAAATAGCTCATCATCAGTGCGAAGAAGATGAAGTGAATGTGGAAAATAATGCCAATCCCCTTACCATCTTTGCTTTCCTTATGGAGGTGGGTTTGAGTCCAATCCAGTGGCGGACCCAGGAATTTTTTTCATGGGGTGCGGAGTCATAGAGCATATATAGGTCGTTTATCCATCAGGTGGCCCGGGTCAGGTCAGGTCGGGTCGGGCCAGGTCGACTCGTATACCAAAAATAATAATACTAAAATTAAACGTCATTACATATGCAAACCAAAAGCCCAAAAGTAATTTAAACGTCATTACATATGCATAACAAAATTCTAAATCTAAAGTTGTTCTCTTCGGGTCTTCATTTTTTGGAATCTATCTATAACATCTTCTATCTCCACATTTCTAAGCAAGTCCTTTTCAATAAAAGCAATACAACTATCGTTTAAATTCTCATCACCAATCCTATTACGCAAATCGTTCTTCACAAACTTCATTGCCGAAAAGCTTCTTTCAGCGGTTGCGGTTGCGACGGGTAATGTGGGCTAACTCAATACATATAATTATATTTTTTTTCTTAAGGGTCGGTTTCAAAAGTCCATGGGGTGCGACTGAAAAAATTCATGGGGTGCGGATGGGATTAACGCGGGTATATAACACTAAAATTTTTTTTTCAAGGTGGGCGTCCGCCCCCGTTGGCTTCTATGTGGGTCCGCCAATGGTCCAATCGACACTAAAATGCTGCTTGTCGGCCGGGTTTTACCGTAATGCGCCTTCAGACGGCGGGTTTTCCACGGGAACTGATGTGAAATTGTTGGTGGACCTAGGTTACTCTCGGAGTACTTTTTTGTATAGTGGGTACTTGAAAAATACTCGGGCTTGATTTGTTTACCATTAGAAAAAAAGAATGTGGAAAATAATAATAATAAATAAATATTCTGTAACTCTATTTGAACCGCACCCTTACAAATTTAAATTTAATAAATTAATAATATTTTTTTTACTCGACCTTTTATCTTCTTCCCACTTTCCCTATTCAAGTTCTTTTATTCTTTTAGTTAATTGATTTACTTGAGAAGCGAGTTTAATTTTTTTTGAACAGTGACTTTCAATATTGGTGACTAATTGTCACACTGTCGCCTCTTGGCAAGCCCAAACCCGAGATCTGACCAAACTATCGTGCACATTAGAGGACGCCGGCTTAATTCAGACTCAGGCGGCGTTCCCCCGGAAACCGTACTGCCTCCACACGAGTTTTCTCGCTGGAGAAACGACCAGGTGAAAACCGAAGTTAGCTCTAGACTCGAACCCGGGCCAAAGTGGTTCAAGGCTCTTATCCATCATTGCCATGACAACTGAGCTATAGCTCAGGGTCGAGAAACGAGTTTACTATTTGGTTTAATTTTTTATTTATGGTATATTTTGATTAAATATTAATGAAATATTCAACAAGTTTTTATTATGCTCAAATTTATTCTAAAATTAACCGAATAAAAAAATTATAAAATTATCGAAATAATGGTAATAATTGAACAATTACAACATTTTTAGTTAAAAATGGTCATGCTGACATGGCGTCTACATGGCAAAAAACGTCCTCTGAGGACATGAAACACTACATATGGTCTTTGTGCGCCAAACTATTGAATGCTTTAGTTGGTATTTGTTGAAATTTAAAAGGGAAGTATCCCTTAGTCAAGTAGTGCATTAACGGTTTCTTAAGGCATACAATTTAATTTGGATAACAAACCAAGCAAATACGAGAGCCATATATATATCAGTCAACTATTTTTTATGGAGAGCGGTCGACAGAAGAATAGCTACTAAAGTGGAACTTGCTGCTCGTAGGGTTACTGTTTCAGACCTGTTTTGCGCGAGATATGGTCTGGAGTCGGAGGATGTTGATCATGCTTTGGTCCAATGTCTTTGGGCTAAGGCAGTTTGGTGGAATGTGGTTGTTTGGCTCAAGGTCCGATGGCCCCCCGACGTGGGCTCCTTAGCTGGTATGATTGAGTACTAGGTGACAACCCCGGACTCGAGCAAATGGAGAAAACTGGTTCACACTGTTGCGGTCGCTACGGTCTGGCGCCTTTGGCTCGCTAGGAATGCTAAAGTCTTCGAGGGCAATTTCCTACCGGTCAGATACATTGTGGATCAAATTAAAGAAGAGTCGTTTTTCTGGATCATCAACCGTGGTAAGAAGCCTACTATTTCGTGGGAGCAGTGGTCTGTTTTTTATGTTGTTTCCATTGTGTAGTTGTTTGCTTTTGTTTTTGTTGGTGGTTTGTTGTTGTTTGTTGGCTTCGGTTTTTCGGGTCTTTTGGTGTATTCCTAGCTTTTTGCTAGCGCTTTATATATAGCTATAAAGTTGTTTGCCGTTAAAAAAAATATTGGTCTTGTTTGATACTTGATTAGCGTTAATTTGCATATGTAACTTTCTTGTTTTTTGCAAGCTTTGTATATATATATTTCACTATTTCAGCCCTTCAAAAAAACGTTAAGGATTCTTACACTATTTAAAGCCTTGGATTTTGTTTTCTATTTTAACATATGAAGTAAAATATCCGATTAATCCAAACTCGTGTGTATAAGAGTGTTCGCCAACATTGGTATTATAGCACTTGGTTGAGACAACTCCAATGCTCAGAGAGAAGCACAAGAATCTATATGAATAAATAAAATTCATATATCACAATACCTAAATGAAACAAATTAATTAAACAACCACATTTAGATCTAGCCAACTCGTATAAAGAAGGAGAGTAGAACTGTAGAAGGATGCAAAGGCAATGACCATTATCGATCAGCAGTTAATTCATGATCATTCATCTCTAAATTTTTGGGTGACGATTTTTCAATGTGGAAGAGCAGTCACATTAGGTTCTTTATATATTTGTGAGTAAGTTCTTCAAATTTTAGATAGTGGTTGTGAGTGGACTATCGAGAAAATGATACCATTCATCTCTATTTTGGTAAGACACTATTCACCCTCTATATTTTTTTATATATTTTGAAAAGGGTTGTGAGTGGAACAAAGAGAAAAGTTAATGATAAATGTACAAAGAAGTATTGTATAATTGAAAAGAAGAGAGAAAATACAGTGAATTTTAATATAATTATATAGACGGAGAAGAAGATTATATTGTGAATGTTCTAAAATATTGTCGATAAAAATAAATCTTATGCAAATGAGGTGGTCGGTGAATTTTATGAATACATCTTGTATACTTGTAAACTTAAGATATTTATTTTTACCAAAACAAAACTTTACAATGCTTAATCTATGTACCACGATTTTTTAAATGATTTGGAGAATTAAATATGAGTCTCCCTAATTAAAAACCAAAAATTTGTCTAAAAAGTAGTAAACAAAACAAAAAGGGAGAACTTAAAAAAGAGAATACTTGCAAGAAGATAAGAAAAGTATAAGAAACAATTGAGTAAATAGAATATGATAAAAAAAAATAAAAAAAGTAGCAACTAATTCACGTGAAATCATTATTACAAACGTCAAGAATTTTTGTCACTTTCATATGTGCTTTTCTTGTAATTTAAAGAGAGAACTACACGAATAGTCCTTATGGTTTATAGAAAGTAACATCTTAGGGTAGTAACTTTATTTTTTAACATTTTAAGGGTTTATGGTTTAAGTTTTGTAACATGTTGGGGTACTAAGGCCAACTCCGTTAGTTTTTCTAGTTAAGTTTTGATAAAATAACTAAAATGACCCATTATAACTAGATATTCTTGTAATTAACTCTATTTGATTACAAGGATAACTAGAGGTAAGGTTATCACAACCCAAACTCTTAACATCAAACATTTCATAGTTTAGAGAGCTATTATTGGTTAGTAATTAAATAAAAAGCACAATGGTTAGTTGCATTTATCTAAATTTGAGCAGATTAAATTGAAGAAGCATTAACAAGGAATGAGATAAGTACCGATTTCATAAAAGAATGCCCGGAGTGTGGCACAACCAGGTCCTCCAGCTAGCCAAATGATGAGAGGATCTTCCTCCGGATTCCCCTCCGATTCAACAAAGTAGTAAAATAGTTGCACAGCTTCATCTTCTCCTACTCCGATATACCTGGATTAATTCATATACGTAATTCTATGTTGAGAACCGCGAGAACAACATAATACATTTGTATTTTAGGAGTAATGTAGTCTACAACTAAAAGTTTGCAAGTTTAAAACCTTACATATATGATTGATGTATTTATTTACAAAAATCTAAAAGTGGTTGTTAAGAAACATATTATAGTTGCAAGTCTCGCTTATAAGATGACATTTTCTTATTTAGTCAACAATACATTACTTTCGTTTGTAAGAAAATATGTCATCTGTATATATAATTAAAAAGAGATAGAGAGAGAGACCCAGTTTCTAATTTGAAAGGAAGAGGACCAGGATAGCCAGGTAAGGTTTTGACGATGGTCTGAGATTGTGTAAAGATGGCTGAAGCAGCCAAGGTGAATATCAAATGGAGACACCGCACCGCCAAAGAAGTGGGTTTCTCCATCTTTTTGTGTTGAGATATTATACGCAACTTTGGATTTTTATAGGTACAAAATGGAAGCACATACAATTTGGAGATTTTAAAATACAAAAGATATGAAAACTCTAGTTTCAGCGTTACGTACAAGCGTTACGTACATAGGGACTCTATTATATTCGATAACTACCAGAAAATACATTAACACTTCTTTAATTAAAAAAAAACAAGAAAAGGAAAAAAGAAAATTTTTAATTACTTTATTTAAAGAGAGCCCCACCTGGCCTCCTATTTACGCTCGTTATTGCAGTCATAGTTAATAAATCACACCCCTCCGCCACTTTCGATGGCGTCTAGAAAATACGGGAGGGACGCCATTTTTGTTAAATTGGCTTAGGTGAAGGGCGTGTAACCTAAACAACACCGTTTTGCACTCTTACCCAGGATTTGAATCCGGAATTTCATCTTTAAAAGAATTGTGTCTCTATCACTTAACCTAGCCTGGATTATTTAAACCCTCAATCTTCCTCTAAAAGAGTTGTGTCTCTACCATTGAGGCTAGCCCCTCATGCCGTTCCCTAGCATTTAAGTCCAAACATTAATTACTGCATAAAATATAAGATACTTTTTATGGTATTATTAGAACTAATTATATAAAATTAATGTCAAAATTATATAACAAATTACATACTATTGCTATCTATGTCACACATAGGGGGCGGGTCGATAAATAAACATGGCCATATATTTTCTTTAAGCTCAAACAACATAATAACTTAGTCCAATGATTTAAATAAAGATAATTTATTTTTTATACTAGGTTATCTTTAGGAGCGTCGGGGATAGACAAATCCAATATGATATGACAAAATATGTGTACTATAAAAGTAATAGGCCGTTTTTTTTTTCAGAAAAAAATGGTAAAGAATTTGGTATCAAATGATATGTCATAATGATGAGAATGTGTAAAGTGATCATTTGTTAAATAATGACATACATGTTCAATCTTTATTACTGATACACAATCAATCATTTTTTCAGGTTTCCCGGCTATTTTCTTCAATCATACATAATTTAAGTATCTATCTCAATAAATACCACATAAAAAGTCATTTTCTTTTTTCGTTTTTTTGTATACAACTATGGTACTTGTTAGGGAGATAATAAAATGCTGGTTAATTTGGTGTAATTGTTTTTCTAAAACAATGTCATATAAAAAAGTTATTAGCGTTTGGAAAACATTGAGGAAAATGCATGTGTCATGCACATAAGAGAAAAAATATTTTTTTTTATTTTAAATCACTAATGACATGAATGCCACATGACACATACTTAAAAAGTAGGTTGTCTTCTTTAAATGTCACGTGAAATTTTAAGCTTTGATTTATTATAATAAATAAAGGGTGATATTATTTAAACCCCCCACCTTCTATTTTCACCCCCTCAAAGCGCCTCGCTTAGGCCTAAGCGAGGCGCTTTGATCTAAATTCGAGACGGTCAGTACAAGGATCAGAAAAAGCTGATTTTTAAATTCGAAGCGTCTCGCTTAGGCCTAAGCGAGGCGCTTCGAGGGGGTAATTTATTTTGGTAGTTGTTTTGATATTTTGAGTTGGTTTTTTTATTTTTTTTAATTTAATAATTATAAAAAGTTAAAAAAATTTAAAAAACAAAGTAATAACCCTAATCATTGTCAATGACTTAAACTTGACATCATCAACCAACTTCAAAATTTCAACTTCCCGTTCAGGTGCTTAATACCAGATTGATGATACCTTGTTCCACCCAAATCAAGGGATCCGCTTGGAGTCTAAAGCTTCGTGTGTCATCTTGGTCGAACTTATGTTGCAACATTCGTCTTGTGTGTGTTAGGGTCCGAAATTTTAGGCTTTTTAGTGGGTTTTTCCATCTTTGTGTTTCCAATTGTTTTTTAATTAGCTTAAATCTCTCTGATCCATGGTACCTTGAAGACTAGATTCGGTGCAGTCGACGAACATCATTCAAAATTTCAACTTCCCGTTCAGGTGCTTAAGTCCACCTTGAAGACTGGATTCGGTGCAATCAGACTCCGAATGCGGTATGCGCGTTAAATTTCATTAAATGCGGCATGTCAAGGTGCAGTCGACGAACATCATTCAAAATTTCAACTTCCCTTTCAGGTGCTTAAGTCCACCTTGAAGACTGGATTCGGTGCAATCAGACTCCAAATGCGGTATGCGCGTTAAATTAAATTAAATGCGGCAATCAAGGGATCCGCTTGGAGTCTAAAGCTTCGTGTGTCATCCTTGTGTTTCCAAGACATAGGCAAGTCCTCGTCTGATCCACAAAACAAAACAATAATCTTGAAGTTTTTTAATATAGCCAATTTTCCCCTGGGTTTACCAGGAATGGGTTGAAGGTGTGTGTTGCACCGGCTTGAGATATGAGTTTGATTAGCTTAAATCTCTCTGATCCATGGTATCCACTTTCAGGTTGTCTTCATCGTTGACCGCTATCTCTCGGATAACAACTGAAAAGTTGTCTTCAATGATTATAAAGAAACTTGAAAGTAATTACAAGAAGATGATCAAAGATGCTACAACATAACTTGCACCGGCTTGAGATATGAGTTTGATTAGCTTAAATCTCTCTGATCCATGGTATCCACTTTCAGGTTGTCTTCATCATTGACCGCTATCTCTTGGATAACAACTGAAAAGTTGTCTTCAATGATTCTAAGAAACTTGAAAAGTAATTACAAGAAGATGATTTTACTGTCTAGTCAATGAATGTTATATTACAATAATATTTACGTTGAGCAAAAAGTTGTGCTTGAAGCCTAGTTCTTTTGGCCACAGGTACAGAAAGGTTATAAATGTTCATGTAGTTTCATTTTGTATCCACTTTCAACTAAATCTCTCTCTGTTTTCAACAATCAACCGAAATTGAGTATCATCAATCTGGTATTAGTGGTTGGAACAAGGATGGATATGGAGAACATGGAAGGAGATGGTTTCGATTTTCGTACAAAGATTCCATAAGTAAAAGTCAGTTGTTATCGGAGAGATATCTTCATCAATCTCCTTGATCTACGCATAAGTCTGAGAGTCGATCTGAGTTGGTTGTTATCGGTATATGTACAAGGTGCTATGAAAACCACCAACAATCAATTATAATATAGTCCGGAAGTCAAACATATCAATTAAACATGCAAAAAATATGTTCTGAAAAAATATGGCTATCGAATGTATAGTCGGAGGACCACTTACAATGATTCATCAAAGTTGTACAAAGCTGGATGTTTTTACTGGAAAACCAAAACGAGCAACAAACGAAGCGAAACGGAGAGATATAATTTTCTTGGCTTGGAAACAACTTAAAAGAAGCAAAAATGAATTAAAATTATTTTTTGGTGATTAACAGATAATTTTAAAGAATTAAAAGAAATTCAAGTTTTTTTAAAAAAAGGCCAAAGCGCCTCGCTTTGGCCAAAGCGCCTCGCTTTGGTCAAAGCGAGGAGCTTGTGGTCTAATCAAACCAGTCAAGCGCCTAGCTTTGGCCAAAGCTAGGCACTCAAGCGCCTCGCTTTGACCAAAGTTAGGCGCTTTGGCCTTTTTTTTAAAAACTTGAATTTCTTTAATTCTTTAAAATTATCTGTTAATCACCAAAAAATAATTTTAATTCATTTTTGCTTCTTTTAAGTTGTTTCCAAGCCAAGAAAATTATATCTCTCCGTTTCGCTTCGTTTGTTGCTCGTTTTGATTTTCCAGTAAAAACATCCAGCTTTGTACAACTTTGATGAATCATTGTAAGTGGTCCTCCGACTAAACCTAACTTGCAACAATTGTTTTTAATTCATTTTTAAGTGTTTTTAATTACTTTTCGAGAAATGATAATTTTCAAATATTGCAAGTCCAAATCATTGTACGATGTCTTTTTTCAGAGGACCTCGACTCTTGAGATGTTGCAGGTGTTTGAAAAGTTTGAACTGAAATTGAACTGTTATTTGGAATGTTCCTGTTTTCAAATATTGCAGATCAAGGTGTTACCAAGAATGTCAAGAAATGATAATTTTCAAATATTGCAAGTCCAAATCATTGTACGATGTCTTTTTCAGAGGACCTCGACTCTTGAGATGTTGCAGGTGTTTGAAAAGTTTGAACTGAAATAGCTTCTCATGCAAGCAAGTAAAATTCAGTTGTTTTACTAATTTCATAGTCTTGATACTTTAAACAATCGGATCGGCGCTAACGCGCAAACCTTCGTTTTTGTTTTTCGAGACAAAGGAACTAAGTTGCAAATACGATAATAATGTAAATAATAATAATAATAATAATAATGTAAAGGTAAATCATGGAAAGTTGAACTCAAGAAACAAAGATGAAACCGATTAATGTCTTTTATATATGAATAGTGACCCTCTGGCAAACCTGCGTAAAGGACTAAAGCCACATATAGTCCTTTACACAGGTTTGCCAGAGGGTCACTATTCATATATAAAGAACATAAAAGTTGTGTATGAATAGTGACCCTCTGGCAAACCTGCGTAAAGGACTAAAGCCAGTGAGATTGATAACTGGACAGGTTAGCCAGGTGTTTGTCAAAAAGGTAGACCACACCACTAGAGCAAAAAGTTGTGTGTATGAATAGTGACCCTCTGGCAAACCTGCGTAAAGGTAGAGCACACCACTAGAACATTAATCGGTTTCACCTTTGTTTTCTTGAGTTGAACTTTCCATGATCTACCTTTATCATCTCAGAGAGATATCTGTCAACGATAAAAGGGAACCCGAAACAATAGAAGTCCACCACTAGGGCAAAAAGTTGTGTGTAAGTTTTATTTAGCGTAAAAAGTTCATTGTACATATACCTCCTTATCTAAAAACAAATCACATCATTGTACATATACCTCTTTCATCGTTGACAGATATCTCTCCGACAAGAGAAGATGAAGGGTTACTACTCTGATATTTACAGTTTTGCTTTTTTTGGTGAAATGAAGTCTATTATAGAGGTTAGTAGTTTAGTAGGTTACTCATTCCGTTGAAGGTAAACATGGACAGTGAGAAGTGAGATTGATAACTTCTCTATGGAAGTTGCTAAAATAGTTAAACAAAAGCTGAAATTGAACAGTTATTTGGAATGTTCCTGATATTTACAGTTTTGTTTTTTTTGGTGAAATGAACTTGAAGAAATGATTTGGTTGATCTTGCGTGATTTGATCAGAAAATATATTCCCAAAAAAATTATAAACAACTTTTTCATGCAAGCAAGTAAAATTCAGTTTGTTGGACAGTGAGTAATATAACTGGACAGTAAGATTGATAACTTCTCTTTGGAAGTTGCTAAAATAGTTAAACAAAAGCTGAAATTGAACAGTTATTTGGAATGTTTCTGATCATTACAGTAAAATTCATTAGCCAGGCGTTTGTCAAAACGAACAATTAAAATAAACTTTTCATGCAAGCAAGTAAAATTCAGTTGTTGGACAGTGAGATTGATAACTGGACAGGTTAGCCAGACGTTTGTAAAACGAACAATTAAAATATACTTTTCATGCAAGCAAGTAAAATTCAGTTGTTGGACAGTGAGATTGATAACTGGACAGGTTAGCCAGACGTTTGTCAAACGAACAATTAAAATATACTTTTCATGCAAGCAAGTAAAATTCAGTTGTTGGACAGTGAGATTGATAACTGGACAGGTTAGCCAGATGTTTGTCAAACGAACAATGAAAATATACTTTTCATGCAAGCAAGTAAAATTCAGTTGTTCGGACAGTGAGATTGATAGGTGGCAGGAAAAAGCTGACATTTTGTTCCTTTTGCTGAAAGAAATCAACAGTCGGATCGACGATTTTGTTTACCCTCCCATTGACATAAAAAATGTTCTTTTGAAAAACGTCTGACTGCAAAAAAAAAAAAAAAAACTAACTCAAAAGACCAAAAAAAAAATGTTAAACCCTAAACTCAAAAGACCAAAAAAAATTTTTTTTTTTATCCGAAGCGCCTCGCTTAGGCCTAAGCAAGGCGCTTCGAGTAAAAAATCAGCTTTTTCTGACCTCGTACCGAGGTAGTTAAAAAGCAAAGAAAGCGCCTCGCTTAAGCCTAAGCGAGGCGCTTTCAATGGGTGAAAATAGAAATGGAGGGGTTGAAATAGACCAGTCCTAAATAAATTGGATTCGATTATGATTGGTTTGAAAAGATCAGTCCCAACACAAATTGCCTTTGCACCCTCAATTTTTTTGGTGCCACCCTGTTTTGACGCCCCCATTAACTAGGTGTAATGTTGTTTTACAAAATGAGTTACTGACGTGAAGTGGGGCCGCCCGCTACACAAGGTCTCATGATTGTAGAAAATCATGTTTAGTCGTTGATTACCCCTTTAGTAATCGTTGAGTACTCTTCGAATATGGTCGACTAGGCGAGTACACACAATTTGTTAGAGCATTCACAATAGCTTCTTCAAATTTTATTCATCTCCATCCATTCACAATCACTCACAACCATATATTAGACTATCTCCATTGGTGAACTAGCACAACCCAAGCTTTTATTAAAAAAATAATATCTATTTCTTTCCTATTCACAACCCAACACTACTCAAAATTTAACTCCCATTCACAACCCAACCCAACCCAACCTAAAAATAATTTTTCAGAACCTACTCGGTTTTTAATAAAATTTATATCAGAATGTTCACAAAAAAAAATTAAGAAATACAATGTATTTAGTTTATTTTTTTAACTTAAATATTATATGTTATTAGAGTAATTAATCTAGTGGAGGGTTTAGTTTGGGTTGCAACCATGGTTGCTCCACCAACCTGGTTGCCAAAATTAATTTCTTTTTGAATTTTTTAAATGGTTTATTTCTTTGTCTTCTTATGCTTTATTGGTGACCAACCCAACTTCTGGTCACCAATAGAGATAGTCTTACACTAAAAATCACCTTATTTCTCTCTCTTTTTCTATTTAATAATATTTATTCTATACTTTTATCATTATATTTTCTCTCTCCTCTACTCACAACTACTTTTAAAAATATTAAAAAAATTATATATGATAAACATTATCTCATCTAAATTTACTGATGAACAGTAACTTTTCTCTCTCCTCAACTCACAACTATTTTCTACCACTTATCAAATTATGGAGGCTTCTTTCACATAAATTTAGAGAAGCTATTGTTAATGTGAATGTGAATGTGAATGCTCCTAGTAAACCTAGGTTACTGTCAAGCTGTTTTTACAATCATTCCTGGTTCGTAAGAAATACTCCCTCCGTCCCAATTTAAATGTCCCTCCGTCCCAATTTAAATGTCCTACTTTCATTTTTTGTTTGTCCCAAATTAAATGTCTCTTTCCAAAAATAGAAATGTAATTTCCAGTTTTGCCCATGAAAGACAAAACATAATCACCACTTTTAAAGATATTATTGTCATTTTACCACATACAAACAAAATATTTCTTAAAATGTGTGTTTTTTGAATTAGAACATTTAAATTGGGACGAAGGGAGTATCAATTATAGATAAAAATATTATTAACTAGCTTTTATCCCGGGAGTGTCCCGTGGTTGAAATATCTAATATAACATAATAAAATATCTAATATGACAACATAATTAATGATTTGCCAATAGATGATTAATGAATAATAATAATCTTATTATTATTATTATTTATTTTAAACAAATTTCTGCCATAAGTTATCATATTCAAATATAAAAAAAGAAATCTCTGCCTATGAAGTTATGTTTATCGTTTCTGATTTATTAGTAGAGTAAAATATATTTGAAAACAAAACCCCACAAAAATAGTTGTTTTTTTTTTCTCCATTTTTTATATGGCACTATGGTACTCGTTGGAAAGATAATAAAACGCTCGTTAATTTGGTGTAATTTTTTTCTTTAAAAAATCTCGTATATAAAAGATATTAACGTTTAAAAGTTATGGGAGAAAACATTAGAGAGAAAATTTAATTTTGTTTTTAAATTCTTATCTTTTCCTAAAATAATTATAATAATATATATAGATTTATTAAAAAAAACTCAAAAATTAAAAAATCCTACATGATGCCATCTATATATATATATAAAAGAAAAGACTTTTGCTGACGTGGCGTGCAATGGAGGCTTCAACCTTGTGTCACGTGGCATCATAATGGAGAGTTTTTGGTGTTTTTAAATTGTTTCATTTTTTAATTAAATTGAGTTATTTTAGGAAAAAAAAATTTAAAAATAAATTTAAAATTTTATCTCTCATATTTCCTCCTATAACTTTTAAACGTTTATATCTTTTATATACGGGATTTTTTAAAGAAAAAAATTACACCAAATTAACGAGCGTTTTATTATCTTTCCAACGAGTACCATAGTGCTATATAAAAAACGGAGAAAAAATTGACTATTTTTTGTGGGGTTTCGTTCATACAGGAAAAAAACACACAAAGTGTTCATGTTATCACGTAAAATTAGATTTTGTGGGGAATATGAGTTATTACTGATTAGAATACTGTGAACATACAATGATTGGAAGATTTTGTGGTTAGTTAACTTGTGCCGTTTGGTATAGGTTATCACATAAAATTAGATTTATCAACCCCGGGACCCTCCCGGGGTAATCAGCTAGTGTGGCATATTCCAAAAGAGGTTAAGGCTTTTATTGAATGACACATCATCAAAGTTCAATTCTTTTATTATTCTATAACTTATAATAAAAGAATTGAACTTTGATGATGTGGCATTCAATGGAGGCCTCAACCCCTCCTTGAATGTGCCACGTGGCATCATGTAGGATTTTTTAATTTTTGAGTTTTTTTTAATAAATCTATATATATTATAATTATTTTAGGAAAAGATAGGAATTTAAAAACAAAATTAAATTTCCTCTCTAATGTTTCCCCCCCCCCCCATAACTTTTAAACGTTAATATCTTTTATATACGAGATTTTTTAAAGAAAAAAATTATACCAAATTAACGAGCGTTTTATTATCTTTCCAACGAGTACCATAGTGCTATATAAAAAACGGAGAAACAAAAAACTATTTTTGTGGGGTTTTGTTTTCAAATATATTTTACTCTACTAATAAATTACAAACGATAAACATAACTATATAGGCAGAGATTCCTTTTTTTTTATATTTGAATATGATAACTTATGCCAGAAATTTGGATAAAATAATAATAATAATAATAATAATAATAATAATAATATTCATTAATTATGTATTGGCAAATCATTAATTATGTTGTCATATTAGATATTTTATTATGTTGTATTAGATATTTCAACCCCGGGACACTCCCGGGATAAAAGCTAGTAAGTTATAGATAATATAACATTAAATAATAATGGAAAAGAGTAGGTAGTAGATACGTATTAAATTGGGCTGACCACCCATTTTGGAAAGCGTGCTTATCCTACATTACTGAGTACATTATTGGGGCAAGTGTTCTTATCGCATGTCAGGTTTTTTATGACTCCGTATGGCACCATTCAAATCTTAAATACCAATCCTATTAATCCCATTAGGCTTAACGGTTTGGTTGGGTATTATGGGCCTTCATGTATTTATGTAGGCAAATGTGTTAGGGCACAGGGGCAGTACTAGATTACTTATTTTTTTTCACTTATTTTAACCAATTATACACTGTCACATCACTTCACTTATTCACTTTTTTGTAGGCAGCACTTCACTGATTCACTTCACTGAAATCTTTATTTTTTTATTTTTTTTAAAGAAACGGTAATTAAACATATTATTAAACTAAATAAAATAAAATTACATAATATTCCATAAAATAACATCAATACATGACATCAAACATTATTTAAAACCGTAAATAATTAGTAGAAACACGGCTAAATTATAAAACGTCATCTCATAGCTCTCCAAACCTCGACCCTCGGGTAGTTATCATTGTGTAGGTCTCGGTATCGGTTACGGGCTTCTTCAATCAATTCATCTTCGAGTAAAGCCGGATTGTCGTGCATCGCATTAACGAATAATTGTTGAAATACTGCGCACTTCGACTTTAAAGCTACAAACTTTCCATATATTCCGTCCGTTGAACGAATGTTTTCACCCATTTGTTCGTTGAATCTTGTGGCAACCGCTTTCAAAAAACTTTGCGTTCGCTGGGGTCCGTGTTCTTGAACTTCAAGATAGCTATTCACCAAGGCGAGTTCATCCTCCAACGTGTCACACCCCGTCAAGGCGGAAACACGGGATGCGACTTCGAATGATTCCAAGCACAAAGGTCACACGAGCATTATTTAAAAAATAAATAGGAACTTCCATTTGACAACCAAATTTCACAAATATAACGTTAATTGTCTTAAGAGAAAAAACCATTGTATGAAAATGTTTGGATTAAAACCACACGACAATGGTTCAAAAAGGTAGTATCCCGTAATGCTTGCACGCGACCCTCCCAAGTTCCATCCTTCATGCTAATTTCCTGAAAAACATGCATATAAAAAGTATAAGTCAACATAAAGTTGGTGAGTTCACGGGTTTGAATATAATGTACATGTAATCCAAAACCGACTAAATTACTGCCTAGCTAGGGCAATAATTAATATGTGATCTGACATGAGCCCATAACCGAACCTTGACATGTGGTGCATCGCCCATTGTACACTAAAGACAATGAAATAATGTGAAATAAAAGAACTTTTTTGATATCTGTCATCCGGTCAGAGCGACTGACCAAGAGTGGGGGTGTCAACCCAATATATCTATTTCGGTGTTTCATGGCTAAGTCCATAGCTAATGGTTATGGTGTGATGTATGACACGAGGGGCTTAATGGATCCTGAACTTTAATGTCTCATGTTCACATAATAGTCATTAATGTAACTGAAAACTGTACGCATGCTTTCCCCCCCCAGAAAATGTAAAAACTGTAAAAAGGGGTCGTGTAAAACTCACGTGATGTTTGAATGCTAACCTAGACTGAATCTGTCGTGAAAATGTCTGGTCTGGGATGCCCTAAATTCAATTTAAAGGCAACTTAAGTCTATGTTTTGTCCTATCTACCATGCATTTGTTCACCCGACTTGAACACCTATGGATTGAGTATTTTTGTACCACAATCCATATGTGTCACACACTGTATGTTTGGGAAATGTTCGTTTGTCACTATGTGTGGCTATTATTACCCTTTTATGGTAAAACCATGCCTTGGTTTATCTCGTTTTATCATATTGTACATATGTTAGTTATTTGTACCCAAAAGTGGAAATATTGACACATGTTTCGGCTAGTGTGTATAAAATACCATTTTTTATGTATTTGTCCTTGTTAACACATATTCATAGACATTTAACACATGTTTAAAAGCAAAGCTAGTGTTAAAGCTAACTAACACATGTTTACAAAATCACCTTTTTACATATGTCACCTTTTAAGTGTTGGATATATAGTATGTCCGATGTAATTAAAGTCGATATCAACGTAACCCGACCCGGTACGATCCGAAGAGTTACACGTTGGTACACGAATCAGATAAGTTCACTTGTAGGTGGATTATTATTTATGAAATAATAATATTATGAACTAGAGGGACTTAATATTAATTAAATTAATATTATGGAATATTATGGGAATATTCCAAAGGATATGGCATATTATGAGAATATTCCAAGAGGCTTGTTCTATAAATAGGGGATTATGGTGTAAACCCTAATCACAAGTTTATTATAACAAAACAACTCCTTCCTCCCCAAGAAAAGGGTTCTTGGCCGCCACCCCTTAGGGCCGCCCCCTTTATCCGCCGCAAACCACCACCATAGGCTACCTCCCTCTTGCAAAGTGTTGCTCTCGGTAGGCCAGTGCTCGGGTGTGAACTTCCTACTAGCGAGGATTCGTTGTAACCCGCGTGTTACAATTCCGGTGTAGTCGTCAAAGGTTGATTACTAAACCCTCTATGGTTGTTTTAATTTATTTGTTTATACGCGTTTAACTGAGATCCTGATTGGGAATATTTTGTTAATTGGATTAATAAAATCAATTATTATTACATATATATATAATCGCATATATATATATATATATATATTCAAGTATAAATTTCCGGTTTTGTAATAAAAATATATATATACCGCTTCCGCTCCGTATACGATACCATGATTGCCAACAGTGGTATCAGAGCCACGGTTACGCGCATATAGATGGTAAAGGTTATAATTTTGATCTATGTTTTATTTGTCAAAATTTATTTATTTATTTTGACAAAATATCAAAAGCTTTTAGTTGTTCATGTTTGTGATGTGAATCGAGCCCTAGGTATTTGACCCTTGTCATGGTTGTGTTTGTGATTGGTTTTATTTTATCTTTATCTTTTATTGATTTGTATTTTTATTACGGATATTGGATCCGGTGTAATAGATAGGGTTAAAATAGATTTGTTTTATTTTGTATTTCAAATTTATTTGTAATCCTACAAGTACAAGATCAAGATGAAGATAAAAAGGCGAACAGGTTCCATGAAGATAGAGATCTCGGGTCAAGTGGGAGTTATCGAAATAGTTTTGAAACCCTTTTAGACTAGTTCGTTTCGTTTCTGGCTAAAACGAAACGGGCGATCTGCTAGGGGCTCAATTCGGTTATTTTATTTTATGTTTTGTGGTTGTGTTTTATTTATTGTAAATAATCGAGATAACCCAAAATAAATAAAAATTTCACAATCATGACAACGGTTTTGTTAAAACAAGTTTTATAAAAACCGAAAAGCATATTTAATAAAAGGAGTTTTATTAATATTAAAACAGGTTCATTCGCGATAATACGACCAACATAGTTTAAATAGGGTATTTAAAACTATACCGTGTCGAGTGTTGAAAGAAGTTTCAATTATCACGAACAATATAAAATTGGATTTTATAAACTATTGTGTGACTCACATCATGCTAACGAGTCATTCAATATATTTATGGTAAATATTAAAATTAAATCCCAATTTTAAATTGATGTTTTATGCCACCCTTAACGAGTTAACACTTCGTTCTAAATCGAACCCAAATGTTAGTGCTGACCCTGCATCTGGACGTTGATCATGAGTGAAGGTAATCATCGCGTTTCCTGTGTAACATAGGCCGGTGTTACAGTCAACAGTAAAGGACCAAACATCGCTTGTTTGACAAGTGGGCATAGTTGGGGTTAAGCATACATCGCTCTTAGCGATAACCCCAAATGGAGAGTTGTGTAGTGGACACAATTAACAATTGTTGTTTACCTACCTAATCGTACCAGTGGACAGTGCTAAGCCAGTTCACTGTGTATTGATGAATCGGGGTCTCATCCTAATTAATTTTGCTTTTGGGTCATAAGATAAATTAGGATATTTAAAGCATAAAATACTAATAAATTAGATTTTGAACTTTGTAGATGTCAACTGAAAACAATTCCGTCTCCCAATTCTCTCTCAAGTCCATCTTAGAGAAGGACAAACTTAAGCACTCCAACTTCATGGACTGGCACCGCAACTTGAAAATCATTCTCAAGGCGGAGAACAAACTGTATGTTCTTGAAACGCCAATCCCTGATGAACCCATCAATCAGAACTCTGTCGCTTATAGAAACTACTCTAAGCACTTTGATGACTTTTTGAAAGTCTCATGTCTGATGTTGGCATCCATGATACCTGAACTTCAAAGGACCATGGATGAGATGATGGCGTACGAGATGAATCAGCACTTGGTGGAAATGTTCCAACAGAGGGCTCGTCATGAGAGGTTTGATGTGATGTGATTACTCATAACCACTCGTATGCAATAGGGTACATCAGTTAGCACTCATGTGCTGAAAATGAAGGAGGGTCAAGTTAAAAAAAAACCTATCACCTAAAAGAAGGGCAATCAAGGCAAAGGGAAGGGAAGGGAAAGGGCAAAGTTGTTGCCAACAAGAAACCTCTGAAAGATGCCAAATGTTTTCATTGTGATGAAACTGGGCACTGGAAGAGGAACCGTGCTAAGTATTTAGCTGAACTGAAGCAAGCCAAAGCTTCTGGAGGAGAGTCCTCAGGTATATATGTTATTGAAATCTTTGCTTTTTCTAGCAAAACATGGGTGTTTGACACAGGATGTGGTTTCCACATTTGTAATGTTTTGCAGGGACTAAGAAAGGTTAGAAAGCTGAAACAGGGCGACTTGGAGGTCCATGTTGGCAATGGACAAAGAGTTGCTGTGAAGGCAATAGGAGAATATGTTCTTTTACTTCCTTCTGGTTTAGAACTTGTTTTGAACAATGTTTATTATATTCATAGTGTGACTAGAAATATTGTTTCATTTTATGCTTTGCGTGGACAAGGTTTTAATTATCGTTTTAATGGTGAATTTATTTCTGCTTATTTTAACGATGTATTTTACTTTGATGCAAAACCCAACAATGGGATCTATGAGATAGAAATCCAAAACGATAACATATTATGCAATATCTCCCATAAACGTAATAAGTTGGACTTTAATGATACGTATACGTGGCATTGTAGACTTGGTCACATAAGTGAGAATCGTGTTAAACAACTCAAAAACGCAGGAATCTTAGATTCCAAGGGTTCAGAGTCGTTTGGAAAATGCGAATCATGCTTGAATGGAAAGTTAACAAAAGCACCTTTTTCAAATGTTGGAGAAAGAGCTAATGATCTGTTAGGACTTGTACATACAGATGTATGTGGTCCATTCAGAACAATGTCAAGACATGGAGAAAGATACTTTGTTACATTTACTGATGATTTCAGTAGATATGGTTATGTTTATCTTATGAAGCATAAACATGAAACTCTTGAAAAGTTCAAGGAGTACCAAAACGAAGTAGAAAATCAGCTAAATAGAACTGTTAAAATGCTTCGATCAGATCGAGGCGGTGAATATCTTAGTCAGGAATTCATCGACCATCTAAAGAATTGTGGAATAGTTTCACAACTCACTCCACCTGGAACACCGCAACATAATGGTGTGTCTGAGCGTAGAAATCGAACTCTATTAGATATGATTCGATCAATGATGTGTCGAACAAACCTTCCAAAATCCTTTTGGAGTTATGCTTTGGAAACTGCCGCAAGACTTGTAAATATAGCTCCAACGAAGAAGGTTGATAAAACGCCTTATGAGATATGGCATGGAAAGAAACCTCATGTATCCTACCTTAAAGTCTGGGGATGTAATGCTTATGTCACTCTAGAATCTTCGGATAAACTAGATCCCAGAGGCGAAAAAGTGGTTTTCATCGGATACGGTAAGAAGATCGGCTACCTGTTCTACCACCCCACTGAAAATAAGATTTTCACCAAACGCAGAGGCACTTTCTTAGAGGAAGAGCTTCTGGCGCGAGGGATTGGAGATAACCATGTGGATCTTGAAGAAATTCGAGAACCACAAGTGACTGAACCAATTGTTCAGACAGAACCAGAAGTAACTGATCCATTTGTTGAAGTTGAACCTGAGAGGACTCTAGAAACAACAGAAACACAAAGTGTTCGAAGAAGTATTAGGGATCGTCGTGCACCTGTAAGGTATGACGATATCTTCATGATTGATGAAGCTGAGCCTGCTACTTACAAAGCTGCAATCTTGGATTCGGAATCCAAGAAATGGCAAGAAGCCATGAATGCAGAAATGCAATCCATGTATGATAACCAAGTCTGGGATTTGGTTGATCTTCCTGTCGAGTGTCGGACTGTAGGAAACAAATGGATCTTCAAGAAGAAGACTGACATGGATGGGAATGTGCAAACCTACAAAGCAAGGCTTGTAGCGAAAGGTTTTACTCAGACTCAAGGAATTGATTATGAGGAAACTTTCTCGCCAGTAGCCATGCTTAAGTCTATTAGAATTCTACTTGCCATTGCTACATATTATGACTATGAGATATGGCAAATGGATGTCAAAACCGCGTTCCTTAATGGACACTTATTGGAAGATGTCTATATGGTTCAACCTGAAGGTTTTGTCGATCCAAAGAATCCTAATAAGGTGTGCAAGCTGAATAAATCCATCTATGGATTAAAGCAAGCATCTCGCAACTGGAATCTCCGTTTTGATCAGAAAATCAAAGAGTTTGGTTTTATCAAGAACAAGGTGAACCGTGTGTTTACAAGAAATCTAGTGGGAGCTATATCACTTTTCTTATACTGTATGTAGATGACATACTAATCATTGGAAACAATATCCCTATGCTTAAAGATGTTAAGACCTGGTTGGGTAAATGTTTCGCAATGAAAGATCTTGGTGAAGCCGCTTATATTATGGGAATTGAGAATCCGGTTACGGATCGAACTCGCGGATCGATTACGCATAAACAACTCGGTTTCAGACGGGATGTTCGAGACGAGACAGAAACATACGATAACAACGTCATCACAGATTCGTATTAATACAGAAACGATTACAGACACTGTCATCAGTAGGATAAACATCAATCTCGTGGCCAGGGGAGGTCGGGCATGACCTCCCCCTTGAGAGCATTCAAAGTACCAACTCAAATCACCAAATGAACAATAACACATGAGATTGCTATTTATAGTCCAATACACGATTTCCAGGTTCGCCCCTTTATGATGGTCGAATGTGGAGTATTTCCACATTCGCCCATTTGTGTTGGTCGAATGTGGAAAACTTCCACATTCGCCCAGTTATATAGGTCGAACTTGGCTCAGTGTATTGTCCTATATTTTACAAATGCGTCAGATCCATAAAATGCCCTTATGGATCACCACAATCTCATGTAACACTATACCTAGACTCAACCCTAGTCTATTCGACAGTGACGTCCACAGAAAGTGCATCAACAATCTCCCCCTTGGACGTTGCTGGCGAATCCACAAAACTCTTGCACATCAACAGTCAGAATCATAGTTCTCCCCCTCAATACATGCACCATTGCATTGAGTTAGAAATACAATATCCTTCGTGAACCGACCAAGTAATGCACTACGGACCCTCAGCATCAATACGCAGGAAGTCAGCTAGACCACGTATATCATTTGCTCCAGATCACCTAGTTACGCCAATGTGAAGTCGACAATGTAATGCACTGCAGTCTCGTAGCATCAGTACCCAGGAATGTCATCTTGACCAAGTACATCACGCGCAATCCAACTAGCCTGATAAGACCCCTACTAGAAGGATTCCATACTGACCGATCAGATATTCAACATAACACGTAGATACCACCACTAATTTACGTCTCATATCTGCACTTAACCTTTGCATCACCTTTCACACCAACTGGAGAAGTCTAACTGTCAGTACCCAATTAAACATCTCAAATGTGACTATGTGCAAAACAATCCACTCGAACATTAGTATTTCTATGAAATTCTTCATCTGTGCTGACTGAGATTGCATTAACACATTCTTCTCTTCACATTCATCTCTTTTCCTAGCATCTTCAGTCAATGATTGTTGAAGTATCAGACACATCATTACATCAACAATCTCCCCCTTGACTGATGCTTCACCAAGTTTCTCTGAGATCCCGTATGATAAATCAATCATGTTCTTGAGTAACTTCATCTGTTTGACAGAATACAAGCCGTAGACGAGTGAAACAAGCAATCATAAGTTTTCATCAGGAACTACCAGTACTAATTGAAGGACTTGAAATACTTCAGAAACTGAAGTTTTCGGACAGAGCCACCAATATCTACCAATAGCTCTTGAAATCTTCATGACTGTGATCTTGAAACTTTCGTTGAACCTACGTGCCACATGACTCCTACTAGGATACCTCATTACTTTCAGAACATTGAGATCTCAAACTTGATTTCCTTCTTCATAACAATTCTTCAGAACAAGTTCCTTCAAACATACAGGAACTGGGTTGACTGTTCTCTTCATGCGGAATAAAATCTGTTCTGTTCTGGCCCAAAATAGTCATTTGAATCTGATTATCATACTGTTGATTCTCATGACTACCCCACAATAAAACTGTTTCATCATCATCATCAATTCTTCAGCAAATTTGGGTAAACCTCATCACCATTCTTCCGAAAATCTTCAAAAATACCATAAATTCTACATTCGCCCCTGGTAAGTCTACATTCGCCCAGTTTTGTTGACCCGAAGGTAGAACATTAACCAGAATGTAAAATAATACTAGACCCTTTCCACATTCGCCCAAAATCAGCTACATTCGCCCACTCTACTTCCACCTTCGCCCGCGCGATCAATCGAATGTGAAAATAGTCACCCGAATGTGGAAAATATTATCACAAAATTCCAGGTTCGCCCAATTTCTCTCCTCGTTCGTCCAAAAAGTGCTACCTTCGCCCAGTAACATTCCACATTCGCCCACCCGACTTTCAAAAAGGGGCGAATGTGCAGACTGAACGTGTTCTTGATCAATATTTTCTTCAAATCAGTCCACAATCACTCTAATCCTTTGAATTTGATGATGAAACTTGTTCAGAAAGGTGCGGAAATGAAAACCTAACCCTCGAATTCACAAAAACATGGAGAAATCACATGATTTCGGGTTCAGTTAAGAATCTAGGGTTTCTAGGGTTTCAACCTTTCAATCAAAATCTGAATTTTACGTCTGAAAACATGAAATACGAGCTGTGATTGATTCAACCGACTGTTAGATCGTTCAAATCGGTACCACGGCTCTGATACCAATTGAGAATCCGGTTACGGATCGAACTCGCGGATCGATTACGCATAAACAACTCGGTTTCAGACGGGATGTTCGAGACGAGACAGAAACATACGATAACAACGTCATCACAGATTCGTATTAATACAGAAACGATTACAGACACTGTCATCAGTAGGATAAACATCAATCTTGTGGCCAGGGGAGGTCGGGCATGACCTCCCCCTTGAGAGCATTCAAAGTACCAACTCAAATCACCAAATGAACAATAACACATGAGATTGCTATTTATAGTCCAATACACGATTTCCAGGTTCGCCCCTTTATGATGGTCGAATGTGGAGTATTTCCACATTCGCCCATTTGTGTTGGTCGAATGTGGAAAACTTCCACATTCGCCCAGTTATATAGGTCGAACTTGGCTCAGTGTATTGTCCTATATTTTACAAATGCGTCAGATCCATAAAATGCCCTTATGGATCACCACAATCTCATGTAACACTATACCTAGACACAACCCTAGTCTATTCGACAGTGACGTCCACAGAAAGTGCATCAACAAAGAGATCTATAAAGATAGATCAAAGCGGTTATTGGGTTTGGTCAAAGTACATATATTGATAAGGTCATATGACGCTTTTCAATGCAAGACTCAAAAAGGGGGCTCTTGCCCATGGCACATGGAACCATTCTTAGTAGCAAACAGTGTGCAAACACTGAAGGTGAAAAGAAGAAAATGGAAAGAGTTCCATATGCTTCTGCTATTGGTTCTATCATGTATGCCATGTTATGTACTAGACCTGATGTCTCGTATGCTCTTAGCATGACAAGTAGATATCAACAGAATCCAGGAGAGAGTCACTGGGCTGCAGTGAAGAACATTCTTAAGTACTTGAGAAGGACTAAGGACATGTTCCTAATATATGGAGGATTGGATGAGGAGCTGTCAGTTAAGTATTATACTGATGCAAGCTTCCAGACTGATCGTGATGATTCAAGGTCACAAACGGGATATGTTTTCATTCTGAATGGTGGGGCTGTTACTTGGAAGAGCTCTAAGCAAAGTGTGGTTGCTCAATCCACCTGTGAATCAGAATACAATGCTGCATCGGATGTTGCAAATGAGGTTGCCTAGATGAAGAAGTTCATTACTGATCTCGATGTTATGCCTAGCACAAAGAAACCAATCGAGATGTTGTGTGACAACACTGGTGCCATTGCTCTTGCAAAGGAACCAAGGTTACATCAGACCACAAGGCATATACTCAGGAAATTCCACTATATTAGAGAGATAATAGCACGTGGAGACATCGTAATAAACGAAGTTCATACAGATCTAAATCTGGCTGACCTCTTTACTAAGCCTTTACCTCAAGCTAAACATGAGGAGCATGCTGGAAAGATAGGGCTTAGAGTTGCTAGACAGTGGGCATGATCTGTAGTTAGTATTGGTGTTTTATTTTGAACTATAACAGTTACATTGAATATTTATTTGATTTAATGGGTTAAATGCAAATTTAAATATTTATTAATTGTGTTCATTATTTGTATGTTTAAATCCTTGAATAAGAGTATTCTAAATGTCCGTAGTCGATCAAATTACATGGGAATGAATTTGAATGTAAGACTATTGTGAATTGAGATGGTTGTATTCATGAGATGAATAACTCAAGGGTTTGAGAATCATAATTCACAGATATCATTAGGGAATGATATTGGATGTAACTCGCTTCAAAACGATCTCCATGGATCTGTGTCATGAGATGTTTTGATATTGATATGTTCAATCTGTCCTTTTTCATAAAGCACATATTAAACTACATTGATCAAGGACTATCTTTGATGTTATCTAACACTATCCTGAAACATGGGTAGCAATCCGGATAGCGTTGGGAGAAATCCAAGATTAAGTGGGAGTTGTATGACGTTGATGGAATCCTGTACTTCTATAGGATTAGAAGTCTAGACATTCTGGCGCCCTCGTAAACTCAAACTGGTATAAACGCGTGGCCACGCTCGGACTAATGTAGTTCGTTAGACCATTTTGAATTAAAGACGAGAATAGAGAATGGTTGATCAATATAAGAATGAATGATCCATGTCTAATGATCAACGGATGTCTATACAGAAGGGACTTATTGATAGAATTATCAGGGCTATAGTATTTGGTTAAGTAAAGAGTTACTTGAAATCAAAGAACTGGTTGACGACTGTAAAGTGTCATACTGTGTTGGGTGCAATGCGATGCAGCTAGGCGTCCAACTCTGCGCACGTTGACTCATTTAATTAAAATCGTCCAAGTGGGAGATTGTTGGATATATAGTATGTCCGATGTAATTAAAGTCGATATCAACGTAACCCGACCCGGTACGATCCGAAGAGTTACACGTTGGTACACGAATCAGATAAGTTCACTTGTAGGTGGATTATTATTTATGAAATAATAATATTATGAACTAGAGGGACTTAATATTAATTAGATTAATATTATGGAATATTATGGGAATATTCCAAAGGATATGGCATATTATGAGAATATTCCAAGAGTCTTGTTCTATAAATAGGGGATTAGGGTGTAAACCCTAATCACAAGTTTATTATAACAAAACAACTCCTTCCTCCCCAAGAAAAGGGTTCTTGGCCGCCACCCCTTAGGGCCGCTCCCTTTATCCGCCGCAAACCACCACCATAGGCTACCTCCCTCTTGCAAAGTGTTGCTCTCGGTAGGCCAGTGCTCGGGTGTGAACTTCCTACTAGCGAGGATTCGTTGTAACCCGCGTGTTACAATTCCGGTGTAGTCGTCAAAGGTTGATTACTAAACCCTCTATGGTTGTTTTTAATTTATTTGTTTATACGCGTTTAACTGAGATCCTGATTGGGAATATTTTGTTAATTGGATTAATAAATTCAATTATTATTACATATATATATAATCGCATATATATATATATATATATATATATATATATATATATATATATAAGTATAAATTTCCGGTTTTGTAATAAAAATATATATACCGCTTCCGCTCCGTATACGATACCATGATTCCCAACATTAAGTTCAAAAAAGTCATTTTTTGTGGCTTCTACTCGGCTTCAAACAAACACACACATACTCGTAGCATGTGTGCGAGTATGTATATGCTTATTTTCGAGCTCTTTAAGTGTCGTGTGTATGCCATATGGGAATGTATTTACGTGTATGGATATGTGTATGTTTATAATTATTTGAGCCTCTTATTCAATATTAAACACTTTATGCGTGATCCCATAAGTGTGTGCATGAGTGATAGGGGTCGGATGACTCCTAAGCATGGACCGAAACATATAAAAGAAAAGATTGTAAGATGGTTTTGTAAACATACCACTATATATAGTGTTAGAACTAAGATGTGGTTGCTCTAGTGCCGGTTTCTCCTCTCCACAACCTTCTAGCTCCTAAGCAATGTAGAGTACAGATTATGAGTGTGTTGTGTGTTCGAAATGGGCTCGGGTAGGGGTGGTTTGGGTTCGGCCGATTGGTCTCCAAGGGGAAAGAAAGATTTTCAAGTGCTAGAGATAATTTGAATGTGTAGTGGTGTGATCCTCTTCATCTCTTGTTCTTTATATATAGCCGAGAGGAATGGGGAAGGGCCATGGATGGTTTACAGATGTGGCAAGTCAACACCTTGCTTCTTGTTTGCTTATGTAGGGGGTGTTCGGCCAAAATTTTATGGGGAAAGGGCAAGATAGTTTTGGCAAGTCAACCATGGTTGGATGATCATGGGTTTTATGTTGTTTCTATGTTATTATAAAGGCCTAGGTATTGGAAATGTGAGGATAAGAATGGTGAGGTGGTGGTGTGTATGTATGCCATATGTGTGTGTGTGTATAAGGTAAATGGTAGTTGTTTCTATTAATGTGTATACACATAGGTATGTAGCCGACTTTGGGACTTGAAATGAGAATAATAGGGTAGTCAATCAAGCATGGGGATATATAATAGGTTTGCTAGAGTTCTAAAATGGTGTAATGGATGTTTTGGAAGCTTATGTTGGTCTTAGGCATGTGTGTGTATATATATAGGGTAGGGATAATACGAGAATCAACTTTAGGGAGAGAACTAGAGAACCCGTGTGAACACAAACAAAAAAAAACCTAAAAACCCCACCTCCACCCCCTAAAAACCTAAACCCACTCACCTCAACCCCTAAAAACCTAAACCCCCCATTCCCCACACCGCGCCAACCCCCCCCCCCCCCCCAATTGTGAAATGCACATGTGCAGCTAACCCAACACCCCCCCCTAAAAAAAACCAAAACGCTCCATCCCATCCCCCCAAAAAGATACCCCATATTCCACCATACCCAAAAACTAAAGCCTAAAGCTAAACTCATTAAAAAAACTTAACTATAATAGTGAAATGCACATGTGCATGTAGTACAATTATCTTATTTTATAGTTTAATATAGAGGTTATTTTAAGTTTAATTACCACCAACCCCAAAAACTTAAACCCACCACCCCATCCCCCAAAAAACCTAACCCCCTCCCATCATACCTAAAAACTAAACTCTAAAGCTAAACCCATGAAAAAACCTAACTATGATAGTGAAATGCAGTTCGCGTCTATTTAATGATTATTGAGTAAATTTTTTTCCACCCTCTATATCATATCACGTCCATTTAATGATCATTTCATTATGATAATTGATAATTTATTCGAAAGTGTGCTCTAATAGTGAAATGCATGTAACACCCCAACCGATGGCGGAAACATCGAGGCGTCACGTAGTAATGATTGTTCAATAGCTCATGGTACTAAAATGAAAGTTGAATAATATTAAGCAATTTACAATTCATCTTACAAGTAAAGATTACAAAGGCCGATTATTATAAACTACATCCAAAGCTCCTATGTGTTCCAAGACTTGTACAACTTCCAATAGAAAATAAACCTGAAACATGTTAAGTTGGAAAGATTGGGGGGGGGGGGGTCAACTATAAATAGTTGGTGAGGATACATAGGTTTTTGAATATAATAGATAACAATAGTTGTACAACAATCACAGTTGTATAATGATAGAGTATGAGTCCGACATGTAACAATGCGTCTTTTGTATAATCAAACCTTGTGTCGACTGAGACCTAACTCGCAAGTTAGTAAAAGTGTAACCGTTATCGATCATCCCTGAATTTATGCGGGGGGATGGGTTTGTCAGACCTATAGCGCTATAATCTAGACAGGCGGCTTGATCAATGTTAATGATTGTACTGTGTCTTTTTGTTACAGTCAAATGATAGAATGAGTAAATGATAGTGTATAAAATGTTTAAACATGTTTCACCCCAAAATGTAAAACAGAAAAAGGGGCTATGTAAACTCACCTTAGCAAAGTATCAACTCCTTTGTAATGGAATAGGCGTGGTCCGACGTTGCCAAGTGTTATCCTATGTTTAAGGCAATAAATAAGTCTAAGTTTTTCTAGTCTACAAGTAGTTCTAGGGTTCTTAATTTGGGGATAAGTAAATGTTTAATTGTTAATTAGGTAAATTGTTAATAAATAAAAGAAATTCGGAAAATAAACAAATAAAAGACTAATTATAGATTTTAGATTAAGGATGGTCATATTATAAGATTTTAAGTATGAAAATAATTTTTATAAAATTATTTTTTCAAAAATTGTATATTTAGTATATTTATTTCTATTTGTCAAAATATGATTTTAATATCTAAAAATATTAAAATTAAAGAAATTTCAAATTAAAATTTATATTTCTGTTCTAAATGAACAAAAATAATTTATGTAAAATTTTTGTATAAAAATATTGAAAAATGAATTTATTATGATTTATCTATGATAAAAAATAACAAAAATTAATTAAAAATATTAAATAAACGGTTTTATGGAATGAAAATTTATTTTTGAAATACTTATTGATCTACAAGTTTAAAATAATTTTTGTTGAATTTTATAAAGTTGTTTAGATATTTTTATAGAATCTTAAAATTATAATTGAATAAACTTGTAATATTTATAATATATATTAAAAAAATGATTTTTGAAAAACTAAAAATTGTATAATAAACTTAGTCAATAGATTAACATAAAATAACTTTTGTAGATTTTATAAAGCCCTTTCAGTATTTAAAAATTATTTTTAAAAGATTATACAAAATATAAGTATAAAAGAAAACTCAAAAAAAATGGTTGTATGTGCCAGGACTCGAACCCGAGTCCTTGGCCGAGTCAAAGTCTTAAATCACAAGCCTAGACCATCTGGTCTAGACCCTGAGAACGTTTATTATTGATTTCAATTTATTGTAAGCATTCCCTGGACTAAATCCTAAAATATTAGAATAAAAATGGTTGGGGACGGGATTCAAACCCCTGTCCACAGCCAGTTCCCACGTTTTAAACAAAGGGTAAATACCAACTGATCTGTGGATCAGTTGATGATTAAATCAGGTCTGCAATATATTTAAATTAGAGCAGACGAGTGTCATCTTCCCCAAATATTAAGAACAAACCCTAGATTTCCAAATCGAATCAATTAGACTATGATGGTCGAATTGATTAAGGGGCTTTTGAAGAACAAGGGCCGAATAACAAATAGCAATAAAGAATCGATTCATACCAGCGAATAAGATGATGAACAAGCAAAACAAGAATCCGACCAAAAACTTCAAAAATTCGTATGTTGAAGTGAAAGAATGTGAAATATGATATAGGGTTAATGATTTTCGGCCATATTAGCTTCTAGGGATGGTATCAATTTATACTATAACATACCAAATCATATAATTGGAAGATTTGATCCATTCTTTAAATACAAACGTGTAATTATCTATAATAGGTATGTTTTAATTGTGATTGTTGGCGTGAAGGAGACGCATACAACCTATCCAAGGCATTCCATATTAATCTACATCAAAAACGCGAGTTCACTATTCGAATTAATGGGTTCGATCTGATGTTTGACTTTTGTTATTGACTGGGGATAATTTAGGAAAGGTTAAGTTTAATTGCGTCTGGACATATACACAGAAGACATTGTGGCTCAGCTGGTTTGTGTGTTTGTTTTTAAAGGTTGTACCGAGTTGGACTCGGGTTCGAGTCCCGGCACCGACACTTATTTTTTTGAAGCATTTTTTTTATATATAAGCTATATTAAGATATATATTATGATTACATAAGATTAAAAGTGTTACGAATAATTTTTAAATTATTCAAAACGTCGGGAATCCAATGATTTTATTAAATAACTATTATTTTAAGGTGTTTAAAAATATATTGTTTAAAACCAACACATTCTTTTACTAATCTACAAGTTAGGGAAAATATGCGATGTTACAGTCTCCCCTACTTGTGGAAACTTCGTCCCGAAGTTATTTAAGAATACAGGGTTGAGGGTGATTGGTTAGAAATTTGGGCAACTGTGATTTGGAAAAAAAATTTGGGTTAAGGCACGACATGAATTTGTAGGTAATAGAATAATCTGTTTTGAATAATTTGGGTAAGAGGTTTGATATGTGTGACTATAGGAAACTAAATGAACTACCAAAACCTTATTAGAATTTCACACTACCTTAACGTACCTGTAAATTCATGATTACGTTCCGGACCGCAATCACCAATTTACCTTACATTAGGGTTTTGTGTACATCTCTAACTCTAGACACACACACACACACACAGTACTAGATAACCTTGTGTTTGAATCATATACAATGTATCCAAAAATAAGTACAACTGTTGAGCAGGAAAAAGACTTCTACCAGTAAGTGAGTAAGAACCTCTACCGATTGTTGAGCAGGTGCGATAGCCTCTACCAGTCATTGAGCAGGTTGTAGGGCCTCTACCGACTGTTGAGCAGGCATGATGACCTCTACCAATCGTTGAGTAGGTTATTTGGTACTCTCCTAACTGTTGAGCAAGTACTTCATCCTCTACCAGTTGTTTGATTAAGTGTAACAATCGTTTTTGGTTTAACACATAAGTTGCAAATTGATAATACATACATGTAAGCAAGTTTATAAATGCATCAAATATCAAGTATAGCATGTCAATTGTAATAGAGTTGCCCTATACATAGTTAATGGCTCTAGGTGTGTTTATAGCGAATAGTTTGTATTCCATGCTTTCAAGTATCATAAATAATCAAATGTTCAGGTAGATAATCAAATCCTCATGTGTAACTAAGAATCAAGTTTGATGCAACGAACAATCAAGTTTTCAATAGTTTGGTTGTCATATGGATCAAGTTTACGTTCGAGAAGGTAAAGAATATGAATTTAGTTCTTGAGAGGATGATGAGGAAAGTATCATCAAAGTTATGAAAGATGGTGATCGTGAAGGTAGTTAATAGAAGGTTTATTTTATAGGTTCTCAAAGTGGCACAATTGAGGAGATTTTATAGTAGTGTAAATCGTGAGGTTAGAATCAAGCGTATGAGAAAACATGATTGTGGTATATGCCAAATATTTGAACAAGTTGAAAATGAGTGAGTGTCGATGGATAATCTAGAGACTAAATATTGTTCCTATGGGTTGGGAATATTTTATTTTCAAAATTGGTTTTGTACATGAGGCAAAAGTTGTTAAATAGTACAAACTAAGTGAGCTTTGATTAAAATATTCCAATTAGTTGGAGATTTTAGGTTTTATAGATCAAGGTGACATTATATCAAAAATCATTTGTTATGCTAATGAATAAACATTTGCATTTAGAAATTAATTTGAGGACATCTTTTGACAAAAATACGTATTTTCCATACTTTATACGTGATGAAAATGTGACAATATTAAGAAATCTTTAGTGTTGTGCTAAGGTATTTAAAAAAAATATGTAACATAATATGATTTGGTTAGGGTGTTGAAAATAATCAAACATGTGGCTAAGATGGTAAGATGAAGTGTGATTGTGAAACTCATATTGGATTATAAAATGGGATGGATTTAAAATGTAAAATCTTGGGATTTAAAGCTTAGGTTTTAATCAGAGTGGAGCATTTTCAACAACGGAAACACGAGGAGTGTAATCATTTATTCATCAATCCTAACAAATAAACGAAAACGTTGACACTTATCGAAGTTTCCAGATTTTAATAACATAATGAAGACATGATTTAGCCTATAAGTGAACACTCATCCCAAGAATTCCCAGGTAGGCATCCGGGTCCCTCGTCTGTTTGGGATTTATGCGCAATGCCAGTCCTAGACAGAAAACTCAGAATACAGGCGTTTACCCTTCCAGATTGCACGTGTTCGTTATTAAAATATAGAACTTCGACGAGATTTTCAAGGCAGTTCAGGTTAGTACCTGAGGATTTTGTCCTATTAGTCTAAGGGTAGATCAGGATTACAGCATGTGACGAAGAGTATTCATCTTGTAAGGGCTAAAGTAGGGATAAGAAGTAGGATGGAGATAGAGAATAGAAACAAGTAGGGTTGCAAGTAAGAGGAACAAGTACTGGTTAAAATCCTAAGGTTATAGACTAGATTATTTTTCTAATAACCTAATTCCCCATAACCATGGCTCTGATACCTTACTCTAATATTAAAACCTAACCTAAAACGATGTACAACTCAATTACTAACATCTGTTGTAAATAGAAATTCATATTTACTGGTTTGAGTATAATTAATGACTTACATATACATGATTAATACATAATGAGAATCCGGTTAGGAACCGAATTTACGGATCGATTAAGCGAATTCAGCTCGGTTTCAAACGGGAGATTCGAGACGAGACAGAAATTAACGAATAGACGAGACAGAAATTAACGAAAACAACGTCATCACAGATTCGTATTACTACAGAAACGGTTACAGACACTGTCATCAGTAGGATAAACATCTATCTCGGGGCCGGGGGAGGTCGGGCATGACCTCCTCCTTGAGAGCATTCTAAGCACAAACTCAAATCTTCAAATGAAAACCAATGCATGAGATTGCTATTTATAGTCCAACACACAAAGCCACTTTCGCCCCTTAGTATAGGTCGAATGTGGAATATTTCCACATTCGCCCTTACCATAGGTTCGAATGTGAACTTTATGTTTTGGCCTATATTTACAAATGCATCAGATCCATAAAATGCCCTTATGGATCACCACAATCTCATGTAATACAATACTAAGACTCAACCCTAGTCTATTCGACAGTGACGTCCACAGAAAGTGCATCAACACATAACCTGAACACTTTGTGTTTTTTCCCCTATATGAACAAAACCCCACAAAAAAGTAGTCGTTTTTTCTTCGTTTTTTATATAGCACTAAGGTACTTGTTAGAAAAATAATATAACGCTCGTTAATTTGGTCGTTTTTTTTCTAGAATTTTTATATAGCACTATGGTACTTGTTGAAAAGGTAATAAAACGCTCGTTAATTTGTTGTAATTTGTTTCTTTAAAAAATCTCGTATATAAAAGATATTAACGTTTAAAATTATGGGAAGAAACATGAGAGAAATAAATCTAATTTTGTTTTTAAATTCTTTTATCCTGAAATATCTCAGTGCCACATGTCATCCTACATGGCACTCTTAAATGGGAGAAAGATTGTATGACTGCCATGCAGAATTTGTCCATTTCAAATATATATATATATATATATATATATATATATATTTATACATATAGGCTGAAGGTATAATGGAAACCCTCTAAAACCAGAAAACTCCCGCAAACGCAACTAGTGGCCCTTATTTCTCCACATCCCCCATTATTAGATATATTATTTTATGCCTTCAAGGGCACATTAGTCATTTTTGTTTCCCCCCATTGAATAATTTGAAACAGAAAGTGCATCAACACATAACCTGAACACTTTGTGTTTTTTTCCCCTGTATGAACAAAACCCCACAAAAAAGTAGTCGTTTTTTCTTCGTTTTTTATATAGCAGTAAGGTACTTGTTAGAAAAAATAATAAAACGCTCGTTAATTTGGTCGTTTTTTTCTAGAATTTTTATATAGCACTATGGTACTCGTTGAAAAGGTAATAAAACACTCGTTAATTTGTTGTAATTTGTTTCTTTAAAAAATCTCGTATATAAAAGATATTAACGTTTAAAATTATGGGAAGAAACATGAGAGAAATAAATCTAATTTTGTTTTTAAATTCTTTTATCCTGAAATATCTCAGTGCCACATGGCATCCTACATGGCACTCCTAAATGGGAGAAAGATTGTATGACTGCCATGCAGAATTTGTCCATTTCAAATATATATATATATATATACATATATATATATATATATAGGATGAAGGTATAATGGAAACCCTCTAAAACAAGAAAACTCCCGCAAACCGAACTAGTGGCCCTTATTGCTCCACATCACCCATTATTAGATATATTATTTTATGCCTTCAAGGGCACATTAGTCATTTTTGTTTTCCCCCCATTTAATAATTTGAAACAGAAAGTGCATCAACACATAACCTGAACACTTTGTGTTTTTTTCCCCTGTATGAACAAAACCCCACAAAAAAGTAGTCGTTTTTTCTTCGTTTTTTATATAGCACTAAGGTACTTGTTAGAAAAAATAATAAAACGCTCGTTAATTTGGTTGTTTTTTTTCTAGAATTTTTATATAGCACTATGGTACTCGTTGAAAAGGTAATAAAACACTCGTTAATTTGTTGTAATTTGTTTCTTTAAAAAATCTCGTATATAAAAGATATTAACGTTTAAAATTATGGGAAGAAACATGAGAGAAATAAATCTAATTTTGTTTTTAAATTCTTTTATCCTGAAATATCTCAGTGCCACATGGCATCTTACATGGCACTCTCAAATGGGAGAAAGATTGTATGACTGCCATGCAGAATTTGTCCATTTCAAATATATATATATATATATATATATATATATATATATATAGGCTAAAGGTATAATGGAAACCCTCTAAAACGAGAAAACTCCCGCAAACCCAACTAGTGGCCCTTATTGCTCCACATCACCCATTATTAGATATATTATTTTATGCCTTCAAGGGCACATTAGTCATTTTTGTTTTCCCCCCATTTAATAATTTGAATATTTCATACTCCCTCCTATATAAGCAAGTCCTCTCTCTCTCTCTCTCTCTCTCTCACACACACACACATACATAAACTCCCACCATCTCATTTCATCTCCACCATCTGCTCCTGCCACCGCCTCCGGCGGTGGTCCAACCGGAAACCACCAACCAGCAACCATTCCACCACCAAACCACAACATCCTCACCCCCCTACTTCACCTATAACCTGTTCGAAAGAAGAGAAGAGAGAGAGATAGAAATGCGACGGAGAGAGAAGTAGGGAAGGAGAGAGAGGAGCCGGAAAAGAATATGAAGCAGAGGAGCCGGCGTCACCGATGGTTAAATCATCAGGTGAGATGACAAAAGCTAACCTACCACCAATCGAATCCGGGTTAAGATTATTAATCTTGAAGGAGAAATAAGTGGAGAAGCTCACCGGAGTTGGGTTTCCGGGTCGCCGGAAAGTGACCGGTTTGTTGAATAATACTCTGCCGGCGCCGGAGTTAGGGACGGGAAGGTCTCGGGTGAGACGGACACTGTTGTTGAACATGTGGGCATCGCCTAAGAACTTTACACTGTTGTTGAACACGTGGGCATGGCCTAAGAATATGAAGCAGAGAACTTTAGGCTGGTTAAAGAGCAATTGGCTGTAATGGATATTTGATTTCAGTTCTTTTTGGTATGCAGATCGTGGGTAGCAGAGAAGAAAGAGCAAGGGGGCTTTTATAGGTGGGTTAGAATGAGGGGTGTTTGGGAATGAGAATAATAGCTGATAAAAGGGTGTTTGGTGACGGGTATCAAGCTACACAAGAGGTGTTTGGTGCTGAGATTAACAGCAGATTTAGGGGCGTTTGGCTGCGGAATAAGAATTGATAAATTATAATTCAAATAATCGTGTGGTCGGCTACAACTTGACCCGTTAACAAGTCCCGGGTTCGTAACGTTAATTTGGTTCGATTTCTTAATACGTATTCTTATAGTACTTTATATATATGATGGTTCAGTTCTTGGTTTCGTACATTATCGTATTATTTATTAGTTTTAATTAAATTAGTCGCGAATTTTTTTATTATTAGAAAAAGTAGTTTGTTTTGTTAATCCTAAAAAAAGTTGTGTAGTAAGTGTAGTAAATTCAAATTTAGATTGTTTTATTATTAGAAACTTGGTTTGTTGACCTCTAATTTGAAACTTCCTCTGTTCTATGTTGCGTTTGTTTCGTATGTAACAGCAGAAAACATTTTTAATATGATTTTGAAAGGGGTTAGAAAACAATTAATGGTTAGAGTTTGAATTTGAGCTAATTAGTGTTTGGTAATAAGATGTTGTTTGTGATGGTTTTGAAAATGTATGTTTGCATCTGTTTCGTATGTAACACCACAACTAATCAGCTTTACACGTAGGTAGCATACGTTAACACGTAGGTTTACATATTAATTAACCTTTTTATATGTTATTATTAATATGTTTTTTAATCAAAATTGGTGAATTTTAGTGTCTCTTAACATATGCAACAATATGTCTGATTTGTTTTTTACCAGTATGTGCATGTTTGTATGAGTATTATAATGTGTGGAATGTATGTTTGCATCTGTTTCCTATATTGCGTCTGTTTCGTATGTAACAACAGAACTAAGTTGGTATAAATTAGTTACCGATTTTTTTACCAGATACATAGGTTTAATTTTTTGCATATTATAGAGGAAGAATTGAGAAAAAACTCTTGAATGGAATGTCATTGATCATGGGTGAATCTATGTTTGCGTCTGTTTCGTATGTAACAGCACCACTAAGTTGGTATAAATTTGTTTCTGATTTTTTTTACCAGATACAAAGTTTTGATTTTTTTAGTTTGATAACTAAATGTATAAAACAATGTTTTTTTTATCAGTTTCGTATGTTTTTTGTAATCAAGATGGTTAACATACGTTAACAAAGGGGGGGGGGGGGGGCTTTACATGTAAATTGATGATTTTTGTTTTATTATTGCAAGTGAGCATATTTTTTGCATTGAAGATGAAGATGATGATCACGGATGAAGTATAGACATTTTTTATTATTTATGATAGTTTTTTTAGCATTTGTTGATTTGTAATGGCTGTTTTGTTTGTTTTTAACACTTTGTAAGAAACAATTCTTGTGTAAATTTGAATGTTTTTTTATCTATAAAGTTTTTAATTGATTATATACAATCTATGTGTTTTAACGTATGCAACCAAAAATCACATATTAGACCAGAGTCTGTGCATTTTTAACGTACGCAACACTGCATATGTTACATATGTAACATGACGTGCTGACAGATTTAGAACAATGGTCACAAAAGTATGAGAGAGATGATGTGACATGTGTGAGGTCCACTTGTCATATGTGCTTTTCAGAAAAATGACAATTGACCATTGTGCCCTTTTTTGTCACCTAGCTTAATAAATCGATTAAAATAATCTAGAATGAATCTTGACCATCCATCTACTTTGATCAATGGCTCACAATGAGGTTACAAGGTTTTCTCAATTTAGGTGGGTTTTTATTTTAACCATCCCCTATATATATATATATATATATATATATATATATATATATATATATATATATATATATATATATATAAGGAAAACTATAATAACTAGTGTCTTTGAATCTATTAATGAACTTGATAGAAATATAACCTTTCTTCATCATTCTCAGCAACCTCTGCTTATCAGCCTCAGTCATCTCACCTTTTCTCGAACTTGAATCTGCTGATGTAACTTTCTTTGGAGTATCTTTAGCTTCATAAGAATATTGATTTGCATCATCATCCTATTTTATAGAGCTAGCAGATTTCTCTCTATTAGTTCCATCACCACCACCAGTATCATCATCATCATTATCAGAATCCTCATTATTATCCGTTCCACTGTAATCTAACAGCTCTTCATCATCCCCTTCATCATCAACACCTTTTAACCGAGGTACTTTCGGATACAGATCATCAATAATCTTTCTAAGCTTCTTATTCTCTTTCTCAACAGCCATAATCCTCTTTTCACTCTTCTTACTTAATAGTGTTAGCTCAGCGTTCTCTATCTGCAAGCTTGTAACCTCTTCTTAAAGCATATCCTGTCTCTCCTTTAACTTAATCACCACAACAACCATATCTTTGTCATTCTCTTTCATCTGTTTTATCTCATTCTCATGCTTGGTGAAGAATTTCATCATCTTTGTTATATGCTAATTTACCAAATTCATCACATCTTCTGATACTGTCACATTAGGCTGTGAGCTTGATTCTGTTTAAGGCTTTGAAGATGGTTTAGGTGAGCTTAAGCTAGATAAAATACTTTTTAGTGATTTAGATACTGAATATAGGTTTTACTGGGTAGTGACATCATCAGTTGTCTTTCTCTTCTTAGATGGTGTTTCTTTGCTTGGTGACTGGATTGGTTCTTATGAAGCTTCTGGAACTTTCTTCCCTTTGAACAACAAATACATTTCGTTCTGCCTCTTGGATCTTTTCGTGTCTTTCCTTGACATCGTCTTGATCCTTCCTCATTTAATAGACTTAGGAGCAACAGTTGATCCAACTATATCAACATCTTCATCAAGAATGAGATCCTCGTTCTCCTCTACGTATCCTCTACTCAGTTGTTCTTAAACCCGTTTATCCATTGGATCTAGAGTAACTGAATCACCAGCGGCCTTGGGATCAGTCTCCTTAACAGTTTCAGCTTCCAAATCCCATTCCTCATCTATTTTCGTATCCTCATCTATCCATAAAGTGTTCGCCTTGCCTTTCTTATTCGACTTAGATGATTCATCAACCTTTGTCTTTCCTTTCTGAGACTTTGCACCTTTGTTCACCACTTGTCTCTTTACTTTCTCACTCTTCATCACAGACACTAGTGACGAATCTGAATCAGAATAAGAATTAAAATGCCTTACTTGATCCTTATCCGGTGTAGTGTTCCCCGGTGTCATCAAGTGTCCAAATAATCTCCTGGTAGGTGGCTTTTCAGTCTTACCCTTGTATGTTCTCATCCTATTCAGGGTCATCTCATCCCTATGTTCCTGATTAAGTATCTTCATCGGATCTTTCTTCAAATCAGGGTATTTCTCATCAAATATCATCTGTAACAATCTCAGATATATAAAAAAACTTATCATTTTTGTTCCATCAAACACCTCCTTCATATGATGGAATAACATCCCTAAAATGTTATAATCTCTATTCATGATTAGGGTAACAACTAATGAACTTATCGTATCCCTCAATACATCAAATCCTCCTCTGATCGGAGCAAACACATGGATTAGAACATGTAATAGATACTTGAACTGTGGAGACACATTTGCCTTTTTCAGTTGACATTTAGTAATCTTCCCGAAGTATTTCATCCTAAGAAAGGAAGCTCTCTAGACCGTCCATGGTAATTTTATCGGATCCTTCTCTTTATCGGATCCTTCTCTTTCTCTTGAACTGAGCTATCGATTACTGTCTTGCCATCAAAGAAGTCAGGAGCAGCGTTCCTCCATAAATCCTCTTGATGATCTTTGTAGAGGGTGTGGGGCTGAGCAATCGCGTAAACAATCATTGATCTTCTTAAATAGTCAACAATCCACCAGAATTCTTCATATTTCTCTCCCACATTACCAATATAAGCACAACAATTATCTTCTTTTCAAATCTAAGTTCTTTTTTTTCTGCCATTTATCTATTCAAAAACAAAAATACACAAAACACATAAGTTCGGATTCAGAAATGTTAAAAATCATAAATTTGTCATTTTAACCAGCTAGTTCGATCAATCGAGGGTTCGAACTAGTTTCATTAAGTTTGAATCAAACTAAAAACAGTTCATTCGACCTCATGAAACTTCATTCGACCCTACGAAGGGTTCGAATGAAACTAATTTCAAATTCAAAAATCCAATTCCTTATTTTGATCAGTTTAATCCATGATTTTGATTTGATTACCATCTAACATTGTCGAATAAGCCTAATTATCGTTCAATTTTCATTTTTATCAACTAATCGATTGTTTTCTAATTAAAACTAGGGTTTATAAAATCGAACTGTTAATCTAATGATGTTTAGTCCTTGTGTTTGTTACAATCTCCCCCTAAAACATTCGATTAGTTGATTGGAATAAAAAATTGATGTTCAAACAAGTCCAGATTGTCCAATAGATCAATTTAGGTTTCAAACACAAAAAAAAAAAACCAATTTCTAGATTCGTTAATGGATGAAATCCTGCAATAATGAAGATATAAGTACCTTATACTATCAAGAACAAGAATACAAAGTCTAAAGGTGAAGATGAAAAACTCGGGCTAACAAAAGCACGAATCAATATTCCTTGGTTCGAATGAAATTGTTAAACCAAGCAATATTCATTCGATCTACCAATAGGCACGAATCAACTTCAAAAATTTCATTCGACCTAACAAAAGGGTGAATGGACATTTTGTAATACTGATTTTCACTAAAATGTCCAATTCGATATATGTTGTGGCAATTTCAAACCTTTAAACTATCAAACTTTCAAAGATTTGATTTTAAAGATACATAACGCATATTGGTACGTCAAACTTCCAGAAAATGATCGTCTTCCAACATCGGTTATTGAAAATAACGCAAAAATATAAAAACTTTTGGATTTTCTGAAATTTATGTTAAAACACACCAAAAATATTTTTGACTTTTGCATATATGAAGAAAATCAAACAGAAAGCAGTAAACAAATATAAACAAAATATCTTTTTGTGATTTTCTAGTAAGAGGATCATATCAGTTTGCGAGAGATCTAATCACGCCGTTGTTCTTTAACATTTTAACATTAAAGATAATGTGAGACTCGGCAATTGCTGATATTGTTGTCCACATAAGCTCACATGCAAACCTTTAAGCAATGCTTTAAAATAATACGTGTTAGATGTATTAAAACTAACAAGCTTATGGTCCCACACATACGACACACTCCCATATCAAGGAATTTGCACAAAGCTTCATTGTAACGCGTGATTATGCCATTGTTATCCATAATTTACAAGGTATGAGGCACAAAGGTATACAGTCAGCAAATCAATGCTACAAAGAACATGTGCACTCTTACCAGGTTGAGGCTTATATCAATCATGATTTTCATCATAGATATGATATGATGCATTAAATGATCTTTGATCATTGTCATACAGTTAAGTTCCTCATTCAGTAACTTTAGGATTTGTCATATGTGCTCTTTTGCAAATATCCTGACTGAATCTAGGTCCGTAAATCAATACGGAAAAAGATCAGCCAGGTTACCCTGGATAACAAATACCATAACAACCCGAAACCTCTGATTTTGGCAACCCTATCAAACAAAATTACGGTACTAAGACCATATGCCCATGAGGTGTTCAGCCAGTAGCGAGTAGTTTGTTATGTTTGTATCACCAAGGCACGCATTAATAGATTTACGAAGCCTACCAACACATCACACAAAATCATCACATGTCAAAAATTGACTATTCAATTCTTTAGCATGTGAAAGATCCTCACTGATGTCCTATGATGTGCTCAAAGTAGTTTAATAAAAACAACTAAATTAAACCTAAACTAGACACTAAGTAATACTCTAAACTCTCTAAAACTAAACTACCGATAGGCAAGTGAACCTATCGACTCTAGTATAGCTAAAGTAAGTCCGGATATCGAACCCACGAGACTCTAATGGAAAACGTAAACTAGACTCGATTACTTATCCTAAATACTGAAATTAAAAGATTTGTATTTTAAAAGAGGGATTTTACTAAAAACTAAATTGCAATAAAATAAAGATTAACTAAAACTAGAATTAACTGCACTAAAGACGCAAACTGAACTGAACTGAATTCAAAGGATGGTGAAGGTACTACCTAGGTTAGAGTCCTACTCATGACTGATGAACTTCTATGGTTATGGAACTAGCTATGGAACCGGGATCTTCAGATACTAAACTTACAGGATAAACTAGAGGACCCTCGACCCTTCTCAAGGAGAAACCTAATGTTACCTATAAGCCGTTAAACTACCGATTAAGAGGTTACCCTTACAGGCTTACCTATTCTGATGATAAAGTACCCGCTAGACAGTCTACCTTACAGCGCGAAAGCCTCACTACACTAATAGTGTAAGGGGTAACTATAGAAAACCTGACCTGACTCGATACGCAAGTAGTGGTAAGGAAACTAGGAAGAACTTCTTAGGGCATTCATAGTAGCTTCCCCATTCCTCATTTCCTCACAACCAATCACAACCACATATTACACTAAAAATCATTACAGTTTCTCTCTCCTCCACTCACAACTACTTTCAACAAATACTAAAAAATAAATACACCTTCCAGTTTTCCCCAAAAAATTCCCAAGTAACCCCAATTATACCGATCAACAATAGATTCCCCATTTTTCTTCACTCACACCCACCCCATATAATTTTGGGGACATACTCACATAAAATGGGGGAGCTACTGTGAATACTCTTACAAAGCATCTAGATCTAGCAATTTAACACCCTAGACATATCGACAATCCCGCACCTTACAGCTCTTGGAATTGGAAGAATACCTAGAACTACCTAATCAACAAAAATCACTCCTATGGAAAACACTAGCAATTTACCATAAACTAGTTGCTAACACACAGTCCACAACCTAACACGCATTCATACATGAAAGACATTCACAAAAACGCATGTGGAGTAAATAATTATCAATTGAACAAAACTAAGTACGCATATACACCAGATAAAAAATAATCAAAGTCTTTACTAAATCATCAATCCATAGTCAAAGTTCCAAATAACCATAAAAACATTCAATCAATCATGAGTATTCATCATAACCTAAGTAGTAATGAAAGTCTAGCCAATAAACATGTTCAAAACAAGAATAAAATAAGTTCTAAGTTCATGAAACATAGTTTGCAATTCAAAAGAACAAAGGAATGAAGAAACCGAATGATTAACACCCGAAAGTATCGATCCCAATGCTCAAAATCTTGACCCTTGGCTTTTCTCTCACCTCCTAGTGCTCCAGAGCAGCTTTAGTTCGTCAAAAGTGATGATCATTTCGAATTATGGCCGTCCTAGGGTTTTTAAAATCGAAATTGGGTCAAAAACTAATTTTTTCACGATTTTACTCCCGTCACGTAGCGTGATGGGCTTCAGATGATGTCGTCACGTAGCGTGACCAGATTCAGGATCAGGAGGATCCGTCACGTCGCGTGACCAGATGTGCTCTTTTCCGTCACGTAGTGTGACGAGACATAATGTTTCATTTTTTTTCTTTTTTCAACTTCCCGATCAACCGCGACTCGTCCGGAGGCTCGTTTTTTCTCGTTTAAGCTCCATTTTACTTCCTTTCTTGCTCGGACTCCTGTGCAACACAAAATACTAAATATAATACGAAAATACCACAAAAACGACACAAACTGACTCGAAAATAATATAAACTATAGACCGAAAACAGATGTATTTTGCAATACATCAAATATCCCCACACTTATGTTTTTTCGTCCCTGAAAAAGAATTATTCTATGGAATCACAGTTAGGTTTACATCCAGTTTCAAAACATAGGTTACTTAATTAATAATCTACTAACGTGTTGATTGCGATTGCAGGTATACTGATCCTCTTAAACCCAAACCGGTTTCCAAGCCACTTTTTATTTATGTTAAGTTCATGTTGATTAGTCTATCTAGGGTCTCACTCAAAGGAAGCCACAGTTCCTCCTAATCACGCCTCAAGCTTATGAAGCTAAAGGAACGACCAATTGACCATTTCCCAACCGTCTTATGTAGAAAACCAAGAGAATTTAAAATCACTTTTTTTTTCGGCATACTTAACTCAGAGGGTGTGACCAATCCAAGTCGCTATCCCAGTGGCCAGGCACCTTAAGCTTCAGCATTTTTCTTTTCATCTCAGCATACTTAACTCAGAGGGTGTGGCCAATCCAAGTCGCTATCCCAGTGACCAGGCACCTTAAGCATCAGTATTTTTGCTTTGATTTCTAATTTTTTTTAAGTGATTAGATATTCTAACGGTTTTCTACTTATAACAGTGCTTCTTATACTATTTTTGGCGGTTTCGCTCTCCCTGTTTCTCCTAGATGAGAACCCACAAAATAGCCTAACATAATTAACTTATTACTTTTCAAAGGAAACCTTTCTACCGGCCGAGCCTACCCACATATCCCAAATCAGACACGTTTTCAATCAATTTTAATCTCTTATTATACATACTATTTGAAAACCGGACACCTAACTTTACCTATCATCTTCATTATTTTATATAAGGCAAACTTCAAAATCAAGGACTTTTTTTTTCATCTTTTTTTTAAACCAAAATGACTCTATATACAGACTAAACGACAGTTTCCCATCCCCACACTTAAACTCTACATTGCCCTCAATGTAGGAATAGAAAACGACTCAAAACAAAAAATAAAATCCGAAAACAAAAATAAAAAATAAACAAGGGCAAATTGGAAAGGACTTAGCTGGTTAATTTTTCTTCGTAAGCTCCAACACTCTAGTCCAATCCGGCTCGATCGTATAGCATTTCATTCGCGATCGGCTTTGACACAATGGTAAACTCTGGTCTTTCCTTGATAAATGATAAATGGCTATGGAATCACCCGAATGAAGGTTGAGTACGGGTGGTGCAATCCAAACCTGCGTAAAATGAAACAAACAAAACCCGAGCATAATACCGAACCACACAAAAATAAAAAGACTCAAAATACTAACTTAGACTCATAATATAACAACAAACAAGAAGACGTATCTGCTTGGCAAAATGGCGGTGAATGGTGGTAGAATCAAATGGGTAGAAAAAAAAATATCTGGTTCTCGCTCAACGTGAAGGACACTGGTGATCACGACACGCGTTGCAAGCGAAAAAAATATAACTCTCCAGGGTAATTGCTGGTCGCATGAGGCGAACAGGTCAGCCCAGACTTCTCTAATTACGTGAAAAGTCTTTTTTCAGAAAAAGTTAATTACATTTTTTTTAAAGAAAAATTCTCTTTTATTACCCAAACCTCTACCAAAATTCCCACTCATAAAAAATATATATATAAAGATAAATACATGGGATCCGCTCATGGTGAAACTTCCTCTACCCAAGCAAACACGCAAACCTGCAAATAGACTCAAAGACACAAAAACAAAAATAAAATAGAAAGATAAAAACCTATGAACCACTACCGAAGGACGGACCACAAATAAAAAAAATGAAAAGCCAGAAAAAAAATTAAATAAGTATAAATAAAAATTTACAAACTCTACAGAGTCTCCCCACACTTAAACTTTATTAGGGGACTTCTCTTTTATCAGGATCCGATCTAACCCGTTTAATTCCACCCGACTCTTATTAAGAATTGAATATTTATTTGTGGAATTGAAAAATAATTTAACCATGCTTAACGGGTCAAACCACCAAAATTTAAACTTACCTGAAATTAACCGGATGCGTGGCATGTAGCAAGAAGACTGATTGTGCTTGACATCCACTGGCTTCTGCTTCTCCAACTCGTGCCAGCCGTTGATCCTCTTTCGGCTCCGGTCCTTTCTTTTTCTCTTCCTTGCCCTCTCCCGTGGTGTTGTTGATTTTGAAGTTCCATTTATTACCACGGGCCAGCTATGGTGCGCTTCTTCTACCACCATTTCCATGGGATGATCCCCACACTTATTTCTTTCATCTGGTGCAGGTTCGATCATGTCTGTCGGTTCACCTTTGAGTAAGGCATCTAGGTATGCTATATCCCCATTGAGATCAGACTCCCCTACTTCTTCATAAACAGGCAAACCCTCTAACTCCAGATCTAAAAACTCATCATCCTCAGATAACGACTCCTCACTATCCTCACTGTTTTCATCTGCACCAAACATCATACCTATGGAGTCCCCCAATTCCACCTCTTCTTCTATCACTTCTTTCTTCACTCACGACCTCTGATATGCCGCCCATTCTTCTTCGTCGTCTTCATCGTCAGAGTCACTCCCAAAATCATATATAGTAACTTGTGGCACCGGAGGTGGGACTTCAACATCCATTTTCGTCTCCGTGATGGGAATGATCTCTTCATCTGACTCATCAGCGTATTGCAAGATCGGCTCTTTCCCTTCTTCAGGAAACGTTGGAAACAACTCTCCTCGAGCGTTCATGTACCCAAGGTAGTTGCCCTCTTCATCATATGTATAACCAAATTTTGGCGGCTGCTCTTGCTGAACCTTTTCTATTTCTTCTTCTTCATCTAATCTCCTGGATATGTCTTCTAATGTTCGTTGAAGATCTAAAATAGCAGCCTGTCGGTTTTTCAGGAGGATGTCGTGCTCTACTAACATTTTCTGGGTATTTTCATCTTTAGCAACTAATAATGTCAACAGTCTGTTGCTTTCACCCCAATCATTACCACTATCCTCATGAGAATTGCTTCCAGAAAATTGATCAGGATACTGATTAAAATGTGGTTGCCGATACGAGTCATCATAATAATATGTAGGACAACCTTGTGAGTAATATGGTTGCGGCTGCACAAAGGAATTAGCACAATAATGTGCAGAGGCCCCTCATATTATGGACATAAAATGGTAAAATGAGGTCCTCCACAAATCTCACACATATTTATAGACACAAAAGAAATAAAATACACAAACAATTAGACTCCTACGACTCACTATACAAAAAGACAGACTCAACACAAAACACAAGTAGCACAAATATAGCAGATAAGTGTAATCTAAGCTAATAAACGTAATCGCCTAAGAGTCCCCGGCAACAGCGCCAAAAACTTGATGTGCTCAAAGTAGTTTAATAAAAACAACTAAATTAAACCTAAACTAGACACTAAGTAATACTCTAAACTCTATAAAATTAAACTACCGATAGGCAAGTGAACCTATCGACACTAGTATAGCTAAAGTAAGTCCGGATATCGAACCCACGAGACTCTAATGGAAAACGTAAACTAGACTCGATTACTTATCCTAAATACTGAAATTAAAAGATTTTTTATTTTAAAAGAGGGATTTTACTAAAAACTAAATTGCAATAAAATAAAGATTAACTAAAACTAGAATTAACTGCACTAAAGACGCAAACTGAACTGAACTAAATTCAAAGGATGGTGAAGGTACTACCTAGGTTAGAGTCCTACTCATGACTGATGAACTTCTATGGTTATGGAACTAGCTATGGAACTGGGATCTTCAGATACTAAACTTACAGGATAAACTAGAGGACCCTCGACCCTTCTCAAGGAGAAACCTAAGGTTACCTATAAGCCGTTAAACTACCGATTGAGAGGTTACCCTTACAGGCTTACCTACTCTGATGATAAAGTACCCGCTAGACAGTCTACCTTACAGCGCGAAAGCCTCACTACACTAATAGTGTAAGGGGTAACTATAGAAAACCTGACCTGACTCGATACGCAAGTGGTGGTAAGGAAACTAGGAAGATCTTCTTACAAAGCATCTAGATCTCGCAATTTAACACCCTACACATATCGACAATCCCGCACCTTACAGCTATTGGAATTGGAAGAATACCTAGAACTACCCAATCAACAAAAATCACTCCTATGGAAAACACTAGCAATTTACCATAAACTAGTTGCTAACACACAGTCCACAACCTAACACGCATTCATACATGAAAGATATTCACAAAAACGCATGTGGAGTAAATAATTATCAATTGAACAAAACTAAGTACGCATATACACCAGATAAAAAATAATCAAAGTCTTTACTAAATCATCAATCCATAGTCAAAGTTCCAAAAAACCATAAAAACATTCAATCAATCATGAGAGTATTCATCATAACCTAAGTAGTAATCAAAGTCTAGCCAATAAACATGTTCAAAACAAGAATATAATAAGTTCTAAGTTCATGAAACATAGTTTGCAATTCAAAAGAACAAAGGAAGGAAGAAACCGAATGATTAACACCCGAAAGTCTCGATCCCAATGCTCAAAATCTTGACCCTTGGCCTTTCTCTCACCTCCTAGTGCTCTAGAGCAGCTTTAGTTCGTCAAAAGTGATGATCATTTCGAATTATGGCCGTCCTAGGGTTTTTAAAATCGAAATTGGGTCAAAAACTAATTTTTTCACGATTTTACTCCCGTCACGTAGCGTGACGGGCTTCAGATGATGTCGTCACGTAGCGTGACCAGATTCAGGATCAAGAGGATCCGTCACGTCGCGTGACCAGATGTGCTCTTTCCCGTCACGTAGCGTGACGAGACATAATTTTTCATTTTTTTCTTTTTTCGACTTCCCGATCAACCGCGGCTCGTCCGGAGGCTCGTTTTGTCTCGTTTAAGCTCCATTTTACTTCCTTTCTTGCCCGGACTCATGTGCAACACAAAATACTAAATATAATACGAAAATACAACAAAAACGACACAAACTGACTCGAAAATAATATAAACTATAGACCGAAAACAGATGTATTTTGCAATACATCATCCTATCATTTCCTCTTTTTCTCAATGAAAATTCATTTTGGGATTTTCTGATTTTTATGGTTTTTCAATTTTTTCAATGTTTTTAGTTTTTTCTGAAATAAAAGCTCCCACTAAAATTAAAAACATATTTTTGGATTTTTAATTTTTGGAAATAGAAAAACAAAAGATAAATTGATAAACCGATTAGGATTTCAATCCTACTTTTCTTTTATACCATTAGCTATTAATAGAAAATCAAATCGTGATTTATCAAAAGCTTTGGTGAAAAGATCAGCACGTTGATAGTCAGTGTGGACTTTTACCATATCAATCAAACCTTTAGCATAGCAATCACGGATAAAGTAATATTGTATTCGGATATGCTTAGCTTTAGAATGATGAACGGTATCCTTAGTGAGTGCAATAGCTGCTTCATTATCACAATGAATGGGGTTTTTAAGAAATTTCAAACCGTACTCGCGCATCTGTTGTAGTATCCAAAGCACTAGTGAACAGCAACTCGAGGCTGACACATATTCAGCTTCGCATGTTGATAATGCAACTGACGTCTGCTTTTTGCATGCCAGGTTACTAACTTGCTCCCTAGAAATTGACATCCAGCCGTTGTGGATTTAGCGTCAATATCACAGTCTCCAAAATCTGCATCACTAAAAGAAATAAGGTCAAAGTTATCATCACTAGGGTACCATAACCTGATGATGTACATCCCTTCAGATAATGTGGGACACGTTTAACTGCAGTAAGGTGAGATTGTTTTGGCTTCGACTGGTATCTTGCACAAATACATGTTGCTAACATTATATCTGGACGGGAAGCGGTCAAATACATTAGCGACCCGTTGATGGCTATATAAATGTAGGGGTCATTGAGCTCCCCCTTAGCATCAACTCCAATCCCGTTATTAGGTTGTATGGGAGTGGCCATCGGTGTAGAATCCTCGATCTCGAATCGGCTCAAGACTTCAGATACATATTTTGTCTGGTGAATAAAGATTCCTGCATCTCTCCTATTGAGCTCATCTCGAACTTTTCCTGCATGACCTTTTCGAAATCCAGGAACAAACTTTCGTTAGTTGAACCAAATATAATATCATCAACATATATTTATACCAGAAGCAAATCACCCTCTGTTCTTTTCGTGAACAGGGTACAGTCAACTAATCCTCTTTTGAAACCTCTGGAAAGCATGTATGTGCTGAGCTCTTCATACCACTAATGAGGGGCTTGGTGCAAACCGTACAATGCATTGTTCAATTTGTTGACCTTATCCTGGTGGATAGGATCCTCAAAACCCGATGGTTTCCCAACATATACTCTTCCTTGACCACACCGTAAAGAAAAGCACTTCTAACGTCCATCTAAAACTCCTTGAACTTCATACAAGATGCATACGCAAGAAACGTTCAAATTGCTTCTATACGTGCGACTGGTACATAAACTTCATTATAGTCGATTCCTTCAGTTTGACGAAAACCTTGAATGACCAATTGAGCTTTATTCCTTAGGATCACTACTATGTCATCTTTGTTACACTTGAAAACCAACTTTGTACCAATCTTCTTTCTCTCTATTGGTAGATCAGTCAAAGTCCATACTCCAAGCTTTTCAAATTGTTGAAGTTCTTGTTGCATCGCGTCCATCCATGAATCATCATTCAGAGCTTCCATGTAAGTCCTAGGCTCAACCTGCGAAACATAACAAGCAAACGACCAATCATTTTGTTCACATGACTTTTGAATTGCAGAATATTGAGCAAGGGCTCCAATGTTCTCATTTGATGATTCACGCCTCAATTGACCACGTGTCATCACACTGCTACCAACATCACCAAGAACTTGTTCTAATGGATGAACCTTGTGAATCCGAGATTCCAGATGTGCTGGAACATGAATCACCATTTTAACATTCAAATTCTCTGATGTATCCAGATCATTACCCGCATTTGATGTAGATGGAATATATGTTGATACAAATGAAATAGGGTTCACTGGAGGTGATAGTGTAGGCTCATTCAAGAATGCTTCACTGGTTACTTCATCATCGTCTTCGGACTCAGAAGAATCAAACGTATCAGAAACATCTTGAAAAACATCTTCTTTAGTTAAATTCGTCATAGGAGCATTGGTATCATTAGAAACTGCTGCATGAGTTATGGTGATTGGATGCCCTAACGCTGAAGTAACTGCATTATCACATTCGTAATAAAGTTGTAAAACAGCTTCTTTAACCAAGGTTTCTAGATTGAATGACTCAAACAGTTCTGTGTAGTCAAACATCCAATCAGGTCCAACGCCTGGAGCATTCCGAGTGTAACGCTGAACATCCACGTTTGCCCACTATTCAACACATTTAGTCCTTTTGTTGAAAACGCGTTTATTTGGTGTCGCGTATCCAACAAAATAACCTTCTTCGGCTTAAGTTACATACTTCTCTGTCGGATTAAGCATCGTACACGGCGCCCCGAATGGTTCTAGAAACTCCAAGTTTGGATTTCGTCTGTTGAGTAGTTCATAAGAAGACTTTGCAAACTTCTTCACAGTCAACACACGGTTCAGTGTATAACAAGCTGCATGAATAGCTTCATTCTAGAAAATAACCGGAAGATTAGAATCAGCAAGCATTGTTCTAGCCGCTTCAATTAGAGTCCTGTTTTTCCTTTCTGCAACACCATTCTGTTGTGGAGTATATTGTGCACTGTATTCATAATGAATTCCTTTTTCTTCACACAATGCATCCATCATCGAATTCTTAAACTCCATCCCGTTGTCACTTCGGATTCTCTTGATCTTTAATCCATAGATATTCTCCAAATGGGTAAACAGAATCTTCAAATTGTTAAACGTTTCGCGCTTGTGTTGCATGCACATCACCCATGAAAATCAAGAATAATCATCAGTCACCACAAGACAGTATAGATCTCTGTTAATGCTTTTGCGCTTCACTGGTCCAAAAAGATCCATATGTAGCCATTCAAGAGGAAGACTAACAGAGTTAAATTTCTAGGGTCGGTGGGATTGTTTTTGCTGTTTTCCTTTCTTGCATGAAACACATTTTTCATTCAAGTGGAAATGTTTGACATTAACTCCTTCAACTAGCCCATTCTTTACCAAATTATTCATCTTTCTCAAATGAATATGCTCCATTCTTCTATGCCACATAATGGATTCTTTTTCAGTAGCCTTAGATAGAAGACACGTCACTTGGCCTTGAGTTGTAGTGGCTTTTCTCATGTAGAGAATGTACAAATTGTTCACTCTCGGAGCCTTCAACATAATCCATTCTTTTGGTATTTCAAAACCAGGCTTAAGAATGTAACACGATTGATTATCAAAATGCACTAAGAACTTCTTATCACATATCTGAGACACTACTCAAAAGATTATAATCAATCTGTTCCACATATGAAATTTCCTCAAAGTCCAATGAAAACGCAACACAAGAACTTCTTATCACACATCTGAGACACTACCAGTAAACGCAGCATAACCTCCATTGATGTTCTTAATATCGAATAGGAGCGTCATGTGCCCAGAAGCTCCACTGTCAACAATCCAAAGACTGCTAACAGGGCTAGCTAGAACTCCCTCTGCACCAATCAACAAATGATTAGTTTTTACGAGGGACCCAAGCCTTTGTGGTCTTGGGTCTTTGAGTATCAACATTTGAATTCAAAGAAACATTCTCATGTTCAGAAGCAATTTTCTAAACAACAATCGGTTTTCAAAAAATTTCGTATTAGGAACCTCTTTCATTGGTTCTTTTGAAGTTGAGCTAGAAGCACCTGAAGAACCCTTAGGTGTCCAAGATGTTCCGATCATTTCAAGATTCTGATTTGAGTTTGAAACTTAGGTTTAACCTCTTTATTTTTCTTTGAAACAACTTTAGGAGGAACAATCTTAGTTACCTTATATGGTTTAACAAACAAAAGTCCAGTGACTCACTTAGCATAAGGTTTAGGATAAACCTTTTGCCTATCATTCACTGGGTTCACCATAGGCCTTTTCAACTTTTTCTCCATAGCAATTCAATTTCGATTTTCATAGATCATCGGTTGCTTTCCTCTTTGTTGATAAAATTCTTTTTGAGGGTAAAACTGTCTTTGAGGATAACCAATAGTCGAATTCCTATGGTTTTGCCTAAACTCAACCTCATGCCTCTTATGTCTCAGATATGGGCAATGAGCAAGTAAATGCGCTCTCTCCCCACATTTGCAACAGGCACGATATTCTTCAAATGTATTTTTCTCATGATAACATGCAAAGGGGTTGACCATATATTGATCATCAATGCACTTTCGCCTTAAACTCTCTACAGCAGGCTCCAATGTGTAAGCCGATTCAACAAAACCGTTAACACAGTCAACCAGTCTAATGAATTCAGTCACATGAATTTTTGGTGTTTTAGAATTATCACCATACAGTTTCTTAATCAATTCTGGTGGCATATCATTGGTTCTTTCAGATTTTGGAAACCAAATTGTGCTTTCTTGCCAAATTTTAGAAATTTTAGAATAATTTGCAAATTGTTTGGAATATTCCTCATCAGAAAATATTTGATCGGATCCTTCCATCCGATAAAATGCTTTCACTGGTTTTTCATTTGATTCATTCTTTTCAGATTTCTTAACTGAGGGATTCGGCTTATTTGTTGCCGTGGGAGGATTTTGAACCTTAGGTGTCGGATTACACTCAATGTGATTTTCCAAAGGAATATCAACATTCTTTCTAGGTCATCATCCTCTGAATCAGAGTCATCAGTTACAGCTATCACAGCTTCATCATTCACTCCCAGTATTGGTCTCACATCAGAATTCGGATCGCCCACACTAAATTGTTCAATTCATTTTCTGACGTAGAATCTGACTTATCTGAACTCTCCGGTGTCACAACATCAAAGTTGTGATTGTCAAACAACACTGGGGATGGAACAGACTTGTAATTAACACTTGAATGAATGTTTTCCTTACTCGATTCTTCTACAATGTCCAAAACATAGGCCACATTGAGATAACTCTCTAGTTTCTTATTTACCTTTTCAGAAAAACATTTGATTTTTGCCATTTCAAGTTTAGTTCTTCAATCTCATTAATGTAGTTGTTTATGGGAATTTGTTTATTTGAAAGGGTTTTTGTTAATTCTGAAACATGTTTCTTATAATTTTCTAAAGTTTTGTTTAAATTTCTCTCATTTTTACGAAAAGTTTCAATTGCAGTCTTAGCACTGTCTAGATCATATTTTAATTTTGAAACCTCACTTTCAAGTCTATCACATTTACCACAATAATTGCATTTAGGAGATGAGTTAGAACTTACCAAGTTTGTCGAGTCTGTCATAGCCATAAGAGCAAAGTGAGCTTCCTCTCCAGAGAAAAAATTTGAATAATCCACTTTCCTAGAAGCATCATCAACCATGCACGACTTCTTGATGATCAAAAAGTCGGCTTCTGTGAGAAGTTGCTCCACATCATCATCAAGTGAGTTAACACTTGCATAAGAATCCGTCTCGCTCTAAGAACCAGAATACTCAGACTCTTGGAAATCATAAACATATCTAACTGAATCATCATCCGTTTTAGACACGATTTCTTAAATATATGTTCATCAACCGTATCCTCAACTACATATTCAATTACCAAGTCATCAACTTCCACCGCTTCTTCATTAACAACCTCTTGTGCAAAGCATGCAATGTTACCCCCCAGAAATCTCTTCAACACCAAGTTGCATGTCGTCCAATTAAATCCCTCATCTTGTTGAATTACCATATCTTGGTTAGTATTTTGGCTTTGGTTTTGATTAGTTAGAGTGGATATTGGAACTAAATTTCTTTCATGGTTTGGTGTGGTTGGGTGTTGCTGTTTGTCTTTGGTTGGAATTTGGTAAAACATGGTTTTGGTTTGGAAAGTTGTTTTAGTTTTGGAAATTGTTTTGGTTTTGTCGGTTTTGGTAGTTTGAGTTGAAAGGACTACAGTTTCCTTGTAGCTTAGGTTTAGTACTTTCCCTAGCAAAGTGACCCTTTTTTCCACAATTAAAACATGTCAGTTTTGCTTTGATGAAACCATATGTAGTGTTAGGTGATGTAGCAAGATCTGTTCTTCCCGTTTCTCCATGAATTCAGTTGCTCTTCTACTATCAAACGCCCACTTAATATCTATCAGTTCCATGTCATCTTTTTCAATCTGTGCATAATCCTCATTTGTCAAATTGTTGTTATCAATTTGACTTGCCACGAGTCCGTTGTATGAAGCAACCATAGTAGAAACTAAAGCAACATGCTTTTGGGCTACTTCAACTATCATATAATCTATGTTAGAAGTTTCTAACACGACGGAACTCGAGCTGGACGGACCTGACTAACGTTCGGTGTAGATTGTTGAGTCATGTTTATTGGTGGAGCACTATAGTAACTTGCAGCTTGCATTGAAGGCTAAGTAGGTGTGTATGATTGTCTAGAAGATACACCATAAAAACTAGCAGCATGGTTTGGTTCAACACGAGAAACAAAAGCTGTTGTGGTGCTGAACTTACGCCAACACTTGGAATAGCGGAAGATGAACTAGCATAGTATAACTCAGGATTCTGAGGAATCTGAACTCCCTTCGCCTTCCTTCTTTCCTCCATCTCTTTGTTCTCAAGCTTTTGGATGAACTCATTAAGTGTCTAGAATCAGAAAGAATCTTTCTCTCAGCACCTCCACGTGTTGATTCCAGTAAGTTGGTAATGCATCTGCTATTTCAACGAATTCAGAAATAGGGCAAATAATCTCATAGTTAGAATGCTCAAACAACAAATGAAAAAATCTAGCAATAAGTTCTTTCAAACTTTCATTTCCTATAAAACTAAAATTCTCAAACTCCTTTCTTAGCTTGCTAGTCCTGAGATTCCTTGTCTTTTCATTCCCATCATTCCTACTCTTCAAAGCATCCCAAAGTTGCTTCGATGTAGTGCATGGTCCAAACTGGTGAAGCAAATCAGTTGTTAAACCCTGAGACAAATAAGCCTTCTTCTCTGCAGCATATTTCTTATTTTCGTGATCTTTAAGATCATCAAGTACAACAGGTGTATTGGAATTCTCAATTATCGACGATACATATCCCTTTACAATCATTTGCCACACTTCACCACCATCTAATCATTCAAGATGAATCTTAGACCTTTTCTGCCATGATGGGTATTCAATCATATCTAACATCTTTGGTGGTCTATTCCCATTTCCTGTTGAGAGGTCATTCACCAAAGTGGTTATGGAATTTGTTGTTTGACTTTGGACAGATGCGGTTGCTACTACTCCCCAATATTCTGGCATGGGTTGAGGAGGAGGTCTCACAACGGGTTGAGATGGATCCGAGGCCCAGTAGTTAGTCATTGGTTGTGGTTGTGGTTTACCCCTTTCAGCTGCTACAGTCCAATGATTCATCTGCTGTGGTTATTGTGGTGTCATGTTAGGTCTGTTGTTCATCGGGCATCCCCAAATGTTATCCATAATGTGCACGTTAAAACACTTAGAAAAACTCAGCAATGGAGAAATTTGGTTCGACTGATAGTCATTGGTTGTGGTTAGTCATTGGTTGTGGTTTTGGTTTACCCCTTTCAGCTGCTACAGTCCAAGGATTCATCGGCTGTGGTTATTGTGGTGTCATGTTAGGTCTGGTGTTCATCGGGCATCCCCAAATGTTATCCATAATGTGCACGTTCAAACACTTAGAAAAATTCAGCAATGGACAAATTTGGTTCGACTGATAGAGAGGTCAAACGAATGAAATTCTTCTGGTTCGATCCAAATTTAAACCCGAATGAAAAATCTGATGACTGATTCGACCTAACTGTGGCTATGAATGAAAACTAAAGGCACAAATGAAATTATGAGGACTTGAATGAAAAACTAGAAAGGTCGAATGAACTAATCTCAAACTAGTTTGACCTAAATCTAGCCCGAATGAAAGTCCAGAGAACTGATTTGACTCCACTCAGAAACTGATTCGACCATAATCTCAAACTAGTTTGACCTAAATCTAGCCCGATTTGACCCCACTTTGAAAATGTTGTTGATCTTGATGCTAATCAATTAGCTTTTGATTCGAATCTATAGAAGAACAACTTTTGTGAATGAATTTTGAAAACCACATGTAAATACACCTCCAAATCAATCAAAAACCATGTTTATAAGTTGTTGAATAGAAAAACTAGGGTTTTGATGACTTTGATCGGAAAACTTTACAATTTTTATCAATTTGCAGTCATTTGATCGAGCACAAGCTCTGATACCACTTTATAAGATTAGATTTTATCAAAGAAACGCAAAGATCACATGTGTAGAGATATATAAGGTGCAGAAACCCCGAATATCATGAAAAATGATAAAACCGTAATCAAAACACAATACAAATCATTTTCAACATGTTTTCATTAATATTAAGATCATAAAACGTTTACATGTTTAGATGAACGAAAACACACACTTAAAGGTGTAAATCAACTCTCAAAGACACACACACACAACTGACTTACAAACCCAATAATCGTCAATAACTAACTTCTATATACATACCAACCCATTCGACCTATGGTGTGGTCGAACGAATCCCTTGGACCTTGTCTTGGTTTGAACCAACAAATAATACTTCATTCGACTTTCCAAAATATTGGTTCGACCCTAAGACATCCCGAACCAATCTATGAAATTTGACAATCTTCAAAATCTTGATGTAATCCGAATGCAATAGACACAAAATGCATCAACACACCAAAACCTGAAACCACCACCATTTGCAAAACCACCACCTCCGAAAACCACCACCGCTCTTGGAATGCCATCTCCCACTCTAATCTATCACAAGAACCTAACCATTAGAAACCCTAATCCTCCCGTATCCACTCCCCTGCCACAAAATTTAGTACCTAGATATATGAAATTGCAACCATTTTGTTGCGTGTTTGTGTGGCTAGAACCGATAACTAGAGAGGTTGGAGAAGTAGAGATAGATAGAGAGATTCAGTCGGCGGTGCTGGATAGGGCAAAAGGAGAGCGTACAGAAGAAATAGAGAGTAGGATAAAAGCAAGGGTAGTTGTATCTATATATGGGTAGCTAGAGTCGGTGGTAGTGGAGTGGGAGCAGGCTTCATTGTCTTTTTTCTCAATTACTCCGAAAGGGAAGTTGGACGGTGGTGGAAGTGATTAGATTTAGGTTAAACGAGTTCTTAAATGGGTTTTTAAGTCAAAAGGTGTGAATAGACAATTTTGCCCTTACCTAGATTAAAGATAATTGACTTTACTAACTGGGTTTATATTAAAGGACACAATATGTTATAAAACAGAGAATTTGGACATAAAATGAATTTTTTTTAATTAAAGGACACGTTTCATCATTTTGGTCATACGTAAAGGATACAAAGTGTGATTTTGTCTATAGCAAAACTGAGAAATAGACCTCATTAAACAAAACAGATTTACATGTATATTAAATTAAAAACCTAACAAAGCTACTAACGATCACATCACAACCGAATTCAGATCAAAGAACAAATCACAAAGAAATCCACTATAAATCGTATAATTGCAAATCAAGACAACAAAAGTCTCTACAAACACTTGATTGCAGAAAAAAATAGAAGATTAAGAAAACAAAGATCTTGATCTAGATCTACCTGATAGAAGCTTGTTTTTCTCTCTAAAAATTTAAAAGAAATGAGATCTAGAGAGGAGGAAAAGATCTTGAGGCAAAAGTGATAGTAGTTACCCTCCGAGATGGTGCGCTGGTGAAACGGTGACCGCCCCTCATCCCTTTCCCCCTCTTCTCTTGTAGTGTGCCAATGAGGAGCCTTAAATACCCACAGATCAAAGACAACAAAACTCCTCTTCATAACAATTTGAGAAAGAGAGAGTGCGGAATAGAATGAGGATGTGGCATCAGATTAAAAAGCCAACAAATGTTTAAAATGACTTCAAATTGAGAAGGCTCCTTAGACAACAAACATTGGATTGAACTAACATATGTCACGTATTAATCATATCCGCCTGTAAAAAAATATCTAGCAGGTATCGAACCCGGGTGTACTATACGCAACCAAAACCCCAAACCAACTGGACTGGAAAGAAGTTTGTTGAAAGAATAGAATAACAAATATATATCATAATAATATACAAGTACTATTCGTAAAGCTTGTAAAATTATATCCTTGTTATTTGTAAGAAACTAGTCCTTAAAAGAGTAAAAAGACAAATTTACCCTCATGTGCAATGCACATGACTGGATTTAACCAAAAAATCTAACCAAGTTAGTGCTAAAGGACGAGACTTGAAATATTTTACAACATAAAGGACGATTCTCATCACTTTTGAAGTTTAAGGACACCTAATGAAAAAACAGGTTAACATAAAGGACCATTTCTGTAATTTTCCTATATTATATTCAAATTTGAAGTAAATATTTATGTATGTCGCTCTGATGTGTGTGTGTATGCGTGTGTATTTGTGATGTATACATAACAGATTCAGATAATGCTTCGAGTGATGAGAATGACAAAACTGTTCCGAAAACATAAGTCAAGAAACGAAAAGTGATTTAAAAAAGAAACTCATGGGCTACTATTAGAACCATATGGAGGAATTCTTTTACGAGCATTGTAAAAGAATATGAATATGTAATCATCTAAAAGTGGCTATTACATTAAAAGGTTCTAGTGGGTCAGACCCTTTACCCGACCCATCAGAACCTTTAGGACCCGGAACCACATAGCCTTTTTAAGGTTCGGTTCGTGGTTCCTAATTTCTACATAAAAGGGTATGTGGTTCTGGTGGGTCCGGGTCGGGTCGGGTCCGGACCCTTTGCACAGCCCTAAATTTGGTTTCATTTGAAGATGAGGATGTGTGAGTAAAACATAATTAAAGCACCAATAACAAATTCCATAAACATGTATTTTGCTCACAATTTGATTTAAAATAATTTTAGAAATATATTTAAACTACTTAAAACAAATACAATAACAATAATTTTGGTTTAATGGGTTTTGTTTGTTTTTTCTTTCTGTAATAATGTACAGGAAAACATAAAAAATTATATCCCTATTATTTCATCTTCCACTTTTCTTTACAAACCGGTGCCTTCTCCGGCGATAGACAAACATATTCTTAAATCACATTTATGAATTTATGATTTATGATTTAACAATGTTACGAAGAATCTTTTGAGAAATCTTTACCCACAAACATATCTATAACTAAGTATACATTTAACCTTTCCACCCACTCCCTCTCAACACTTCATCGCCGGAGCACCCACGCGCTCGCACACGCGTCACCGTAAAACCAACGCCATCATCGTCTCATCTTTCACTGCCACCACCAGCCGTCTGTTGCATTTGTACATATTGACCATACATGACAGCAAAGCCAAAACGATAGAAGAGTGTTAAAACCATACTAATATGTTATGAAATTCTTGATCGGAAATATCGGATAAGTACTGTGGTAACAGACAATTGGGGAAACGGTGCGACGGAAGTTGGGGAAAAACGAACGGTGTGACGGAAGTTGGTGGCCTGGAGGGGGAAATGAAAAGCCGCATACTTTGATAACGGTAGTTGGCAGCCGTGAAAATTTGGGTGAGAAAGTGTAAAGTGGGAAAACTACAAAGACGGTTGATTTTAACGGAAGTTAAAGTAAGCGTTAAGTTAGTATTTGTATATATATATATAATATAAAAATATAATAATGTTTACAAAACTATATCAAATAATTATTAGATACAAACTAGATGTACCGATTCTCATGTGATGCTGCTGCCAATCAGCCATGTCGCGCCAAGTCATGCGCTAAACCTGGATCATCAGTAATAGCCTATGAGACGTGCCATGTACCTAAGGAGCTCAGCTATATTATCCATGGACCTACCACTGGTGTGCACATTGTGCCGACTAGGACGCCACCACCTTATGCGCCATCCAAACTTGCACGCCACTCGTAAAGCCATGTCATCTGCTTAGCATGACTCGCCACCTATACATAACCTCACTATCGAACCACGCATACGCAGTAAAAAATACAAAGACATCTATTAAGCAGTGTTACAAGTATGTGAAGTGAAAAGTGCGTCAGGAAAGTATCCATCCTTACGCTCATCAACGTACACATCCCCTCCTCCTTTGGGCACACTTAGTTTGCATCCTTACACCCACCAAAACAAAGTGAGTCACACCTTTTGAATTCCGAATAAGAGCACGTCACACCCTGCTAAGACGGAAACACAATATTGTAACTCAAAATGGTTTCTAAAGCATATGATTGAGCAAACAATAACATGACATTCAAATCGAAGGTTTACAAATCGTTTTACCGTCTTAATCACCAAGATATAGAGACAAGGATACAATAAACGTCTAAGGCATACTCTTCCAAGTCCGGTATTCAAGTATGCAGGCAAAACCCAATATGGGCACTCTCTATATTGAATGGAATAACGAGATGCTTATAAATGTAAACATAGTGCTGGTGAGTTCACGATTTAGTTTAGAAAACTTTGGTATAAAGTTTAAGTTAGCTTAAAAGTTGTTACTCAACGCATTGTTTGAGAAAACTCGTAAATCAATATCTTGTGATCCTCAACGAGCACTCTTTGGAATATTTAGAAAACCTTTCTCTGGGAATGCTTAACAATACAAGTCAATCGACCAAAACATTTATGAAAACCGTTTCCTATTGGAATGCTCGACAAAAGCAAGCCATTCCCCTGAAACATTTATGAGATCCTGTTTCCCTAGGAATGTTTGTAAGCATAAGTCATAACCTTGGAACATTTAGGAAAGACCTTAAGATGCGAAAAACCGCATGCTTAGCAAATACAACCAATGTAATCACATTAATAACCAAGGTGAAACTATAACATTTGAAATACTGCATACGTAGTTAAGGAAATTCCTGATGATCAAATCATTGTCTTCAAGAACAATGGCGTTTCTGCCTACATAATCCTTCAACCAAACCATGACAACGATCCCTTGTCTCGCTCATTGTACGCATTCGATGATGTAAAACCACATCGGAAACTAAGAGCGGGGAATGACAACCCCAAAAGATCTATTTCTTTGTCCCATCGTCTAAAAAAACTAGCGGTTACAATTTTAAACAATACGGGGACTTCCCGTGCTCACAACCCATGATATAACTTATGCATACATAATTGATATGGCAGATTTCAACCACTAAGATTAAACTTTGACTTAACACTGCAATTCCTTTTCTTCCTAACATGAAACAACCTGCGACACCTCTGATTTCCTTTCTGCTTCTGCTGAAACTTGTCAAAACATTGCACCAACACAACTCTTATTGGCAATAACTATAAATGCATTGGGTATATGTTCCCAACTTGTGATAGGTTAGTATAGGTCGTATAGGTCATTAACTTGGTTAAACAAATGTTTTAGAAAAAAGGAATTTTTGTAATTTTGGGTCTTAGAGAATGGGGATTCGTGAAATGAAGATTAGCATGAGAATGTCCCTCCGTTCTCATGCAATATTCATGATAATGGTAGAAGGGCTATAAAACCCTCCTACATTTCAGCAACATAACTCTTACCCGTTTCACTAATAAATCGATTCTTCGTGCCGTGTACCGAAACTGTGATCGTGTGTTAATAAAACAAGTGGGAAATCATTTATGTTATCTATTTGTTAATTTCCTTAGCATTTTCTACAAATATCATACACGTGTGCCTTGTTTCCACCTCGGTTCATGATAAAACCCATGAATCAATTCTTGTTCGGATCCCAAATATGTTAAAAATGGTCCTAAAATAACAATCATATTCAATTCTTCGTCTATCTTGAGGTTATCATATTAGAGACTTGATCATTTATTGATTCGACCTTTTATCCATTGCCATATAATTCAGTGGAGAATGTTCCAAACAAAGTGTTTTCTGTGTTGGATCATTGTTGTCACACCCCGTCACGGATGAATCATGAGGCGCGACATGAAAGGTTTTCTAGCACAAGATTCAAGCAAAATTCAAAAATAAACATAAATTTTGGATACCAAATTATTTAAGACTTTACAACCATAATAAAAATGCATTGTTCAAAAGTCAAGTGTTCATAAAAGAAATATCACAAAAGGTGGTATCCATGATGCATGCTCAAAACATATCAAAAGTTCCATTCAAGAAATTAGTTAGTTACATGAAAAACATGCATAAAAACTTTGTCAACATAAAGTCGGTGAGTTCACACATTTAAAAGAATTATTTAATGTGAAGTTAATGAATTCTTTGAGCGACCAATCAATGTCAAGCTAAAACAATGACAAATGTGACCAATTATGAGTCCATAACCAAACATTGACGAGTTGTGCCTCGGACATCGTACAATAAAGACAATGTATCATCTATGTGAAATACAAGCACTCTTTTATCGTTTGTATCTGGGTTAGAGCGACTAACCAAGAATGGGGGTGTCGACCCAATAGATCTATTCAATTGTTTCATAGCTAAGTCCATAGCTAATGATTACAGTACACTGATGCGTGTGGTTTTAGTGACTTAAAATCCTTTTCTTAAAAATAACAAGTTCTTGATAAATGTGCCAAAAACTTGATGGTGAAAGAGTGTAAGATGAAAACATTGGTGTATGACACTTTCAAGTTTTAAATTTATAAAATAAAATGATAGTTGCTTAACGTTCTAAAACCCGCACAATACGCTATTGTACCTATCGAGCATAGTATAGAAATGAGCAAGTATCAAGTATTGAATCCATGGAGACGATTTTTACTACTCAGTTTCCTAAAAATTACTAAAAGAGTTTTAGTTACTTAAACGAAAAGTAAAAGAGAGATTTAAACCGTAAGAGAAATCAATATCAAAACAAAGGTGTTGCTTCGGGATCTGATGTTACTTGGTATGAGATAATAGTATATTCTTATTTAAGTGGTGTATTTAAAAACAAGGCATAACTACACTAGACTCTAAACGATTTTGTTTTCTTAAAGCTATTGTGAAGGTCTTCCATCCTGGTAAATTCACCCCTCAACGATGAGGGACGTATCAACGAAGATTGTGTTAACCCAACCCCAAAAGACGCATCTCCCGCAGTTATGATATTGACATTCAACTACCCTTTTCATTTATGAATAACTTTCCAACGCCGGAGCATGGCTGACAAGCTACCACTTGACATGATAGAGGTGACGCCGCCTCCCGCATACGCTCATCCTCTACTAGAAATAATTAATTTTTCAAAAAGTTACTCGCCTATTATTAATTGTGCGGCAATATAATAATAGAAGTAAAATAGACTGTTTACTTCTAACACGATTTCACCAATACTTGGTTTGTGCCAAAGCTAACACATAGACCATGTAGCTAAGTCGCTCAACCAACTCTTGGCTTATCACTAGGACGATGTATATAAACCGTACCGACCCTAAGTGAAGTTTTGATAGTTGAGGATTAAGCCACAAAGCGTGAATATTTCTATCCACAAATAGGCTAATGTCTACACGTGGAGTTTTGTTAGGTTACAAGTGCGTGGGTTTTTACACGCCTCGGGTACACTCATAAGTCACTCCACTTCCTACTAAAACACTCACAAAACCAAATACTAAGTTGATTAATTAATTAATTCATCGAACAAAGAAGGAGTAGAAGAAGTTGTTAACAACACTAAAACATGACTTTAAATAAAATAATCTATTTATTCATACCACGTTCCGTCATCACCCTAGCAACACTAAGAGAAATCTAGCCTACATGGTTGATGCAACAAGTTCACAAGGTTTGATTTGTGCGCAAAACATGATGAGGATTTTATGGGCATTTCTTGGTGGTTTTGAGTGATTGTGGGGTGTTTCTCTCTCGAATGTGTTGTTTATGGGGTGATCCCAAGAGCCAAAGGACACTTACAAGTCCCTAAGATAGCAGAAATATCGTGTAGAAGGGAGAAAATGAGATATGATGTGATGCCAAAGTGAGGACTAGAGGTCTCTATTTATAGGCCTTTCAGGCTGAGCACACTCGTGCTTCATAGTGTGGCACGCCCGTGCTTGATATCTGGAGTAGTTGCAGAGTCCTTGTGTGCAGGTTCTGTCGAGTAAGTTGATGAGCACGGTCATGCTCAGGCATGAGCACTCCTGTGCTTGACACGTGGTTAACCGTCTTGTCTGTTTTGGTCAGTTGAATCCTTGGAGAACACGTTAAGGGGGAGCACGACCGTGCACTTGGGTTAGCACGCCCACGATGGTTGACTTCTGCTTCTGTTTCACTTTGGAATGTTGACTTGTTGACCAAGGACAGGTGCACAGCCGTAGCGCGGCTGTGTTGCATCTATTATAGCACTGTAAGTCTTCAATTCCTTGCCTTTTATGCCGTTTTTCTCCCTTTTTCATTCCTTGACCTCAAAACCTGCAATTATCATCAAAGAAAAACAAATCATGATAAATTTAAGACAAAATCATGATTTTTGAGTGAAAAAGGGTGTAAATGCACAATTAAAACATGTGTAAACCTCGACACATCATATACTAAATAACATGAGGGCTTTATAAGGACTCTAAGAAAAAATATATGGCTGATGTATTAGGAACCCGGCCAACACGTACTATATAAGAGGGACATCTCAGGTCTAACTCAATGTTTCTTTGAACAAATCGTTCACCCACATTGTGTAGTATATTAGTTAGGGTGTCATTGGTGACTTTTATGTTTTCAAAAATAATGTCCAAAATCCGTGTTTTATTGTATAAAATCACTACAACAAAAATGGGTTTTTAGTACGCACAAAAGTGTCCTAAAATGTTATTTTATAGGACCTTTTATTTAATAGGACCAACGGTAAAAGCGTTTCATGTAAGGGGGTCGTAATAAGTCACGAAACTTAAAAAGCATCCTAATATCTCAAATGAGATTATGAAACCAATTTTATGGTCGCATAATATGTCCCAAAAAAAACTCCTAATAAAACATATTAGGACACTTTTACAAGGTTTAAACATGTGCTTACCTAGTTTTAATCTTTTAATACACATACAAGAGTCCTAAAAAATTAAGTTATAGGACCCTTATGATGTAACATTATAGAAGCATTAGTATCAAAAAAAGGGTCCTAATATCTCAAATAAGATTATGAAACCAGTTTTATGGTCGCATAAGATGTCAATGAACAAACAATATAGCGTCCTAAGAAAAGCATATTCGTACACTTTAATAGGACCAAATTTGAAAGTCCTAACAAGTCATGATACAACGGTTTTTTAAACATATACACACACAATTTTATGATATACTGTATATAACATCAACTAACGAAAGAAATAAAACTTTATTATATTTCAAATAAACATATTCATAACAAAAACACTAAACATGAATAAGTTATAGCATCATCCAACATAAAGTTTTGTAACATTTAACAAAGAAACTAAAAGCAACGAAAGAGATAAGCAGCATAGAATCCTGAGTCATCATGTGTCCTCAATCCTCACGGACTACCTACAAATAAACCATCCGTGTATAAGCATTAAGTTCCAGATTATTAAAATTATTCGTATCACAAAATTAATAATTACATACCGAGATGAAAGGACAAGGCCATGCAATGGAGGCACCAATACAATCTTGAATTGTGGAAAATAACCCATATGGTCTCACCAACTTTTCATCTATTTTTATTGCTACTTGAACGTTTACCTCACACCATTCTGGTCCAATCTCTGTACCACCAACTAGCTCATTTGGGTCCAAGCTCTTCACCCATCCTCTTGCTACAATCTCGGCAGAGTTTAGAATGCTTTTGAGGACAACTTCATCTCCGACCTAGATTTTAGTTTTCAACAAACATATCAAACTCTAGTCACAATAGTACAAGTAACGTTTCACAAAAAAATAATAAACAAATAAAGATGTATATAGAAAAATACCCGTAAACGTTGAGGTCCATTGGTTGCAATGGGGAAATGTGGTGATGTAAGAGGTGGAACACTAGGACCATCCGTACTCCCTTTAATCTCCGATACTTGGGCTTGTAACCGAGCCACAGTACTAGTAAGTTCTTCACATTTAGACTTCAATTGGATGTTTTCTCTACGACATGTTGAACGACTTGATGTTACACCCCAAACATCAGAAGCACGAACACCCAGACCATACATGACTGCATCACCATTTCGATCTTTCCCCATTACTTTAGAAAAAACATCATCTGGTCCAGGCTTATCGATCGAACCATCGGGAAGATTAGAACTAAGTTGTTGCATCTGTGCCTGTATTAGATATAGTAACAAAAATAAGATATGTATTTTTAACAACATCAAGAACATAAAGAAAAGATATGTATATGAATATATAAGAAATTACTTACAATTGCATTTGCAGCTTCCACATTTTTTGTAGTTCCATGTTTGGAGAAACATGCACGAAACATTTCCAATCGACTTGGGTCTTGTCCCAAAGATGCCTGTTTGAATAAAAAGAAAATAAGTAGTAACAATGGATATCGACATGCTACATTAAGAATTGCACTATTTCATACAATCACCTTAAACTCTTCACGGACTCGAGCATAACTTTTTTTACCCGTAACTTGCACCATCTTCTTTTTTGACCGATTCACCTTGTTTTTTTCACTTACCATCTTCAATAGAAAATAAAATATCATAATGAGAAATAAACTAATTGTAACATCCCAAATTTTGAGGATTTATATTTGAAGTGTAAGGTTATTTCATACCTTAGACTTTGTTTTATTCCAATACTTCACAAGTCTCCTCCATTGTTTTTTTTGAACTTGTTTTGGCCTAAAATTTATTTGTTTCTGAAGTGACAAAGACGGATCATAGTAGCTTTCCTTAACTCTTGCCCTCCGGTTCTTGACCTTCTTCCCAAATGATTGCAATACCCAGCCTTCAGCATCTTCTGGAATATCAAATTTTGTCTAAAAATGGAACATGTCACATTAGAAAACAAATACTTTAGTCATTCATTAACAAACATATTTTTAATTATGTACCTTTATGAATTCGAGCAACGTTTGTTTTTTGGTGTCCTTAACTTTATTCCATGATTTATAAATCGGACAGTACTTTCCACTCCTTGAAAGGGTTCCCATGAAATGGGTTAGTTTACTAACTTTGTCACCAATAGGTTGTCCAAGTTCATTAACTAAAATAGGAATTCTATCCCCTTTTTCTTGGGCCCAAACTTCTGGCATACGCGTAGGTCCTCTCACTCTTTTACGTACATTTCGAACTACAAAAAGTGAACATGATTTACAATGTACATGTATACATTAAAAATACTATATAAATTGAAAGGCAATATATTAAGTCTATACGTTTTCTTAGTTTTATTATAGTTTCTTATATATTCATCATGTGACACAATATATGTATTGAGAAAAAAAATGAAGCAATCAAGTAAATTAGATAAACCTGCTTCATTTTCTGGTTCCGGGGCTTCAAACTCTTCATCAACCAGTTCATCGATCTCATTTTCTAAACCATCCATGTGTTTATTTCCATCATCTTCGGAGGCATCTTGTTCTTAATTGATATATATATAGTTACAAAAACAGTAAGCATCGAAAATAGTTAATTGAATCAAACTTAATACTAATTTAATATCATAATAAAATATTTGAAAAGAGAAAATATAGGTACCATAAAATATCATGTCACGCTCCCCGTGGTCATCATTGTTGTCGACTGCAAATAACTTTCTTTTAGCTACAACTGATCGCCCTCTCGTGTAGCCTTCATCAGACTCTGGTACACTACTATTTATTGGCCTCGTTGTGTCACTCACTTGTCCCTTTTGCATATAAGATTTTGCAGATGTTAGCACATGAGAGACATTAGGAGCAATAACTCGTTTCTGTGCCAAATAAGCATATCTATTCATGGACTGCGGAGCAACGTATCTCGGATGTTTCTGTAAGTCAAACGGTTAGAAAACAAACATAAAGCCATTATATTATCCAAATTTGTTATTAGTACCTTTTTCGAGATATTTGTAGCAACTTCTTTTAAATAATCTTGATCAACACCAACATCTTTCTCGCTCGTATCAATTGGTTTCTTTTTATTTTTCTTTGTTTTATCACGCTCTGCTAGACTTTTCAAAGACTTAGCAGTATTTTTCACTCCCAGGGCTTGTAATTTTTTTTCGTTCTCTAGAATATTCAACATTCTACTCTTTTCATAAGCATTCATATGTCTTATGGGGCTTTGGCCTTGCATGCTTTTATCTTCCATTACTAGTGTACACAACAAAGAAAAAATAAACAAAATCGTCAAGACTCAAAACTTAAAGATGTTATTATTATCAACTAATTACAAGTGCAACAATTAAACTGATGATATTAATTAGAAACAGCCATAATTCATAATCACAAGACAATAATATCATAACCTATGTCAACTAAAACAGAAAACATAAACAGAAAACATAAACGAACTGCTGTAACTCTTATACATAAAACAATTATGACATAAGTACGCTTCTCAAACTTCTTTTACTTAAAAAATGAGACTTCATTTATAACACCTAAAGTAGATCATTGTTTTCTTGGTAATGGGTCAAGCGGTTTGAAAAAAAATGGAACCCATCAAATGGGTCGAAAGAGCGGAATGCTTATAAAATCCTAAATGTTTTACTACTATTATTTTAATGGACATAACCTTCATACCTTGGACATTGGTCAGTCCATGAGGACTATTAGAAGTGGTTCTATCTGTGAGTTCAGAATACACTAAACGGCTTAAAAGTAAACCCGCAATACATGCACCAATCATCAACATAGCAAAAACTGCATCCCACCCTTTTGTTGAAAGAAACCCCCGTCAAAAGCGGGCCCAACGCAGCCCCGATGGAACCAGTACCATCAATAATAGTAGTTACTGTTGCGTACAGCCTCCTAAACGGTTCTAATCAAAATATTTATAATTATTAATGGTATCATTTTTGAAATCATGATTGAGACATAAATTGTTTATAAATGTATTTTGAAGATGGACAAAGTGTTTGAGGTCAACCCAACCAGGCCTCGCCGTTTCAACCCATACTTAGGATGACCCATTTTTATCCCATCCCATTTTGACCAGTTATGAATGCCGGACTTGAATGCATTGTCGATGGCATCACCTCGTTATGGAGAAACAGTTAGCTTCATAAAGGAAGAATCAGACGGTCCAAGGCATGCGGACATAGAGATTTTCTAATGCATTGGATTTAGGAGTATTTTTGGTTTCAACGAACAGGTGAATGTGTGGAAGTTATCAGTGAAAACTGATAAATTTGAACAATTTGCAGTTAAGCTTTTATAAGTATTCCACATATGTAGTGATGGATTTAATCATGACTAAGATGCTATATACTTTTGAGACCTTTTTGCTTCATTACTGATTGTTCAGAGTACATATCTTTGGGCCTTAATTTATGGTTTTTGCTTATCCTGCAAAACGAACTAGTTGGTTAACAGTTTAAACGGGTCAATTTAGAAAGTATCAGTTTGCTTTTGGGTCAAAATCTGTGTGACCGAAGTGGGTTTGGCTTGAAAAGGACTGTTTTATAAAAACAGTGTCAAATGACTATAATACTTTAAACAGTGTCAGTTGCGAATCCATGATTAATATAAAGTTGTGACATAGCTTGTAATAATATAGTATCACTAAAAATTAGAACTGTGAAAACAGGATGTCGGGCTTTATGTTTATCAGATATATATCCCGCTAAAATTCCACCCACAATCCCACCTACATCAAACAAAGTTGACAGGTTTCCTGCAGATTTTACGGACATACGCTCTCCACCAATTTCTGCAGAATTACAAAAACAAAGGTTTGGGTCTTGGCATGGCGAGCAGCGTTGGGTAGACTTCGGACAAAAGACGCGCTTCTTAGGCGACATATTAACGTGGGTACAGGTGTGTGTCCTATGTGTGAAGAGCATCCGGATGGATCCAGACCTGGACATTCGTATGCTCTTCTTATGCTGCTGTGGCTGCTGCTTTTATAGGACCCGGAACACAAGGAATAACAAGGCGAAACCTCATCTCTTTCCCTTCTTTGTGTGACCCAGAACATAATGTCAAAAAAAAAAAGGCAAAGCTTCCTTACAAGCATGGTCAAAATGTAAAATGGTGTGTTTACAGCAAAATCATTCAACTCTATTTCTTTTGCAAATCAAACATCAAGAACCTTGATTAATTAACAACAACCCTTTAAATCACAGACCAAAACAAACAACCATCATCCTAAATAACACATCAAAATTAACATGAGAACCCTATTAATTTCTACCAATAACCATATATGAAAACATATGCAGATATCTAGGAGGAATTAGGTAGACTGTACCTGTTTGGAGATCTTCTACGAGAGAGAATTTTTAATTTTTGATGTTCTTGAAAAATGGAAGAAGTTGCAGACTCCTAAAAAAGCTTTAGAATATTAGGGTTATGTAAGTGGCGCCAATTTGAAAAGTAAAAACACCGCTAATTAGAATCTCAAATTTAGAATTTTAGTTAACTCCTTTACTAATTTTCGTTTTATCAAAGTATTTATCTTATTTTAAATACAAATAATCTTTATTAATTATTAATATGCATTTTCTATGATATTAAAATTTAATGCCAATTAAAACGGGAGGTATATTTTCTTTGATATTAAAAGTTAACGCCAATTAAAACGGACCTCAAAGCGAGGACCGAAAATTGAGACATTACAACAAATACAGGGGCGATTTAATACAATCTACCCAAGACAAATACAAAAGTTTACACCTATTCTTTTCGTTTCAAGCGATCCATAAACCTCATGGGCTATTGGGCAACTAGTGAAGATGTGATCTACCGATTCGACACCACAGTCGCACATCGAACACATAACCGGGCGATAACATGTCATACATGTTTTATTGTTCATCATTGGCTCTAGTTGACCATAACTCAAACGACTTTATTTTTAGATGGCCAAATCACCCGATTAGGCTTTTGCCTTTGATACGAAAGTCATGAGTCGGAATCCAGTGGTTGACATATTACTTCCAAGTTGAATCAATGTCACATGCGTTTGATCACCCAATTTGAACCACGTATCCGCTAGTATCCCTAGTGGACCACTAATGACCCAATAGACCATCAATGACCCAGGTGACCTTATTTATCCTAATTAATCAATAACAAACCTCACTAACCATAATTGACCAATAATGATCTGAATAAGTTACTCGGGTTCGAGCCGAGCTTTTATGTATGCGATTTTGTCCTTTTAACAAATCCAGTGGTTGACATATTACTTCCAGGTTGAATAAATGTCACAGGCGTTTGATCACCCAATTTGAACCACGTAACCGCTAGTATCCCTAGTGGACCACTAATGACCCAGTAGACCATCAGTGACCCAGGTGACCTTATTTATCCTAGTTAATCAATAACAAACCTTACTAACCATAATTGACCAATAATGATCTGAATAAGTTACTTGGGTTCGAGCCGAGCTTTTATGTATGCGACTTTGTCCTTTTAACATATTCAATTTTAATTAATAATATTTGTAAGCCGAGCCCGTGCCGAGCTTTTTCAGATCATCAATGACCCAGGTGAACTTATTTATCCTAATTAACCAATAACAAATCTTACTAACCATAATTAACAAATAATGATTTGAATAAGTTACTTGGGTTCGAGCCGAGCTTGTATGTATTGATTTTATCCTTTTAACATTAATAATATTGGTGAGCCGAGCCCGTGCCGAGCTTTTTCAGATCATCAATGACCCAGGTGAATTTATTTATCCTAATTAACCAATAACAAACCTTAATAACCATAATTAACCAATAATGATTTGAATAAGTTACTTGGGTTCGAGCCGAGCTTTTATGTATGCGATTTTGTCCTTTTAACATATTAACATTTAATTAATAATATTGGTGAGCCGAGCTCGTGCCGAGTTTTTGCTCGTTTAAGCTAAGCTCAATCGAGCCGAGCCGAGCCCTTAGGTCATTTAAAATTATTTTTGAATTACCTCGAGTCAAGTCGAGCCAAGCCGAGCCCTTAGGTTTTACTTTCTAGCTAAGCTCAATCTCTGAATAATAGGCTCGAACCAAGCCGAGCTAGAGCTTAAGCCTCAAAAGGGCATGACGAGCCGAGCTCAAGCCTAGTTAAGCTAAACCATGTCATCGATCGACTGATATAATATCCAAACCCTGAATAATCTCTGAAGAATCTCTGAATAATATCCAAACCCTGTCATCGATCGACTGATACACTGATACAGACGCTTTCCAGGTAACCACCGTCGATGCTTCATATTGCTTCTTCAAACTATTTATGGGTGATTTGCCAAACTGTTTGTTACATATTTTTTTTATTATGACGTCTTTGCACGCTTTCCCTAACATATATCCAAACCCTGCTTCATATTTGCTTCTTAATATCTTTATTGTGACGTCTTTGCACTCTTCAAAATTTTGTATTGATGCTTCATATTGCTTCTTCTTTGGTTAATATTTTATATATGTATGTCATCTCTTGTGTGTAAATCACCCATCTTATGTCCCTACCTTTACAATCCTGCTATCACTATTCGCTATAATTGTTGTTTTTGTTAATTTGGCATTTCAGACCATTTAGGCTGCACTTTTAGACCATTTGGCTGCATTCAAATTATAATTTGCATTTAGACCAGTTCGCTGCATGTTTAGACCATTTCGCTGCATGTTTAGACCATTTCGCTGCATTTTAGACCATTTAGGCTGCATTTTTAGACCATTTGGCTGCATTCAGATTATAATTTGCATTTAGACCATTTCGCTGCATGTTTAGACCATTTCGCTGCATGTTTAGACCATTTCGCTGCACTTTTAGACCATTAAGGCTGCATTTTTAGACCATTTAGGCTGCATTTTTAGACCATTTGGCTGCATTCAGATTATAATTTGCATTTAGACCATTTCGTTGCATGTTTAGACCATTTCGACCATTTCGCTGCACTTTTAGACCATTTAGGCTGCATTTTTAGACCATTTAGGCTGCATTTTTAGACCATTTGGCTGCATTCAGATTATAATTTGCATTCAGACCATTTCGCTGCATGTTTAGACCATTTCGCTGCATGTTTAGACCATTTCGACCATTTCGCTGCATGTTTAGACCATTTCGCTGCACTTTTAGACCATTTAGGCTGCATTTTTAGACCATTTAGGCTGCATTTTTAGACCATTTGGCTGCATTCAGATTATAATTTGCATTTAGACCATTTCGTTGCATGTTTAGACCATTTCGACCATTTCGCTGCACTTTTAGACCATTTAGGCTGCATTTTTAGACCATTTAGGCTGCATTTTTAGACCATTTGGCTGCATTCAGATTATAATTTGCATTTAGACCATTTCGTTGCATGTTTAGACCATTTCGACCATTTCGCTGCATGTTTAGACCATTTCGACCATTTCGCTGCACTTTTAGACCATTTAGGCTGCATTTTTAGACCATTTAGGCTGCATTTTTAGACCATTTGGCTGCATTCAGATTATAATTTGCATTCAGACCATTTCGCTGCATGTTTAGACCATTTCGCTGCATGTTTAGACCATTTCGACCATTTCGCTGCATGTTTAGACCATTTCGCTGCACTTTTAGACCATTTAGGCTGCATTTTTAGACCATTTAGGCTGCATTTTTAGACCATTTGGCTGCATTCAGATTATAATTTGCATTTAGACCATTTCGTTGCATGTTTAGACCATTTCGACCATTTCGCTGCACTTTTAGACCATTTAGGCTGCATTTTTAGACCATTTAGGCTGCATTTTTAGACCATTTGGCTGCATTCAGATTATAATTTGCATTTAGACCATTTCGTTGCATGTTTAGACCATTTCGACCATTTCGCTGCACTTTTAGACCATTTAGGCTGCATTTTTAGACCATTTAGGCTGCATTTTTAGACCATTTGGCAGCATTCAGATTATAATTTACATTTAGACCATTTCGCTACATGTGATCCTATGATACATTACCGATCATAGAGTTAACATGGTCTTTGTAAAGATAAATTTATAAACGTACTAATGTCATGAAATAATATAACTATTTTTGTGTATTCAAGTTCCAAGTTTGTTAATAAACATAAAAAAATCTTTACTTGTATGATGTCCTAAAAATAATAATTTTGATTATTATTTGCGCCTTTATTAAACTTCGAATATTTGAAAAACTATCCGAACTAGTGGGTTTCACTGGCGCGCGTTGCGCGCCTTGTTATTTGCTCGCCCACACGCCTTGTGATTTCATCGTCAGCCCCACCCTCAAGACTTTAATCAGTCCTAGCCGAGGCCTTAAAATGCAGACCTAGTTTCCTGTTCATGTTTTGGAACTGATTTAGACTGTGTGGTGGCATATTACCAAGATATTCAGCAAATCAATGTGTGTGATAAAGTAACATAAAGAAAACATGTTATCTAACATGCCGACAATAAATTAAACACAAAACAAATGTAGTTGCTTCATTAACATCAACACACTAACATTATGCAATTTATTGTTCATAGTATTTCATTCACCTTTCACAAGATTAAAATTCAGATTGAGTACTCATTTAGGGGTCTATACCAGTGATCTCAAGCAGTAAACCAAATGCAATGGGGTTAGGGGAACCATTGTTTACAACGTCTTCATCCTCAATATCGGGCTCGTTGTCTCTAGCCAATGGCCAGCCTCCGGCTATGCCCGTTTTCCTCCGCAAGGCTGCTATTGTCTGGGCTATGGCTGCCATCACAAACATCAAAGCTTGTAAAACTGCTTCCATGCCTGCTTTCAAGACTTGGTTAGATAAATAATTTTGCCAATAAACACAAATCAACAAATAAAATAATTACCCAAAAGAAGCATGAGCTTACTTTACTTTCTTAGGACTGTTATGCCAAGCGCTGTCACGAAATAGCTATACTCGCCGCGCGTTGTGCGATTACAATACGACTGGTGATAGCTAATTTCCTGATCACCGGGACAACCGATGATCGATCAATCAGGATTGTGTCTTGAGTATTCTTTACTAATCCCATCACCAAAATCAGAAGGAAAAAAATCGCTTTTTTTGAAGAACACTGTCAATAGCATTTGGCTGCATATTTACTCCACTTTCAACCAAATTATCTGGGCATCAACCTCTATTCTAGATCGACACACGGCTCAGTTTTAGAACTTTTGCTGAAATACACGTTTCAAGACGAAGACTCAACATGATGTCTCTACCTTGTTTTGTCGGGATTTCGCCTCAGGTATCATGATGTGAAATTGAGTATGTTCAGTTTTATTAATATTTTCTGATGATTTCCGAACTCGGTCCTTATCGAGAAACAACCATGACTTTGTATCATCAAACTGTCGCCTTGTAGGGATATCTAGAAATTCATGCAAATCCACCCCTGTTCCAATATCAAGAAATATGTTATAAATAAATAAATAGGTAGATTTGTTTTGAACTTAGTAAATTCTAAGGGCTCGACTAAATTGCAAACATGTCAAATAGACTGAAGTATGCACCATGCACCAAGTGTATTCAAATGCTCACACCTTTTAATTTGTAGTCATATTTAAAAGCCTTTGGTGCAGTAAGTAAACTCTCTTTAGGATCAGGCGAACCATCTATAATCACCAGACCCTTAATCCTAGAAAGTTTTTGGTATTACACAATAAAATATATATTAAACCAAGTTCAATAAAACAAAAGTAAAACAGCAACACGCTTCATACCAGCACCAAGAGAATCTCTTGGTGCAATGAGAAAAAATAATTTTAACTGGAACAATGGAACTCTATTCTAGAGGTCCCTTTTACACATCAGGCATAACACGCTTCATACCAGCACCAAGAGAATCTTTGAGCGCCCTTTTACACAGAAGGCACAACCATAAATTAGACATATTGGATTTCCATTTTCCTACATACCGGATGTTGTGTGGCATATAGAAAACTCCTTAGGCTCTTTGTTGTGGACACGCGAACAGTCCGGCGCGAGCGAGATATTAGCCACGTGGCTCGCTAACACCACAAAAGCCCCCACGCTAACCTGGCACGAGCGAGAAGTATTATTGTAATAACAAAAATAAAAGTATTATTGTCAAAATTTATACCTGAGACTAAGTAAGATATCCTGTTGAAATTGGAGAGCTTAATCAGTAACAAGTAAGACGTGAGCCACTACATAATGAGCCTTTTAAAAGGTTATACGGGAAATAAGGGTGTTATGGCATTTTATCGACAGTTGGAGTGTGCAATGCATTGGATGCTTCATCTGTCAAAGTAAACATAAACCTCAAAATTGTCAATACAGGCCACAATACATATGAATGCAATTAGTTATATAAGCATTCATTCTAAAAATTAATAAATATATCAAATTCACATTTAGACTTAGTTCTGATTTCAACACATTTGCTAACTTCATAAGCAAATAATACCATTTAATAAACAAGAACACTATTTTAACGTTTGTTTGATTAACGAACTTACTAGTTTCTCAAGATTATTCATTTGCCAAACTTTCTTTTAAGGATGAAACGAAGTCGTTGAAAGTGTGCAGCGTCATATCTTCTACTTGAACTGTATTTTAATCTTTTCAAATCTAAAGTCTCAAGTCTCTTATTATGATAAAGTGAATGCTTTGTACTTAGCTTTAATCCAATGCAACAACCGCTATATATGTTAAAACTGATTTATATTTCTTAATCACATTTGGTAAAATTCTTGTGCCTCATATTCCTTTAACTCGTCATATTTTAGATATATTTCCAATAAACATAATACACAAGGTAACAAAAGTAATAAATAATGATATTCACGAATCCTAGATTAGGTTATTAAGTTCATACCTTTGAGGGATTGAGGCTTTGATTCAGGTAACAAGAGGCGGATGAGGGCTTATGCGGAGGAGGGCAGAGGCCAGAGGCGGGAGGCGAAGAGCAGGAGGAGGAGGGGCGGCCGGCGGCGGACAAGCTTAAAAGGGAATACAACCCGCAAGGTTGATCCGAACGCAATCCGTTTAGCTAAAAGGGGTAAACCTGAAACTGATTCGACCCGTTAGGGAATTTCATGTTAGAAACTCAAACCTGATACAAACAAAGAAAGAAACTCGAAAAGTTTAAATCAGAAAAAACAGTGCGGTGACACCAATGGGATCAAATTAGTTATAGCTCATTGGTTGCAAAATGTTTCATAAAATCATCGTTTTATAACTCAAGATCTGCGTGATATTTCCTAGGACCGATATCAATGAACAAAAACAGGTCAAAAAATAAAGCAACTGCAGATTCAAAGGATACTCTAACCGCATTCCTTCACCAGCTACTGATGAGTGCAGAACAGCGCCTTGTAAGTGATTCAATGCTTCACTAGAACACCCAGTATCCTGCAACATATCGTCACCATATACATGTTATTTATTTATTTCCATGTATAAACCTTGAAACACTGCCGGACACGAATGAAGACGTATAAGAAAGGTGAAAACTATATTGTACAAGCATTTACATAAGATCGATTGTATGTTTTGTATATTAATTTGTTATTTTATGATCCTAAAAACTGTACCTGTAGAGCCCAGAAATGGAAGCTGATGTATGACATAGGGTAACGCCAGACGGGTTTAGGGATATCATTAGGGAGTCGAAAGTAACCCGATACCAACATGAATATGCCCTGCATTAATTCCACAATATTTTATATGATAAGGTAAATTTTCAAGATGGTAACTGCAAACTTGAGCCATTTACATGTAAACGGGTCGACTTTATGTTAGCGTTTATTCAAACGGGCTGATCAACAGGTCAAACAAAACTTTATTTAGATTAAAAGGGAACAAGTCAAATGGGCTGAAAGTTTCATAGAAATCGAATGTTAGGTATAGAATTTTATATTAATCTAGGTGTTAATTCATGATTAAAAATAAATAAAACATGCATGTCGATTCGACATGTCTCAAACTGACCTGAATCCCTGCGCCGATAATGATACCCATAAGGAATTTGGGTACGACACTAGCTATGGCCATCATAAGACTTTCAACAACCGTCACACTTGCATAGAGGCTGATAGTGCATAAACCCCGGGTGAAGGCGCACCATGAAATAGCATATTGTTCCAGAGATGAAAGTGATTAATATCAGAAATGGCATCGCTGATATTGTTAAAAATAATAATTGTGAGCAGAGGTCAAGGAGGACCGGCGGCCGGCGGCCGGCGGTGGACGTGAGCAGAGCCGCAGAGGTCAAGGAGGCGGCTTTCTTTGACAAGGGTTTTGTTATTTGGAAGAGGGATTGAGATTTGTGTATTGTGTTGTTTGTTTGGATAAGGTCTGTGTTGTGTTACAGTGGGTTTGAAAGCAGGAAGAGGTGAAGACCAAGGGTTTTGTTATTTTAAATTAAAAAAAAAAGCTGGAAATAAAAATTAGAAACCGAGTGGGTTCCCGGGAACCCGGCGCCATGGCTATAGTTCCGCCCCTGGATACGATGATCAAGGGTCCTGTTACGGTGTATTATTAACGCTATCAAGATTAAGCGTCCTATAAAGGTTAAAATTATAAGACTCAAATGTTAAGTATACTATTAAATTATGTTATAATAAAACTCTAGTGAAAAAGCGTCCTATAAAACTGATGTTTTATGACTCAAATATCATGTGTGCTATTATGGTGTATTATAATAACATCACAATGATTAAGCATCCTATAAAGGTTAAAGTTATAAGACTCATGTGTCAAGTGTCCTATTAAGTTATGTTCTTATATGACTTCTACTAGAAACGGTCCTATAAAATCAAACATTTATGACTTAACTACAAAGTGTCGTATTAAGTTATGTTATAATAGGACCCCAGTGATCAAGTGTCCTATTACATTACCACATAATAGGACACCCACAACTAAATGTCTTATAAATTACTTTATTAGGATCTACATTTTAAGGGTCTTATTAAGTTATATGATAATAGGACCCCAAAGAATCATCCATCCTATTAAATAACTTTTTAGGACACTGGTTTAGTAGCGTATATTATAAAAGGACCCCAAAAGTTCATTCGTCCTATTAAATAGTTTTTTAGGACCCCATTTTCCAAGCGTCCCACACAAAAGGTCCTTAAAAGCCATTTTTGTTGTAGTGAATATTCTCTCAAATATCCATAACTTTCTAATGTATCTTTTACTTATAAAACATATATTTATAATAAAATGAGTTGATTTGTATATCCACATTAAACATACATGAACCTACCTACACATATATACATACACGCGACACACACACATACACATCTATGTATATGCACACGACACACACACTCTTACATATTTATGTATATACACATGACACACACATTTACATACATATCTATGTATATACACACGACAAACACATCCTCACACACATAAAAACACACACATATATATAATATGCACACACTCACACATGTATAAATAACACACATGCACATAGCATATACACACATTAACGTACATACAAGTATTCACATATAACTCGCCTTGTTCTTGTTAGTTTATTAGTTACTAGTTTATGGAAAGGTGATTTATTAACTTGAGTGAACATTAGTAAGTTAATATTTATAGAAATGGAGAGAAATATGGGTTTAGTTGTACCTCCAAGCGTCGAATAGACGAAAGAGAGTTGTGAGCCTTCTAGGATGGAGATTCTTAAGCACGTAGTCTTGAGTTTTGGTGTGAGGATAGTGAGCCATAAGGGGGTATGGTTCGAGAGTTTGTGAACATGGAAATTGATATGAGTTTGAGAGGTGTGGGAAGACAAATGAGGTGCACTACTCTTGGCCTATCTATAGCGATTGAGAGAGAGAGAAAGAAAGGGAGACGAGAGAGAGTAAGAGATGAGAGGGAGAGAGATGTTGGGATAAAGTTAAAGAAGGAAAGTCAACTCCCATGGATCATTGTAATTACAAGAATCTTTCCAAAATATTGTTTAGTCTTATGTTGATGCCAATTTAATCCAAGTGATTTATCATATAACTCGTGTCATAAGTGAAAGACTTATCATATGATTATAGATTGATACCACATCCAAGTGAATGAAATCACAAGAGATCTTAGGTTGGTTTTGGAAGCAAAGAAAGATTGTATTGGGGAGAGGGTAGCGAAGGCTCAAGGGATCAAGAAGGAAAATGATTAAGCTAATTTGGGAAGGTCAACTATCTAGTTGAGTAACTTGATGCTTCCTTTTTCCTTGGTGTCTTAGGCGAAAATGACAAGGAAAAGAAAGGATATGCATGTCTTTAATGAACAACTATAGATTAAGGTGTCATCTCATGTTCAAGTGATTAGTCTTAGATTAAGATTATGTAGGTAATCTCCAAGATAAGAAGTGACATGGGAGTGGAGCACATTTGCTAAAAAAAAAAGAAGAAAAACGAAAAGGAAAAGGAAGTGGCGGCCATTGGTGGGGTTTGGGTTAGTTATTTTGGGCAAGTATCTTTCCTAGAGTTTAGTGTTGATTAAGTGTTCTAACCACATTTGGATGGGCATAATATAAAGATTTGATGGATCATTAAAGGTGGGACAAATTATATGGTTATGACACAAGGTAGATGTGATTGTTCATGATATTCTTATTGGAAAATTCACACTTGCATGCACACATTTATACATATATATACACACACATGTCACACGTACACACACACACACATATATATATATAATATTTTATCTTGTATATTGTTGACTAGAGTTCTAATGTCCATATGCGTATATAATATGTATATGTACACATGTAAGCGCAACTAGAAGTTTTGTGATTTTAGAAAAAGAATGTCGTTAAGGTTTTTAAAAATTGTGTCACCAGTGATCGATAAATCGGATATTTGTAAATTAGGGTGACTTATCTGTGGATCAATAGTACCAGTTCAGGCCATGCTAGACTTTTAGGGGACATAATCATAAAAAATAGTGTCTAATGCATGCAATAAGATAAAGACTCTACTAGTAGGTGTACGGATTTGACCTGGTAAGTTGGCGGGTGCTACATTCTTCCCCTGTTGAGGAAATTTCGACCGCAAAATTCGCCCTAGTTTATTCAGAAATGAGGTTTCCTTGAAGAGAGAGGGATACTTCCGCTTCACTTGGTCCTCGCTTTCCCCTGTGAATTCGGCTCTGCGTCTGGAATTCCAACAAACTTTAATGAGCTTAGCTTGACTGCGCCTCAACTTTTGGACTTTCCAGTCCGTGACTTCAATTGGTTCCTCTATGAAGGGAAGTTGTTCATCAATCTGAATCTCTTCTGGTAGGATAATCAACGGTTGATCTGACAGGCACTTCTTTATATTTGACGCATGAAACGTGTCGTGAACTCCACTCAATTCTTGGGGCAACTTAAGCTTGTATGCGACGGGGCCAATTATTTCTAAGATCTCAAATGGGCCTATATATCTTGGATTCAACTTGCCACGCTTTCCAAAACGGGGCACTCCTTTCCAAGGAGAAACTTTTAACAGAACCTTATCGCCCACTTGAAATTCCAACGGTTTCCTTCTCATGTCGGCATAAATTTTCTGCCTACCCCGGACATATTTCAATCGATCCTTGATTTGAAAGATTTTGTCAGTAGTTTCCTTGATAATCATAGGACTGGGTAACTACTTATCCCCAACTTCTGCCCAACACAATGGGCCTCATTAAGTACCAACTCATGCAGTCCTCCATATAATGGAACCTATATCCTATCCACAAAATACAAAGTTCCATCGGACCTTGGTTCTAATAGCTTGACCATGAAATGCAGGGCTTCTTCCTTGAGCGCTTCTTGCGGAGCTTCGCGAATGCGAGCTCTGAGACTGGTCTGAATCATCAAACCTAGTGCATGAACACGTAAGGTTTTGACGCGTTCCATCCGACTTAGAGCATCCGCTGCAACATTTACCTTACCTGGATGGTACTTGACCTCACAATCATAGTCGTTCAGCAATTCAACCCGTTTTCTTTGCCTCATGTTCAAATCCTTTTGCTCGAAGATGTGTTGTAAGCTCTTGTGATCGATGAAGACAGTACACTTGATTCCATACAAGTAGTGTCTCCAAATCATGAGCACAAAGACTAAGGCTGCTAACTCCAAATCATGCGTAGTGTAATTTTTCTCGTGAACCTTGAGTTGACGAGAAGCATACTCAATCATTTTATCCCTTTGCATCTATACACACCTGAGACTTTAGGGTGAAGCATCGCAGTAAACCACAAAACCATTCGTACCTTCTGGCAGTGATAGGATCAGAGCATTGCATAACTTCTGTTTTAGCAACTAAAAGGCAGATTCTTGCTTATCTCCCCATTCAAACTTCTTGTCCTTTTGAGTCAGAATGGTTAGAGATTAGGCTATGTTGAAGAAATTGTTGATACATATTGTGGCAATCGCTTTCGGATTTCTAAGATTGTCAATGTTTGAACATTTTGGTATTTTGAAGATCCCATTCGACCTAGTCGGGGGATGCGAATGAAGTTATATGCAGGGTCAATTGGAGGTTTATAATAGGTTGAATGTTTTTGTATTGATCGAATAGAAGTTATAGTTTATGTGTGTTGTTGGTTCGAACCCACGAGGGTCGAACCAACTCATTCGAACCCAGTGGGGGTCGAATGGACAGTCTATATATAGTGTTAAGTTTGTTAGAAACTTAACATTCGGTAATTTTGCTAGGTATTTCAGTCTGTGTATTTCTAGGCGAGTCTAGAAGGTTCTAAAGCGGTGTGTTTTCATTAATATTCTAAATTGTAAGGTTTTATCAACTTTATATTAATGAGAATTGGATTGAAATGGATATTATTGTGTTCTGATCTTGATTAATATCATTTTGCATGTGAATTAGGGTTTCCGCACCTAGTTTGCTCATACTTGTGTGATCTTTGTATCGTTTTGTCAAAACCGATCCTACGAAGTGGTATCAGAGCCATTGCTCAATCACACAACTGCAAATTGATACAAATCAGTCAGATTTTTCATCAAAAACACCTAAATTTTTGTTGTTTTGCATGAACTTTCAAAGAAGATGGGTATTGATTGATCCAGACTAGTTTTTACGGTTAAAGTAAAAAAAAATTCTTTCACAAAACTTGATCTCCTATCAATCCGATTCATAACATGATTAAAATCATTGAAATCCAACAATTTTTCAAAAATTCAGATCATAATTGTTTAATTTTGAGGGAAAACTGATTTTTGAAATGGGTCGGGTCAAATGAGTTGGGTTGAGTTAGAAGGAGTTGATTTAGAGGTCGAATAAGGCAAAGTTAGGCCGAATCAAGTGTTTAGAAGTCGAATCAGAGTTTTTGTTGTTCATTTAAGTGTTGAGTTGTTCATTCGTACTGCACGAGAGGTTGAACCAGTTTGGGGACTACCTATGACACTTATACCTATTATGACTCAACCATAGCCCGCAGTTAGACCTCCTCCGCAACAAATGCCAGACTATTCGGGAGTTGTAGCAGCAACAATAGTTCAGACTTAAACCACCAATGCCATAACAACCTTGGTTAATGACTTATCATTGGGAAATGGAAACAGACCACCAAAATTGTTAGATATGATTTATTATCACTCATGGAAAAGAAGGTTCAAGATTCATCTTGAAGGATTGGGGTAAGATGGTGGAGAGGTGTGGCAAATGATAATGAAAGGGCATGTAGCACCAACATTTTAAACCTCAACCTCACCGATATTACTTGAGGACCTAAAGTATGATGAGAAGAAGAAGTATGCAGCTGAGAAGAAAGCATACTCGCAGTTATCTCAAGCGTTGACTACTGATTTGTTACATCAGTTTGGACCGTGTTCTACTTCGAATCAACTTTGGGATTCATTGAGAAGTAGAAATGATGGAAATCAGAAGACTAGAAGATTGAGAATTGATGAAAGAGTTTGAGAATTTCAGTTTGGTTCGGAATGATACTTTGAAAGAACTTACCCCTAGATTCTGTCATTTGCTATCAGAATTATCGAACTATGAGATTGCTTATCTGATGACAGAGGTTGTAGAGAAGTTTGTAAATGCTTTGCCACCCTATTGGAATCAACATGTTGAGGTATTGAAAGAGAAAGATTCTTTTCAATATTGGTCGATCAATGAGTTCATTCAGAAGCTGGAGAATAAAGAGATGGAAGAAAGATGGAAAGCGAAAAGATCTAAGATTCCACAGAATCCAGAACATTATTATGCTACTTCTATTCCGACTGGAGGTGTGAGTGTTGCACCGCAAAGTGCATTTGTGTAAAGCGTTGAACAAACTAGTGCAGCAAGTTACTATAGTGTATCATCTGGACCATCTTACACACCAACTCAACCTCCATTGCAAGCTTCTAGTTATTATGGAACAACACCGGTTAACATGACTCAACAAGCTACATCGGTTGTTAGTCAAGCTTCATTAAGCTCAAGTCCGATCGTGTTAGAAACTTCTAAAATGAATATTGTGATAGTTGAAGTATCTCAACAACTTATTTCTTTGGTTTCGACAATGGTTGCTTCATACAACGGACTTGTTGCTAGTCAGATTGGAAACAATAATCTGACAAATGAGGATTATAACCAAATTGATAAGGAAGAGATGGAGTTGATTGACATTCAATGGGCATTTTCTAGTGTTAGGAGAAGGGCGACAGAGTTTATTGAAAAAACAGGTAGAATTGATCTTGTGACTTCGCCAAAAACTACTTATGGTTTCAACAAGGTGAAAATGACATGCTTTAACTGTGGAACAAAAGGACATTTTGCTCGATAGTGTACTCAACCTAAACAAAAAGGAAAACGCAACCCATTCAATTCAAACTACCAAAACCGCCAAGCACAAAACCAAGTTACTTTCCATAACCAAAACAACAACTATTAAAATCAAAACAATTACCAAAACCGACAAAACACCTCCCAAAATACCAACAAAAGACAAACATCTACATCTAACCAAACTCAAACAAGGATAGAATACTTGTACCTGTGAATACACCAAACACTCAACATCAAAATAAGAACCAAGCTTTGGTGATCCAACTGGATGAAGGGTTTGATTGGAATACAATGCAAATGGGTGTTGAAGAAGTCACTAGGAATGTCGCATGTCTTGCATAGGAAGTGGTAAATGAGGAGTCGGTGATAGTTGAAGACTTGGAAAAGAAGGTGGTGATTGAAGAGGTAATTGAAAAGGTTGTTCTTGAGAAGGTTGAGGAACCGGTTATTGAGGAAGCAGTTTCAGTGATGGTTGTGGATTATGTTACTGATGTGTCAGAAGATCAAGAGTCTGTCTATTTTGATACTGAAAGCGAAGCTGATTCAGAATCAAGTGTTAATTCACTTGATAATGATGTTGAGAAACTTCTTGCTGAAGCATATTTTCCGATGAAGAAGAAGTCTTGCATGGTGGATGACACTTTTACGAAAGTTTATTACTCCAAGTTCTTTGCAGTAAAGGAAACTCATTTCACTTTAATGGCTATGACAGATGCTCCAAAACCGGTAAGTTCTAACTCTTCTTCTAGTGATTAATATTGTGGTAAATGTGATAGGCTTGAGGGCGAGATTAAGCACTTAAAGTACGAAATTGAAAGTGCTAAAATCACCATTGAGTCTTATCGAAAAAGTGATAGAGCTTTAAAAAAAACACTAGAAAGCTATAAGAAAGACTTTTCATAATTAACAAAAGTACTTTCACATAAACAGATTGCCATTAATAACTATAAAATGAAATTGGAGAAACAAAACTTGAAATGGCAAAAGTAAAATGTTTTTCTAAAAAGGTAAACAAGAAATTAGAGTTACAGAAATTTGGCCTATGTCTTAGACCATATTGTTGAGAAACTAGTTAAAGAAAACATTCAATCCGATGCTTATAAATCTGTTCCATCCCCGATGTTATTTGAGAATCATAATCTTGATGATGTTACGCCGGAGAGTTCAGTAAAATCGGATTCCACATCATAAAATGAATCAAACACATCTAGTGTTGGTGATCCGAATTCTGATGTGAGACCGGTTTTGTGATTTAATGATGAAGGAGTGGTTGCTGTAACTGATGATTCAGACTTAGAGGATGAGGAACCTAGGTAGAATGTTGATTTTCCTTTGGAAATCACATTCGAACCAATGAGGGTTATTCAACACCTAAGGTTCAACATCCTCTACAATTTGTAAACAATCAGAATCAACCAGTTAAAAATGTGATAAAAATGAGTCGAGTGACAAACCTATGAAAGTATTTTACCGGATGGAAGGATCCGATAAAATAATTTCTGATGATGAGTATCCTATACAGTTCGCAAATTATTCTAAAATTGATAAAATTTGGCAAGAAAGTACAATTTGGTTTCCAAAATTTGAAAGAACCAATGACATGCCACCTGATTTGATTAAGCGACTGTATGGTGATAATTCAAAACCATCAAAGGTTCATGTTACTGAATTTGTCAAACCAAAGGACAAAGTTAATGGATTTGTTGAACCGACTTACTCAATGGAGCCCGCTCCTGAGAGTTTAAAGCGAAAGTGTATTAATAATCAATACCCGGTCAACTCATTCGCTAACCATCATGACAATTACTCATTTGAAGAGTATCGTGCCTGTTTTAAGTGTGGAGAGCAAGGGCATTTACTTGCTCACTGTCCATACATAAGACGAAAAAGGCAAGAGGTTGAGTATAGGCAACAACATAGATTCGAATGTTGGTTATCCTTAGAGGTAATTTATCCTTAGAAGCAATTTCATAACAAACCAAATTTTTATCAGAGAGGAAACCAACCGATTGGTTATGACAATCGAAATCGGATTTCTATGGAAATGAATTGGAAGAAACCTATGGTGAACATAGTGAATGATAAGAAAATGGTTTTTCCAAAACCAATTGCTAAATCTTTTGCTGGACCTTCGTCTGTTAAATCAGATAAGGTAATCAGGAATGTTCTACCAAAGAATGTTTCCAAGAAAACTAAGGAGGTAAACCAACCTCAAATCAGAATCTTGAAACGTTCGGAACAGTCTTGGTCACCAAAAGGTTCTCCAGGTGCTTCAAGCTCAACTTCTGCAGGTTTAGTGAAATAGAAATAAAGTGGTGAAAAGAAAGCTGGCTCTGATAAAATTGATTCTTTGAATGTTCCCGTTATTGACACTCAGAGACCCAAGACCACAAAGGCTTAGGTCCCCCGTAAGAACTAATCATTTTTTGATTGGTGCAGGGAGTTCCAGCTAGCCCTGTTAGCAATCTTTGGATTGTTGACGGTGGAGCTTCCGGGCACATGACTAGAGATATGACGCTCCTGTTCGACATTAAGAATATCAATGGAGGATATGTGGCATTTGCAGGAAACATAGGTGGTTATATCACGATGGAAGGGAGTGTGAGTAATGGAGTCGTGAGTTTTGAGAAGATTTCGTATGTGAAACAGATTGATTATAATCTGTTAAGTGTGTCCCGGATTTGTGACAAGAACATTACTGTACATTTTGATGACAAGTCTTGCTACATCCTGAAGCATAGTTTTGAGATACCTAAGGTGTGGATTAGGCATAAGGCTCCAAGAGTGAACAAGTTGTACATTCTCGACATGAGCAAAGCTACCACTACACAGGGTCAAGTAACATGTTTTCTATCTAAGGATACCGAGAAAGAATCTATTATGTGGCATAGACCGATGGGGCATATTCACCTAAGGAAGATGAATAACTTGGTGAAAAACGTGCTAGTAGAGAGCATAAATGTTAAGCATTTTCATTTGAATAATAAATGTGTTAGTTGCAAGAAGGGTAAACAGCACAAACATTCCCATAAACCCAAGAAAGTGAACTCTGTTAACATTCCACTTGAACGTTTATACATGGACTTGTTTGGACCCATGAAGCGTAAGAGTATCAGCAGAGATCTTTACTGTCTTGTGGTTACCGATGACTATTCTAGATTTTCGTGGGTGATGTGCATGCAACACAAGAGCGAAACGTTAAACAATTTGAAGGTTTTGTTTGCTCGGTTGGAAAATATATATGGTTTGAATATAAAACGAATCAGAAGTAACAATGGGACATAATTCAATAATTCATTGATGGATGCATTGTGTGAAGAGAAAGGAATTCATCAAGAATACAGTGCACCTTATACTCCTCAACAGAACGGTGTTGCAGAAAGAAAGAACAGGACTCTAATCGAAGCGGCTAGAACAATGCTTGTTGATTCTAATCTTCCACTTATTTTCTGGAATGAGGCCATTCATGCAGCTTGTTATACTTTGAACTGTGTGTTGACAATGAGGAAGGTTGGAAAGACTTCTTATTTTCTGGAATAGACGCAAGCCGAATTTAGAGTTTCTAGAACCATTCGGGACACCATGTACGATACTGAATCCAACAGAGAAGTTTAGATCGAAAGCAGAAGAAGGTTATTTTGTTGGGTACGCGACACCACATAAACACGTGTTTAACAAAAGAACTCGAAAAGTTGAAGACAGGGCTAATGTGGATGTTCACCGCTACACTCAGAATGCTCCTGGAAATGGTCCCGATTGGATGTTTGACAACAAAGAATTATTTAAGTCATTCAATCTTGAAAGCTTGGTTGAAGAGGTTGTTTTAGATTATACTACAAGTGTGAGAACGCAGTTACTTCACCGTTAGTACGTCTGATCACCGTAACTCCTCCTACAGCTTCTAATGATGCCAATGTTCCTATAGCAGAGGAAGAGATTTATCAGGAATTTTCTACAACGTTTGATTCTTCTGTGTCGGAAGATGATGATGAAGTTACTAGTGAAGCTATCTTGAATCATACTACAGTATCACGTTGAGCGAACCCAAATCCAGATAATTCACCTTCATCGAATATGGGTGATGATCTGGATACGGTGGAGAATTTGAATGTTCAAATGGTGAGTTCAGTTCCTGAGCATCCGGAATCTCGGATTCATAGGGTTCATCCGTTAGAACACGTAATTGGTGATCCTGGTAGTAGTGTGATGATGTGAGGACAATTGAGGCATGCATCATCAACTAAGAATATTGGAGCCCTTGTCCTATACACTAAAATACAGAAATCGGGTCATAAAAATGATTGGTCTCTTGCTTGTTATGTTTCGTAGGTTGAGCCTCTGACTTACAAGGAATCTTTGCAAGACGAATCATGGGTAGATGCGATGCAGCAAGAGCTACAACAGTTTTAGAAACTCAGAGTCTGGATGTTGACCGATTTACCACCAGACCAGGAGAAGATTGGCACTACGTGGGTATTCAAGTGCAAGAAAGATGATCGAGGAGTCATTGTGTGCAACAAAGCTCAATTGGTGGTACAAGGCTTTCGTCAAATGTAGGGAATTGACTACAACAAACTCTATGCACCGATTGCACGCATTGAAGCTATCCGAATGTTTCTTGTGTATGCATCATATATGAAATTCAAGGTGTATCAGATGGATGTTAAGAGTGCTTTTCTCTATGGTGTGGTAAAGGAAGAAATTTATGTCGGTCAACCACCGCGTTTTGAGGATCCCATCCACCGGGATAAGGTCTACAAGCTAAACAAAGCGTTGTATTGTTTGCATCAAGCCCTGAGATAGTGGTGCGAGGAGCTCAGCACATATCTTCTATCCAAAGGATTCAAGAGAGGACTAGTTGACTATGCCCTGTTCACGAAACGAATAGAGGGTGACTTGCTTCTAGTACAGATTTATGTTCATGATATTATATTTGGTTCTACTAATGAATCTTTATGCAGGGAATTTGAAAAAGTTATTGCAGGAGAAATTTGAGATGAGCTCTATGGGAGAAATGCAATTCTTTCATAGATTGCAAATAAATCAATTGCCGACGGGGATTTTCATCCACCAGACGAAATACGTTTTCGAAGTCTTGAGCCGATTCCGGATGGAGGATTCAAAGCAAATTGATACTCCCATACAACCCAATCACGGGATTGGGGTTGATGCTAAGGGGGAGCTTATTGATCCCTTTACATACCGAGCCATAGTTAGATCTTTGATGTACTTAACCGCTTCCCGGCCAGATATAATGTTTGCAACATGTCTTTGTGCTCATTTTTAGTCGAAGACAAAACAAAGTCACCTAACTGCAGTTAAACGAATCCTTCGTTATCTGAAGGGTACTCTATCACGTCGGTTTGGTATCCTAATGATGATAACTTTGACTTTATTGCCTTTAGTGATGCAGATTATGCAGCCTGTGATATTGACGCCAAATCCACAACTGCTGGATGCTAATTTCTGGGGAGCAGGCTTGTGACCTGGCAATGCAAGAAACAAACTTTAGTGGCATTATCTACATGTGATGCAGAATATGTGTTACTGTTCACAAGTGCTTTGGATACAACAGCAGATGCACGACTACGATTTGCAATTTCTTAGAACCCCCATTAATTCCGATAATGAAGCAGCTATTGCACTCACTAAAGACACTGTTAATCATTCGAAGGCTAAGCATGTCCGAGTACGGTATCACTTTATTCGTAATTGCTATGCTAAGGATTGATTGACATGGTCAAAATCCACACTGATTACCATAGAGCTGGTCTTTTTAACAAAGCTTTTGATAAATCAATATTTGAATTTCTATAACGAGCTAATGGTATAAAAGAAAAGCAGGATTGAAATCCTTATCGGTTTATCAATTTTTCTTTTGTTTTTCTATTTCCAAAAATTAAAAATCAAAAAATTTGTTTTAATTTTAGGGGGAGCTTTTCTTTTAGAAAAACCAAGAACATTGAAAATTTTGAAAAACCATAAAAATCAGAAAACCCAAAATGATTTTTCCTGGAGAAAAAGAGGAAATGATAGTACATCAGTAAGGATCTATCACATGCTAATTATTTGCAATGAATAATTAGGCGTGTGATGATTTTGTGTGATGTGCTGGTAGGCGTCGTAGACTTATTAATGCATGCCTTAGTGATACAGATATAACGAACTACTCAATAGTGACTGAACACCTCATGGGCATATGGTCTTAGTATCGTAATTTCGTTTGATAGGGTTGACAAGATCTAAGGTTTCGGGTCGTTATGTTAATTGTTATCCGGGGTATCTTGACTGATTTTTTGCCGTATTGTTCTACGGACCTAGATTCACTCAAGATATTTGCAAAAAAGAGCAAATATGCCAAATCCTAAAGTTACCAAATGAGGGACTTCATGTATGACAATGATCAAAGAGCATCTAATGCATCGTATCATATCTATGATGAAAATCATGATTGATATAAGTCTCAACCTGGTATGTGTGAACATGTTACTCTATACCATTGATTTGCTGACCTGTACACCTATGTGCTTCGTATCTTGTAAATAACGAATAACAATGGCATAATCACGCGTTTCGTGTGTGGGAATTCATTGATACGGAAGTATGTCGTGTGTGGGAACCATAAGCTTATTAGTTTTAACACACCTAACGCGTATCATTTTAAAGCACTGCATAAAGGTCTGCATGTGAGCTTATATGGATAACAATATCAGCAATTGCCGAATCTCACATTGTCTTTAATGATGATATATTAAAGATCAATGGTGTGATTAGCTTTCTCGCAAACTGATGTGATCCTCTTAACGGAAATCACAAAAATTTTATTGCTTTCTGTTTTTATTTTTTCATGTATCCAAAAACTCAAAAAGTTTTTTGGCGTGTTTTAGCATAAATTTCATAAAATCCATAATTTTTACTTTCTGTGTTATTTTCGATAACCGATGATGGATGGTTATCATTTTCTGAAAATGCCAAAACGTGAATCGAATCGAACATTTTTGGAAAATCAGTTTTCAAAACTTTCAATTTGACCCTATCGGGAGGTCGAAGGAAGTTCTATAGTTGTTTCAAACCCATGTGTAAGGTCGAATGAAACAATTATTTAGTCGAATGAGAATTTAAGGTCGAATGAATATGAGATTTTCTAATTTCTTCATTTGAACCCAAGTTTTTATTTCATTCGAGCCCTGTCAGGCTTAAACCAACACATCATATATATAGCATCCATGTTCATTCGAACTCATTATACTGTTCACTTTTCAAGTTTTCTCTCTAAAGGCACCTTATGGTACCTGATTTGTAGACACTTAATTATTGTTCCTCATACTCTTATGATCCTATAACAACAAGTTTTGCAGGTATTGGACCGATAATGAATTCAGAAATTGGATTTGAAGTCTGAAACGCTAGAACCATAATTCTTCACTATAATCTATTAATTAATCTGTTTTGCTTATTCATAACCCATTGTCGATGGTTTTAGGGGGACAATGATTCAAAATCTAGGTTTATAACATTCAACTCGGAATAATCGATCATTAAAACCCTAGGTTTTAAGGAAAACCATCCATTAATGATTGTTTGTTAAAATTGGTTGATAATTAGGTCTAATCGAACATATTAGAACATGTTAAAATCAAATGTTGATGTTTATATGGTTTTAATTAGAAAATGAAAATTTTAAATTGAAGAACTTGTTCAGTCGAACCCCCGAAGGTCAAATGAGAAAATCTAGAGGTCAAATGAAGTGTTTTTAACACATTCGACATCATGGATTCTCATTCAAACCCACGAAGGGTCGAATGGAACATGAAACTTTTTTAAATTTGCATTTTGTATCTGAATTGACGTTTTTGTGAATTTGTTGTGTTTTTACAGATTAAAATGGCAGAACAACAAGAACAACAGGTCCAAAAAGGGCTGAAATTCGAGACGAATCATAATTGTTGTGCATATATTGGAGCTATCGATGATAAATACTCGGAATTTCAAGGGATGATCGATTTCCTTAGAAGATCGAGGATTGTGCATGCAATTGCGCAACCTTGCACCATTTACAGGGATCATCAAGTCGAATTCTGGGAGAATGCAACGTTAACCTTTAGGAAGGAACATTGGTTATTCATAGCAAAATACAAGGCAAGGATATTCTAGTGGGCGAACAAGATTTCAGAGAAGTGCTGAACTTGACGGACAAAGATTCTAATCCCATTAGTTTGTCGTGGCCTATTCAGATAGCTTGTTTTCTAAGAATGAAGTACAAAGGACCTATTACTGCTTGTTAACTTCACAAAGCGAAGCTTTCACCACCATTTGAGTATCTATTGCATGTGATTCCACATGTATTCGGACCAGTTCATGGTGGATTTGATGTGTTAAGAGATTCACATAGTTCACTTGTTGTTGCTTTGATACTAAACAAGGAGTTTAGTCACATGAGGGAAGTATGTGAAGGTCTGAAGACAGACAAGTTTCTTATGTATCCACGATTCTTACAGATGATTTTTGATACAAAGAATCCAGACTTGAGAAACGACCCGATGCAAGTTGTGAATTAGGAACACATGAACATGACATCGTTGAACATAGTGAAGACTTACAAAGGAAAACCAAAAGAGGAAAAGCTACCAAATAGAAGATTATTTGAAAACTTAAGCACAGTGTGCTTACACAGATCCTAGAAAGGATGTTGTAAGACATCCGGATAGCAATTCAGATTCAGATAGTCCTTTAGTGTCGGTTGATAAATGTACGAAGAGGAAACGTCAAGTAAAAGATGTGGGTGCCAAATTAAGAGGGAAAGGAAAAGAAAAGGTGGTTGAAAAAAAGTCAAAGAAGGTGATCAAAAGCAAAGGAAAGTAAAAAAAAAAGACGTTATTGACATATGAGGATTCTGAGGAGAATGTGGAATGGAATTCTGAGAAAGAAGATGTGAATCCCTAGGCCACTGGTGATTCTGCTTCTGATCAACTTGAGAGGATTTTTGACAAACAAAGAAGTAAATATTACTCTAAAGAGAATGTGAATCTAGTATTAGAAGATGTGTATTTTAGTGGTTCTCATGTTGCTCCGATTGTTACTAAACGTGGACGATTGAAGACAATGTCTAAAATAGAATCCAATAAGACGAAAAGAGATAAAGAGTTGGATATATTGCTTAAAGGAAAGAAATTGCCTGAAGCTTCCAGTCCAGCAGCTAAGAAACAAAAGGTTGTGAAGGAAACTGAGAATTCATTTCGGATCGTAATCAAGAAACGTGATCTCACGAATACCAACCGTAGGGTGCGGAATCCCCAACGATCGTGCAAAATGATTCAGAAATAAACGTAATCGAACGTGATGAAAACAGATAACGAATCACCGAGCAATTTCCATAACTTTAATCTTTGTATTAGATCAAATTAAGATGTTTACAATTGAACTCTTAGACCTAATACAGAGAAAAACACACACTCACACACTAGGGAAAAGCTCAAATGATAACTAACTCTCAAAACTCTACCTTCAAAATAACTAACTTTCCCTATATATAAGCTTCCACCTTCGCCCCTTTCATATGGTCGAATGTGGAACCTTTTCCACATTCGCCCCTTTCTACTGGGCGAATGTAGCCTTTCCTATCAACCTCTTCTACATTCGACCCAAGACAACCTATATTCGACCTATATTATTCCACATTCGCCCTTCCTGTTTGGTCGAATGTGTCTTCATGTTTAAGTCTTGGTCGTTTTCTGATTATCTGAACCTTCGACATTCTGTACCTGATCACTATCTAGGGACATACATGAATAATGCACTAAGAATCTCCCCCTTGGACCTAGCTAGTGATATACCAAATCAGAAAGTTATCAATTCTTCAAGTCTTGATCTCATCATCTTGAACGACTTGAAAACTTTCCATCTTCATGCACGTTTTTGTCGAGGTTCCTGTCTATCTCTCAAGTAAGCTTCGAAATCTCAGACAGACTCAAGAAATCTTGGCTTTGGCATTTGTTGGTCCAGAGACGAAGATAGACAATAATCTTGAATTCTTCAAACTTCAGTCATTTCTTTAACCTCTTACTAGCTTCTGTTGTTCTGGTAATCTTGATGTTCAGGTTTGGGTCTTGTTCAGTTACACTCTTTGTCGATGAGTGTTGAGCAATGCACCTGTTGTATTTGATTCTGCAGAAAAAAATACTAAAAACTGCACAAACTATAACCAGCGTTAGACACGACAAAAATCTCGGAAGTACTCTTCACATTCCTTTTGACCCTCAATAGTTCTCCCCCTGAACTATAAAACTTTTTCAATATGTACCAGAAACTTGAAATTTTGAAATCTTTTTCAGCTTTTAAGTATCTGAGCCTTCACATCCAGTATCCCAACATCGGTTATCGAAAATAAAATTGAAACAAAACTTTTTGATTTTTCAAAGTTTATGCTAAAACACACCAAAAATCTTTTTGGATTTTCAAATGTAATTGCATAAAAGTAAATTCAACATATTTTTGTGAATTTTCCGTTAAGAGGATCATATCAGGATCAATTTTCTGTTTTTGACATTGAGCATCCTACAACCATTACCAGTATGTTTGTCCACTTAAACTCAAAATCATCATTCATTGCTCAGCACTTTAGATGCATTATGGTAATATTAGATACTGAGTAATCTATGGTCCCCGCATTCACGACACATTCTCGTATCAAGAATTGCGCAAAGCGTCATCGTAACGCGTGATTATATTGAAATTATCCGGTAGTTACAAGATATGAGGCACAGTGGTGACAGGTCAGCAAATTAATGCTTCAAAGCGACTTGTGCACTCTACCAGGGTGAGGACTAATATCATACATGACTTTCATCATAGTATTGATACGATGCATTAGATAATCTTTGATTATCATCACACATGTTAAGTTCCTCATTCGGTAACTTATGGTTTTGGCTTTATTAGCTCTTTTAATAAGATACCCTGACTGAATCTAGGTCTGTAAATCAATACAGCAAAAGATCAGTTAGGCCATCCCCAGATAACTTTCAATATAACGACCCGAAACCTCTGATTTTGGCAATCTATCAAACGAAATTTCGGTACTAAGACCATATGCCAACGATACGTTGATCCACATGATTATCAGTTATTGTTTTTAAGTTTATATCACCATGCTGAACTCTAAACTTTGATTTCAAGCCTACCAATATATAATTGTAGTGGCTACTCAATGTTTATCAATTCATTTTTGTTTTTAGAGTAGTCTGACAGTCCACTAATGTACTATCATCTCCTCTTTTTCTCCAGGAAAACTCATTTTTGATTTTCTATTTTTTTATTTTGATTTTTCTGAAATTTTCTCCCCCTAAAAATCTAAAAATAAGCATATTTTTGGATTTTTAAACTTTTTGAAGAAAAAAAAAACAAAATAAAATGATATCCGATGCGGTTTACTCATTGAGTTTCAAAAACCATTTTCCACTCAGATTGCTTGACTCACTTTTATCTTTCAATTACCAAACCATTAACAAAGATAAGAGAATTTAGAATAAACCATTTTGTCGTATCTGTTGTAAAAATCCAAAACCTGAGAGCAATTGCATGAGATTGCAACTTTTTCGGCTTTAACTTTTTCGGCTTTACAGGCAGGAAACAGACTACAAACACTCTCCTCTCTGTTGAAATCATATTTTCCTTCTTCAATAACCCTTCCTTGACCTGCACCTCTCTAATAAATAGCGTGTATACAGATGCTCCACTATCAACTATCAAAGAATAGCTAATAGGCCTGTCTGGAACAATCTGCACACTAATTAAACAATTAGCACGAGAGAGGTACCCATCCCTTCACAATGATGGGTCGTCCAAGGTCATCAATCCTTGGAACATCAATCCATTCTCCTTTTCAAAAATCAGTTGGTTTTTCAATGGATTGATTTGAAGTAGAAATTGCTATTGATTTAGAAATTGAATTGGGTTTCCAAACACGTTCAGAGTTTATTTTAGATTTTGTTGCAATTGTTTTGATTTTTGACTTTTCAGATTTCTTATTTGAAACCTGCTTCTGAACTTTGTTTGGAATCTTCTCAGACTTAACTGATGAAGACCCAGGTTTAGAGTTATTCTTAGGCTTAGCCTTAGAACTCCCCCTTACCTCAGCAACCCGTCCACAATCTCCATTTTTATTCAAGGCAATTTTGTTGCGATTGTCATACACAACAAACTGTTTCCCCTTTTGCTTCTTGATTGGTTTTGGGGATAGAGGCTTTCTGAAATTGCCTGAATTTTTAGCAAATTTCACTTCGGTCTTTTTCTGTTTAACATACGGACATGCAGCAACTAAATGCCCACACTCTCCGCAGTTATAACAAGACCTATATTCTACAAAATTATATGCATACCCGTCATCCCAATACCAGTAGGGACAATAAGCAGCAATATGACCAACTTCACCACATTCAAAACAGTTTCTCCATTCAACATAACCATGAGAATACTGTGGTGAGTTGTTACCCCAATAACCATCAAATCGAGAGGTATATGAATGATCATAATAGTCATATGATCTAGATGAAAAATTTCTTGAATTCTTTTGATGAGAATTTTTCATCTGATCATTTCCTTTCGATTTGTTTGGTTTTGGTCCTTTTTCTTTAGAACCTTTCTTATTTTCAACATTTTTATTTTCAACATTTTTCTTTTGATCCTCTTTATTCTCATGTTGGTTAGGACTGAGTTCAAAATGAAGATGATCAAATTGATTTCTAAATTGATTTATCAAATCATTATTGTTGACAAAAATACATTTAAGTAGAGATTGTTCAATATTATCAATTTGAAAATATTTTTTGAAAATCAATTTGTCATGTCCTTCCAATATGTAGGATCCTTCAACTCCTTCAGGAAACCTGAATATGGGTTTTTATTCAGATTCAGATTCTGAAGTTCTTACCACATTTTCAGTTTTCTTTTCAAACATTTGTTTCACTTCACAATCAGGATTAACAACACACGGTGTTGTGATTTCCAACTCTGATGTGGGATTATTCTTTGAAAAACTTTTATTCATTTCAAACATTTCTTTCTTTAAAGATTCAATTTGATGTAACAAATCTTTTTCATTCTTTTCAAAAACTTTAATTTGGTTTTTACAATTTTCTAGTTCATTTGCTAGTTTCTGTTTGTCCTCAATAAGTGTCATCAATTCACATTTCAACTTGACACATTATATATATATATACAATTTGTAAGATTTCGTGTGAGAGGCAATCACTGTTTCGCTCAATACACACTTTTAAAGCCTACGTACAACCGTCTGAAGCAGCTTACTCTCTTTGCCACATTCTCTCTCTTCTTTTCTAGAATTTTCCCACGCCACCTGTTTCCTCTTCTTTGTGATTATTCCACCCAAAATTGCCCACCAAGTTGGAGTATTCCACCGATTTTGCTTCGGTTCTTCTTTTGTACAACCCTTCTTTCCCTGTTGTTAGTCAGTTCGTTGTGTTGTTTTCTTATCGCCGATGGGTTTTCGCCTTCTCTCTCTAAAATCAGCGACAGGGAGAGTGGTAGATCGGTCGCAGTGATTAAAGATTTAGGCGGTGGCCATGGTCTGGATGATGAGAAAAGATAAACTCGGGGGTCGACGCTGATGGTGTTCACGGTGGCGTTTCAAGCGACGTTCAAGAAGGACTTTCCAAGTAAGTGCTTTGTTCCATGTTTGTATGTGAGTTTAATATTTGATATGCGGTGATGGTTGACGATCTATGTTTTGAATGTGAAAGGAGTTGAGAGATATGACGTCAATTGGAGCAGATCTGCTGGATGTTGCAGGTCTCCGTAACTGAATGGTGGTAGAGAGTGGCTTACCTGCCTGAGTAGTGCATATCTGTTTGAGGTAATGAAAATTAGACCTTGCGGTGGTGACTCCGGTTAGCATAAGCACCAAAAAATAAGGGGAATGGGGGTGGGTGAGGGCTCAAGATGAACGTAGTTGGATGGAAGAAAGGGGGCTAGGACTTTGTCAATTTTGTGATATTAATTAACATGGATGACAATAAAGAATGATCTAAATCAAATGTTTAGTAGGTGAAAAAATGAAAATAAAATGTGTTCTATTCTTCATGTCCATCACATGCGGATTGATACTTTTTATTATATATAATAATAAAATATATAAATTTTAGTCCAGTTCTTTAATTCGGTCCAACCGGTTCGACCGGTCTGACCAGTGAACCGGTAAAGATACCGATTTGATGTTCGGTCCGTTTATGAAAACATTGGTTTGTATAACGTGAGTATGATTATTTCTTTTTTTTTTTCTCTCTAAGGAATTAGGATATGATACACCGGCATCCATCCACTTAATAATTGATGCCTATCACTGTATTTTTTTCAGGTAAGCTTACTCGCAAAGTATTTCCGTTATTCCTTTCTGTTTAAGATTGTGTCCTTTTATGTTCGGGTTTGCCGTCCGTTGTGGGTGATGGCATCAATATGATGCAACCGCGCAACGTGTGACACAGTAGCAGTTGTTGAGTGTGAGCCCTCTCACACCCTCTCACCTTCATGTGATCGGTGATCTACGATTGTTTTCCATGTATTCTACAAATACACATATTAGCTTTCTCAAGGCCGCAACCACGCAACGTACAATGCAGTAACCCGTTTGCCCCCGCCGCAGCAACGCACGACGGGTATAACACTAGTTTAGAACAACTAGCACTTACCTCATCATCTGATTTATTACCATTATCAGATATAGTATCAACATTTGAGATGTCACTCTCTTTTGATTCACTCTGTTCTGAATCCGTATCAGAACTCAAATCACTCTTTGACAATTCACTGGAATCATCATGTCTCAATTGTTTGACTAAACACACAACATTTCTTTGAACACCTTCATTGTTAACACATTTGTAAACATGTACCATTTCATCAGTTGGTTTCGGTGTCTTTGGAAATCCCCAAATGTTGTCAACTTGAGAATTTTGTCTGTGTAATTGTTGTTGTTCAGCTTCTATCAGAGCTCTTATCTGCTCATCCGTTCTTGATATGGTCAAGTAATTCATCATTTTTCCAACAAAAATATTTCAAAAATTTTCTAAAATCAGTTCATCCGTTCTCGAAATTTTTTAGGCCCTAAATTCTACGTTCGCCCCTGGTAAGTCTACTTTCGCCCACTTTTGTTGACCCGAAGGTAGAACAATAACCAGAATGTAGAATATCAGCTAAACCTTTCCACGTTCGCCCGAAATATCTCACTTTCGTCCACTATGTTTTCACCTTCGCCCGCCCGATCAACCGAAGGTGGATTCTTAGACCCGAATGTGGAAATAACAACACAACAATCCTAGGTTCGCCCTGAAAATTCCTACGTTCGCCCAGAAAATCTACAGGTTCGCCCTAAAAAGTCCACTTTCGCCCTCTCGTACTAAAAAAAATTTCTGAAAGGGGCGAATGTGCAGACCTGTTCATCATTTTCTCCCTCAAGAACACGAATCTGAACGATTTTTGACAAAATTTTCACCAAATGTAATGATTTTGGATAGGTTTTGTGCGGAATTGATTTTAGACAAGTTTTTGTGAAAGAATTTTTGAAATCAACAACGAATTCAACTCCAATTTAATCAAAAACCATGTTCTTATGAAAAGCTTCAAAATTTCTAGGGTGTAGATCTTTTAAACCTGAATTCTAATCTGTTTTCACCAATTCAAATCAATTTGCAATCGTGAAATCGAGCCTATGCTCTGATACCAATTGAGAATTCGTTTTGGATCGTAATCAAGAAACGTGATCTCACGAATACCAACCGTAGGGTGCGGAATCCCCAACGATCGTGCAAAATGATTCAGAAATAAACGTAATCGAACGTGATGAAAACAGATAACGAATCACCGAGCAATTTCCATAACTTTAATCTTTGTATTAGATCAAATCGAGATGTTTACAATTGAACTCTTAGACCTAATACAGAGAAAAACACACACTCACACACTAGGAAAAAGCTCAAATGATAACTAACTCTCAAAACTCTACCTTCAAAATAACTAACTTTCCCTATATATAAGCTTCCACCTTCGCCCCTTTCATATGGTCGAATGTGGAACCTTTTCCACATTCGCCCCTTTCTACTGGGCGAATGTAGCCTTTCCTATCAACCTCTTCTACATTCGACCCAAGACAACATATATTCGACCTATATTATTCCACATTCGCCCTTCCTGTTTGGTCGAATGTGTCTTCATGTTTAAGTCTTGGTCATTTTCTGATTATCTGAACCTTCGACATTCTGTACCTGATCACTAGCTAGGGACATACATGAATAATGCACTAACAGAAACTATTACATCATCACAGCTTGATCCTGAGAATGTTTCGTTATCATTGAAGAATGTATTGGTGAGCATGAAGCCAAAGATTGCTAAACCGTCTACTGAATCTAGTTCAAGTCCGCAATTGACTGTATCTGATGATATAATGACATTAGTGAATAAGAAGATTGGTAATATGATGAAGTCTTTTGATCAGCAAGAAGCAGAAATCAAACAAATGAAGGAGAATGAGAAAGACATGTTACAGATAGTGCTTGCTTCAGAAGATAGGCAGGATGAGTTGGAGAAGAAAGTTGAGAAGCTAGAAGATGAAAATGCTCAACTCAAAACATCTAACAAGAGAAATACAAAGAGGATTACATTGGTTGAACAAGAAAATGAGAGGTTGAAGAAGATTATTAATGAGTTATATGAGAGAGCGCCACAATTGAAGGGTGTTGAAGAAGATTATTAATGACTTATATGAGAGAGCGCCACAATCGAAGGGTGTTGAAGATGAGGAAGAGGAAGATGAAGAAGAACAAGTAGATTTCATTGGTACTGATGATGTTGGTGAAGATGATGATAATAAGGATGATAGTGATGATGATGACACTCCAGGTGGTGGTAATGCAAACAAAGACAAGCAAACCAGTGATAAGAATTCTGTTGATGATAAATATCTTGATCAATTTAAGTTTGAAAAGTGGGCAGGAAATCGAAGAGGTAGACAAAGAAGCCTCGAGTTCAAAGAAATCAGGTGGAATGACGGATGCAAATAAAGAAATATTTTGGACAGAGAAAATTCGTGAATTGTCTGAATCTGATAAGAAGTTATATAAGAAGATGTTGAAGAGAGGATACTGGACAATAGAGTTGACTGGTAGATTCCCTGAGATATTTGAGAACGATAGTATAAAATATCAGATTGAATATCAAGATCTGGAGTTGGAAGATGGGGAAGTCTCTACTGCAATGACCAAGGTGATACTTGAAGGTCTTGCAAAGCAGGCTGAGAAGTCTCTAGAAGACATTATGAAAGATAAAGAGATTCCTAACATACGAGTGACTGAACCAGGACAGAACTCAGATGATAGAGATGCTAGTTACTTTGAAGAAGTTGAGATAGAAGACATCTCACATGAAGAATATCCTAAGTACTACACGATGAAAGAAAATGCCAGTATTCCAGTTATTGATGATCAGACACTCAGTGAAGCTGAAAAGATAGCTAAGGAGAAGGGTAAGAAGATACTTGATGAGGTATTGGAGAATGATGTTGAGAAAGATAAGGTATTCAAGCAATCTGATGATTTAAAAGAGTTGTTGAGGAAATTGAGAGAAAATGAAGCAAACAGGCCGATTCCAGAAGTTCAAGGTGCATTTTACAAGTATCATAACAAAGTTTTCAAAGGAGGAGCTTTGGGATGGAAGTATTTTCCATAGTTGAGGTGCGTAGGAGTGAAATGGGAAAAAGGAATCTTGTACTTTTACAGATTTCATGATATTAAGACTCTTCCATACTAGGCTGTGAGAGACATTTGTAGACACAAGCTTGGAGGAGCTTCTGCTAACAATGATGTTGTGGGTTGGTTTGCTGAGAAAATGACACATGAGATCCAAATGAAGTGGGATATGTTTAGACCTCAATATCCTAAACGGATTGTGCATAAAGAGCTTGATCCAAAGAATGGTTTACCTAAAGTGACACTGCAGTATAAGCCACCTGTTGTGATGAAGAAGATACCGTTGATGCCGATCCAGCAACACTTCAGCAAAGATTTTGCCTTTTGGTATTATGATTGTAAGACTGTTGAAGCTGTGATCAATCTGCATGACAAGAATCCGAAGCTAATGTGCAAGAAAATATGTGTGTTCGATCCTATGTGGTTGATTAATTCCTAGAAGGAAGATATCGACACATTGTATTTCAATCTGATTCATTTTGATGTGAAGATCTTGAGCAAGCTTAGAAGTTTTACAAAGTTGTTTGTTTTAGCTTTGCATGGGATGTGTACACTGGCCGTGACTATGAGAAGTTGTTAGGCAATTAGATCAGAACCGAAGAAATGCACAATTTTGAAAGAAAGATTGATTATGGATGAGAAAGAGAAGAAGACGACCAAAATAAAGCTGAAGAATGCATAAACAATGTGAGCAATGGCCATGGGGGAGTTTGTTGATACATATTGTGGCTATCGCTTTTGGATTTCTAAGATTGTCAAAGTTTGAAGATTTTCGTATTTTGAAGATCCCATTCAACCCAGTCGGGGGTGGGAATGAAGTTATATGTAGGGTCGAATGGAGGTTTATAATAGTTCGAATGTTTTTGTATTGATCAAAAACAAGTTATAGTTTATGTGTTTTGTTGGTTCGAACCCACGAGGGTCGAATGGACAGTCTATATATAGTGTTAAGTTTGATAGAAACTTAGCATTCGGTCATTTTGCTAGGTGTTTCAGTATCTGTGTTTCTAGGAGACTCTAGAAGGTTCTAGAACAATGTGTTTTCATTAATATTCTAAATTGTAAGGTTTTATCAAGTTTATATTAATGAGAATTGGATTGAAATGGATATTATTGTGTTCTGATCTTGATTGATATCATTTTGCATGCGAATTAGGGTTTCCGCACCTAGTTTGCTCATACTTGTGTGATCTTTGTATTGTTTTGTCAAAAACCGATCCTATAGAAATTCTCAATGAGTCATCGATAATAACCGGCTAATCCCAAAAATTGTCGCACTTCCGTTAGTGACTTGGGCGCTACCCAATTCTTAATTGCCTCAATCTTTGCTCGATCGATAAGAATACGCTTTTCATACACTACATGTCCAAGAAAGTGAACTTCGCGAATCCAAAATTCGCACTTAAGAAGCTTAAGAATCAACTTCAAATGTTGCTTATGCTCCGCTTGAGTCCGTGAGTATATCAATAGATCATCAATAAATACAATCACGAACTTGTCCAAATAAGGCTTGCATACTTTGTTCATTAAATCCGTAAACACAGCCCGGGCGTTGATACATCCGAACGGCATAACTGAGAAGTCATAATGACCATAACACGTCTTCAACACCGTCTTGGGTATGCTTTCCTCTTGCACACGCAACTGATGATATCATGATCTCAAGTCAATATTTGAATAGAAGCGAGAACCTTGCAACTGCTTGAAAAAATCATCAATTTTGGGTAGCGGGTATCGGTTCTTGATAGTGAACTTGTTCAGTACATGGTAGTTTATGAACATATAGAAAGATCCATCTTTCTCCTTCACAAACAACACTGGATCTCCAAACGGAGAAAATCTTGATCGAATAAAACCCTTAGCCAATAATTATTGCAACTGACTTGATAACTCCTACATCTTTGATAGAGCTAGACCATATGGAGATCGAGCAATAGGTGCAGGTCCAGGAAGTAAATCGACGTGGAACTCGACTTGTCTTGGAGGCGGCAATCCACATGATTGTCCCGTACGAAAAAGATGTCTTTGATCTTCAATTCCTAAGACTTCTTCTCGATCACATGTGCAAGAAATTCACAATAGCCCTTTCGAAGGCACTTTTGGGCTTTCATGCAAGATATGATTTGTAACGTGGCTCAACTATTCTCTCCTTTGATCGAAAGAATTCCGCCACTCAGCAGTGGGATACGAACTATCTTTTCATGGAACATGATCTCAGCATGGTTCTTCGACAACCAATCCATGCTGACTACAACATCAAAACTACCCAACCCAGGTCTATGCTAAACTCATGGTCTCCCAAATTTAGGGTACATGCCTTAACAACTTCTTCCGACTTAACGAACCTACCGTTGGCTAATTCTATAGAAGAGTTGTGGCCAACCTACTTGACTCTACCCCAAGGGTTTGCTTAAATTCGGTTGACATAAAACTTAAATCGGCACTAGTATCAAAAAGTACGGAATTATAATTATTGTTAACAAGGAACGTACCAGTAACGACAATGGGATCCTCACGAGCATCGCCAGCTCCAATCACAAAAGCTCTACCATGATCTTGATTCCTCCACTTGGGACAATCTTTCCTGAAATGATCAGCGACACCACATCCATAAATCATGGTTTACCAGCATGGTCACATGTAGCCCTAGCACGGTAGCGGTTGGTTTGATGACCAATCTTCTTGATCTTATCACAGTGAATACTTTCACATGGTCCCACATGGTGGTAGTTGCACATGCTTCAGAGAGGGTGCGGTCCATTATACTTCTTTCTGGGCTCTACAGCCGTAGTATTAACAAATGCTTTGGCGGTCTCTTGCTTCTTACCAGCTTGATTTCCCACATACTTACCTTTCCTGATATCTGACCATTTTATCTTATCTCCAGAACCTTCACCTTTTTCAACATCTTTATTTATGCAATGCGCCCATGCACACCGCATTGTCCGTGATGCTGTGAGCTATGGTGACAGTACCTTGAATAGTTGTGGGTTCAGCGGCAGTTACCATAATGCGAATCTTAGGGGAGAGTCCTCAAATGTACCTTTCAACTCTTTTATATTATGGAGTAACCATGTAGGGCACTAAACGAGAGAGCTCATGAAAACGAGTGGTGTAGGCTGTGATCTCAGCTCCTACCATAGACAAATCCCAAAAGTCAGATTCGAGCTTTTGAAGCTCACTCCTATGACAGTACTTTTCTACTCATCATTGACTTCAAATGAATCCATGAAAGATCGTAGGCTGCATCCCTACCTAAAGTCTAAACTTGCATATTCCCCCAAGTTAAAGCTTTATCTTGGAAGGTACAGGTAGCTTACTTGACTTTCTGAACCTTAGCGTAACCATTGATGTGAAACACAGACTCCATCTTCTCAATCCAACGAAAAATACCGATCGCTCCTTCAGATCCACAAAAAGTCCATGGCTTACAAGTCATGAATGTTTTGTAGGAACAACCATGTACTGAGTTCTCAACTTCTGTGTCATAGATAATGAGATATCATAAACAACAGGAAGTGATACAAGGCCAAAGAAAGTATAACGAATCAATATTTTATCATGATCATTATCATTAGTCCTTCGCCGGTCCTTACCATCGATCCACCACTAGATTCTGCGCGGTTGGCGTCGTGCTGCACAATATCTTGTGCAATCACACGGGCAATCTCGTTGGACGTAGTTGGAAATGTGTTATCCTCGGTATTGCGAGTGTTTCTTCTGGGTAGCCTAACTTCTTTCTAATACACCATATCAAAAGAATAAGACAAATATTTATCGATAATATTGTCAATCATGTGCACACGTTAAAACAATCATGATATCCACAATAACCATGACAAACACAAACATACAACTCTAACATACATGATAACCAGACATAATCACGCTACTATAACCATACATACAGAACGTAGACAAGAAATAAAGAACAACTAGTAAAATCACTATACCATCAGTTCTTTAATTTGTTTCTTGTTACATAGTTTGTAGATAGTACAAAATAAGGGGGGCGTCAACTGCCCAATAAAAGTCACAAATATGAAACAACCAAAAGATACTACTACTGGTCATAACTACAAACAAACTACTAAAGAGGCAGTGGAAATGCAGCAGCTAGAGCAGCAACAGTAGCTCTCATCCTCTGGTCCAGCTCGTCCACCCTTTGCTCGAGAATGTCCTTGCGTCTCCAAGCATCAACACGCCCATACTTGGCCTCTGCGAGTCCCCGCTCAGCCTTGCCTAGGTGCTCCTGCAAGCGAGTAAAGTGCTCAATGATGGCGGCCCTAGTCTGACCCTCAAAGTGCGCGTCCATCTCAAGCTTATCAGCTCTGTCAGAACCGCACAAAAGGGATGGGGTGTAACGATTGTCATCAATGCAGCGCAGTAGAAAGAAAAAGAGGCTAAGGCTTCTAGGGAGTTGAACGCCAATTACAACTAAGCATCCTTTAGAATTCCTAAACTCTATATTTAACCTATTCTACTAGCAGTGCATCAAAGATACAATCATCAATTCTACAGAGACGCCACAATTGCCGCGGGCAAACATATTACTGACGCTCTGAGTCATTATGTTTATTCACATTCAGGAACACTACCAAAGTTTTTCAAGGGAGGTTATCTTGAGATAGGTCTGCCTCTGGCCTAGATTAACCTAAGTGAAATGAAGTCTCTATCACTCTACTTAAAAATCAAATATTAAACTTCATACATCATGTGTGAAAATGTGTATTAAATAAATTCGGTTCAAGTTTTAAAAATCGATAAACCCGCTAAACCACACACTAATGGCAAGTGTACCGGTCGTAGTGTAACAGAGCAAGTAAGTCCGAAATATCGATCCGTGGACACAATATGGCGGCTCTTGGTACTAAACTTTTGTCGAGTCCTAGTCTAATAGATAGAAGTAATGGTGATTTAATTAAATTACTAAAAAATATAAAATTGTAGTATACAAAAATACGAACAACTCAACAAATGAAACGAACAAGTAGAACTGGATGAGATCAAATAATGAGAAAATGGCTACTTAGGTAAGAATCAAGGTGACAGACTTATAGCTCTCAGAATTGGATGAATGGGTTTTGGCTACTGGGATCTTAAGATACACTAAACTAGACAAACACCGGAACGCGAATCACTCTCCAACATGTCGTAATACTGAATCTAGGGAAGTGCGTAAACTCACCGGTCTCGGGTTTAGATCACCTCTCGGTCTCTCTAAACTATGCTAAGGTATCCTAAGTCTGAATGTCCTCTCGGCCCCCTTAGAAAACAGTACATCTAGGATGTGTAAGGGATGCAAGGGATAATTATTCTAACAGGTTTCTAACACAGGATGCTAACAAAAAAGCACCCTAGGGGTGACTCACTCTCGTGCAGACCACGGTCCCGAATACCTACCAAGCTAGACACACTGACACCTAATCTCCTTTCGGTCTCAAAGGTGGTAGAATGCTAAATTACCGAATAATTTATATAACTTGTTTCTAGGGTTTACTACGTCTAGCAACCACAAGATATATCAAAAACACCAAGTCTAAGATACTCACAAAACTCTAGGTCAAAAGATACAAAATCAATTAAACTAGAATTAAGCGATACAAGTATTAATATTCAAATATTAAGCACACATATAGAAAAGAAACCTTATTAGAAAACTTTTTACCAAAACATTATCCAAAACATAACATAGATCCAATCCGAAAACTATTATTCAATTGTCACCCATCATGAATACCTAGGTAGCACTAAAAGTTTAGCTACTCATAGTCATGGAAATCAATGAAAACATAGTTTCAAAGTAATAATAAAACATATATCTAAGTAGTTGAAACCACGAAGTAATCAAAAACCAAAACTAGTGTTTTAGATAAAGAAACCCAAGCCTTCCTCTCCTTGAAAATTGCTTCTCAAATCTTGCTTTGATGCTGCTGTGGATCGAGTTCCTTCTTTGGCCGCTGTTTGTCTTCTTCTCCTCTGTTCGATAATATTGTTCCCCTTTTTCACGAATACCTACAAAATAATAAAATAAATAAATACATGATAAAAATGACATGAAACGAATAAAAACTTGACCAATTAATGTACAAAATGCATAGGAAAAGAGATGTGTTTTGCAACACATCAAACATCCCCAAACTTAAACCTTTTGTGTCCCGAAAAAGAATTATACAAAATCCTAGATAACATTTTCAACAAAGCACTTAACAAAAACGATAGTATCAAACAGGGTCAAAAGCAAGCTACAAAATTAACAGAGTAAAGTGCACGGATGGTCCCTGTGGTATGCCCAATTTTCACGTATGCCCCCATATATTTTGAATGGTCCCCAACGTTGACATTTTATAACATTTTGGTCCCTACCAGCTAACGTCGTTAAATTTTATCAGTTAAGTCATGTAAATTGACCAAAATACCCATAGGGACCATCCGAGCAGTTTAATCTTTTGTATATTATTTACTTGGACCACCACCACCACCTCCTCAAACAACCAACTTCACCCCTCATCCTCCACCTCCACCTCCAACCACCACCACCACCTCCCTCAAACAACCATCACCATCTCTCTCTCAACAACTGCCTGAGTGGCTCCACAGACCATTGAAAACGTATAGTGTGTATCAAACCAAAATATTATTATTATTATTATATTAAAATGTTTTGTAAATGATATTATTATTAAATGCTCCTCAACTTCTTCATCACAATAAAATGTATGGTACTTGCCGAGTCGCCGACCTTAATTCCACTGTAACTAGTGCATCTCAACTTCTTCATCACAATATTATAATTATCATCATCCTGCTACTGCTACAGTGCCTAATAATAATAAACGGGGGACGGGGAAGGGGGGATGGGTTCAGAAGTGATGGTTTTGGTCGGGTTAGGTCAGGTGGTGACTGGATCGACGGCGGCGTTGGTCGGGAGGGAAGGAGACAGTGGTGGTTCGATGGTAACGGGTGTTTCCGGTGGTGTTGGCTTCTGATGGGGTCCGATGGTTTGGGTTATGGTTGTGGTCACGAGTGGTTCCGGTGGTGTTGGCTTCTGATGGGTTCGGGTTTGTGGGTACCGTTAGCTGCTGGTCTGGTGGTCACACAGTGGTGGTGCTTCGACGGTGCTGGTCCGAGTAGGGACAGAAGCAACAACAGCTGATTTGGGGTGTTATGGTGATGGGTTTGTCATGGTTGGTGATGGGTTTGTCATGGTTCGAAGCTGGTTACGGGTCTTGGTTCGAGATGGTTTTGGTTGTGGTTTTCGAGCATAAGTCAGATCTGGATCTCCGGTTGTGGGTGGTGGTGGTTTGGTGTGGTGGGGTTGAAAGAGATAGAAGTATAAATATATAGAGAGAGTATAATATTTCTTTTTTAAAAAGAGGGTAATTTAGTAATTTTACATAGACTTAACTGAAAAACTTAACCTCCATCCAAGTCAGGGACAATCGATGAAACAAAATACAAACCACAAATCCCATACGTGTAATTTCCAAAAGCTAAGGAGCAGAGTTTAAATTTAGGCAAACCACAGGGACCATCCGTGCACTTTACTCAAATTAACAAGCATAGCGGTTTCACAAGACTTACATCGTTCAAAAGCCTAACTAGTCAAGATGATACAATTTTAAAAACAAGGACTACCTAGTCAAGCTTCACTTACCTTCAAGCAACCGACTATGCACCTGTAAGAACCCCTCACAATATCACTCATCTCTCGGTTGTATATTTAATTGGAGTGAATCTCTCAAAACTGAACTATGAAGCAAAATTATCATAAGCTTGTACGTCAATCAAATCTCCACCTAATTGCTAACACTAACACAAATCAAGAGGACTTCGAAAGGGTAGGTAAGGGTTAAAGGTAGGAAATTTAATTGGGAAAAATTGGCTAAAAAGAAAAATAAGAGATAAACCCGATAAACTATAAACATATAAACTCTAACTCTTTGGTCTTTTCGACCTACAACCTTTATTCTATTTTCTTCTTTCTTTTGTCTTTCTTTTTCATATGTTTTTTTTTCTGTATTATTTCTTTTTTATCAGTTTTTTTTTGTGTCAGCTTCTCTTTATGCTGATACATTTTTATTTCTTTTTACATAAATATATACAATCCAGTAATCAATATAAAATAAAATGGTTGACAAACGAAAGGTTTAGGCTCAAAGTGGTTTCTAAAGGTAAAAATGAGGAAACAGCTCAAATAACCAAAACAAACAAAAAGGCTAAACAAAAATGGGTAATCCTAATGCCTTTATCATATTTGTGTCAAGTCCAAGCTTATGGTCTCAAAATGTATCAAAATGCACAAGTTCTAAAATAATGCAACAAAGTCGGTATATCACACTGAAACGAAATAGTAAATATTTATATATAATATTTAAAGGCTCAAAACTCACTGTCATGCGGAAATAAGGGTTAGCGATACTAGCAAGTGCAAAACTAGTTAACCATCCAGCTTGATCCACTATCCCAGGCACCCCAAACATTTTATTTCAGAAAACAACTCAGTCAAGCCTACTATCCCGCAACTTAAAGAAACATATGCTAAAACCTGTAAACCCGACAATCGACCCTGCTTTTAACTGTATTACATTGAAAAGGCTCGCTTACTAAGCGCAAAAAGGATCGGGACTAACACAATATCCACTTTGTTTTTTTTTAAACTCAAGCTACAAATAAGCAAAATAAAGACGAAGTCTCCCATCCCCACACTTAGAAAGGCACAGTGTCCTCAATGTGCTCCAGGATACAACGCAGACTAAAAATAAAAATGCAAATATAAAGAAGAAATGAAAAAACTAAATATATAACAACAACAAAATAAATGGACCGAACTCCCCTGGAATAAATGGGTTAGAGCACCTATTCCTACACTTACCTGGACCAAACCTCGTATGTGGCATATGATGAGGGGTATGGTCCATGTGACTGTGAACCCTTTCCAGTGATGGTGGCGGCACGGGCCGGCAATCCCGAATGTGACGAGGTGGTTTGATCTTTTTCTTTGTTACCACATCTTCATCTTCTTCCTCGTTTGGTGTATCTGTGAACTCTGTGGCCGGTTCCCCCATAAGTAATGTTTCTAAAAAGGTAATATCACCAACCGGGTCAAATTCTTATTCTTCAAGAGTTGGTAAATTATCCAACTCATCACCAAACTCGTCCTCCCAAGATGGTGTATGCATATCTTCTTCTCCATCTTCCATCTTGACCTCCTTATTAACCTCTTCAATCAACTCGACATCTTCTTCAACCTCACTACCACTCAAAAAATCATCTTCAATGTGTTCTAGTTGGACCAGAGGTGAGACTTCTTCGTCCATTATTGTCTCCGATGCTGAAGTGATATCATATGGCTGTAAATATGGATTTTGCCCTTCATACCAATCTACATAGATCCTTGTTACTGAAGAGGCAAGAAAACTATCGGTCTGCCTCAAAATAGGCATCTAATGATTTTGCATTTGTGTGTAGATCCCTTCCTCATTGTAACCATCCTGGTTGCGCTCTCTTATGTAATTTGCTACAGTCTTTGTTTCGCTAGCAGCTGCCATCCTAAAAATTTCACTGCAAACTGACACTAAACAAACAGATGACGGCCACCAGATAGAGAAATTATGTAAAAAATTAACTAAATAAATAAAAATAAAGAGAAGAAAAATAAATAAAAGTATCTACAAAAATGACTAGATCCCCGACTCCGGCCGTCCTCGAAAGCGCACTGTGTCCCCGGCAACGGCGCCAAAAACTTGATGTGTGAAAATGTGTATTAAATAAATTCGGGTCAAGTTTTAAAAATAAATAAACCCGCTAAGCCACACACTAACGGCAAGTGCACCGGTCGCAGTGTAGCAGAGCAAGTAAGTCCGGAATATCGATCTGTGGACACAATATGGCGGCTCTTGGTACTAAACTTTTGTCGAGTCCTAGTCTAATAGATAGAAGTAATGGTGATTTAATTAAACTACTAAAAAAATATAAATTTAAGTATACAAAAATACGAAAAACTCAACAAATGAAACGAACAACATGCGTACAGTTTTCATTTACACGGCCCCTTTTTACAGTTTTTACATTTTCTGGGGGAAAAACATGCGTACAGTTTTCATTTACATTCATGACTATAATATGAACATGAGACATTAAGGTTCAGGATCCATTAAGCCCTCGTGTCATATATCACACCATAACCATTAGCATTTAACTTATCCATGAAACACCGGAATAGATCTAATGGGTTGACACCCCCACTCTTGGTCATTAGCTCTGACTGGATGACAGATATCAAAAGAGTGCTAGTATTTCACATTATTTTATTGTCTTTAGTGTACAATGGGCAATGCATCACATGTCAAGGTTTGGTTATGGGCTCATGTCAGATGACATATTAATTATTGCCCTAGCTAGGCAGTAATTTAGTTGGTTTTGGATTACATGTCCATTATATTCAAACTTGTGAACTCACCAACTTTATGTTGACCTATACTTTTTACATGCATTTTTCCGGAAATTAGCATGATGCATGGAATTTGGGAAGGTCGCGTGCGAGCATTATGGGATACTACCTTTTTGAACCATTGTTGTGTGGTTTTAATCCAAACATTTTCATACAATGGTTTTTTATCTTAAGACAATTAACGTTATACATGTAAATTTGGTTGTCTAATGGAAGTTCCTATTTTATTTTAAATTAATGCTTGTGTGACCTTTCTGCTTGGAAATTATTCGAAGTCACATCTCGTGTTTCCGCCTTGGCGGGGTGTGACAGATTGGTATCAGAGCTCGAGGTTATAGCGAACTAAGATTTTTTGAGTCAAACTATCATCTAAACAAAAATTTATTTCAAAATTTTTCCAAAGAAAAGAAACACAACACATATCCTTACGCGCTACGCATGTTCCAAAATTCACACATATGTAGGCGTATTAAGTACACCACATGATTTCTTCCACACACGTGTGCTATTGATTTCCAGGATCATGGCACACAACGATGACCCCATTATCATCTCGGTTTCTGAGGATGAGCATGTACCGGAGAGTCCACTAGCCGACGATGTTCAGCAGGGTTATGAGCCCGACTCCAGTGACTCAGACATAGAGGAGGAGCACATGCAGGTGGACCCTGTTGTTTCTAATGATGAGGAAGGTATGCCTGTCGGAGAGGCACATGAGGAGGAGGATGCACCCCCACCGCCGCTAGCCTAGAGTGCTTTATTTTCATCCATATCGCCCGTGTCCGGGTGGGATACGTATGATGTACACCCCTCGGAAACATGCGCTCCTTTCACCTACTCCTATCACACCAGTAAAGGTTCCTGTTCAGGCAGACCCAGAGCCCATAGCACCAACAGATCCCCAGACCCTAGCTCCAGAGGCACCGGAGCCACCGAAGAAGAAGCTACTCAGAAGGTTGCATGCTCACAAGAGGACTTACCTACACGCTGTTTATGGATTCATAGCTTATTCCGATGAAGATTCTGATATCAAGGCTACCTCTACCTTCGAGACTGGTGGTCCATCCCAACCACCCTCTGAAACTCCACTACCCACTGGCTTTGATCTGACCCCCGTACATCACGCTCACTATACTGTGTGGGACATGATTGGTTTTCATGACCCACAGGTAAGGGCGTTACGTGGGAGGGTCCAGGAGATCCAGGATGACCTGTATCTGACAGGTAAGACCAGGGATCCTATTTTCAATCGATTGGCGGAGTTAGGTACACATGTGTACGAGGCGGATCAGGGACGTGCTGGAGCCGAGGAGCGTGTTTCAGAGCTTGAGGCTAGAGTTGATGATCTTGAGGCAAGGATGACTGTAGTTGTTGCAGCCTTGTCTACTAGTTTCCCACCCCCATCCCCGCAGGATATCATACGTTGTACTTTTATGTAATGGTTTAAAACTTGTGAGGCAGTATGCCAATTTATTTTGAATGCAGAGACAAAATTCGCACCAAGTATGTTAATCTTTATATGAAAAGTTCGATGTTTTGATTCCTATATTGTTTTTGTGTTGTGTTGTTCCTTTGTGATCTTGTTTGTCGTTTGTCTTGATTGTATACTTGTTTGCTTGATGCATGTGTTGACAATATTATCCAGTGATATGTATCTCATTCATTTAATCTCATGCATTAGAAGAACATGCCTCCCAAAAGGACTACTCGATTGACTTCTGAGGAAGAAGCTTTTCCAACCACCTCAGCGGACATAGCCATGGTAATTGCATAGGCTATCGCGTAAATTGAAGCGAACCACGCCAATTCCAGTGGTGGTTCGGGCGCAGCAGGCCGATGTAGAACCCAGGATCCCGAGACTGATAAAGCTTTGCCCATTCCTTCCTAGTGATCTTGTATCAATCCTCTCGTTGATAATCCAATCTTCCTGATACCGCAGAAGTAGAGAATACCATGCGTGGGTGTTCCTACAAAATTTTCATGGCATGTAAGCCCTGGATCTTCCGTGGTTCAGAAGGAGCAATTGGAAACATCTGTTGGATCGAGAAAACCGAGTAAGTCCTTGATATCAGTGGTTGCTCAGAAGACTAGAAGATTAACTATGTCACTTTTACCATCCAGGATGAGACGTTTACATGGTGGAATTTGCGTGTGTAGACCTTGGATCGTGATGTCGCCTACAATCTTTCTAGGGCTGAAATGAAGTCAATGCTGACGAATAAGTATTGCCCGCGAAGTGAGATTCAGAAATTGTAAACAGAGTTCTGGAATCTGTCCATGAACGGGGTGGATATTATTGCCTATACCACCCGATTTTGATGAGCTTCTCGAGTGGTTCCACACATGGTTACCCCCGAGTACAAGAGGGTAGAAAGGTACATCTGGAGTCTCTCTCCTATGATCTGAAGCATCGTCACCACTGTTGCTCCAGCTTCCATCCAACATGTTGCCACCCTAGCCCACAGCCTTACCGACGATGCGGTGCGTATGGGTTCACTGACATAGAAGGAATCAGAAAAGGGTGAAAATTCGGGAAACAAGCGTAAATGGTCTAGCTTCAAGATAGGAAAGAGAGTAGAGGGTCAGACCAACAAGAAGCCCGAAACCGTCAAAGCCTTTGTTGCCGCCGGTACCGAACCTCGCAAGCCATACAACGGGCCCTACCCACTCTACAACAAGTGCAAGTATCATCATGGTGGGGACGTGTGACAGTATCAAGGGCGAGAAATGCACGCGGATGGGTCATCCCACAGTGCAGTGTCGGGCTAAAGCGGTTGAGAATCCTGATGGTAGACCGGGATGAGTGTGGAGCTACCGACCATTTCAATAAAGACTGCCCCAAGCTGAAGGGTCAAGCTTGTGCCCCTCACACTTTGTGGAATTGGCAAAACTAGTCCTTGTACCTTAATCATTTTTAATTTTAATAAAGCGTTGGTTCTGTTGATCAATGTATGTCGTTATTAATCGTAAACGTATCATAACATAAACACGTTATGCGTGGAGGTTTGAGCGAGTTTCATCTTTGTAATTTTATATATTTTTGTGAAATGAATAATAGGTTACACCTATAATAAACTTGTCAGAAATATTTGGGAGAAACGATAAAATTTTGAGCGGGAAAATTTATATATAGAGGATATTATTTAAATAAGTTAACAATTCTTTTTAAAAGTTCCTAGTTAAAAAAAAACCTGTGTTTCACGTTTTTTTCTGATGCCGGAATCCGGCCATCTCCGGCGATGCTCCGGCGAGAAGTTTTAACAACTTTTACTACGTTTCATTGCTAAAATTCGATCCCCATACATTTCTCCATGTCAAATGAATGATTTACAATAAATAAATCGGCCACTAACGCGTTAATAATTGGGTTTTAAAACCGAGTTTCAAATGAAATGGCCGGAGTACTTTAAACGAATTAAACACGAACTTTTACTCACCAATTATATATTTAGATTGTGCCATTCGTTTTCTGCACCTTTACAAATCTCAAACGCACTTTAAAACTGTAGCAAATCGTTCGGAAAGCTCTCAAATCGTGATAGTTACTTTCGGTTCTTGAATCTTCGTTTTTGATCCTCAAACACAATTTTAAGTCCTTAAATTCTTTGTCGTTTTGTTTATTAATCCACTCCGATCAGTTTGTAACCATGTCGAATTGACGATGATTGAGTTTAGGGGTAGGGTTAGGGTTTGGATAGATTGAATGGGAAAGAAGATGAAGTTGGTATATTGTATAAAGGTATTTGATATCTAAATAATATAAAACAAACGATTTCAATTTAGTGATTGTCTGTGTCTGTTGTGTTTGAAGGTAATCAGGTTCCATCCTCAACCAAGGCAACATTTTTTCCGATTTTTTTTGTTTTCATTTTTAATTATTTTAAGATTCTTATAATATGTTCAAAACTTCTAATATTCATAATAAAGTCATTTTTTATCCAAAAATTATGAAAATTTAGGTGTAACATCTTGACACCCTAAAGAAAATTATCACATTTTTATTTTCTGGAAAATACAATATTCTCGTATTTTTTTATTTAAATTTTTTTAATCATAATTAATTGATTAAATATTCGTTTTTAATGATTTTAATCTCAGATTTTCTGGAAAATTACTTCTATGTATGATAAACTGAAATAAAATTTATTTTCTCATAAAATTTTTATTTTTGTTGTTCTTACCATTTTTATTCACTAAAACACTATTTAATTTCATTAAATATGTTTTAAATACAAATAAAGTCATAAAAATTATGGAAAATTTATTTTCACTATTTTACATCAGAAAATAATCATTTTTCATAAAAATATTATTTTTTGACCATATCTTATATTACTAGCTTTTTATATTTAATTAGTCATAATAAGTTATTTAATTAAATATAAATTATAAAATTTGTTTTATGAATATTTTTATATAAAACAAAAATATTCCTAAGTGTGGAAAAAATAAATGTTTATATTTTCTTAGTCAAGTATTTGATCTTAAAGCATGATATATTTTATTCAAAATTATTATTATCATAAAACTTCATCTTTCCTACCTAGACTAGCAAAACCCTAATGCCTATGATTCTAGATACCTTAGACTTATAAGTCAATTCTCTAATTAGTATTCTTATACGTATAGGTTGAGTTCTTCGGAATTCCCAATTTTATTTTGTGACGAGCTTAGTTGGATTTATCGCTTAGCAAAAATAGTGAGTATATCTTTCCCCTTTTTCATGTTTTACTCTTTTGGTTGCTATTCATATACACTATTATCAAATGTTATTCTTATACTTAATGCAATTATCATGTGTGTTTGCTTTATGTGAATTTGTGTGTATCTATGCTTAGTCAAAATCATTAACCGTTTGCGTCCTTGCATTTCAATGAATAGTACTATGGTATATACCCCTTGTGACTCTGTTGAGAGACCTTAGGCATTTTCTTATGATTCATTATACTAAAAATGGTTTTCATGTGTTAGTCTCATTCTATTAGAATTGGTTTTGAATGATACTATTTATTACATAATTGCAAACGGTATACAACACATGAATTGCAAAATGTTTTTATACTATATGTATCAAATGGATGTACTCACCAATGCATTATATGTGTTGACAAAATATTTTCTACATCTTTCAGGTGAAGTTTGATCTTGCTTACTTTTCACGCTTAGGCTGTCGACCTAGTGCTTTAATAAAATTGAACATTTATTTACTATGTTTTGTATTTCTTTTGAGACTATATGTGTTTCTTTTTGAATAATGGAAGTTGCTTGCTATTATTATTTACATTTTAGTCCATGTGCTATTGAACAATCTTTACTACGTGGCACGTCGATGATCCCGCCATCGGTTGGGGTATTAAAGATTGGTCTCAGAGCCATGGTTAAAGGGAATTAGGTTATTAGTACATACTTTTGACCTAGTCTATAACTAAGCTACCCTTTACGTGTTTTGTCTTATCCTCGTATTTTCTTTAAGTTTTCTCTTATTGTCATACTTTCTTTAGTTATTTCTCTTATTTTATATTACGTTTGAAGAAGATCCTATTCTACCTCGAAACGAAATCATCAAGTTAGGAGTGATATCCATACCTTGGTGAATAGTTTCATTCCTTTTCATGTTTTTATTTATTTATCTTGGAATATTTTCCTTTCGAGATAGGAAACGTCCAAATCTCAAGGAACTTATCCCTCCAAAAGAAACTTAACCACTAAGCTTGGAGTGATATCTTTAACTTAGTGACTGGTTTCATTCTGCCATGTTTTTGTTTTTGAAATATAACTTTGAGCTAGGAGTGCAATCCACACCTCATGAATTTATTTCTATATCTCATCTTAATGTCTCGCTAAAAGTTTTGAAATATTTTTTTGACGGGGAACGTGCAATCTGGAAGGGTGAGCTCCTATATTCTGAGTTTCCTGTCAAGGCCTAGCATTTCGCATTCACTTATAGGCTAAAGTACGCCCCCACAAGTCACTAATGATATTTCAATTTATTTGGCTAGTCGCCAGTTTCCTGAGAAACAATCCCAGTATCTCAATTTATTCTTGATATTTCATTTGTTTTATCTTGATTTTTTGGTTATGATATTCATTATTATTCCATTTAAGTTTTCTCATATTGATTTCTAGTTACTCTTTACTTATGCAGTGTTCTTATTCATCTTATACTATGTGTTATTCAAAATCTTGAAATTAAATCTCATGAGTGTTGTCTTATTTTTGTAGATGTCTGATCGTGAATCTCGCAGAAACGCCTCTAAGCGTCAAGCTATGCTGAAATCTGATCAGCGTATCGCGACCATGCTCAATGACAAGTTGGAAACACTTGTCCCTAACATCATTAATGCTATTATCCCAAATCTTCACCTAAATGGTAACTCGAGTGGAAACTCTAATGGGAATGATAACAACAATGGTGAAGTCAAAGAGACCATGTGTACCTTTAAACACTTCAATTCCTGTTATGCCAACAAATTTAATGGTACTGAGGGAGCCACTGGGTTGCTCGAATGGTTGGAAAGCATGGAGAATACCTTCATCAACAGTGACTGTCCTGATAACTTGCGTGTTCGACATGCCTCGAGTGTTCTTCAAAAGAGAGCACTTACTTGGTGGAATGGTGAAAAACACAATTGAGGGACGGAAGCTGCTTTGGCTATGTCTTGGGAGGATTTTAAAACTATCATGACCGCTGATTTCTGTCTGCGAAGCGAAATGAAGAAGCTGGAAGACGGGTTCTATCACCTCAAGCAGGATAGTAGGAACAATGTTCATTATAACACTCAGTACCATGAGCTAGGTTTGTTGATTCCTCGTATGGTAACCCCGGTTTCTGTTGAGAAATATATTGAGGGTTTGCCACCTCAAATTCATGATTCGGTTATGGGAAGGAAACCTGCTATTGTGGAAGAAGCTATTCGTCTCGCAGCAGCCTTTACTGATAAGCACGTCAAGGTGGTACTCTAAATCGTAAGGGTATTAAGTGACCTGCTGAAACCTCTTCAAGCCCTGCTGCCACTACACCTTCCAAAGCTACCTCTGCCTCTACCTATGGATCCAACAAGAAACGTAAAGGTAGAAATCAAAATTATGTTGTAGTTGCACCTGTTAACCAAGTTCTTGTTGCAAACCCACCAACTGCACCTCAAGCCTAAAAGACTCAAGGAACCTATTCTGGTTCATTCCTTAAATGTTCTGCATGCAACTTTCACCACCCTACCGACCAACCCTGCTGGATGTGTGACACGTGTGGTCGAATGGGTCATACTGCCTCTCACTGTCGTAGAATCAACAATACAAAAAACCAGAAAACCAATTAACCTAGAGCTTGTTATGCTTGTGGTGATCGTAACCACATGCAAGATAAATGTCCTCACCTAGCAGCTTTTATTCAATCTTGTCAACAAGCCACAGCAGGACCACCAGTTCCGGCAATTCAAGCAGCTCCAGCTCGTGGTCGTGCTTCAACATCAATATGTACCAAGCTCAAGCTACCAACGGCGTGATTAATGGTACATTTCTTATTAATGAATGATATGCTTCGATTCTGTTTGATACCGGTGCAGATAAGAGTTTTGTGTCATTAAAGTTTGAATTTTTTCTTGCGCATGCTCGTTCACATCTTACTCATCCTTTTACTGTGGAGGTTGCTGATGGCAATCCCATTCTCATAAAATCTGTTATCCGCAATTGCACATTGAACCTAAATGATCATGATTTCTCCATTGATCTTGTACCCATGAGGTTGGGGAGTTTCGATATCATAGTAGGTATGGATTGGCTTTTCAAACACCATGGTGAAGTTGTTCGTTTTGAAAAGTTCATTCGAACCCCACTTCTATCTGGTGACTTTCTACTTGTTTATGGAGAAAACTCATCAAAGGATTTGAAACTCATTTCTTGTACTCAAGCTCACAAATACCTTCGTAAGAAGTATATATCCTTCTTGGCTAACGTTGTGGAAAAGAAGGATAAGGGCAAGAGTATTCAAGATGTTTTATTTGTTTGTGAAATCCCAGAAGTCTTTCCTGATGATATATCTGGTTTACCTCATGTTTGCCCTATTGATTTTTGTATCGATCTTGCCCCCGGTTCTATCCCAGTTGCTAAAGCTCCATATCGTCTTGCACCTTCAGAAATGCAAGAACTTGCTAGTCAACTTCCAGAATTGACTGACAAGGGTTTCATTCGTCCAAGTTCCTCGCCTTGGGGAGCATCTGTTCTTTTCGTTAAAAATAAAGATGGAACTTTTCGTATGTGCATCGACTATCGTGAACTCAATAAGCTTACAATAAAGAACCGTTACCCTTTGCCTCGTATCGATGATCTGTTTGACCAACTCCAAGGTCCAGCTTGTTTCTCAAAAATCGACCTTCGTTCGTGATACCACCAACTTCGAGTTCATGAGGATGATGTTCCCAAAATTGCTTTTCGTACTCGTTATGGGCATTACGAGTTCATGGTTATGCCTTTCGGTTTACCCAATGCACCTGCCATTTTTATGGACCTAATGAATCGTGTATGTAAACCATTCTTGGGTAAGTTCGTAATTGTTTTCATTGATGATATTTTCATATACTCTAAATCCAAAACCGCCCATGAGCAGCATCTTTGTCAAGTTTTGAGCCTTCTTCATGATGAACAACTGTATGCCAAGTTCTCGAAATGCGAATTTTGGATTAAGGAAGTTCAATTCCTTGGTCATGTGATAAACGACAAAGGAATACATGTAGACCCTGCTAAGATCGAAGCCAAAAAAAGTTGGGTCGCACCTAAATCTCTTACCGTAGTTCGTTTGTTTCTTGGTCTCGCTGGTTATTATCGTCGTTTCATTGCCAACTTTTCTAAAATCGCGGCCCCACTCACTTCTTTGACTCATAAGGATAAACCTTTCATGTGGGGACCTAGTCAAGAAGAAGCCTTTCAAATTTTTAAGCAAAAGCTTTGCAACACCCCCATTCTTTCTCTTCCTGATGGTGTTGAAAATTTCGTAGTATATTGTGATGCCTCAAACCTAGCTCAAGGTTGTATTCTTATGCAACGGGGCAAGGTTATTGCTTACAAATCCCGACAACTTAAAACATCAGAGAAAAACTATACCACCCATGATCTTGAGCTCGGTGCTGTTGTTTTCGCATTGAAAATTTGTAGACACTACCTCTATGGTACTAAATGTTTTGTTTTCACTGATCACAAAAGTCTTCAACACATTTTCAATCAAAAAGATCGAAATATGCGTCAACGTCGATGGGTCGAATTTCTAAATGATTATGATTGTGAGATTTGCTACCATCCTGGAAAACCAAATGTTGTTGCTAACACTCTAAGTCGCAAGGAGTATACTTAACTTAACTGCATTCAAACCCATGACCCTAAACTTCGAATCTTCAAAGCCCAACATGTTTTAATCACTGAAGGCAACGTGTACAATGAAATGTCATGTGGACCTAAAAATCTTTTGGAAACAAAACATGGTTTGATCTATCTCTCAAATCATCTTTGGATTCTTGATCGTGATAACCTTCGAACCTTTATCATGGAAGAGGCTCATACGTCTCGTTACTCCATTCACCCTGGTGTTTATAATAAGTATCAGGATCTGCGTCCTATGTATTGGTGGCTTGGTATGAAGAAGGGCATAGCTCAGTACGTGGCTAAGTGCCTTACTTGTGCCAAGGTCAAAGCTGAGCATCAACGTCCATCTGGGTTGCTTGTATAACCAGGGATTCCTGTGTGGAAATGGTAAAACATTTCTATGGACTTCATTACTAAATTACCCCGCACTACTCGAGGTCATGATAGTATTTGGGTTATTGTGGATTGTTTAACCAAATCTGCGCATTTCTTGCCCATTCGTGACACTTATTCGGTTGAAAAATTGTCTAATCTTTATAACGCTGAGATCATTAGTCATCGTGGAACTCCTTGGAGCATTATTTCTAATCGTGATAGTACGTTCACATCTCGTTTTTGGCAAACTCTTCAAGACGCACTGGGAACCAAACTAAATCTTAGCACAACATACCACCCTCAAACAGATGGTCAGACGAAACGTACTTTTTAAACGCTAGAGGATATGCTTCAAACCTGTGTCATAGATTTTGGTGGTAATTGGGATTCACATTTACCTTTGGCTGAGTTTTCATATAACAATAGTTATCATGCTAGTATTCGTATGGCACCTTTTCAGGCCCTTTATGGTCGCAAGTGTCGTTCTCCTATGTGTTGGAGCGAGGTCAGTGACACTCAAATCACCGGTCTCGAACTTATCCAAGAGACAATGGACAAAATTGCCATTATTCGTGGATCCTTGCAGGCGGCTCAAAGTAGGAAAAAGAGCTACGCTGATCAACGACACAAACCTTTGGAATTCCAAGTTGGTGACATGGTTCTTCTCAAGGTTTCACCCTGGAAAGGTATGTTTCAATTCGGGAAAAAGGGAAAGCTTGCGCCAAGATATGTAGTCCTGTTTAAAATTTTGGAAAGAGTTGGAAGTGTGGCTTACAAATTAGATCTGCCAGTCAAACTTAGCAATGTTCATCCTACTTTCCACATATCAAACTTGAAGAAGTGTTTAGTTGATAAAAATTTGTATGTCCCACTCGAGGACATTCCGATTGATGAGACGATGCATTTCATTGAGAAACCGGTAGAAATCATGGATTACGACATCAAGACCCTTAAGCGCAGTCGCATTCCTATTGTCAAGGTTCGTTAGGAGTCTAAACGAGGTCCAGAGTTTACATGGAAACGAGAGGACCAAATGAGGACTAAGGACCCACATCTATTTCCAGAATCTTTGGGTGAAAATAATTTCGGGACAAAATTTCTAAAAGTAGGGGAGACGGTAACATGTGCCCCTCACACTTTATCGAATTAGCAAAACAAGTCCTTGTACTGTAATACTTTTATATTTTTAATGATAATAATTTTGACTTTGTTGCTTTTAGTGATGCCGATTGGGGCAGTTGTGACAAAGATAGCAAATCCACAACAGCTGGATGTCAATTTTTGGGGAGCAGGCTCGTGACCTAGCAGTGTAAGAAGCAAACAGCAGTCGCACTATCTACCTGCAAAGCAGAATATGTAGCAGCTTCTAGTTGTTGCTCACAGGTTCTGTGGATTCAGCAGCAGATGGTTGATTACGGTTTGCAATTTCTAAAAATCCCTATTCATTGTGACAACGAAGCCGCAATTGCATTAACTAAAGACACGGTCAATCACCCAAAAGCTAAGCATATCCGGATTAAGTATCACTTTATCCGTGATTGTTATGCCAAAGAGTTGATTGATATGGTCAAAATCCACACTGATTATTAGAGGGCAGATCTTTTTAACAAAGCTTTCGATAAATCAAGATTTGAATATCTTTTAAAAGCTAACGGTATAAAAGAAAAACAAGACTGATCATCACCTCGGTTTATCAATTTTTATTTTCAAATTTTTAAGTCTTTACTGTTTTTCAGAAAAATTCAAAAACCCAAAAATATTTACATTTTAGGGGGAGTTTTTATTCAGAAAAACCAAAAATATTGAAAAATCCAAAAAGCCATAAAAATAGAAAAAGCCAAAATGATATCCAGGAGAAAATGAGGAAATGATAGTACATCAGTGGGGATCTGACACATGCTAAAAAAATGTAATGCAATATGAGGCGTGTGTTTATTTTGTGTTATGTGCTGATAGGCTTCGTAGACCTATTACTCCGTGCTTTAGTGATACAAACATAACAAACTACTTGATAGTGGCTAAACACCTCATGGGCATATGGTCTTAGTACCGTAATTTCGTTTGATAGGGTTGCCGAAATCTGAAGTTTTGGGTCGTTATGTTAATTGTCATCCAGGGTATTCTGATTGATCTTTTGTCGTATTAATTTACAGACCTAGATTCAATCAGAATATTTGCTAAAAGAGCATTAATGCCAAAACCAAAAAAGTTACCGAATTGAGGAACTTAATGTATCCTAATGATCAAAGATCATTAAATGCATAGTATCAATTCACTGATGAAAGTCTGTGATTGATATCAGCCTCAACCTGGTATATATGCACATGTTACTTTGCTGCATTAATTTGCTGACTTGTACACCTCTGTGCTGTATATCTTGTAATCTTACGGATAACATTTGGCATAATCACGCGTTACGACGAAGATTTGTGCAAATTCCTTGATACGGGAGTATTTCGTGTGCGTGGGAACTATAAGTGTGATAGTATAATACACCTAATTGCGTATCATTTTAAAGCACTGCATAACAGTCTGCATGTGAGCTTATGTGGACAACAATATCAGCAATTGCCGGATTACACATTGTCTTTAATGATAATATACAATAAAGATCAATGGTGTGATCAGATTACTCAAAAACTGATGATCCTCTTACCGGAAATCAAAAAAAGTTTACTGCTTTATGTTTACATTTCTGCATTTTACATTTGTTTTTGCAAAATATACAAAAACTCAAAAAAAAATTAGGTGTGTTTTAGCATAAATTTCAGAAAAACCAAAATTTTTACATTTCAAAGTTATTTTTTATAACCGGTGGTGATTGATGGTCGTTTTCTGAAACTTGATGAACCAATTTGAGTCTTGTATCTATTAAATATGAAATGATGAATGTTTGAAGCTAAAAATGTGTGAAAATGATTGAACGGGATTCGATTTTGAGATTTGGTAAATTTTCAAAAATTCCAATCTTCATTCGCCCCTCCGATAGGATCGAATGTGGAATTTTTGCTACATTCGTCCTTCAAAAATTGGACGAATCTGAGTGTTCTAGTGTATTATTTTACATTCCAACCCTATATCTACATTCGAGCCTTTCAGTAGGGTCGAATGTACACATAATTTCTCGTTCACCCCATATCACTGGTCGAATGTGGGCTTCTATATAAACCAGTTTCCTCATTCGAACCCTTATTCAAATATTTTCAAAAATTTCTGTCTTAACCAAACCTTGTTGCCCTTGTTTCCTTGGTCTTGGATTATTATTACTTACTTATTTCTGATCAATTTGATACCAAATTTACAGGTATTGATTCACAAACAAAGGCATAGTGCTTGTTTTTCTTCTCGAACCCTTGACTGTGAATGATGAACTATTTTAGACTGTTTCAATGCAAATTGTTGTTTGATATTGAGTTTTAGATAGTCTTAGGGGGAGAATAAACAACAATCTAGGATTATTACAGATTAATTGAGTGTTTTTGATCATTTAAAACTGGTTAGACATAGATTTTTATTAAAAACTATATAAAACTAAATAATTGAATCAATTGATTGTTTAGAGAGCTTAATCGGTTGTTTTAGATGTTAACCAAATGAAATTCACAAGTTAAAATTGTAAATGAAGAGTTTTAGCTAGAAACAGGAAATCTGATCATACAAGACACTATTCCAGGTGCGGAAACCCTAGAACAGAACAAAAAGATAATCAAAGAATCAAACACATGATTTAAGCTTTTCAAACATCCTTTTCATAGATAACTTGTTCAAATATTGTTTACATAAGCCTTTGCAAGTTAATCTAATCACAATTTCAATGACACACCCTAGAGAGCTTAACTCAGACCTTAACAAAACACAATGAAAAAAATTCTTACACTTAAAATAAACTTAACCTATTTAAATGTCTGCACTTTCGCCCCTTTTGATGGTTCAAATGTGGAACTTTTCCACATTCGACCACTAGAACAGCTCGAACCTGAATCAATCTTCTATCCAGTCTACATTCGACCCTACAAAACTCCACCTTCACCCTTGCTATTATCAAGACAAACTTTGTGTTTTACAATCCGAAGCATTAGTCGCACAAAATGCATCAACAAACTCCCCCTCGACTATTGCTCGGATTGCCTTCGATCTTCATCCATCTGTTTGTTCATCAGCTTGATTCTCAGTTGTTTCTTTTGATGCTTCGTCATTTCAGGTTCAAGTTTCCTCTTTGTTGACTGCTTAGGTACTTCAGCTACCTTCACCTGCTTACCCAGCTTCTTCTCAAGGTTGCTGCCGGAGTTGATATCATAAGCAAAGCATACTCCAACAACCTGTTGATATTTCTTTGCTTGTGATGCATCATTGGTATCACTGTAAATCGGGTTGTAATACAGCATGATGATATCTTCAAATGTACAGTTTATGAGCCACATCGGGTCAAAAACATGTATTTTCTTGTATGTGTCCTTCCCATCTCTCAGCACAATCACTGCTTCAGCATTCCTCCAGTCATAATACCAGAAAATAAAATCATCACTGAAATGCTGTTGAATTAGCATTAGCGGTATCTTTCTCATCACCACAGGAGCTTTATAAATCAACGTCACTCTCTTTCTACCCGTCTTTGGATCAATATCTCTATGAACCTTCCTTCTTGGGTACTGAGGCTTAAACATATCCCATTTCGTTCTACTCTCCCAGACCAGCTTATCAGCAAACCATCTGACCGCTGTATTATTCATAGAAGCACCAGTCATCCTGAATCGACAAATATCTCTCACCGCCCAGTACGGTAGAGTAAGCAAATCATAGAATCTGTAGAAGTACAAAATTCCAGTTTCCCATTTGACTGCAATACACTTCATACTTCTAAGATACTTCTAACCAAGTGCTCTGCCTTTGAACTTTTGGTTGTGATATCTATAGAATCCTCCCTGTGCTTCTGGTTTCGGCCTTTTATAATCTTTCTCTTTAAGCTTCTGCAACAAAGTCTTCTGTTCGTCACTTTGTTCAGACGGTTTCTGCTTATCATCTCCAAACACATTCTTAACAAATTCTTTGCTCTTCTCCTCAGCTTTCTTCTTAGCTTCTCTCATATGTGTTTCGGTAAAATCTGGGAATACTTCATTCTCATCAGTTTCTCTGAAGTATTGGGGATACTCTTCATGAGTTATGTCGTCAATCTCAATCTCCTCAGCTTCTGGTGTTTGCTTGTCATCAGAATGATTACCAACATCCTTTTCAGGAATGTCTGGAATCATTTGATCTGACATAATCTCCTCCAGTGTCTTACCAACTCGCTGCGCAATCCCTTCAAGAATTTCTTTTGATACGGCAGCTGACACCTCACCATCCTCTAAATCAGGATCATTATATTCCAACTCATATCTCATATCCTCAGATTGGAATATATCAGCAAACTTTCCAGTAAATTCTATAGTCCACTCTCTCCTGCTCAACATTTCTCTATACACATTCTTTGCATCATCTGATAACGCTCTGATTTTCTCTGTCCAGAAAATGTTATCATCAGCATCTACATTCTCTCCTGCCTTCTTCTAGCTAGACTGGCCAGAACTCCCCTTCTTGGTCTGTCTTTGTTCAAAAGTAATTTTGCTCGAATCATCATCATCATCATCATCATCATCACTGCTACTTTCATCATCATCATTCTTTTTATTATCCGATTCCCCCTCAGCATCATCATCATCATCAGATTCATCATCTGATTCATCATCTCCTTCTTCATCATCAGAAGATGGTTCAAAATCAACCTGTTCTTCTTCTTTTTCTTTATCTTCTTGTCCTTCTTTTAGTTTAGGAGCTTCACCATATAGCTTGTCAAGAAGATCACTCATTCTTGTGTTCTCTTTCTTCAACTCCTTGTTTTCTTTTCTTACACTCTTTATCATCCTCCTATTCCCGTTGCATTTCACATCAAGCTCATTTTTCTCCTCTTCAAGTTGTTTCAGCTTCTTTTCAAGTTCATCCTGATTAGTCTTAGAAGCAACAACTATTTGCAACATCTTTTCCTCATTCTTTTTGAATCTTTCTATCTGAGCTTGTTGTGTCGTTAACATCTTCATCATGTCTTCCAGTTGTTTGTTCACTTGTTTCATTGCATCATCAGAAACAACAAATTTAGATTGGGAAGATTCAGCAATAGGAGTCTTTTCCTTTTCTGGCTTCGTGAACATATTTAGAACATTCTCTAAAGTAGACTCCAGATTAGGAACTACTTCAGGTTCTTTGGAAGACTTCTTTTGCTTTTTGGTAGCTGGTGAGGAAACTTTTGATGAAGTACCAACATCAGGAACTTTCTTTCCTTTAAGCAGCATCTCTATCTCTTTTTCACGTAACTTTTTCGTGCTCTCTTTGCTATTGACTTGTGCTTAGGCTTTTTCAAGTTAACAACCACTGTAGATCCATCAAAATCTTCAGCATCCAGCCCTAAGTCACCTTCAACATCAATAGGCTCCTTCTGTAACTATTCTTCCACTGCCTTGTTAAATGATTCAGACTCTCCAATAGCAGTGGCCTTGCGTTTGGAGTTCTTCTTCAACAATTCAGTTTCAGAATCCCACTGTTCATCCTCTTCTGTCTCTTTAGAATCGACAGAATCCTCATCAACCAAACAAGTACCGTTCTTAGCAGTACTTTTCTTTCTCATTTTCTGCTTTTTAACAGGTTCAGATTCATCAGCCTTTGCCTTGCTCTTCCCTTTGGCTCCGGCATTCTTTACTTGTTGCTTTGTCTTTGTAGTTGCATCAGCATACACCAGTGGATCATCATTATCTGAATCACTCTTATCATGTCTAGCCCTGTTCAACCCTGGGTCAGTGTAACCTTGGTTAACCAACTGACCAAACAGACGTTTGTGTGGTGGCTTCTCATCATTTGGAATACCCTTATATCCCTTCATCCTAACCAACGTCCTGATATTCGTATGATCCTGTCCCAACACCATAGTAGGATCCTTCCTCAACTTAGGATACTTATGATCAAATATCATCATCAGAAATCTTGGATACATTATGAATTTCTTTGACTTCAAACCTTTCAGCATTTCCAACATGTGATCCAGAATCATCCCGGCTATGGTAAATGGTTTGTTCAGTGTCAAAACAACCATTAACGAACTCAAACACTTCCTCATCACATCATAGCCTCCAGTAACTGTCCCGAACACATGAATGATAACATGAGCAAAGTATTTGAACTGTACACTCAGCTTTCCCTTGTGTAACAATCCATCAGTAATCGGACCGTTATACTTCATCCGTAGAAAGCACACTCTTTGCTCAGTCCATCATAAAACTCTTGGATCAGTACAATCTTCATCTTTGATCCTCAGTGCTTCTCTGATGTCTTCTTCAGTCACCATAGCCAACTCTCCCTGAATCTGGCTTACGATGGCAGTCTTTCCTTCCTAGAAGTCATATCTAGCTTTACTCCAAAACTCTTCAACAATGTCTTTGTATATAATAGCAGGTTTAGCAATGGCATGGATTATCCTGCTTCTTCTGAGAAAGTCAATGATTCCAGAGAACTCAGTGTTCTTTAGAACTTCTCCCACATATGCACAACAGTTGTGAGGAGGTTCGAATGGCCAAGCCTGAGCAACATTCTCTACTTGAGCTTCCTGTACCGGTACCTCTTGCACAGGAACTTCTACATTCTCTGCTGGAATCTCCACGTTTTCTGCTTGTTGTTCTGTCATCTGTATCACAACATTAAGGAAAATACGTAAAAATAATCAAAAACGACAATCTTTGAAATTTTAGAGTTTTTAAGGTTTCCACATTCGCCCTATATGAAGTACGAATGTGGGAAAATATGAGTTCGAAAGTATAGAATTTAGTTCGAAAGTGAAAGTTTTAAGATCAATTTCCACATTCGACCCGTAACTTCTACTTTCGTCCAATAATAACCACCTTCGACTAGGAAAACCCAGGTTCGCCCTAAACATTCTGGTCGAATGTGGCTTATAAAAGCCCAAAAATTCAAAATAGTTTTCTGTGTTGTTTTAAACCGTTAATTTGATTCAAATACACTCTAACATGGCCGACTAAGCTTCTACAACCATCAATTTTGTTTGTTATTCAGTTTTTATTGATTTTCCATCGGAACTAGGGTTCGGCTTTGTCATTCAACTAATTAACCATTGATTTAACCGATTTAACCCTATTCCTTTCATACTCTGCCCCTAAAATCAATAAGGACTGGATCCTTATCGAAGAATCAAGATAAAACAGTCCTCATTTGTCCAGATTGATTAACTAGGGTTCGGACTTAAAAATCCTAATTCCGTCGTCATTATAGTCCCATTACCCGTGAAATAAGGTTTAAAAGAATCAGTAAATGGTGGGGAACAAGAAACAAGGATCAATAGAATCTCAGCAACAAGGTTTGGTTAATTTGAAAATTTTTGAAAATCTGAGTGAATGAGGGTTTGAACTTGGTCTGATGGTTATATAAGATCCTACATTTGACCTTTTCCTCTGGACGAATGTAAGGGATTTTCCACATTTGTCCCAAATAAATAACCCGAATGTGAAAAAGTAATGCGAAAGTGAAATTAATAATGGAAATTCCCACTTTCGTCCATTTTCCAAGGTTCGAATGTGAACAATTTTCCACCTTCGACCCAATTAAGGGGCGAATGTAAAATGGAAAATTTTGAAATTTTACCAAATCACGAAATCGAATCCCGTTCAAACATTTTTCAATACATTAAGTCTCAAGCATGCATTATTTCAGTTTTAAATGATACAAAGCTCAGATTGGTTCATCAAATCTCAGAAAATGACCATCAAACACCGTCGGTTATCTAAAAATAACGCAGAAATGTAAAACTTTTGATTTTCTGAAATTTATATTAAAACACACCTAAAATCTTTTTGAGTTTTGTATCTTTTTGTAAAAACAATATAAAATGCACAAATGTAAGCAAAAACAATAAATGTTTTGTGATATCCGGTAAGAGGATCATATCAGTTGTTGAGAAATCTGATCATAGCGTTGATCTGATTTATATTATCATTAGAAACAATGTGTGATCCGGCAACTGCTGATATTGTTGTCCACATAAGCTCACATGCAGACTGTTATGCAGTGCTTTAAAATGATACGATTTGAGTGTATTATACTAACACGTTGTGGTTCCCAACCACACGACATACTCCCGTATCAAGAAATTGCACAAAGCTTCCTCGTAACGCCTGATTATGCTAGAGTTATCCGTTTAGTTACAAGTTATATGGCACAGAGGTGTACATGTCAACAAACAAATGTAGCAAAGTAACATGTGCATATATACCAGGTTGAGGCTGATATCAATTACTGATTTGCACCAGTAAATTGACACGATGCAATTAATGATCTTTGATCAATAATAAACATGAAGTTCCTCAATTCGGTAACTTTTGGTTTTGGCATTAAAGCTCTTTTAGCAAATATTCTGATTGAAACTAGGTCCGTAAATTTATACGACAAAAGTTCAATCAGAATATCCCGGATAACAATAACATAACGACCCGAAACCTCAGATTTTGGCAACTCTATCAAACGAAATTACGGTACTAAGACCATATGCCCATGAGGTGTTCAGCCACGAACGAGTAGTTCGTTATGTTTGTATCACTAATGCACGCAGTTATTGGTCTACGAAGCCTATCAGCATATCACACGAAATCAACACAGGCCTCATATTGCATTATATATCTTTAGCCTGTGTCAGATCCCCACTGATGTACTATCATTTCCTCTTTTTATCCTGGAAATCATTTTGGATTTTTTTCTATTTTTATGACTTTTTGAATTTTTCAATGTTTTTGGTTTTTCTGAATAAAGACTCCCCCTAAAATGTAAAACATATTTTTGGGTTTTTGATTTTTCTGAAAAATTGTAAAAACTTAAAGAAAATTTGAAAACTAAAAAGCGATAAACCGAGGTGATGATCAGTCTTGTTTTTCTTTTATACCGTTAACTTTTAAGAGATAATCGAATCTGGATTTATCAAAAGCTTTTGTGAAAAGATCCGCTCTCTGATAGTCAGTGTGGATTTTGACCATATCGATCAACTCTTTTGCATAACAATCACGGATAAAGTGATACTTAATCCGGATATGTTTAGCTTTCGAGTGATTGACCGTGTCTTTAGTTAATGTAATTGCGGCTTCGTTATCACAGTGAATAGGGGTTTTAAGAAATTGCAAACCATAATCCACCATCTGCTGCTGAATCCAGAGAATCCGTGAGCAACAACTCGAGGCTGCTACGTACTCTGCTTCGCAAGTAGATAATGCGACCGAAGTCTTCTTCTTACACTGCCAGGTTACGAGCCTGCTCCCTAAAAACTGGCATCCAGCCATCGTGGATTTGTTGTTTTTGTCACAGCCGCCCCAATCTGCATCACTAAAAGCGATAAAGTCAAAATTATCGTCATTAGGGTACCATGGTCCTCTCGACGAACAACCCTTCAGATATCTAAGGATACGCTTGACTGCTGTCAGATGACTTTGTTTCGGCTTCGATTGGAAACGTGCGCAGAGACATGTAGCGAACATTATGTCTGGCCTTGATGCAGTGAGATACATCAGAGATCCGACGATTGCTTTGTATGTAAATGGGTCAGTCAGCTCCCCCTTAGCGTCAACACCAATCCTGTGATTAGGTTGTATCAGGGTGTCCATCAGCTTGGAATCTTCCATCTGGAACCGGCTCAAGACTTCAGATACATATTTGGTTTGATGAATAAAGATCCCCGTTGGTCTTTGATCCACCTGCAAGCCGAGGAAAAACTGCATATCTCCCATTGCATTCATCTCGAACTTTTCCTGCATTACACGTTCAAATTCTCTACAAAGAAGTTCGTTAGTTGAGCCAAAAATAATATCATCTACATAAATCTGGACGAGAAGCAAATCATCTCCTGTTTTCTTCGTAAACAGTGTGCAGTCGACCAGTCCGCGTTTAAATCCTTTAGACATGAGGTACATGCTTAGCTCCTCGTACCATTGGCGTGGAGCCTGGTACAACCCGTAAAGCGCTTTGTTTAGAACGTAAACCTTATCCCGGTGGATAGGATCTTCAAAGCCCGGTGGTTGACCGACGTAGACCTCTTCCTTGACCACACCGTAGAGAAACGCACTTTTGACATCCATTTGATACACCTTAAATTTCTTGTACGAGGCAAACGCTAGAAACATTTGGATAGCTTCTATGTGTGCCACGGGTGCATATATCTCGTTGTAGTCAATTCCTTCAACTTGATGAAAACCTTGAACTACCAATCTGGCTTTGTTTCTAACGATCACGCCTCTATCATCTTTCTTACATTTGAATACCCACTTGGTACCAATCTTCTTCCTTCCTGGAGGTAAATCTGTAAGTGTCCAGATGCCCAACTTCTGAAATTGTAACAACTCCTCTTGCATCGCCTCGACCGAAGCATCATCCAAAAGAGCTTCCTTGTATGTCCGCGGCTCAACCTGCGAAACATAACATGCAAACGACCAATCATTCTGACAACCAGATTTTTGTATTTTTGCATATAAAGCTAATGCACCAAAACTTTCTGGTGAATTGACACTGCGTAGCTGTCCTCTCGTCATAACACTTCTACCAGGGTCACCGATAACTTGCTTTAGCGGGTGAATACGATGAATCCGAGATTCCGGATGTTCAGGTACAATAACTCCCGTCTGAGTAGTCAAGTGCTCCACTGCATCCAGATCATGACCCGTGTTGGACGATGAAGCAACGTCTGGATTTGGGTTCACTGGCGGTGCCTCTGTTGCATGATCAAGAATAGCTTCATCAAAATCTCCATCATCTTCCGATTCTAAAGTATCAAGTGTAGTTGAAGCTTCTTGAAAAAATTCTTCTTCTGGTACAGGAGCATTGGTATCATTAGAAGCTGTTGGAGGAGTTACGGTGATCGGACGCACCAATGGTGAAGTCGCTGCGTTTTCACTCTCGTAAAGAAATCGGATAACAGCCTCTTCAACCAAGCTATCTAGATTGAATGATTCAAAGAAGTCTTTGTAATCAAACATCCAATCAGGACCATTTCCCTGCATATTTTGAGTATACCGTTGAACCTCAACATTTGCCCAATCCTCCACCTGTCGAGTTCTTTTGTTGAATACCCGTTTGAGCGGGGTTGCATATCCAACAAAATATCCCTCTTCAGCCTTCGGACTAAACTTTTCTCCTGGATTCAACATAGTGTACGGAGCCCCAAAAGGTTCTAGATACTCCAAGTTCGGCTTTCTTTGGTTCAACAGCTCATAAGACGTTTTGCCAAACTTCTTCACTGTTAATACCCGATTTAGTGTATAGTTTGCCGCATAGATGGCTTCATTCCAGAACATTACTGGAAGATTTGAGTCTGCGAGCATTGTCCTTGTCGTTTCAATGAGAGTCCTGGTTTTCCGTTCAGCGACACCGTTCTGTTGAGGGGTATACGGAGCAGAATATTCATGATGAATTCCTTTGTTTTCACAAAGATCATCCATCTGTGCATTTTTGAACTCCGTCCCATTGTCATTCCGAATTCTCTTGATCTTTAGACCATAGACATTCTCCAATTGAGTGAACAGAACTTTCAGATTGTTAAACGTGTCACTTTTATGGTGCAAACACAACACCCATGAGAATCTTGAAAAATCGTTAGTAACAACTAAACAATAAAGCTCTCCAAGATGACTTTTACGTTTGACAGGTCCAAATAGGTCCATATGCAACCGTTCAAGTGACATCTCAACAGAGTTTACTTTCTTCAGTTTATGGGATTGCTTGTGTTGTATTCCTTTCTTACAGCTCACGCACTTGACAATCCCATTCTTTACTAAGTGGTTCATTTTCCTCAGGTGAATATGTCCCATTCTTCTATGCCACATGATTGATTCTTTCTCTGTAGCCTTCGATAGGAAACATGTAACTTGTCCCTGAGTCGTCATCGCCTTAGACATATCAAGAATATAGAGATTGTTGACTCTCGGTGCCTTCAACATTACCCACTCTTTTGGAATCTTGAAGCCCAGTTTGAGGATATAGCAAGATTTGTCATCGAAATACACAGAAAATTGCTTGTCGCATATCTGACTGACACTTAACAGATTATAATCGATCTGCTTCACATAAGAAATCCTTTCAAAACTCACTATTCCATTACTCACACTTCCCTCCATCGTTATGTAACCTCCTTTGTTTCCAGCAAATGCAACATATCCTCCATTAATATTCTTCACATCGAACAACAATGCTAAATCACCTGTCATGTGGCCTGAAGCTCCACTGTCAACAATCCAAAGACTGCTAACAGGGCCAGCTAAAGCTCCCTGCACACATCAAGTAAACAAGTTAGTTCTTTCGGGGGACCCAAGCTTGTGTGGTCTTGGGTCTTTGAATATCACCCTTCAAAGATTCATTGACATCAACATTTGGTTTTGAATTAATCTTTTTCGGATCGTTCAAAACTTTCTCAACTTTTTCATTTGATTTTGAAGTAGAGGCTCCCGAAGAACCATTAGGTGTCCAAGACTGTTCTGAACGTTTTAGAATTCGAATCTGAGATTTTGAAGTCTCAGTCGATTTCTTAGTATCGTTCACAAATGAAACTTTCTTGACTACCTTCTCTGATTTAACCGAGTTAGGTCCAACAGTTGATTTGACAGTCGGTTTTTGTGGAACCTTTTGTCGATCAACCATTGTGTTCACCATTGGTCTCTTCAAAGGTTTTTCCATGGCTATCCGGTTCCGAAAATCATAATTGTATTGACGATTATCCTTCTTTTGATAAAAATTGTTTTGATTGTAAAACGGTGCTGGTTGAGGAACAAATCGTCTTTGAGGATAATAATGATTGTCGACCGGTTTTCTCATGGATTGCCTTACTTCAACCTCGAGCCTTTTGTGCCTCACGTACGGGCAGTGAGCAAGTAAATGCTCTCTCTCCCCGCACTTGAAACATGCACGGTACTCTTCAAACACGTTCTGAGCATGCGGCTTAGCAAATGTATTGATGGGTTATTGATCATCAACACATCGGCGCCTTAAACTCTCAGGAGCTGGATCCCTCGAGTAAGCTGGCTCAAGAAAACCGTTTGCTTTTTGTTTCGGTTTGATGAATTCAGTGACATGAACTTTTGGTTCTTTAGGAACATCCAAATACAATTTCTTTAAAATTTCTGGTGGTACTTCATTGGTCCTTTCATGTTTAGGAAATCATATGGTACTCTCTTGCCAGATTTTCTCAATTTTAGAGTAATTTGCAAATTTGATTGGATATTCCTCGTCAGAGATAATCTTATCGAATCCTTCCGTCCGATAAAATACCTTGACGGGTTTGTCACCTGAATCCGTTTTCACTTCTTTCTTTTCGGATTGTTTAACACGATGTGCGTTAGCCATCGGATGAGAATGCTGAGAAGTTGACACTGGTTCATTCGTGATAATGTGATTTTCCTTTGGAATATCACTCACATTCTCAGATTTCTCACTCTCGGTGTCCGAATCGTCAGTTACAGCAGTAACTCCTTCATCATTCAAACCTAAAATCGGTCGTACATCGGAATTTGGATCTCCAACACTAGAAGTGTTGGATTCATCTTCCGATGCAGAGTCAGATTTTACTGAGCTCTCTGGTGTCACTTGATGACAGTTGTGATTTTCAAACAACACCGAAAATGGCACAGACTTGTAATTTGTGGTTTGTGATGGTTCATCAATGATGTGGTCAACTACATATGCAATATGCTTGTAGCTTTCAAGCTTTTTGTTGACCTTTTCTGCAAAGCACTTGATGGTGGCCATTTCTAACTTAGTGTTTTCAAGTTCATCGATGTAACTGTTAATTGCCAATTGTTTTAATGAAAGAGTTTTCTTTAAGTCAGAAATGTCCTTTTTGTAACCATCAAGCACTTTGTTGAATGCTATAGCTTCCTTGCGAGCAGATTGACAGTTAATCACAGCACTATCACGTTGTACCCTGAGTTGCTTATTTTCTTCTGTCAATCTATCACAAGTGCCACAATACTTATCCCTATTAATGTCAGTTGTAGATTCGGAACTTACCTGTTTTGGAGGATCGGTCATAGCCATGAGAGCGAAATGAGATTCCTTCCCAGCAAAGAACTTGGAATAGTCGATTCTGGTAAAGGCATCATCTACTATGCATGACTTCCTAGTCTTCAGAAAATCAGCTTCAGCTAGCAATTGATCAATGTCATCATCTAGAGAATTCACACTGGCTTCTGAGTCGGATTCACTTTCCGAATATGAATATACTGACTCACCTTCCTCAGGAATATCTGTGACTGAGTCAATCACAACTCCCGAACTTTTCTCTTCAAACTGATCTTCAACCGTTTCAGTCTCAACATTCATCTCTTCAATAGATTCCTCAATCTTACTCTCAGTTTCTTCAGCTTTATCAACTATCACCGACTCCTCAATATCAACCTGCTGGGCAACACAAGCTACATTCCCACTAGGTCTTATCTCCTCAACACCAATTTGGATATCAGTCCAGTCAAATCCCCCATCATTCTGAATCACCAAAGCTTGATTTTGATTGTTATTCTGTGGTTGCTCATTTGGTGTAGTGATAGGACTGACAAAACTGTTTGGGTTATTTGGTGGTTGAGTTTGATTCTGGTTGGGTGTGTTTGGTTGTCTATTTGGGTTGTTTTGAGAGGTGTTTTGTCGGTTTTGGTAATTGTTTTGGTTTTGATAGTTGTTGTTTTGATAAGAAACTTGGTTTTGAGATTGGTGGTTTTGATATTTTGAGTTGAATGGGTTTCTGTTACCTTTTTTTACAGGCTATGTACACTCTCTCTTGAAATGACCTTTACCACCACAGTTGAAACAAGTGACTTTTTCTTTGTTAAAGCTATGGTGTTTAGTGTAGTGGCCAAATCCGTTCTCTCGGTCTTCTCAATAAACTCAGTTGCTCGCCTCATGATGCTTGCGAAAGCCCATTGTATATCAATAAGCTCCATCTCTTCTTTATCGATTTGAGCATAGTCCTCATTGGTTAGATTGTTATTACCAATTTGACTTGCTAATAAACCGTTATACGAGGCAACCATTGCTGAAACCAATGCAATGTGCTGTTGAGAAACTTCCACCGTGACATTATTCATGTTGGATGTCTCCAACACTACTGGTCTCTGATTAGCTTGATTGATCTGAGTCATGTATTGTTGTTGTTGAGGTTGTTGTTGTGGTTGGTTTGCAGAATAACATGCAGCTTGTTTCATAGGAGAAAATGGTGAAACAAAAGAATTTGTGTATTGTTGTGGTGGTGGTGTATATGTTGGTGGTGTGTAAGATGAGGTTTGAGCTAGGTAGTTGATCGGTTGTTTGGGTGGTTCCATAACACTTGAGACACATGCTATATGAGGAGCATCTGTTCCACCAAGACTTGAATTCCCCACAGTAGACGATGTACTAGCATGGTACAACTCTGGGTTTTGAGGAATCTATGACCTTTTTGCTTTCCTCTTTTCGTCAAGTTCTTTGATTTCCAGCTTCTGCATAAACTCATTGATAGTCCAGTACTTGTAAGAATCTTTTTCCTTAAGTACCTCGATGTGTTGATCCCAGTAAGGTGGTAAAGAATCAGCAAATTTGTCCACCAAATCTGACATAGGAATCTGAATGTCATAACTTGACAATTCAGTTAACAAGTGACAGTATCTGGGAGTCAACTCTTTAAGTGTCTCATTCCCAACATAGCTGAAGTTCTCAAATTCTTTCCTCAGCTCTTCCATCCTTAGCCTTCTCATCTTCTTGTTACCATTATGACGATTCTTCAACATGTCCCATAATTGTTTGGAAGTAGTACACGATCCAAACTGATGAAGCAAATCATTTGTGATCGCTTGGGTTAGCTGAGAATACGCCTTCTTTTCCACAGCAAATTTCTTCTTCTCGTCATCAGTCAAACTCTCTAGAGGAATCTGCTCACCGGTATTCTCTAACACTGGTGCCACATATCCTTTTGTAATCATCTGCCACGCCTCAGTTCCTTCCAGTCCCATTCCCTCAAGATGAATCTTGAATTTCTTTTGCCACTGGTTGTACTCTTGCATCTCCATTAGCTTGGGTGGTCTGTTCCCGCTACCTGAAGACAAATCATTGATTAGTGTAGAAATAGCATTAGTAGTTTGAGTGTGTACCGCCGCGGCTGCTACACCCCAGTAATCTGCTGCTGGTTGATGTGATGATGATGCAACACTCTGAGGCATCGACCTCGTCATTGCTAAGTAGTTAATTGGTTGCGAAGACTGAGTGTTCGATTTCTGAGCAGCTACTGTCCACGGGTCCATGGTAACTTGCTGTTGTTGTGTTGTACCCGGTCTTGGTGTAGTCAGAAATCCCCACATATTGTTCACGAAGTTTGAAATGCTACACACTTGAAAATTTCACCAAACAGTCTCTACTTTCGCCCTAGGCACCTTCACTTTCGCCCTCAAATGTGACCCGAATGCAAAAAACTAATGACAAGTCCCACGTTCGACCGGCATCTCTTCACTTTCACCAAACAGTCTCTACTTCCGTCCCTCCTTTTCCACTTTCGTACTCACGATGAACCGAATGTGGAATTCTGACTCGAATGTGACAAATCAACACAACAAGGATCTAGGTTCGACCAAAAACATGCACTTTCGTCCACAAAAATACCTTGGTTCGACCTAAAATCCCACTTTCGACCCGAAGCTCTCTAGGTTCGACCCATTCATGTTTAAAAAACGGTTACACTTTGGAAAACGGTTATTTAGATCTGGAATTTTCAAAAGTTAATGGATTTTGATGATCTTAATCAGGTTATGATTCGGAAATGATTTGGAACAACTTTAATACTTGGAATTATTGATTTTAACCACGAAAACCTATCCAAATCCTTCAAATTGTATCAAAAACCATTGTTCAATGAAAACAGAGAAAATTTGATCAATTTTAGGTCCAAATCAGTTCAGAAATTATCAATTTGTTGTTGTATGATCTCTATGGCTCTGATACCACTTTGTAATTGAAGAGTTTTAGCTAGAAACAGGAAATCTGATCATACAAGGCACTATTCCAGGTGCGGAAACCCTAGAACAGAACAAAAAGATAATCAAAGAATCAAACACATGATATAAGCTTTTCAAACATTCTTTTCATAGATAACTTGTTCAAATATTGTTTACATAAGCCTTTACAAGTTAATCTAATCACAATTTCAATGACACTCCCTAGAGAGCTTAACTCAGACCTTAACAAAACACAATGACAAAAATTCTTACACTTAAAACAAACTTAACCTATTTTCCACATTCGACCACTAGAACAGCTCGAACCTGAATCAATCTTCTATCCAGTCTACATTTGACCCTACAAAACTCCACCTTCGCCCTTGCTATTATCAAGACAAACTTTGTGTTTTACAATCTGAAGCATTAGTCGCACAAAACGCATCAACAAAAATAGTCTGGATTGAGTTTTTGCTTGAACCATTGAAGGGGTTGAAGACGAAGAAGTTCTTGATGTACCCCAGATTTTTACAGATGATATTCGATATGAAGTATCCTAATCTGAAGGAAGATCATACGCAGATACTAGTTCAAGATCATAAGAATCTGAATACTTTGATTAAAATGAAAGTTATAAAGGGGTTCCCGAGAATGAAAGACCACCACATAAACTTATTTGGACACTTAATTTATCCAGGTTATAAGGATCCGGCTGAGAATAAAGCAAGAACTGTTAACAGTGAATCAGATAATGATGATCCTTTGTTTCATGTTAACCCAGAATCAAAGAGAAAACGCCAAGTTGTGAATGTTGGTGCAAAAGGGAAGGGTAAAGCAAAGGTTGTTGAAGTTGAACAGACAAAGAAGCAAACAAGAAGAAAGAAAAGTGTAGCAAGAAAAGGAACGATGCTAGTTGATGAAGAGTCTGCCGATTCTGAGGAGACTCAAGAAGATGAAAGATGGGATTCTGGCGATGAGACAATCAAACAAACCAAGCCCATGGCCACTGTGACTGGTGAGTCTGAGAGTCTAAACAAAACAATAGAGGAACAGAGACAGAAAAGTCCTATAGAGTTAGATGAAGATGATTTGGATCTTGGTTTGGGAGCACAACATTTTGAAAGATCTCTTGTGGTTGCTGAAAAGCAAAAAAAGCCAAAGTACAAGATAATGGCTAAGAAAGACAAGAAAGAGAATCCTAAGGAAAGGCGTGCAAAAGAAGTTGAGATTCTACTTTCAGGAAAGAAAGTTCCTGATGCTGGCACTTCATCAAGAGTTACTTCTCCAGTAACAAAGAAGCATTAGAAGTCTGATAAATCAACTGAACCTGAACTAGTTCCTGATCTTCATACTTCATTGCCGAATGTGTTGAATATGTTTCAAAAGAAGTAGAAAACTCCAGAAGCTGAATCTTCTACTCCAAAAGTTTCAGTTTCAGATGATGTAATGGAGTTAGTGAACAAGAAGCTTGAAGATATGATGAAAATCATCAATGCGCAACAATCAGAGATTGAGAAGTTCAAAAAGAATGAAGAAACTATGTTACAGATTGTTGTGGCATCTAAAGCTAATCAGGATGAGTTGGAGAAAGAGCTTAAAGTTCTTGAACAAGAAAAGGAGGAGATTGAAGCACGTAGTAAAAGAAACATAAGAAGAATCAAAACAATGCAAACTGAAAATCAGAAGATGCGTGAAGAGAATAAGAGGATGAGTAAGTTGTTAGACAAATTGTATTCTGAAGCGCCTCAACTCAAAGAAGGTGAAGAGGATGAGGAGGAAGAGGAAGAAAAAGTTGATTATGAAGATTCACCGGATGATAATGATAATAGTGATGATGAATCAGATGACAGCTCAGATGATGATGATGCTGATGGTAAAACTGGTAATAAGAAAAACGATGATGAGGAGGGTAGTAGTTCTGATGATGATGATGATGTCAGTAAGTTTAACTATGAAGAGAGAAAGACCAAAAAGGGTGATGTAGGTCAAACTAGCTCTAAGAAAAAGTCTGGTGAAAACGTTGATGATGATGAAGATATCTTATGGACTGAGAAGATTAAATCTCTGTCTGTTGAAGATAAGGATTTGTACAGAGAGATGTTGAACAAGAAAGTTTGGACGATAGAGCTAACTCAAAAGTTTCCAGAGATGTTTGAAGTTGATGGTATAAGATACGAGTTAGAATACAATGATCTAGATTTAGAAGAAGGTGAGGTGTCTGCTGCTATGGCAACAGAGATTATTGAAGGTATTGCACAGCAGGTTGGTAAGACACTAGAGGAGATTATAACAGAACAGGTGATTCCTAACATTCCTGAAAAGGATGTAGGAAGTCATTCTGATGAACAGTCATTTAGGAAATAAGAGATTGAGATAGAGGTTATCACACATGAAGAATATCCAGAGTATTTCATAAACAATGAGAATGAGGTATTCCCAGACTTGACTGAAGTAAACTTGAAAGAAGCTTAGTATAGAGCTAAGAAGAAAAGTGATGCATTTATGAAGAATGTGTTTGAAGACAAGAATTAGAAACCAACTGCTGAACAGAGTGTTAGTCTGAAGACGTTATTGAAGAATCTGAAAGAAATGGATGAGAAAAGACCAAATCCTGAAGCACAAGGTGGATTCTATAGGTTTCACAATCAGTTGTTCAAAGGCAGAGCCTTGGGATGGAAATATCTGAGACAACTGAAGTGCATCAGAGTGAAATGGGAGAAGGGAATTCTGTACTTTTACCAATTCCATGATATTCAAACTCTACCATACTGGGCAGTGAGAGACATTTGCAGATTCACTATGATTGGTGCTTCAGCTAATTGTGATGCTGTTGGTTGGTTTGCAGATAAGTTTTCTTGGGAAAGCAGAACGAAATGGAATATGTTCAAGCCACAATATCCCAAGTGGAAGGTTCACAAAGAGATTAATCCGAAGACAGGTTTGAAGAAAGTGAATTTAAAATATAAACATCCGGTTGTGATGAAGAAAATTCCTTTGATGACGATTCAGTAGCACTTTAGCTCTGAATTCGTGATGTGGTATTACGATTGTAGAACGGCAGAAGCAGTGATTGTGTTGAAGGATAAGAAGGATGTTTATAAGAAGATTCACGTTTTTAATCCGATGTGGATCATTAATTATGCATTCGAAGACATCATCATGCTCTACTACGATCCAATTTACCGTGAAGAGTAGGATACAGATCAAGCGAGAAAGTATCAATAAGTGGTTGGTGTTTGTTTTGCTTATGACATCAATTCTGGTAGTAATTTGGAGAAGAAACTTGGTGAAAGAGTTTAAATGAACGAAGTGCCAAAACGATCAACAAAACGAAAGCTTGAGCCTGAGATGACGAAAGATCAAAAGAAGCAACTGAGAATTAAGTTGATGAACAAACAGATGGATGAAGGTCGAAGGTAATCCAAGCAATAGAGGGGGAGTTTGTTAGTGCATGATTTGCGACTAATGCTTTGGATTGTACAATAAAAGATGTTTTGTTGTTTACGTGAGGGCGAATGTGGAATCTCAGGAGGTCAAAGGTGGAAATCAGAGGTCGAATGTAGAGAGAAACGGGCGAATGTGAAGACTGAAGAATAGAGTGCTGATTCATACCTTGTGAGAGGTCGAACCTGCACATTCGTCCCTATCAGGGGGGCGAATGTGCAGTAGTATATAAACTCAAAGTTTGTATTGATTTGTAACTTTTGCCATTTTGAGTCTGTGAGTCAATCTAGTTTCTCTCTCTAGGGTTTGATCTTTGTCAAACTGTTTTTATTAACTTGTAAGCCAATTTTAAAGATCTTTATCAAGTTAATTATTGAAAATGATGATTGAAATGGTGAATTTGCGTGTTTGTTTCATTTATTATCATTTTGTAACTGATCTAGGGTTTCCGCACCTAGATTAGTAGACTTGTATGATCAACTAAGCTATTTTTGTGAAAACGATCCTCTACAAGAAGTCTTTCCCAAAGATCTGCCAGGATTGCCACCCCTAAGCAAGTTGAGTTTCGTATTGATCTCATTCCCAGAGCCACTCCCATAGCTCGTTCTCCTTATCGTTTAGCTCCATCAGAGATGCAAGAACTGTCCAGCCAGCTCCAAGAGTTGCTCGACAAGGGATTCATCCGACCAAGCTCTTCACCCTGGGGAGCTCGAGTGCTTTTCGTCAAGAAGAAGGATGGATCATTTCGAAGGATGGATCATTTCGAATCGGCTATAGAGAGTTGAAAAAGCTTACTGTTAAGAACCATTATCCTCTTCCACGGATAGATGATCTATTCGATCAATTGCAGGGCTCCAGTTTCTACTCAAGGATTGATCTAAGTTCAAGTTATCACCAATTGTGTATCCATGAGGAGGATATTCCCAAGACTGCTTTCAGGGCGCGGTATGGCAATTGTGAGTTTCTGGTTATGCCGTTTGGCTTGACAAACGCACCAACAGTATTCATGGATTTGATGAATAGGGTGTGTAAGCCATACCTCGACAAGTTCGTGATTGTGTTCATTGACAATATTCTGATCTATTCAATAACCCAAAAGGAACATGACCAACACTTGAGGATGATTCTACATCTACTCAAGGTTGAGAAACTGTATGCCAAGTTATCCAAATGCGAATTCTGGATTCGTGAGGTTCATTTCCTCGGTCACGTGGTGAACACGAATGGTATACATGTTAATCCAACCAAGGTAGAGTCGTTCAAAAATTGGGCTAAGCCCAGTACTCCAACCGAAGTTTGGCAATTTCTAGGGTTAGCTGGCTATTACTGACGATTCATTGAGAATTTTTCAAAGATAACCCAGTCCCTACCATCCTGACCCAGAAGGACAAGAAATTCGAATGGGGGATCAGCAAAATACAGTTTTCCAACTTTTGAAGCACAAGTTATGCAGCCCACTGATTCTCTCACTTCCAAAGGGAACAGACGATTTTGTTGTCTATTGCGATGCATCCTATCAAGGTCTCGATTGTGTCTTGATGTAGAGAAACAAGGTTATTGCCTATGCCTCTCGACAACTCAAAGTGTACGAACCGAACTACACAACCCATGATTCGGAACTGGGTGCAGTAGTGTTAGCATTCAAGATTTGGAGACACTACCTGTACGGGACCAAGTGTATTGTCTTTACTGACCAGAAGAGCTTGCAGCATATCTTTGACCAGAAGGATCTTAAAATGCGTTAGAGACGATGGGTTAAGTTGCTCAACGATTACGACTGTGAAATTAAGTACCATCCAGGGAACGCAAATGTTGTAGCAGACGCATTAAGGTGGAAGGAACGTGTCAAGACGTTGCGTGTTCGCGCGATAGGCATAACCATTCATACCGATGTTACTACTCGAATTCACGAAGCCCAGCAAGAAGCTCTCAAGGACAGTAACATTAGGAAGGAAGCTCTATACAATCAGGTGAGACAGTTGGAAACAAAGCCTGAAGGGACAATGTATTTCTTGAGTAGAATATGGGTTCCTTTGTATGGAGGACTGTCACACCCTCAAATTCCATTTGAGGAGTTTTACCGCGAGGTGAGTGACATACCAGGATCCAAGTCACGGTCACAACAAACAACGACTATAAGTAAATAAAATACGTAAACCAAAACACACAATAATATAAAACTTGTTTCAAAACGTAGCGGAAGCATTTCATTGTTTACAGCTTTCAAAAGGAAACATGACCAAGTAAAGGTTTAACTGTTCACCAACCCAAAAGAACAACATAGACGCGTATGCAACTCCGTGCGCCTATCCGATTTTTCCAACTCTAATGACCTGAGAAAACATGCTAAAAACGTCAGTACAAAATACTGGTGAGTTCACAGGTTTTTAAGTAAAAACGTTTCACGAGCTTTTGAAAGAACTATCATGTTACTACTGACTGATGAAAACACTTATTAGACGTTTGGACTCTGAAACGAACAAACCAACGAACTATCGTTTACCATGACTAACGAACTACCAAACCATGGTCTACGAACTGCTATAACATAGCCAACGAACTACCACCTTGTGGTCAACGAACTGAGTATTCAAAATTAACGAACTACCGCAATAACGTTTAACGAACTGTCACAATATGAGCCACATAAATACAACATAAATGAAACGTACAACTAACCCAGCATAACATGATCCTTTATAAACTGAAGTACTAAACTTGTTTCTCCCCCGAAAACGAAAACAGTAAACAGTGGGGCCGTGAAACTCACCTTAGATTGCGTCTTCTGTTTTAAACGAGATCCGACACGTGTGTGATAGCCCCAACTAGTGGCGACCTATCAATGAATTTACATAAGTGTGATGACTACTAACCCGAAGGCTAACTAGTCCCCGATTGTCCAAATCTTGACTACGTGTGTTTAAAAGTGTGTTTGAACGTTAACCGGACATCCCAGACAGACCCTACATCCCATTGGTGACCCATCACACTTAGTTTCAAGCATACAACACTTAGTTTGCATCAAAAATCGCATACATGAAGTCGTAAGGTCGAACCGGAAGATTTCTGGGTTTGGTTCGACCCCAAGGGCTTCTGGTTCTACCCATGGACCCTTGATTCGACCCCCATGATGTTCATTCAACCTATTCATAAGTTCATTCGACCTAACACAAGTTTATTTGACCGTAACACATGTTTATTCAACTTTAACGTATGTTAATTCGACCCTAACACGTGTTAATTCAACCCCAAACACGCACATTCGACCCCAGGTATGTACATTCTACCCATTTGAGCTGTTTTCAACCTATTTGAGCTACATTCGACCTATTTGAGCTACATTCGACCCCACGAAGGGTCGAATGAGTTCCACGTTCGACCCTCTGCTGCAAAATTTCATAAAACGCACCAAAACGCATCTAAGCAGTCCGAAAACATCACGAAACATCACCAATCACTGCAGTCAACTATCATTATCATATTCCCACAAAACCCTACCAATTTTATCCTGAAATCCGTCCGTTTTACATGTTAACCAAAATCGCAAATTATGGAGATATCACATCTTACGCATGCAATCTTTACCCGATTAGGAAACTTTCTAAATCATTCAATAATCAACTCAACATGTTAAGATTATCATGTGTAACAAAACCCGTAATCATTTTATTCATATTATCATCTTGAATCAAACCCTAAATCTATCAAAATCTGCAAAATGAGTAACATATCAACATCTAGCAAACAATAACCTAAAATAACCCAATCTCATCATCAATAACAACTCTAAAACATTCCTATAACATCTATACAGCGTCAAATCACCAAGCCATACATTGCACAACATAAAACATCATTAATGCCTCATAAAAACACCACTAACACATGTTAACTTGTATGAACCTTATGTTTTATGATTAGGTTTTGTTTAGCAAGATGCTAGGAAGGTTCTTAATTGTTAAATCCATGTTAAAATAGACCTGGACCTTTCGGGTTAAATGAAAATGAATAAAAAATGATTAAAAATGGTTTTGAAAGAAGAACACACCTTAGATCTTTGTTTGGGAGATGTTTGTAGGTTAGGTTATGAAAAAAAAAGATAAAAAAAACTCCTTCCCCAGTGATTAATATTGATAGAGAGTGTTTAGAGGCGTTTAGGGATTGTGAAATGATGAAAAATTGCAAAGCATATGTAGGATAGGGTTAGGATCAAATACATAGTGAAAGAAAAATAGGAAGTCGTAGGTTCGACCCCTTCTTGAGGTCGAACGTGGAATGGGGTGGTCGAATGAGGGTTTCCAAGCAACACGTTGTCTGGTTCGACCCCCCTTAAGGTGGAACCAAGACTGGGCTTTTTCGGATTTTCCAGGTTTGCCGTTTTAACGCATTTTAACACATCCTAACACATGTTAATCATATAGAATCAAGTATAATCACATGAACATCGATAAAGCATGTATTTACATATCATGTCACATATTTAGATCATTTCATATTTGTTACTCAATCTAATTTATGTAATTCACCAACAAAGGGACTTGTAATGTGTGTGTGTGTGATAACCTCAATGATCCTCCGAATCATTGATCCCTTGACGACACGTAACGTGACTTGACTCAACGAACTTTGTCAAGTATGTTTAGTAATGTTTCTTGCTGATATGTTTTATAAAATGTTAACCTAAGTGTGTCGGGTGTCACATCATTCCCTATTGAAAGAATTTTCGTCCCGAAAATTGCTCGGAGCCAAAAACTGTTAGGATCAGAGGTTAGCTTGTTGTGATAGTTAATCAATGTAACAGTGAAATGGATGCAGTATGAATGAAAGTGCAGCGAAAATAACTTTGATATCACAACAAGTGGAATACTATTTTAAACAAAATACTTTTCAATTAATCATATAAGATTAAACAGTACAAGTACACAACTCCCCCTCATCTTTATCACCCAGTAATATCCTTTAATGAATATGATCTGAGTGATAAATAGAACAGTTGTAAAACTGTTCTATTTATAGAGCTTCAGGATATACAAGCGTGACCAAGTGGATAATAAACTATTACAAGTACAGCTAGCCAATCGCACTAAAATAACTAGACAAGGACTGATAAAGTTCTAACACATAAGCACTAATGTTCTATTCTATTAAAGTCTGTTGATGAAACTGCTATTGATCCTTCATCAGCTGTTGTAAACATCTGATGATCTTCAGTTGTTTGAAACCTCTGTTGTAGCCTAACAGCTGTTTTGCTCCAACAGATCTTCTCAGCAGTTGTTTCCTCATCAGACCTTTGCTCATCAGCTGTTTGCCCATCAGCTGTTTGCTCATCTGTAGTTTGCTTATCAGTTGTTTGCTCATCAGCTGTTTGGTTATCAGCACTTTGGTTATCAGTTGTTTGGTCTTCAGCTGTTTGCCCATCAGCTGTTTGTTCATTAGCTGTTTGGTCATCAGCTGTTTGGTCTTCAGTACTTTGTAACTGCTGATGGTTGTCTTGTAATAAGAAAGAACTGTGTATGTACTTTTTATTATTATTGATCAATTAGGATAGTATGTTTTGGCTTTCCAATCATCTGTTCTTCTATGGGTTCAACAGGTTTCAACACTCTACTCCTAGAACAGATGATGCCAAAACTTAACTTTATTATTGATCTTTATTTCTCATCAATTTCTCTCTTATTTGGCCTTTGAATTGTAATTCAAAGTCCAGAGAGAATAAGTCTTCAGCATCCCTTTTGAGCTCAACATTCAGTAGTCTTCCAAATCATTTTCATTAAGTTCATAGACATCTTCCAGGCTGATATGTTGAACATCTCCATTAGACCTGAGCAGTGTCAATTCGTCGGGTTCTTTATTGCACTTCCACTTTAGAATTTTTGAGTCTGATGATTTTCTGGATTAAAGTTTTATTGTTGATGAGTTTGGTGATGGAGGCCTTCCAATCATTTCCCTTAGCTGAACACTGACTGGGTCTGAATGATATAGAACTTGATTGAATAGACCTTCTTTCCTGTATATTTCAAAACTTTCTCTTGTGCTTTCATCAGTGTCAGCAGCAGCCATTTCCCTTTGTCTCTTCATAAGTTTGATATTAGCAATGTTTATAGCAGAAGTAGACACCAGACTTTCCATGTTTATAGTCTGCTAAGGAGGCTGATCATCTTCAGGGTACACAGGTTTTCTAGGAAGTGTTGGATCTTTGAGCCTAGCCTTTTCAAGCTGTTTGTAGGTCTCAACCAATCAATGTTCACCCCATCTTGCCATTGACTTCATTTCACCATACTTATTTTCCACAAGCTCTTCCCTCATCCTCTTGAATTTCAGAGCCATTTTTGAATTTGTTTTGTTCTTTGAGCAATCAAGAGGTGTTGGCTTGTTGATTAGATCTTTTAGCATTACTTGGATTCTATCAATCTCAGCCTTGAGAGCTTGTGTGGTCAAGGCAGCAAATTGTTGTTTGTTCGCCTTGTATGGCTTGTGAGTCATGATGTGATCAAGACAGGCTTCCCTAATTTCTTTTTCAACATCACCTGTGATTGGCTTATCGGACATCCTATTGCTCAGCTCTTTTGCATAGTCTTCTATCTTTCTAACTTAGCTGAGCACAACAGACATGATGCTTGAAGCCACCGTGTTATCCTTCCCTATGCACCTCTCCTTTATGATCATATCAGCTTGTTAAGCCTTAAGCTCTAAGTACTTGTCAAGGTTCTTAGGCTTCTCAAAATTTTTAGGAAGAGATGGGAGGTGAGTGAAGATGTGTCATCTGTGGTGAAGAATGACAAAATCTCTCCTTTGAGAGCAATAATCTGAAGGGGATATTGAACACCCAAGGAAATGTCAATATAGATGTTTGGTGGTGGCCTTTTTGTGGTGAGTGGTTTTGGTGGAAGTGAAGAAATGGGAACAGTTGCAATGGGTGGTTTGGTTGTAGATGGAGTAGATTTAGCTGTTGGTGTGGGTTCATCATCTGACTCATCTTCCTGAACAACAAAAGTAGTTTTTCTTCTTTTGTATTTGAGTTTAGGAGATGGTGGTGGTGGTGATGGTATTTTTGGTGATGATGTAGAAGTGGTGGTAGTATGGTAGGTGTTTGTTGTGGTTGTGATGTGGTGGTGGATGGCTTTTTGGTTTTGACAACAGAGGGTGGTACCCTGACATGTTTGGCAGGCATTTTCTTCCTTTTTGAGGATCCCACATCCTCTGTCTCCTTTTGTTCAATCTGTCTTTGTTATACCAGCTTTTAGCCTTGGTTTCCCTTGCCTCAAGTCTTATTGTCTTGTCTTGGGCAACCTGTTCAGCCATGACATTGGCAGATTCATCTGATGGGGCAGTGGTTTGGGATGCTGGAGCAAACTTTTGTTTGTCTTGACCTTTTTGTGAAGGTGGAGCTCCAAAAGGTTTAAGCTTTTTGAGATGATCCCTGCCAGTCTCCCCTTTTTGGCATCATCTCTTGTGAACTCATCATCATCATCACTGAGTATGGTGGTGGGAGCTGAGCCTGTGGTCTTGAGAAGATGGTCTTTAATGGCTTTGATGTCTGCTTTTGTTTCATTAGACCTTGCATCCACCATGTTCCTAATCTCCTTCATATATGTTTCATGAGTCTGGTCAGCCAGTTTTCTGTGAGCTATTATAATAGGACTCACTGACTTCCAGAGCTTAGAGGAAATGTCTTCTTTAGAGGGCTGCTTGTTGGTGAGCTTAACAAGGATCTGCATGATAGTCTTGACATCTGTCTTTATGTCATTGACTGATGTCTCAATGTTATTTACCCAGTCCATTAATTCCTTGTATCTTAACTCATCACCTAAATGAATAGGATCATCTGAGTCCCTACCAGGAGTGGTAGTTGTATCTGGTTGGGTTCTAGGAGATGAATCAACGAAGAAACCATCAGATGTAAAGAACCCACCAGATGCCCCTTGTTCTTGGTACTGGGGACCTCCAACTGGTTGAGATGTCACTATAGTGGCATCCACAGTTGTTGCCATCAAGGAAGTCTTAGGAATGTAACCAGTGTCCTGCTGTGAGACAGTGGTCTCTACAGCAGTAGTGGCTGCTTCACTTGAAAAAACACCTTGAGTTACATGTAACTCAAAGGGTGTAGCCTCCTCTGTTTGTGGGATGACAGATTGACTTTTCTCTGGCCCAGTCACATGTTGAGGTATACTCTCAGTGATAGGTGGTTAAGAGGAACTGGTTTCAGCCAGAGTTTTGTCAATTGCCTCAAACAATGGTATGATAGTTGGTGGAAGTGATGGTGAGGGTTGTGGAGTGAGAAGGACAAGTGAATCATTTTCTCCATGATGTGTGTCCTCTTGGCTTACAACATGATCCTTTTGAGAGGATTCATGAGGAGTTTGGCTGGTTTGAGATTTTACCACCTGTTGAGAGGAAGTATCAACAGTGGTTATTTGTTGCTTTTGTGTTGCAACAGGAATGTTCTCTGGTATCTCATCCTCCAGAGTCACCTTATTAGATTGTTTCTTGGGGGGTTTAGTGGATGGTGTGGTCGTTTTAGTGGTGGCTGGTATGGGTTTCACAACACTAGATATATTGCCATGATCACCAGGAGCAGTGGGCTCAGCAACAGAGGTTTGCACAACAGTTGTTGTCTTAACCCTCTTTGCTTGTGTTTTTGAAACTAATGTTGACGAAGAGATTGTGAAAGCTCTGTTTGTGTGAAAACATGGGTTTATATAAGGTCTGAAAAGGTAACCGCTGATGTGGCCAAAACTCTGCTTTTGAGAGCATACGTGGCAAACATCTGATGGAAGGTCTGTTAATGGTGGATGACAGTTGTTTGTAACATCTGTTTGACTTTAGTCAACAGATGTTTGGAAAACAGTTGTTTTATCTGATCAGATGTTTGAAACAGATTTTTCAACATTGTTGATAACATCTGTTTAACTTAGTCAACAGATGTTTGTGAAAAACAGTTGTTTTATCTGATCAGATGTTTGAAACAGATTTTTCAACAGTGTTTATAACAGTTGTTTGACTTTAGTCAATAGATGTCGGTGAAAACAGTTGTTTTATCTGATCAGATGTTTGAAACAGATTTTTAACAGTGTTTATAACAGCTGTTTGACTTTAGTTAACAGATTTTTGTGAGAACAGTTGTTTTATCTGATCAGATGTTTGAAACAGATTTTTCAACAGTGTTTATAACAGTTGTTTGACTTTAGTCAACAGATGTTGGTTAAAACAGTTGTTTTATCTGATCAGATGTTTGAAACAAATTTTTCGACAGTGTTTATAACAGATGTTTGACTTTTAGTCAATAGATGCTTGTGAGAACAGTTGTTTTATCTGAACAGATGTTTGAAACAGCTATTCAGATTTTTCAACAGTGGTTGTTTTATCAAAACAAAGTTTTTAAAGAACTGTTCAGATTTTTCAACCAGGGCTGTTTGAGGGATGTTTTGAAAAATTTGCAACTAACATGGTTATTTTAATCCATATTTAACATACCAATTCTTCAGATCAAACCTTCAAATGTGGATGTATCCAAGCCTTTTGTGAGCACATCTGCAAGCTGAACTTCTGTTGGAACATGGTGCAAAGAAATCAATCCTTTTTCATAGTTGTCTCGCTCAAAGTGATGTCTGATTTCAATGTGCTTTGTGGTGGAATGAGAAACTGGATTTTTAATGATGTTTTCAGCTGCCTGACTGTCCAACATGAGTGGAGTCTTTAAGGCAGTCACACCAAAATCCAGTAACTGATTTTGAAGCCACATAAGTTGGGCTGTACAGCTTGCAGCAGCAATGTATTCAACTTCTACTGTAGATGTTGAGACAGCTGCCTGCATTTTGCTTTGCCAGGATATGAGGCATTCCCTAGAAATTGGCAGCCTCCTGATGTGGACTTCCTTATTGTGTGACGGCCAGCAAAGTCACTATCTGAATAACCTGAAAGCTCAATATTCCCATTAGCAGGATATCAGATACCAAGTGTGGGAGCACCTTTGAGGTATCTGAATATCCTTTTCACAGCTATAAGGTTAGACTTTCTAGGTGATGCTTGAGATCTTGCACAAACACAGGTGGCAAACATGATGTCTGGCCTTGATGTAGTGAAATACAGTAAAGATCCAATCATGCATCTATACTGTGTTTGATCTACCAGGTCATCTCTTTCATCAATGAGTGCTTTGTTTGTACTCATGGGTGTACTACATGGTTTGCTGTCATTCATATCAAATCTTTTTAACAAGTTTTGAACATACTTGTTTTGATGTATGAATGTACCATTTTGTAGTTGCTTAACTTGTAGACCAAGAAAGAACTGAAGTTCACCCATGACACTCATTTCAAACTCAGCTGTCATGTGTTTTCTAAACTCCTCACACATATTGTTACATGTGGATCCAAAAATAATGTCATCCACATATATTTGTACAATCATTAAGTGTTTTCCCTTCCATTTTAAAAATAGAGTTTTGTCAATTTTACCTCTTGTAAAACCTATTGATAGAAGGAAAGTTGAGAGAGTTTCATACCAGGCTTTATGTGCTTGTTTCAGGCCATACAAAGCTTTATTGAGCTTGTAGACATGAGCTAGATGAAATGTGTCTTCAAATCCAGGTGGTTGGCATACATATACCTCCCCCTGAATCTTTCCATATAGGAATGCACACTTGATATCCATCTGGTATACCTTGATGTTGTGGTTGACAGGAAAGGCCAAGAAAAGTCTGATGGCTTCTAACCTTGCCACATGAGCAAAGGTTTCATCATAGTCAATTCCTTCTTCTTGCCTGAACCCTTGAACCACTAGCCTAGCTTTGTTTTTGACAACAATACCCCTTTCATCAGTTTTGTTTTTAAAGACCCATGTTGTTCCTATAGGACAAACATCCTTTGGCAATGGTACAAGTTCCCATACTTGTTGTCTTTTAAACTGAAGGAGCTCTTCTTGCATGGCTTCAACCCAGCTGTTGTCTTTTAGTGCCTCTTAGTACTTAACAGGTTGAATGAGGGATAGAAATCCTGCAAAAAGACAAAGTTTGAGGACTGTTGTCTTGTGAGAACTCCTGCTTTGATGTTGCCAAGGATTTGGTCTGGTGGATGGGATCTCAAAAATATAAGGTCTCTTGTGTAGGGAACTATGGCATTTTGAGGTGAGGGACACAGATGTGTATCATCTGTTGTAACATTTGTTTGCACTTGTGTAGTGCTAACAGGTGTTTGGAGTGGAGGTGGAGGGATTAGTGTGACTGAGGTGTAATCTGTCTGACTTTTGTCCACTGATGATGGACTTGTGGCAGCAGAGGTTTGGGGGTGAGACTGATCAACAGTGGTTGACACAGTAGTGGCAGAGTTTTGACAATTGTTTTGAACAACTGTTTCCTCTTGAAGTACAGATGAGACTTTGTTCTGTGATGGAATCACAGGGTCTAACCCATAATCCTGTGGTGAAGACTGTGGTGTACCTGCAATGTTAGTTTTAGAAGATATATCATCAAATCTAAATTTATCTAGATCAAACAGTTATACAGGATTAGTAGGGATTTTCAAGGATGAAAGATCATTGAACTTAACATTCAGAGTTTCCTATATGATCTTAGTCTTTGTGTTAAACACTCTATACGCTTTAGATGTAGAAGAATATCCCATAAAGTAACCACAATCCACCTTGGCTACAAATTTTGATATTGAATCTTTAAGATTTAAAATAAAGCATGGGCAGCCAAAGATTTTGAAAAATGAAATCAGTGGTTTAAGATTAAATAGGATTTTATAAGCAGTCTTTTGATGTCTATGGATGATCAAAACTCTGTTTTGAACATAGCAAGCAGTGTTTACAGCTTATGCCCAGAAGGACAGTGGTAGGCCAGAATCTGCCAGCATGGTTCTTGCAGCCTTTATAAGAGTTCTGTTTTTCCTTTCAACCACCCCATTTTGTTCAGGTGTTCTTGGAATTCTATACTGCCTTACAATTCCTTTTGACACACAGAAGACATCTAACTCTTTGTTCTTAAACTCTGTTCCATTGTCACTCCTGATGACTTTCACTGGTAGGTCATATTGCTTTTTATCTTTGATTACAAAGTCCTTCAAGATACCTGCAGTCTCATCCTTAGAGTGTAAAAAGTAAGTCCATGTGCAACAATTGAAGACATTGACTAGTTTTGGACTCATTGATGGATTTGTGTGACACTTTATGTTGCTTTCCTTCTAAACAGAAAATGCAGTGTTCATCACATTTGAAGATTTTTGGTGGAAGACCTCTTGAAAGGTTCTTTTTGGAGAGTGAGTTGATAGTTTGGAAGTTAGTATGACCTAACCTCCTATACCAAAGTTCTGTTTCTTTTGCTGAGGAAGTAGAAAACAAACAGACATTTGGCACAGGATTATCTTTTAACATATCAACCACATAAACATTGCCACATCTATGAACAACAAGTGATGTTGTACTCTCAGCTATGATGGACTCAATCCTTTTAACCACTTCAGGCCCAATAACCATACAAGTTTTGTTCGTGAAGAATGACCCATAGCTTTTGTCACTCATCTGTGAAACACAAAGAAGATTAAATTTAAGATTATCAATAAGATTTACATTTTCAAACTTGAGTCTCCCTGCGTGGAGAGACCCAGAACCCAACACCTTACCCTTTGAATTATTACCAAAAGCTATATCACCTCCTACATGAGCTATGAAATCTCTGAGCAAGGCTCTATATCCTGTCATGTGCCTGGAGACTCCACTGTCTACATACCAAAGGTTGTCTAAGCTAATAGAAGTTTCCTACACAGTAATAAATGCTGTTGGTTTGTTGCCAGTCTGTATGTCAGCACTTTGACCAACACATGTTTGACCATTTCCTATCAGGTGTTGGTAACCATAAGGATGTCTATTCACTTTTGGTCTAGAGGACCTTTTGGGATCTTCATAGACATGTGGTAACCTATGGAATGATGGTTTACTTGAACCTCTTGGGTGCTGGTTTGATGGATTGACATTTGTTACCTGAATATATCTGGGAGCAGAGTTTTGGTTCAAGTTTCTGGTAACAGATGTTTGGACAGATGTATGCATTTGTTGAGAGTTTCCTTTTGAGGTACTTTTCCCTAGACTCTTTTTGGTTTTAGATTTATACTCATACAGTTTAATATCAAAACTTTTAAGATAAATACACTCCTGAGTCTTGTGATTCATCTTGTCACATATAGTGCAAGGTGGTTTAGGATAACATATGCTTGTTCCTTTGTTAATGTCATATGCTTTTAGAAGACAACAGTCTTTAGTGACATGATTCTTCTTTTCACAAAACTCACAAAACAAGACTAAGTCATTTTCTCTCTTCTTCCCTTTAACTTTATTCTTTTCAACAGATGTTGTAACATCTGTTGGAAGATTTGTAAGGGGAATGATTATGGCCTGTGGTTCTTGAACACCATCAGGGGTGGAAAATTTTACTGGTTTAAAGTTTTCAAGAACATCACACTCATCAGACCATTTCAAGAACATCACACTCATCAGACCATGTAGGCTTAAACTGATATTTTTCAAAGGCAGTTTTAGATGAGGAACCTTCAGGTTTTTTAAGAGAAATCTTTTTACCATTATGTTCAGTGATTTTTTTTTCTTGACCAACAAGATTTGTGGGGACTATCTCAACCAACTCAGATTCCTTTTAAATGGATTCATCAATAGATTTAGCAAATCCAATGCCAAGTTTAATATTGCTTTTGGTCTGTTGGTTGAGTAGCATTTCATAACCTTTGCATGATTCTACCCATTTTTCACAAGTGACTTGGGTAGAGTCTAGCTCCTTTTTACAACTCTGATATTTTGATATCATAGTTTGGAGTTGGTCCTTGGTTATGCTAGCCTCATGTTTTTGGTTGCTAATCTCATATTCTTTTTCAGCAACTTTTGATTTTAACTCTTTAGAAAGTTTTTCAAACTGAATTTCATCATCTAAGATCTTTTGTCTAAGGTTTTCATTTACTTCTTTTATGTTAGCATAAGCTATTACACATGTGTCAGAACATAAGTTCTTTAGAACTTGAGAAGATACTTAGAAGCAGCCATCAATGCCAATCACATTTGCACTCACATTCACTGAGGTTCCATGGGTCAGAGGTATTTACAACTCTTTCCTCAGTCTTTGTACCTGAAATCTTTTCATCAATAATATCATTCATCATATCTTTAGATTCATGAACCACTTCCTCAGACTCAGTTTCCTCAGTAAGCAGAAATTTTCTGGTTCACTTTTAGATGTGGCAACTAGAGCAAAGTTTTCATCTGTTAGCTCATCTAGTAAGCTGCTCCAGTCAACAAAGCCTTGTGTAAAGAGACTATGTTGAGTGGTTTCGGCAGGAGCAGAAGATGGTGCAGCGAGAAGCATTTGTGCTTGAGCAACAGGAGCTTGAACGTATTGAATCTGAGGGACAGTGGTTTGGACATAGTGGATAGGGACAGTGTTTGAGGATTGTGCAAAATGAGCAGTGTTTTGCACATTTGGGGTAGGGATATTTTGGGAATACTGATAAGAGTGTTGAGGTCTTTGATTTGGATAGGAGATCATGGGAACACTATTTTGGCTCCTACATTCCCTAGCAAAATGACCAAGTTTTTGACACTTATAACATTTTATCTTGGATTTATCCAACCCTACCCTTGATCCTCCATGCAACCCTTGAAATCTTCTACCAGATTTCTGATAGAACTTATTAGTCCTAATGCTAAGAAGAGCTAGTTGGTGCATAATGTCCATTTCCTCTAGGTCCAAGGGGTCAAAGTGCTGTAAGTCATTGTACATAAAGGATGTGTTGTCATTGGAAGAGATCTCATTGTTAGCTGTAAATGCATAACCTGGAGAGTTGAGATCAGTGTTGAAACCAGAGGTTATGTCAATGAAATAATCATATCCTTAGTCCTTACCACTACTAGAGGCCTCTTCTTGACCAAAAGGTGTTGTGCTACGAAAGGTGTAGTCATCAGTCACCTTTCCATAGTCCTGGAGCTTCTTATTCTGGTTAAGCTCTCTTTGATATGTCAAGAGCTTACCATGAAGCCGGGTCAGACTTAAATCCTTGAACCCAACTGAGTTTCTAGTCACAATTGCTATAGTGTCCCATTTATCAGGCAGAGATCTTAAAAACCTATGATTTAAGGTTGAATTTGGAAATGTTAGATCTACCAGTTTTAGTTCACTTATGAGGCAACTGAACCTCTCAAATTGTTGGGTTAATGACTCCCCTTAGCATGACTGAATGTTCCATATTGTTGATTTAAAATTTCACGATTGTTTTTAATCACCTCCTCAGTTCCTCTAAATTGTTCTTTTAAAGCATCCCATAATTCTTTTGCACTATTACAATGTTATAGTCCAGCATAGATATCATTTGGTAGAGCCATTGCTACAATACTGAAAGCTTTAGCATCTAACTCAAATTTTTGAAAATCTTGCTTTGAATAGTTTTTAGGGTTCTTTTTCACTAGAACTTTTGGGTCCTCAGCACTTTGGAGTGTAGGAACATGAGGGCCTAAGACAACAGATTTCCAGCTCCCAGTGTTTTGTTGATCAAGAACATGGCCCATCCTACGTTGCCAGATATTGTAATCAGATCTGACAAGCATAGGAGGCTTGTTGCTAGTTCCAGTGTTGTGCATGTCATTTACTTGAGACATTTTAGGTTGATTTTAAGACAAGGTTTTTGAAAAATTATTTTTGAAATAAAGAAACTTTTACCAGGCTTTCAACCGACAAATGAGTATCAATAATAGTGAGCTAATCTTTTATGTTAAATTGATTGTTAGATCGAATTTAACTGACCAAGTTCTGATAACAAATGTTAGGATCAGAGGTTAGCTTGTTGTGATAGTTAATCAATGTAACAGTGAAATGGATGAAGTATGAATGAAAGTGCAGTGGAAATAACTTTGATATCACAACAAGTGGAATACTGTTTTAAACAAAATACTTTTCAATTAATCATATAAGATTAAATAGTACAAGTATACAGCTCCCCCTCACCTTGATCACCCAGTAATATCCGTTAATGAATATGATCTGAGTGATAAATACAACAGTTGTAAAACTGTTCTATTTATAGAGTTTCAGGATATACAAGCGTGACCAAGTGGATAATAATCTATTACAAGTACAGCTAGCCAATCGCACTAAAACAACTAGACAAGGACTGAAAAAGTTCTGACACATAAGCACTATTGTTCTATTCTAATAAAGTCTGTTGATGAAACTGTTGTTGGTGAAACTACTGTTGATCCTTCATCAGCTGTTGTAAACATCTAATGATCTTTAGTTGTTTGAAACCTCTGTTGTAGCCTAACAGTTGTTTGGCTCCAACAGATCTTCTCAGCAGTTGTTTCCTCATTAGACCTTTGCTCATCAGCTGTTTGCCCATCAGCTGTTTGCTCATCAGTAGTTTGCTTATCAGCTGTTTGCTCATCAGCTGTTTGGTCATCAGCACTTTGGTTATCAGTTGTTTGGTCTTCAGCTGTTTGCCCATCAGCTGTTTGCCCATTAGCTGTTTTGTCATCAACTGTTTGGTCTTCAGTACTTTGTAACTGCTGATGGTTGTCTTGTAATAAGAAAGAACTGTGTATGTAATTATTATTATGGATCAATTAGGATAGTATGTTTTGGCTTTCCAATCATCTGTTCTTCTATGGGTTCAACTGCTTTCAACAAAAACGAAAGGGACAAAAGATAGAAAAAGAAAGAAAAATTTTCCGATCGTCACATCATCCCCTATTGAAAGGAATCTCGTCCTGATATTCACTCAACTTCAATAGGAACGATTACCGACCTAAATACGAACTCAAGTAACGAACGAGGTTGCCTAGATCACTCGTCTAGTGCCCTCAATTCCACGAAAACCCCGGCCCAACATATGGAGCACAATGGACACGAACCGTAAGAGAAAGTACACGTACGCCCAACTGGGCCCTCACAACATGACACAACGCGACCCAAAATGCTGAAAGAATCGAAAACCGTAAACGAAGATAACGAAAACAGGCACTCCATGCCAAAGAACTACTCCCCAAAGTTAAAACACGAAACAGAAACTACAGACTGCCACAAGGTTACTCCTCCCCGATCAAAGACACACTGGAGACTCTCTCGTGATCGGTATAAACGACGCACCTGGTACCATCCAAGCAGTGCCTCCAGGCCTCCGACATTAAGTCAACGAACATACGATAACTAAGTCTATCCACCAATACAACTCAACGAGTGCGAAACTGCTAATGGTACAGAAATCAAAACGAACCCAAGGCAAAGGGACAAGTAAGAAAAGAACGTACCAGTAACAGTGTCAGGATCTACCTGATTCTCCCTTGCACCAATGACGTAAGCACGAGCAGCCCGACCTCCACCCTCGTTGTTTCCACCACCACCCGCAGCCCTTGCCTCGATCTGATTCAGCTTCGGGAAATTCCGCTTGATATGCCCCAACTCCCCACAGTTATAACAACCACGATTTCCCTGAGGAACAGGAGCAGGGACGATCGCTTGACCTGGAACTGTCTAAAGGTTGACTTTGCAGTTTCTAGCAACATGACCCACCTGCTTACAACGATTGCAACGAAACTTCTCACAGTCGCCATGATGATGGAACCCGCATTGTTTGCACTCCGGCAGTTTCCCCATGTACCTGCCTTGCCTCTGACATGAGGATGATCCCAAAGCTTCAGTCTTCCTCACCTGCTACTACGGTTGACCCGAACTCGCACTCTTCCCAGTACCATCCCACTTCGTCTTACTGTCCCCCGGTGCCTTCACATCAGAGCCTCTGGGAGGCAGAATTCCCTCGGCAATCTTCATGTTGGTCATTTTGGTAGCCGACCTAACAGCCTCAGCAATAGTAACAGTAACAGGATCCCTCGCAGCCACCAACCCTGCAATCTCCGGCACCAACCCGGCGATGTACTGCTCGATCCGCCTGTACTCTGGCTTGGATACCCCTGGGCACATCACAGCTAACTCATTGTGCCTAATAGTGTACGCCTCGACTTCTGAACCCACCATCTTGTGATCCCACAATTCCTGCTCCAACCTCTTGACCTCCTCACGTGGACAGTACTCCGACTTCATCCTATGCACGAACTCTGCCCAAGGCATAGCATTGGCCTCCCCCAGACCAAGTGTCTATGTGGTGGGGTTCCAACATGTCAGTGCGGGTCCCTTGAAGGTTCCCGAAGCAAACTTCACCCTATCAACCTCTGGGCACTCACACAAAGCAAACACTGATTCAGTCTTCTCCAACCACCTCCGCAATTCAACAGCGCCCCCGGTACCCCGAAAGTTGTGGGGCTGACAATCCTTAAACCTCTTATACGCGGTTCCCGCACGCACCAAAGTAGCACCAGTACCTTCGAAAGTCTGCTGAGCTGCCTGAAAGGCGGCCAGAGCAACGTTCAACTGCTGCTGCATCATCTGTTTCAATTCATCCTGTGTCAAAGTGATGTTACCACCACCTCTACCTCCACCAGTGCGGCCTGCACGACGACCCCTAGTACGTCCACCATTACGACCAGACATCCTCTGCTAGAACAAGAACAAAACACTCAACCCATCACCAACGCTAAACCAAAAGAAATCAAAATGAGTCAAGAACTGGGTCCAAACGTGACCATCGATCCCAACACGAAGTCCACCAAGTCATCCATGCATTTCAACTTATGATTTCGTGTGCACCCGAAATAATAAATTGCTCTACATGGTCCTCTAGGCGTGCCCCGAGTTTAAACCTCAAGCCATTGGACACCCACAATTTATAAAGAAACAACCAACTCGAGAGATCAACAAAAGTTCCTTCGACTTCAAACCCGGAGGAAAAGATACAATGGAGCTAGAATAACCAAGGATGAGATAGATAGTACGACACTTTAGGATAAGATATCGACACCCCGAAAAGGTTAGTACGTTTACTAAAAGACACGACTCATAAGTATGTGATCGTCTAGTGTGTGTGAGACTCGGCTATAGACTAGACTCTACATGCAATCCTAGTTCACTATAACCATTAGCTCTGATACCAATCTATCACACCCTCAAATTTCCACTTACGGAGTTTTACCACGAGGCGAGTGACATACCAGGATCGAAGTCAACGGTCACAACAAACAACGACTATATGTAAATAAAATACGTAAACCCAAACACTCATTAATTTAAAACTTGTTACAAAACGTAGCGGAAGCATTTCATTGTTTACAGCTTTCAAAAAGAAACAAGACCAAGTAAAGGTTTAACTGTTCAACAACCCAAAAGAAACAACCTAGACGCGTGTGCGACTCCGTGCGTCTATCCAATTTATGCAACTCTAATGACCTGAGAAAACATGCTAAAAACGTCAGTACAAAATACTGGTGAGTTCACAGGTTTTTAAGTAAAAACGTTTCACGAGCTTTTGAATGAACTATTATGTTACTACTGACTGATGAAAACACTTATTAGACGTTTGGACTCTGAAACGAACCAACCAACGAACTATCGTTTACCACGACTAATGAACTACCAAACCATGGTCAACGAACTGCTATAACATAGCCAACGAACTACCACTTTGTGGTCAACGAACTGTGTATTCACAATTAACGAACTACCGCAATAACGGTTAACAAACTGTCACAACGTGAGCCACATAAATAGAACCTAAATGAAACATACAACCAACCCAGCATAACATGATCCTTTATAAACCGAAGTACTAAGCATGTTCCCCCCCCCCCCCTCGAAAACGAAAACAGCAAAGAGTGGGGCCGTGAAACTCACCTTAGGTTGCGTCTTCTGTTTTAAACGAGATCCGACATGTGTGTGATAGCCCCAACTAGTGGCAACCCATCAATGAGTTTACATAAGTGTGATGACTACTAACCCGAAGGCTAACTACTCCCCGATTGTCCAGATCTTGACTACGTGTGTTTAAAAGTGTGTTTGAACGTTAACCGGTCATCCGAGACAGACCCGACATCCCGTTGGTGATCCATCACATCAATTAATCAAGTACATAGTGCTAACATACATGTTTCAAGCATACAACACTTACTTTGCATCAAAAATCCCATATACAAAGTCGTAAGGTCAAACCGGAAGATTTCTGTGTTTGATTCAACCCCAAGGGCTTCTGGATCGACCCATGGACCCTTGGTTCGACCCCCATGATGTTCATTCAACCTATTCATAAGTTCATTCGACCTAACACATGTTTATTTGATCCTAACACATGTTTATTCGACCTTAACGTATGTTAATTCAACCCCTAACACGTGTTAATTCGACCCTAGACATGCACAGTCGACCCTAGTTATGTATATTCGACCCATTTGAGATAAATTCGACCTATTTGAGCTACATTCGACCCCACGAAGGGTCGAATGAGTTGCACGTTCGACCCTCTTGCTGCAAAACTTCATAAAACGCACCAAAACGCATCTAAACAGTCCGAAAACATCACAACCATCACCAATCATAGCAGTCAACTATCATTAACATATTCCCACAAAACCCTACCAATTTTATCCCGAAATCCGTCCGTTTTACAAGTTACCCAAAATGGCAAATTATGGAGATGTCACAACTTACGCACTCAATCTTTACCCGATTAGGAAATTTTCTAAAATCATTCAATAATCAACTCAACATGTTCAGATTATCATGTGTAACAAAACCCCTAATCATTTCAATCATATTATCATCTTGAATCAAACCCTAAAATCTATCAAAATCCCCAAAATGAGTAACATATCAACATCTAGCAAACAATAACCTAAAATAACCCAATCTCATCATCAATAACAGGTCTAAAACATTCCTATAACATCTATACAGCGTCAAATCACCAAGCAATACATAGCACAACATAAAACATCATTAATACCTCATAAAAACACCACTAACACATGTTAACTTGTATGAACCTTATGTTTTATGATTAGGTTTTGTTTAGAAAGATGTTAAGAAAGTTTTTAATTGTGAAAACCATCTTGAAACAGATCTGCACCATTGGGGTTAAATGAAAATGAATAAAAAATGATTAAAAAGGGTTTTGAATGAAGAACACAACTTAGATCTTTGTTTAGGAGATGTTTGTATGTTAGGGTATGAAAAACAAGATCAAAAACTCCTTCCCTAGTGATTAATATTGATAGAGAGTGTTTAGAGGCGTTTAGGGTTTGTGAAATGATGAAAAATTGCAAAGTGTTGTATTTATACCCTGTGCAGGTTCGACCCCTTCTTGAGGTCGAATAGGGAATGGGGTGGTCGAATTAGGGTTTCCAAGCAACATATTGTCTGGTTCGACCCCCCTTAAGGTCGAACCAAGACTGGGCTTTTTCGGATTTCCAGTTTTGTCGTTTTAACGCATTTAAACACATTCTAACACCTGAACATGCAATCCTAACACATGTTAATCATATAGAATCATGTATAATCACATGAACATCGATAAAGCACGTATTAACATATCATGTCACATATTTAGATCATTTCGTATTTGTTACTCAATCTAATTTATGTAATTCACCAACAACGGGACTCGTAATGTGTGTGTGTGTGTGTGTGTGTGTGATAACCTCAATGATCCTCCGAATCATTGATCCCTTGACGACACGTAACGTGACTTGACTTAACGGACTATGTCAAGTATGTTTAATAATGTTTCTCGCTCATACGTTTTATAAACTGTTAACCTAAGTGTGTCGGGTGTCACAAGGACTACGTGATTTTGTTTTGGATGAAGCACACAAGTCCAAGTACTCAATACACCCTGGTGCAGAAAAAATGTATAAGGACCTCAAGGAGTTCTATTGGTGGCCTAACATTAAGGGTTGTATTGCGGCCTATGTCAGACGTTGCCTAACGTGTTCAAAGGTCAAGGCTGAGTATCAAAAGCCTTTAGGTATGCTTCACCAGCCAGAGATTCCCGTTTGGGAATGTAACCAGATTTCTATGGACTTCATCACTAAGCTACCAAAGACACCTCGTGGTCATGATGCGATTTAGGTAATTGTCGACCATCTAACAAAGTCTGCGCATTTCTTTCCGATTAAAGAAATAGACACGATGGAGAAATTGTCCAGGTTGTACATCAAGGAGATCGTGTCAAGGCATGGCGTGCCTGTTTCCATAATCTATGATCAGGATAGTCTTTTCAATTCGAGATTTTGGCAGTCATTGCAAGAAGCCCTTGGTTCTCGTTTGGACTTGAGCACTGCTTACCATCCCCAGACAGATGGACAAAGCGAAAGGACCATTCAAACGCTGGAAGACATGCTCCGTGCGTGTGTAATTGATTTTGGAGGAAATTGGGATACACATTTGACGTTGATCTAATTTTTTTACAATAATAGTTACCACACCAGCATCAAAGCAGCCCCTTTCGAAGCGTTGTATGCTCACAAGTGTCGATCGCCCGAGTGTTGGGCAAAAATAGGGGACAAGCAATTGACAGGCCCTGAGCTTATCCAGGAGACAACCGACAAGATCTTTCAGATTAGAGACAGACTAAAGGCTGCCAGGGACATGCCGTGGAGTTATGCGAACCAAAGGCGTAAACCATTAGAGTTCCAGGTAGGCGACAGATTCTTGCTCAAAGTATCACCATGGAAAGGAGTACCCAGGTTTGGGAAATGTGGAAGCTCAATCCTAGATTCATATGTCCCTTTGAAATTCTTGCTCGAATTAGACCAGTTGCATACAAGCTCAAGCTACCCCGAGAACTTAGTAGCGTTCATGACACATTCCACATCTCGAATCTCAAGAAGTTCCTTGCCGATAAGTCATTGGTTATCCCTCCAGAGGAGATCCACATTGATGATCAACTTCATTTCATAGAGAAGTCAATAGAGATAACAGATTGGAAGATTCAGAAGCCTCGTCACAGTCAGGTCAAGCTAGACAAGGTGCATTGGAATTCCAAGCACGGACCCGAGTGCATTTGGGAGCATGAGGATCAGATGAAACGCAAGCACCCCCATCTCTTTCAAGGGACCACCAGTTCAGATGACCAACACCGAAAATTTCGTGGACGAAATTCCTATAACAGGGGGAGAATGTGACACCCGTCAAAATCGTAGGTCATAACCGTACACTTACTTACACATATACATTGTGCATAGCATCACATTTCATCTATTTCTTCGTAATTGGGCCATACAGGTTCCAACGAGTCAATCATGAGGCATGCAGTCTAACAGTAGACACACTAGTAGTACAAAGTTTCAACTAGTCAAATAATTCATGCTAGATTTAAGGAAATCCATGCAAAACCATATTTGTGGAAACCCATGCAATTGAGCACAAGATTCCAATTTGTTGACCCGACAAGAACAAAAACAAACAATGTTCAAGAATAATAAATCACCCAACATAAAATCCATGGGAAACTACTACAAACAATGTGCCAATTTATAAAACTAATCCGGTCATACATACATACATACATACATACATATATATATATATATCCATACGATCACAAACATGTTAGCATGTCAATTAACATGTGTACATAGACATCATGGAATAACTATACACCTATTAACACACATATATAGGAAAACATTAAACAAAACCTCAAAACTATTTGCCTATGTATATATATATGCGCATGAATGTTTGTATCAACAAAAGTCCATCCCCACACAAGTATATCTCTATGTGTGTATTCACAATCACACACATACATAAGTCTCTCGATTGTGTGTATATATATATATATATATATATATATAGGATTTGGATCATTTGAGAACCATAATTTACGTAGAGAACCAAAGAACCAAGTGTTAACACAAAAACCCCTCCACCAAAAAATAATAAATAATAATAAAAAAATTATATAACCTAAAAAAATAAAAAAAGTAAAAACACCAAAATGTTTCTTAGTGTTAATCTTTTTGAAAAAAAAATAAAAAAAATACAAAAAAAAACAAAAAAATGGCTTTTATTACGTCAGGTCTGATGCACATGTGGATTTTGCTGTTATATATATACATACATATACCGTATGCACATGTGTATCGAACATCGCTTATTTTCCCTAACTTGTAGATTAGTAAAAGAATGTGTTGGTTTTAAACAATATATTTTTAAACACCTTAAAATAATAGTTATTTAATAAAATCGTTGGATTCCCGACGTTTAGAATAATTTAAAAATTATTCGTAACACTTTTAATCTTATGTAATCATAATATATATATATATATTAATATAGCTTATATATAAAAAAATGCTTCAAAAAAATAAGTGTTGGTGTCGGGACTCGAACCCGAGTCCAACTCGGTACAACCTTTTAACACAAACACACAAACCAGCTAAGCCACAATGTCTTCTGTGTATATGTCCAGACGCAAATAAACTTAACCTTTCCTAAATTATCCCCAGTAAATAACAAAAGTCAAACATCAGATCGAACCCATTAATTCGAATCGTGAACCCTCGTTTTTGATGTAGATTAATATGGAATGCCTTGGACAGGTTGTATGCGTCTCCTTCACGCCAACAATCACAATTAAAACATACCTATTATAGATAATTACGCGTTTGTATTTAAAGAATGGGTCAAATCCTCCAATTATATGATTTGGTATGTTATAGTATAAATTGATACCATCCCTAGAAGCTAATATGGCCGAAAATCATTAACTCTATATCATATTTCACATTCTTTCACTCAAACATACAAATTTTTGAAGTTTTTGGTTGGATTCTTGTTTTGCTTGTTCATCGTCTTATTCGCTGGTATGAATTGATTCTTTATTGCTATTTGTTATTCGGCCCTTGTTCTTCAAAAGCCCCTTAATCAATTCGACCATCATAGTCGAATTGATTCGATTTGGAAATCTAGGGTTTGTTCTTAATATTTGGGGAAGATGACACTCGTCTTCTCTAATTTAAATATATTGCAGACCGGATTTAATCATCAACTGATCCACAGATCAGTTGGTATTTACCCTTTGTTTAAAACGTGGGAACTGGCTGTGGACAGGGGTTCGAATCCCGTCCCCAACCATTTTTATTCTAATATTTTAGGATTTAGTCCAGGGGATGTTTACAATAAATCAAAATCAATAATAAACGTTCTTAGGGTCTAGACCAGATGGTCTAGGCTTGTGATTTAAGACTTTGACTCGGCCAAGGACTCGGGTTCGAGTCCTGGCACATACAAAAATTTTTTTTGAGTTTTTTTATACTTATCTTTTGTATAATCTTTTAAAAATAATTTTTAAATACTGAAAGGGCTTTATAAAATCTACAAAAATTATTTTATGTTAATCTATTGACTAAGTTTATTATATAATTTTTAGTTTTTCAAAAATCGTTTATTTAATATATATTATAAATATTACAAGTTTATTCAATTATAATTTTAAGATTCTATAAAAATATCTAAACAACTTTATAAAATTCCACAAAAATTATTTTAAACTTGTAGATCAATAAGTATTTCAGAAATAAATTTTCATTCCATAAAACCGTTTATTTAATATTTTTAATTAATTTTTGTTATTTTTAATCATAGATAAATTATAATAAATTCATTTTTCAATATTTTTATACCAAAATTTTACATAAATTATTTTTGCTCATTTAGAACAGAAATATAAATTTTAATTTGAAATTTCTTTAATTTTAATATTTTTAGATATTAAAATCATATTTTGACAAATAGAAATAAATATCCTAAATATACAATTTTTGAGAAAATAATTTTATAAAAATTATTTTCATACTTAAAATCTTATAATATGACCATCCTTAATCTAAAATCTACAATTAGTCTTTTATTTGTTTATTTTCCGAATTTCTTTTATTTATTAACAATTTACCTAATTAACAATTGAACATTTACTTATCCCCAAATTAGGAACCCTAGAACTACTTGTAGACTAGAAAAACTTAGACTTATTTATTGCCTTAAGCATAGGATAAAAATTGGCAACGTCGGACCACACCTATTCCATTACAAAGGAGTTGATACTTTGCTAAGGTGAGTTTACATAGCCCCTTTTTCTGTTTTACATTTTGGGGTGAAACATGTTTAAACATTTTATACACTATCATTTACTCATTCTTACATTATTGAAACTTGTGATTCAATTACACTATCATTTACTCATTCTATCATTTGACTATAACAAAAAGACACAGTACAATCATTAACATTGATCAAGCCGCCTGTTTAGATTATAGCGCTATAGGTCTGACAAACCCATCCCCCCGCATAAATTCAGGGATGATCGATAACAGTTACACTTTTACTAACTTGCGAGTTAGGTCTCAGTCGACACAAGGTTTGATTGTACAAAAGACGCATTGTTACATGTCGGACTCATACTCTATCATTATACAACTGTGATTGTTGTACAACTATTGTTATCTATTATATTCAAAAACCTATGTATCCTCACCAACTATTTATAGTTGACCCCCCCCCATCTTTGCAACTTAACATGTTTCAGGTTTATTTGCTATTGGAAGTTGTACAAGTCTTGGAACACATAGGAGCTTTGGTCGTAGTTTATAATAATCAACCTTTGTAATCTTTACTTGTAAGATGAATTGTAAATTGTTTAATATTATTCAACTTTCATTTTAGTACCATGAGCTATTGAACAATCATTACTATGTGACGCCTCGATGTTTCCGCCATCGGTTGGGGTGTTACAGATTGATATCCGAGCCATGGTTATAGGGAATTAGGTTATTAGAAAAATAATCTAGTCTATAACCTTAGGATTTTAACCAGTACTTGTTCCTCTTACTTGTAACCCTACTTGTTTCTATTCTCTATCTCCATCCTACTTCTTATCCCTACTTTAGCCCTTACAAGATGAATACTCTTCGTCACATGCTGTAATCCTGATCTACCCTTAGACTAATAGGACAAAATCCTCAGGTACTAACCTGAACTGCCTTGAAAATCTCGTCGAAGTTCTATATTTTAATAACGAACACGTGCAATCTGGAAGGGTAAACGCCTGTATTCTGAGTTTTCTGTCTAGGACTGGCATTGCGCATAAATCCCAATCAGACGAGGGACCCGGATGCCTACCTGGGAATTCTTGGGATGAGTGTTCACTTATAGGCTAAATCATGTCTTCATTATGTTATTAAAATCTGGAAACTTCGATAAGTCAACGTTTTCGTTTATTTGTTAGGATTGACAAATAAATGATTACACTCCTCGTGTTTCCGTTGTTGAAAATTCTCCACTCTCATTAAAACCTAAGCTTTAAATCCCAAGATTTTACATTTTAAATCCATCCCATTTTATAATCCAATATGAGTTTCAAAATCACACTTCATCTTACCATCTTAGCCACATGTTTGATTATTTTCAACACCCTAACCAAATCATATTATATTATATATTTTTTTAACTATAACCTCATACCTTAGCACAACACTAAAGATTTCTTAATATTGTCACATTTTCATCACGTATAAAGTATGGAAAATACGTATTTTTGTCAAAAGATGTCCTGAAATTAATTTCTAAATGCAAATGTTTATTCATTAGAATAACAAATGATTTTCGATATAATGTCACCTTGATCTATAAAACCTAAAATCTCCAACTAATTCGAATATTTTAATCAAAGCTCACTTAGTTTGTACTATTTAACAACTTTTGCCTCATGTACAAAACCAATTTTGAAAATAAAATATTCCCAACCCATAGGAACAATATTTAGTCTCTAAATTATCCATCGACACTCACTCATTTTCAACTTGTTCAAATATTTGGCATATACCACAATCATGTTTTCTCATATGCTTGATTCTAACCTCATGATTTACACTACTATAAAATCTCCTCAATTGTGCCACTTTGAGAACCTATAAAAGAACCTTCTATTAACTACCTTCACGATCACCATCTTTCATAACCTTGATGATACTTTCCTCATCATCCTCTCAAGAACTAAATTCCTATTCTTCACCTTCTCGAACATAAACTTGATCCATATGACAACCAAACTATTGAAAACTTGATTATTCGTTGCATCAAACTTGATTCTTAGTTACACATGAGGATTTGATTATCTACCTGAACATTTGATTATTTATGATACTTGAAAGCATGGAATACAAACTATTCGCTATAAACACACCTAGAGCCATTAATTATGTATAGGGCAACTCTATTACAATTGACATGCTATACTTGATACCTGATGCATTTATAAACTTGCTTACATGTATGTATTATCAATTTGCAACTTATGTGTTAAACCAAAAACGATTGTTACACTTAATCAAACAACTGGTAGAGGATGAAGTACTTGCTCAACAGTTAGGAGAGTACCAAATAACCTACTCAACGATTGGTAGAGGTCATCATGCCTGCTCAACAGTCGGTAGAGGCCCTAAAACCTGCTCAACGACTGGTAGAGGCTATCGCACCTGCTCAACAATCGGTAGAGGTTCTTACTCACTTACTGGTAGAAGTCTTTTTCCTGCTCAACAGTTGTACTCATTTTTGGATACAATGTATATGATTCAAACACAAGGTTATCTGGTACTGTGTGTGTGTGTCTAGAGTTAGAGAAGTACACAAAACCCTAATGTACGGTAAATTGGTGATTGCGGTCCGGAACGTAATCATGCATTTACAGGTACGTTATGGTAGTGTGAAATTCTAATAAGGTTTTGGTAGTTCATTTAGTTTCCTATAGTCACACATATCAAACCTCTTACCCAAATTATTCAAAACAGATTATTCTATTACCTACAAATTCATGTCGTGCCTTAACCCAAATTTTTTTTCCAAATCACAGTTGCCCAAATTTCTAACAAATCACCCTCAACCCTGTATTCTTAAATAACTTCGGGACGAAGTTTCCAAAAGTAGGGGAGACTGTAACATCGCATATTTTCCCTAACTTGTAGATTAGTAAAAGAATGTGTTGGTTTTAAACATATATTTTTAAACACCTTAAAATAATAGTTATTTAATAAAATCGTTGGATTCCCGACGTTTTGAATAATTTAAAAATTATTCGTAACACTTTTAATCTTATGTAATCATAATACATATCTTAATATAGCTTATATATAAAAAAAATGCTTCAAAAAAATAAGTGTTGGTGCCGGGACTCAAACCCAAGTCCAACTCGGTAGAACCTTTTAACACAAACACACAAACCAGCTGAGCCACAATGTCTTCTGTGTATATGTCCAGACGCAAATAAACTTAACCTTTCCTAAATTATCCCCAGTCAATAACAAAAGTCAAACATCAGATCGAACCCATTAATTCGAATCGTGAACCCGCATTTTTGATGTAGATTAATATGGAATGCCTTGGACAGGTTGTATGCGTCTCCTTCACGCCAACAATCACAATTAAAACATACCTATTATAGATTATTACGCGTTTGTATTTAAAGAATGGGTCAAATCTTCCAATTATATGATTTGGTATGTTATAGTATAAATTGATACCATCCCTAGAAGCTAATATGGCCGAAAATCATTAACCCTATATCATATTTCACATTCTTTCACTTCAACATACGAATTTTTGAAGTTTTTGGTCGGATTCTTGTTTTGCTTGTTCATCGTCTTATTCGCTGGTATGAATCGATTCTTTATTGCTATTTGTTATTCGGCCATTGTTCTTCAAAAGCCCCTTAATCAATTCGACCATCATAGTCTAATTGATTCGATTTGGAAATCTAGGGTTTGTTCTTAATATTTGGGGAAGATGACACTCGTCTGCTCTAATTTAAATATATTGCAGACCTGATTTAATCATCAACTGATCCACAGATCAGTTGGTATTTACCCATTGTTTAAAACGTGGGAACTGGCTATGGACAGGGGTTCGAATCCCGTCCCCAACCATTTTTATTCTAATATTTTAGGATTTAGTCCAGGGAATGCTTACAATAAATTGAAATCAATAATAAACGTTCTCAGGGTCTAGACCAGATGGTCTAGGCTTGTGATTTAAGACTTTGACTCGGCTAAGGACTTGGGTTCGAGTCCTGGCACATGCAACCATTTTTTTTGAGTTTTCTTTTATACTTATATTTTGTATAATCTTTTAAAAATAATTTTTAAATACTGAAAGGGCTTTATAAAATCTACAAAAATTATTTTATGTTAATCTATTGACTAAGTTTATTATACAATTTTTAGTTTTTCAAAAATCGTTTATTTAATATATATTATAAATATTACAAGTCTATTCAATTATAATTTTAAGATTCTATAAAAATATCTAAACAACTTTATAAAATTCCACAAAAATTATTTTAAACTTGTAGATCAATAAGTATTTCAGAAATAAATTTTTATTCCATAAAACCGTTAATTTAATATTTTTAATTAATTTTTGTTATTTTTAATCATAGATAAATCATAATAAATTCATTTTTCAATATTTTTATACCAAAATTTTACATAAATTATTTTTGCTCATTTAGAACAGAAATATAAATTTTAATTTGAAATTTCTTTAATTTTAATATTTTTAGATATTAAAATCATATTTTGACAAATAGAAATAAATATACTAAATATACAATTTTTGAGAAAATAATTTTATAAAAATTATTTTCATACTTAAAATCTTATAATATGACCATCCTTAATCTAAAATCTACAATTAGTCTTTTATTTGTTTATTTTCCGAATTTCTTTTATTTATTAACAATTTACCTAATTAACAATTAAACATTTACTTATCCCCAAATTAGGAACCCTAGAACTACTTGTAGACTAAAAAACTTAGACTTATTTATTGCCTTAAACATAGGATAACACTTGGCAACGTCGGACCACACCTATTCCATTACAAAGGAGTTGATACTTTGCTAAGGTGAGTTTACATCGCCCCTTTTTCTGTTTTACATTTTGGGGTGAAACATGTTTAAACATTTTATACATTATCATTTACTCATTCTTACATTATTGAAACTTGTGATTCAATTACACTATCATTTACTCATTCTATCATTTGACTGTAACAAAAAGACACAGTACAATCATTAACATTGATCAAGCCGCCTGTTTAGATTATAGCGCTATAGGTCTGACAAACCCATCCCCCCCGCATAAATTCATGGATGATCGATAACAGTTACACTTTTACTAACTTGCGAGTTAGGTCTCAGTCGACACAAGGTTTGATTGTACAAAAGACGCATTGTTACATGTCGGACTCATACTCTATCATTATAGAACTGTGATTGTTGTACAACTATTGTTATCTATTATATTCAAAAACCTATGTATCCTCACCAACTATTTATAGTTCACCCCCCCCATCTTTCCAACTTAACATGTTTCAGGTTTATTTGCTATTAGAAGTTGTACAAGTCTTGGAACACATAGGAGCTTTGGACGTAGTTTATAATAATCAACCTTTGTAATCTTTACTTGTAAGATGAATTGTAAATTGTTTAATATTATTCAACTTTCATTTTAGTACCATGAGCTATTGAACAATCATTACTACGTGACGCCTCGATGTTTCCGCCATCGGTTGGGGTGTTACAGTACATTGTTTAAGGTTAGACGTTAAAATTGAAGATACATTGTTAATTGTTTTAGATTAGGTGCTACCCGAAGTTTTTCTTCATGTAACTGTAAAGCGTATCAGTCTATTTCGTATGTAAAATTGATTTGGAATATTAGAATTCTCAACCTCAGATGCTCCAGGGATATAAATGTAGTTTTATAATATAGTTGAACTATTTCCTCGAAATTAATCCATGGTGTTCTAAAACGTATTCTTGAAATTGCATAGGGAAGTTATTATTCACTCGTATATTAACAACATCACGAAAAACAAACACCCAATAAAAATTTCAAGATTTGTTGGATTGCTACATTTTAAGATAGATAAAAGCATATTTAACGCATGAAACAAAGTGGAAAAACCACTTATTCTTGGATGTATAAATCATCCATTCAATAATACAATAACAAATTAATGTGCTTGTAACTAATTAATTCTTCTCCATCATGAGATTATGATTCTCAATCTCAAGACACCGCTAGGCTAGATACCCTTCGGCAATGCAATGTATGATTCTAACCCAGAATTGAAGTTATCAACAAAAACTTCCATCTCCGTAGCCGAAAGGCACACGCCTATCTCGAGATCTTCACTGCATTCTCTAGAGGCACTAATAGATATGGATCCATAATAATCGATAGAAAGCGCTTCATACTTTATGGGCTTCCCAAATCCGAAATCTAAGTCATAAAACTTGAGTTTTGAGGATCCAACTACCGCCATCCTCCTCCTTGGCCAGTCGTCGCGAAACAAACTATCCGTCGGCCCAAGATATTTGACAATTCCATCTTTATCACTCAACATCTTATGTAAATTCTCTCCAATCAATCTAGCTGCAGTCAAGAACCCTTCCTTGTCCTTTAATTCACTGGTTCTTGCTTTACTCAAACACGGCCGAATGCAGTTGCCAAAGTAAGCCCCTGGGATCGGTGGATCCATTCGCGACCTACAATCCACGGGCATACAGAATAGTGCTAACTCATCGCCGTATAAATTCGCTACACACTTCCAAATATACGCACATGCTACTGTAAACGACGATACATACGGTAACTCTGGAAGTTGAGTTGAAACCGATTGTTTCAACCCATTGATCACAATTCGCCTCAAGATAAACGTGGCTCGAACCTTATCAGTTGGTCCCGAAAGTCTTGGAACTCTGTAATCTTCGTTGTACCTTTCAACCTTGGCTTTCTTTAAATAATTTTCATCTAGCTTTGGGTATTTCACCAATCTATCATAAATGGGGAACGTACCATTAGCCAAAAATGGCCCATCAGAATTACCAGATTGCGCTATGGACGTCCACGCCTTCAAGAAACAAAACCTCGTGCTAGCGTCACAAAGGCTGTGATGATTTGTGATTCCGATAGAAATTCCGTTGTTTGGAAAGAGTGTCACTTGGACCGCGAACACTGGGATTGTAATGTAATCCGAAACTTTATTCGTGCGCCCAAGAAGAGGTATAAGATGATAAAACTTGTCACATTCGCGAGGATGGTTTCCCGTGAGATCCTTGAAATCGAGGAAACATTCTGCGAATGTAACAGCAACAGAATCACCTTCCACATAACGGATTTCGGGTTTTCTAGTACCAGTAGGGAATATGATCAACTTACCAGCAAAAGGGAAAAAATGTTGAAGGGTGATGGATAAGGAATGCTTAAGACTGGGAACAATAGTTTTAGTGAAGTGAGGTTTGGTGATTGGGAGTTCATAAAAGAAGAGAGAGTGTACGGGATTAGTGAGAGCTAACCATACGATATCAAAGAAAGTTAATGGTAGCGACTGGCTAGTTGTGGCCGGTGGTGGGGAGACATGGGATTGTTCAAGAACACTTAAGGTAGGAAGGGAACCCATATCTTTTATTAGATCTTCCACAAAATGAGACATATTAACAATGTTGATTTATAGATGATACTCGGGTATGTGTGAATGAAGTTAATTACTTACTTACGGTATGGATTTTAAAAAATGTTTTTTTTTTATTAAACAAAACCATTCCTATTGGTGATAGCTAGGCATTGGCATGGACATCTTATACACCACAGGTTTGTTGAACATCATCAAAATTTACGTACTAGATGTAACATATGATAGAAATATACGAAGGACATAATTGTAACACAATTTTACAAACGGATATGAGTACGGGATTATCAATACGCAACCCATTGTCATCCATACACACATTGTACCTAATATGAGGAAAATTTTCCCATATCTACCGTCATGCCACAACACATTTTCTTCTTGCTAGACCTTCCACTCTATCTGTTTTTCCTTAATTTTAGTCCAATTAGGTACCCTCATATTGATTCCAAAACCGATTCTCTCTCTCTCTCTCTCTCTGCCTATCTGTCTATCCGTCCATCCATCCATCCATCCATCCTAATTGCCACAACGCCTATATCGTTTGATTTCCAACTCTAAACCAAAATCCGGTGCAACCTTTGGTGGGGCCTAAAGCGAATATGGATACTTTTTCAAAACTAAAAACACAACATAAAGTCATGAAGAAATAGTAGTTTACATGATTATGACTATTTGTAAGATATATACAATTAATAAGATTTACAGATTATAGAGATATGCCAAGCATATGTCAAGAGCTGACCACAAATTGTAATAATCAAATTCATAACCACCATAACAGAATTCTCACATTGTACAAGTATAACCAGTAAGATTGCTAATAATATCATGTAAATAGTCATAAATAAAAGTAGAATCAACCTAGTACTTGTGTGAAGAAAGGAATTTTATTAAAAACTTGGAAGAAGGGAGACAAGAAAGATGTCTGAGGATTCACCAAAGAAGAATGAAAGTTGCCAGCGAAGGAAGGAGGAATGTCAATGACTTTGCAATGCCTGATTCTCAACTCTTCAAATTACACGATTTGGGAGTTAAAGAATCGAGTAATCTTTATTTTCCATGGAATTTGGGTAGCAAGGGAACCAATCGTGGGAAGTGAAGTTGATTAAAAGATGAACAACATAACAACTGCAATGTTATACCAAGCACTTCTAGAAAACATGGTATTGCAAATTGCTAGTCATACATCAATGATGGAAAATTGGGATGCATTAAAGGTTTGACACATAGGATTTGATAGGTTTAAAGAAGTGTGGTTACACACACTCGAGTCAGACTTTGAATCGCTAAAGATAGATGTTAATGGTCCACGCAATGTTTGTGCCGAAATATCAATGAGATTGCATCGCAAGCAACAATCTTGAACATAGTTTGGATGAAGAAAGTTTGATTTGAAATACTTTTGGGCTCGGTATCGGAGAAGTTTATTCAAATTGTTGTTACATAAGAACAAGTTGCGAATTTTAATATGATGCCATTCCAAGAAGCCATCGAGATATTGAAGGCTTTGGAGGAACGCACCATGAAGCAAACTAAAGAGGAAGACATGCATAGTAAACTTCTATTCATAGATGCAAACACAAAAGAGGAGGATAAACACCATAATTGTGAACATTGCGGTTGTTGGAACTCAAATAGGGAAGACTTTAAATGTGGCCAAGGAAGAGGTTGAGGGTCCGAGAACGTTTTGTTCGTTCATTTATGTTCGTGAACGTCCGTTTAAGTTCGTTCATTATGTGATTTATGTCCATTTATCTTTGTTCGTTTATTTCGTTTTAGTTAAGAAACACATAAGTAGTTGGATAAACATAAACAGAAAATGGGATTTCTAATTAGTTATACAAATATATCTAATTAATAATTGGGCTTTTCAAAGAAACTTATCATAATTAATCACTAATTCATACTCCCTTCGTCCCAATTTAAAGGTCTCACTTTCAAAAACACACATTTTAAGAAATTTTTTGTTTGTATGTGGTAAAATGACAATAATATCCTCAAAAGTGGTGATTTTGTTTTGTCTTTTATGGGCAAAACTGGAAATTAAATTTCTATTTTTGGAAAGGGACTTTTGATTTGGGACAAACAAAAAAGAAAAAGAGGACATTTAAATTGAGACGGAGGGAGTATTAAAAATACCACATGTTCATCTATGTCTCTGGTCAATTATATTCATTTGTATTTATTTGTGTTGTTTTATGTCTAATAAAGTAGGTTCGTTAAAGATTATTTGTTTGTGTTCGTGAACTATTCATTTACGTTTATATTAATGAACATAAAAGAAACCGAATATGCCCATTTTCTTATAGAACAAACATGAAAAAAAAAATTGTTTGATTATATGTTTGTATTCGTTTGATTAGTTTCCCGATGTGATAACAATTATAAGAACATTCATCCATTCAAATTATTATACACATCATTTAATAGCACAAAGATTGCTATAGTAAGATAATGTTTCCTTTATTTTGTTTTTTGTGCGTGTGTAAAAGGAATCTCAAGGAAATGTTGTGATTGGAATCCGGGAGCCATATACAAAGTTAATAAAGTTCTTTTTGTACTTTTGGTATATTCATCAATAACAAATTCCTATACTCTACATTTCAAATTGGGTGACCATTAGTAAACCAAGGCTTGATACACGTATAAATTTACTTTTTTTTTTAACGGTACACTTCAATAACAAATAAGACGCGTCCTCAAAACAAGGACTGCCCTTGAAAAAAAATCTATATATATATATATATATTTAAATTTCAAATAGAAGGCTTCCCCTCATTTGTAAATCATCCTTGGAAAGAAATAAAATCCTTTTCTATACTTCTCTCTCTAGTCTCTTGAGTCATATAGAGTCATGTAAAATAAGTCCGGTGTCTTCTTGGGTCCTCCTTAGTCCCCTGAGTCTTGAGTCCTCCTTAGTCCCCTGAGTGTTCTTCTATATAGTGTCCTCCCCATCCCATGAGTCTTACTGGTCTTATATAGATCAGCCTTAAACCCCCCAATCTCTGGTATAAATCCTACATGACACTCATATAGCCATTCTCTCCTTTGAGAGTGTCATGTATGATGTCATGTGGCATTGAGATATTTTAGAAAAAAAAAGAATTTAAAAACAAAATTAGATTTATTTCTCTCATGTTTTCTCCCATAAATTTTAAACGTTAAGTTCTTTTATATACGACATTTTTTAAAGAAAAAAATTACACAAAATTAACGAGCGTCTTATTATCTTTCCAACGAGTACCATAGTGCTATAAAAAACGGGGAAAAACATGACCAAATTAACGAGCGTTTTATTATTTTTCCAACGAGTACCACAGTGCTATATAAAAACGGAGAATAAAAATGACTATTTTTTGTGAGGTTTTGTTCATACAGGAAAAACAAACACAAAGTTTTAAAGTTATTCATTAATCATGTATAGGCAAGTTATTAATTATGTTCAAACCAGTAAATATGAATTCTATTTACAACAAGTGTTAGCATTGGAGTTGTACATCGTTTTAGGTTAGGTTTTAATATTAGAGTTATACATTGTTTAAGGTTAGACGTTAACATTGAAGATACATTGTTAATTGTTTTTGGTTAGGTGCTACCCGAAGCTTTCCTGCATGTAACTGTAAAGCGCATCAGTCTATTTTGTATGTAAAATTGATATGTAATATTAGATTTCTCAACCGGGGACACTCCCGGGATATAAATCTAGTTAGAACATATATAATGGAAGCTCCATCCAATCCTTCCACTCAATATTAGTGAATCTAGACCTACTTTTCAACCATAAAAACGACCAAGATTTAATGTTCAAAACAACATCAACAACCTTAGGATTGGTTCCCTCGAAACATATGCAGAAGTAAAATGTCCTGAAAGTCAAATATCATCATCGGATCTAATCGACACCATTTACCTACACAAGTCCACACACCATACGAGAAGCCACAACCGATGAACACGTGCTGCATATCTTCGTGAGTTGCTGAACAAAGACTACATAAAACATCTTGAACCTCAATTCCACGTCTCGCCAAAGCAACCTTAGTCAGAATCCGTTCTGCTGACTTCGCCGAGAATCCCTTCCTATTCGCAAGTAATCGACATCCTGCAGTTAGGAAGCAGTGACACCTAAGCATTAACGGACTGCGTATGTTTTCTTTTAGATTAAATTAAAAGTCGTTTCCCCACCAAACCGAACCAGTACTGGTTAAGAAGATCGTTAGAATTCATATCCATGGTTTTCGGTTGATATAAAACACACATCAATATCCTTTTATGCGTATCATGAATTTATTTTTAGACAAAATTACACAAATTGTCCTCTATTTATATACAAAATTGCACTATTTGTCATTTGTCTTTAAAAAACATGCAACATATTCTTTATAAATCTATGTTGCATGCTCTTTGTCCTTTAACCAAACTAATGTTAACTTTTTAGTTAACTTTAAAGCAAAATGACTATTTTGCCCAAATGACATAATCTGAAATTTAATTATAAAGGACATTATTCAAGTTCTTTTCTTTCTTTTTACTTTTTACCTTTTTCTTTTCTCTCTTTTAATTTTATTAGTTTAATCGCTAAGTAGTCTGTAAAGATTGAGGTATTTAGGTTAGAAATATCTGTTTTACAACAACCAATAGACAGACGATTCTTCTTCTGCATCTCAGGGATGAATAGAGGATTAACTATTGAATATTGATATTAGAGTTGTGCATTTCTTAGCTTTTATAATAGGTGTTAATATTAGTGTTATACATTGTTTTATGTTAGGTATTGAATATGGATATTAGAGTTATACATTTCTTTTAGCTTTTATGATAGGTGTTAGTATTAGAGTTATACATTGTTTTAGGACAGGTATCCATATTAGTATGTTAGAGTTGTACATTTTTTTAGCCTTTCGGATAGGTGTTAATAGTAGAGTTACATTGGAGTTATACGTTGTTTTAGGTTAGGTGTTAGCATTGGAGTTGTACATTGTTTTCGGTTAGGTATTAATATTAGAATTATACATTGTTTTAGGTTAGATGTTAATATTATAATTATACATTGTTTAAGGTTCAGTGTTAACAACACAGTTATACACTATTTTAGGTTAGGTGTTAACATTGGAGTTATACATTGTTAATTGTTTTAAGTTAGGTGCTACCCGAAGCTTTCCTGCATGTAAATGTGAAGCGCATCGCTCTATTCCATATGTAAAACTAATGTGTCATATTAGATTTCTTAACCATGGGACGTTCCTAGGGTATAATCTAGTTTATAATATTCAGAACAATATCTCTACGTATGCTAAAAGTAAATAAAATTTATTAAATGCAAAGAACAAAATATGATTGGCGCTAGATTTGTGGTGAACTAAATGAGATGGAAACCTTTTTTTTAAACGGCAATCACTTCATATATATATATATAAAGAGCCAGCCACTGGCTGAATACAAACACCAAAGACGACCGATTACAATAGACCAAGAACATCAAAATTTGATGAATTTTCCCAAGATAACGACGATAGACTTGACCTATGGTGAATCCACATATAAGCGTCTTCTCTGATAAGGTGGACAAGTTTTGCCGTTGGGATAAAGTTGCCTTCGAACACCTTATTATTTCTCGCGAACCAAATTCTCCACGTAGTTGCCATAGCCACCATATAGACTATTTTCTTCCACTTCTTAGAGACCGGGCAAGCTGCAATATACTCGATCATCTGGCTTAGAGTTGAGACGCGAACAGGCCAAGCGATTCTCATCCAAGTCAAGACATTCCACCAGACTGCAGTAGCCCAAAGGCAGTTAATGAAAATATGATCCGCGTCTTCAGTGCCATAACCACACCTGTCACAAGTGTTGTTGGATAAATTGATCCCGCATTTCTGGAATTCCACTTTGTCCGCCACCCGTCTAGCTTGGGCCCTCCATAGAAGGTAATTACACTTGTAAGGGGCCCAACCGTTCCACTTGAAGGGAGATTCTACCCATTGCGTATTATTTTGAGCAATCTCGTCTCTAATCTCCTTTTCAGCATCAGAGCCTGGCTCCCTAAGCAACTTCCAATTCCACCCTGTGACCCCTTACTCGGTTACCCAAGCCGCCCGACCGATCCATTTTTGCCTTTGACAGATTATACAACTCAGGAAAAACCTCCTGCAAAGGGACGCCACTGATCCAAGGGTCCTTCCAGAATCTCGTGTTTTGCCCATTTCCCACCTTAACCTTTAGTTTTTCAATCACTTTGATACCCACTTGATCTAAAACCTCCTCCATTTTACCAATTTCCTTCCAGACCCCATTAACTGATTTCATCATAGGGACAATCTTATTATCAATATGAGACTTGTGAATTGAAGTAATTACTGAAGCCCACAGTTGGGAAGGGTCCTGTATGTACCTCCATAGCCACTTGGAAAACATAGCCATAATAAAACCATCAATCTCACCAACTCCCAAACCACCAATGGACTTTGGTTTAGTGATTTTGTCCCACTTGAATCACCGGATTTTACCTCCTATACCACCCGTGCCCCAAACGAAGTCTCTCCTACGCTTTTTGATCGCCTTAATGACTGATTTGGGCATGTGAAACAATGAAAGATAGTGCGACGGAATGCTCCCTAAAATCGCTTTAGCTAAAGTGAGCCTCCCTGCGAAGGATAGGTTTTTTGCTTTCCAAATCGACAATTTTTTATTAACCTTCTCGATCACCGGCTGCCAATGCACCGCCCTATGCATATTAGGACTGACTGGGATCCCCAAGTAAGTGAATGGGAACGTGTCGGCTTCGCAATTCAGAATTCTAGCCATTTGGCTAACCTCCTCGTCATCCAACCCAACCCCAAACAACTTACACGTTTGGTGGTTTACTTTAAGGCCAGAAACAAGAAAAAAGCACCTTAAAAATATGTTCATGTTGGGTCAAATTAGAGAATGATGTTATCAATTACAAGCAAGTTTTCCAAGTGCTCACACAGTTGGCTGAGCACTTAGTCAAGTACTCAGCCAAGTACTCACACTGAGCACTTAGGCAAGTACTCAACCAAGTACTCACACTGAGCACTTAGCCAAGTACTCAGCCAAGTACTCACACTGAGCACTTAGTTAAGTACTCAGCCAAGTACTCACACTGAGTACTTAGGCAAGTACTCAGCCAAGTACTCACACTGAGCACTTAGTCAAGTACTCAGCTAAGTACTCACACTGAGTACTTAGGCAAGTACTCAGCCAAGTACTCACACTGAGAACTTAGGCAAGTACTCAGCCAAGTACTCACACTGAGCACTTAGTCAAGTACTCAGCTAAGTACTCACACTGAGTACTTAGGCAAGTACTCAGTCAAGTACTCACACTGAGAACTTAGTCAAGTACTCAGCCAAGTACTCACACTGAGCACTTAGTCAAGTACTCAGCTAAGTACTCACACTGAGTACTTAGGCAAGTACTCAGCCAAGTACTCACACTGAGAACTTAGTCAAGTACTCAGCCAAGTACTCACACATTTTAGTAGTTTTCCAAGCAAGTGGCGGCTTGCTTGGAGGACAAGGCTCAGGATCTATAAATAGGACACTAGACACCATAGAAGGGTGTGGATTGAGGAGCCACCACCCCGGGGGAGCTCACCCGGGGTGGATAGTTATCTTGTATTTCTTTATTCAATTCAATGAAAGTTTTCTTTGTTCAATCCAATATCTATCTATCTTTCTTATATTAGTTGTTTGTTCTTGGCTCAAAATCACCCGTCTCTATATTTATATCAATTCAAGGCTTAAACAAGATCATTTGGGAATATCAATTGGTATCAGAGCCACGGTTGGCTCGTTTGAGGCTTGTTTTGATTGGATCTTCAACCGAAACCCGCCGGAGACGTAAAACAGTTGTTGAATATGGTGTTTAAATGAATTTTCAGTTCATGTGTGGATGAATTTTGCGCACTTATTTCTTGATTCTGAGTACTTAGTTCATAGTTTGAGTACTTATCTCAAATTTTGAGTACTTATTTCATAGTTTGAGTACTTATCTCAAATTTTGAGTACTTATTTTGAGTACTTATTTCATAGTTTGAGTACTTATTTCAAATTTTGAGTACTTGTTTCATATCTTGAGTACTTGTTTCATATCTTGAGTACTTGTTTCATATCTTGAGTACTTGTTTCATATCTTGAGTACTTGTTCCATATCTTGACTGTTGAGTACTTGTTCGTAGATAAATTTTGAGCACTTATATGAAGAAATAAGATGGAGGCTGATGAGCATTTGTGACTCCTAGGGTTTACAATGATTGGATAATGGTTATTCTTTTTGGGAGTTGTGCATGATTGTCTTATTCTAGCATAGCTGTACGGATGCTGCATACTTATGTGTGTCACACTGAGCACTTAGTTAAGTACTCAGCCAAGTACTCACATTGAGCACTTAGTTAAGTACTCAGCCAAGTACTCACACAATGGCTGAGCACTTAGGCAAGTACTCAACTGAGCACTTAGACTATGAAGCTGTTTACACTACTTCAATCATTCGGAGGTTTGAACCTTTATCTCATGCCAATTATAGTAGAGATGATCAATCGAGCGTAAAGCTTACACGGAGTGGAAGTTGCTGATTGAGTTTTAGTCTCGAATTAATTAGGAGGGTCTATATTTGCGGGGGAAAACAACAATGAAAGATTTTGGGTGTTTAGCCGATTTGTGAAGATTCGAAGACAGTGTCAGATATACTTTTGAGGATCATAAGAAGAATTGATAACATCATTCTCGGGGGAATATTGTTGGGTCAAATTAGAGAATGATGTTATCAATTACAAGCAAGTTTTCCAAGTGCTCACACAGTTGGCTGAGCACTTAGTCAAGTACTCAGCCAAGTACTCACACTGAGCACTTAGGCAAGTACTCAACCAAGTACTCACACTGAGCACTTAGCCAAGTACTCAGCCAAGTACTCACACTGAGCACTTAGTTAAGTACTCAGCCAAGTACTCACACTGAGCACTTAGTCAAGTACTCAGCTAAGTACTCACACTGAGTACTTAGGCAAGTACTCAGCCAAGTACTCACACTGAGAACTTAGGCAAGTACTCAGCCAAGTACTCACACTGAGCACTTAGTCAAGTACTCAGCTAAGTACTCACACTGAGTACTTAGGCAAGTACTCAGTCAAGTACTCACACTGAGAACTTAGTCAAGTACTCAGCCAAGTACTCACACTGAGCACTTAGTCAAGTACTCAGCTAAGTACTCACACTGAGTACTTAGGCAAGTACTCAGCCAAGTACTCACACTGAGAACTTAGTCAAGTACTCAGCCAAGTACTCACACATTTTAGTAGTTTTCCAAGCAAGTGGCGGCTTGCTTGGAGGACAAGGCTCAGGATCTATAAATAGGACACTAGACACCATAGAAGGGTGTGGATTGAGGAGCCACCACCCCGGGGGAGCTCACCCGGGGTGGATAGTTATCTTGTATTTCTTTATTCAATTCAATGAAAGTTTTCTTTGTTCAATCCAATATCTATCTATCTTTCTTATATTAGTTGTTTGTTCTTGGCTCAAAATCACCCGTCTCTATATTTATATCAATTCAAGGCTTAAACAAGATCATTTGGGAATATCAGTTCAAGTTAAGCACGTTCTGTTCAGTCCATTCTCCTATAAACAAAACGTCATCCGCATAGCAAAGATGCGTTATTGACGGGCCATTTTTAGGAAGAGTCAGCCCGTGGAACATCCCCAAATCGGCAGCTCTCTTCAAGAACATATTAATGACTTCCATAGCTAATATAAAGACGAAAAGGGAGAGCGAATGTCGTTGTCACAAACCTCTTTTGAACGGGAACTCGTCCGTTGGAGAGCCGTTAACCAGAACCGAGCCTCTACCGGAGCTAAGGCACCCCTTTATCCACCCTATCCAACGATCCGGGAACCTCATATACTCCATAGTTTTGAAGAGAAATTTCCAATTTAACGAGTTGTAAGCCCTCTGGAAGTCTACCTAGAATAACAACACCTTACACTTCTATTTCTTAGCCCAAGAAATAATTCCGCTCACTATCGAAGGGCTATCAAGTATATTCCACCCCCCGACAAAAGCAGGCTGACTTGGACTTATGAGAGTGTCCATTACCCCCTTTCAACTGTTTAGATAAGAATTTTGAGAGAATTTTATACAGTGCCCGAACCAACGAAATCGGCCGATAGCCCGCAATACCTTGATGGTCTGATGTCTTCGGAATAAGCGCCACAAAAGAAGGATTGCAGCCCATACTAATTTCACCAGAATCATGAAATTCATTCATCATATTGCTGACCATGTCTTTTAGGTTTTCCCAAAAACATTTGAACAATTTGAGGGTAAAACCATCCGGGCCGGGGGATTTACCACCATCGCACTCTTTCACTGTACTCCAAATTTCATCACTCAAAAAAGAAATAATAAGGGACTCAATCTGCTCTTGATTTAAAGTAGGCAACCCCAAATTAAGGAAAGATGATCGTCTTCCCATTGGCTCGGCAAACTGTTTACGAAACCAACCTGTGAACTCCTGCTTGATCTTCCTCGAATCCGTAACCCATACGCCACCTTTGAACTTCTCCTTGCGAAACCAAACTGTTTGTGGAAATACGCCGATTTCTCATCACCAAATTTTATCCAGTTCACACAAGCTTTTTGATAAATGTCTCTAGCCTTCATTTTCTCCAACTCAATAATTTTGGATCTCAAACAGACCCTCAATCGCTTTTCATCTTGACTGAGATTGTATGAAGCAGCATTCTTTTCTAACTCTTAAACCGTTTTTGTGTGCTCAACCATGGATTTATCCTCTTCAACCCTCTTAGATGCCCTCCATCTTTTTATCTCCAATTTAATCTTTTTGAAACTCTTGAGTAACTTCACATCGGCCCTCCCGTGAGGCGTAACAGTGCACAAAACTGATTGGACAATATTGTCCAGGGATAGGGCCAAAATCCCTATCATCACATGCCAAGTTAACAGGGCAATGGTCAGATAGTCCCTTATTCAGGACCAACAACGACGCACCAGGCCACCTGCTAATAAAGGAGTCGCACACCAAGATCCTATCCAACTTACTCATTTTAATCTCGAAATTTTCTGAAATAAACATAAACCTCCCACCCGTCATCCTAAACTCTGACCACCCCACCGTACTTATGAAGTCGTTGAACGCAGCAGCCGCGTTAGGATCAAAGTGGGAGGTAAAATCTCTCCTCCACCGAACGAACCTCATTAAAGTCTTCGAGAGTAATCCAAGACCTCACTAAATGAGATTTGACATCAATAATAGTGTCCCACAACTCCCTTCTCGAAGGTAAGTCATTTGGAGCATAAACGTTTAAAACGGTAATTGTCTCTGCCTCCTTAGAAAGATGGCCTGACAGCACCATAAAATGATGCCCTTTTATCATACCTGTCACATTGAAAGTGGCTGGATCCCAAATGGAAACAAGTCCTCCAGATCTACCCACAACATCCACAGCTTCAAACGACATTGGGGACCGATCCCAGAATTCACCTGAAACCCTGGCCTTATGCGTCTCTTGAAGGCAAATGAAGGAGAGGTTTCGGTCCCTCTTCACATTACGAACCCAAGCATGCTTCTCCACTCCAATCACCCCCTTTATGTTAAGAGTCAAACAATTCATTGACTAACACTGGCCTCCTTTTCTCCACGAACCAATTTCATAACATGATTGCCAAAACCTTCCAACTCAATTCCCAAGCCCTCAACAAATACCATAGTTTCCCCAGCTTTCTTTTCAATATCCAAGAACTCTTCTTCGTCTGACTCTTCCACCTTTCTTGAACCATCCTCTCCAAAATTGGCTTATTGGTTGCGAACTACGTCTGACATAACTCCTTTGCTCAAACCAGAAACACCTCCCTCTCTTGTTCTCCTGACTTCCTCAGCAACCTTTTGAATAGTGTCCTCCAAATTAAAAAGGTCAGACTCAATCCCTTGATTTAGATTTGGAGTTACAAAGGATTGGGTCCCCACCGAAACATCCCTGATTATCCTTTTATTTTTCTTGGGCATAATTGTCACATAACTGAGCCCAGTTGTATCTCCATAGGGGAGCCCACAATAGTTTGGCCCATAACTAGACGAGCCTTCCAGGTTACAAGCACTATTCGGCTGTGGGTCCACCGTCCTCGAACCCCTACCTTTTCTTGAGCCTCCGCCACATCAGCAGCAGGAATTGAACAGTCCCCATGCACCATCCCCATGCAGGGCTTTTCGACTTCCTTCTCTCTCACGGCAACTGACGGTTCATCTGCACTATCATCAGCACCACCTGTGACCACCACTGATCGGATCACCAGAGCAATGGGAGTGGCCGGAGGAGACTCAATATGATTGAAAAACAGCGGCTGCGGTGGAATCCAGTCACCTTCCACCTCTTCAACCCAAGCCCTACATACCTGTGTTTTCCAAGAGATTTGGATTTCGGCCGAAATTCTTCTCCCGGATTTGACAAGCACCGTCATCACGTTATGGGTAAAAACATTATCCTCGGCCGACGCATTCGACCTTACCACCAAACTCCCGCATCTCTCTCATATCCTGAAACTTAAATGCACAACTGCCCATGTCTTTAAATGTTTGCTGGCTTTCTGTGCCTGCAAAAATCACATGTTGGTAACTAAGACCGTTTTTGTATTACATATATATATATATATATATAAAGAGAGAGAGAGAGAGAGAGAGAGAGAGAGAGATAGAGAGAGAGAGTATGCTGTACAAAAGACATTAACATACAAAGTGTAAGAAGGAACAATAGCCATACACGTGGAAGACGGGCGGTTTTTTTGATTATCTCATTTTCCAGCATAAGGGTAGAATAGACCTTTTCGCCATTTCTGAATTATTCCATTCGATTTATTTGTATTTGAAATTCAACAATTTAAAAAATACAAAACCCTAATACTGCGATAAAAAGTCAAAGTATGTTAAATTCATTTATGTATTTTTTGATGATGAAGTTGAAAAAGATGAGCAATCAAAGAAATCAAGGCAGGTAAAACGATCCATCAATTAGATATGTTTTCAAAGGTATTTTTGAATCATAGCATTCTAGCCGCAAATATTAAACCTAATCATTTTCATCAGTTCTTTAATTTGTTGTTGTATCCAGATGTTTTAATATTCTTCTTTTTCACAGGATTCAAAATCGTGTGGTGTGAAGTAGTGTTTGAAGATTGTTGAAGTGTTCAGGGGTTAGGATCGTAATGTATGCTTTTTTTATTGCATTTGCGTTTTTTTATAATAATACCTGCGTCTTTTATATTACAGTGATGATCTGTTATTTTTGTTATTTTCAACTCCTGCATTGAATTTATATTTAAATTTGTTCTTACATTTATGTTGAATTTGTACTTGCATTTCTTAATATTTTGTATACAACTTATAAATTGAGCTCTTTCAACATTAATCATATTGTTAATTAAATTTGCGTTCTAAGTAGTATGTTATTATTAAACTTTTGTATTTAATTTATATTTAAATTGAACTTGCATTTAAGTAGCATTTGTACTTCTGTTTCTTAATATGTTGTATACAACCTCATATTTGAGTCCTTTTAACATTATTCTTATTGTTAACTGAACTTGTGTTTTATTAGTTAATACTTGCGTTTGTATATGCATTGGTTGTATATGTAAATAGAAGTTGCATTTTGATTAGAATTGTACATACATTTAATCAGAATAATAGTTGCATTTGTATTCTATCACCCTGATGATCTTTCTTGTTTGTTATTTTCAACTTGCATTTGATTAGTTCTATACTTGCGTTTAATTTTTTGCTTGTGACATTTCATACACAATCATAAAGAAGAAGTCAAAATTAGCCGAAAGATTATAACGTTTCATTACATTAAACCTTTCATTACATCAAAACATTAAAATTTCAAAGGAAAACATTAAAAACAAGAAATTATCCTCTACGCAGAGAAACTGTGAAGTTAGCTTCCCCCTTAGACTCAACTTCCATGTCTGCATCATCCATCTCTTCATCATCTGACCCGCCTTCATCTGATCTGTAGTTGCATCCATTCCTGACCATAGATCAACCAAAGCCATCACCATCACCACAAGTTTTAAACCAAACTTGGCCCTGGTTCGCTTTATAATGGATTTTTCAGACAAACTTTTTAGAAATTCTAAATCCATTAAGAAACAAATCTCTTTAGGTTTGTAGAATTCTGTCTCTCCATCCTGAAATTTCACAACCACCTCAAAGTGTTCTTCATCAAATTCCCACGTCTGCACCTCCCTTACCTCATAGTTTTTAAACATCTTCTTTAATTTATCAAATACCTATCAACCTCAGTTGATTGGCAGAGATGAGGAACACCCAGTGCAAACATTTTTTTAGTACTTGTTTTGAAGTTTTTCTCAGCGCACTCTCTGCACATCTGTATACTCTTTTACGGTTATCACTCATCATAAAGTAAAACTTTTTGTTGGAAAACCACCGGGTGCTAAGAGTTCCGTTGACTGCCATTTTAAGGTTTTGATCGGTATTTTTCTGTTGTGGTGAGAGAAAATTATGGAAAAGGATGAAAATGGAGAGGTTGCTCTAAATGTGTGTAGATCATCTGATTTTATGGAGTTGAGTTTGTTTAGTTACTACATGTCATACCCTGCCAAGGCGGAAACACGGGACACGACACGAAAGGTTGTTAAGCACAAGATTCAAGAAAACATTCAAAATAACGTAAGATTAGGATACCAAGTAGTCAAGAGTTTACAATCATCATTAAAATGTATTGTTTTGAAACCACATGTTCACAAATTTAACCAAAAGATGATATCCATGAATGCATGCACAAATCATTTCCCAACCTCCATCCATAAGTTAGTTACCTAAAAACGTGCATAAAAACTTTGTCAACATAAAGTCGGTGAGTTCACAGGTTTAAAATAGTTCAATATATAAAGTTAATGAAATCCATGAATGACCCATCAATGTGTAACTAAGACAATGATGATAAGTAACGATCATGAGTTCATAACCAAACCTTGAAGTGTTGTGCCTCGCATATTGTACAATAAAGACAATGTATCATCATATGTCAAATACACACACTCTTTTCTTGTATGTATCCAGGTTAGAGCGACAAACCAAGACTGGGGGTCTCAACCCAATAGATCGATTCAAGTGTTTCATGGCTAAATCCATAGCTAATGGTTACTGGTATACTAATTACACGAGGCCTTTATGAGTACTCTAAACATATTCTCTCATGTATACCAGTCTACTAGGAATTCATTCTAAAACTAAGTAACAAATGCATGTCTTTCCCTATAATATAAAATAGTAAAAAGGGGCCGTAAAACTCACCATAAGTCCATACAGATAGCTAGCAAGAATATAACCCATTGTGCTAGGAGGGTAGATCTACACGTCCTATAGAGAATGGACATCTTAGATCTATGTTCTATGTTTTCCTCATACACATTGTTCACCCATCTCATAGTTTATTTTATGTTGGTATCATTGGTGACGTTTATATTTTCCAAAATATTGTCAAAATCATGGTTTATATATCAAAAAGTACCTTTTACAACCATGACTCTTATCATATGTTTTTAGCAAATAAACACATGGTATTCCTTTAAAAACACTTATTATTCTTATAGTTCTTGTATCAAAACAATCGTTTTTCTATGTGTATAAGCATACACATGGTACGCACATACATCCACGTACATTCGGGTACTTGGTACTCACAATCATAACTATTTATGTTTGTAGAATTTCCACATATACACAATCATATATGTACATGTTTTAACCTTTCACATAAATACCTATGTCCATGGTGTCAATACCCTTATACACAAAACATTTGTTTGAACACGCATCTATACTCATACATATATACAGTCGCGTATGTATGTACATACATATTTATATCCCACACATGTATCCATATATACATATAAACTCTCGCACACATTATATATATAAACTCACGCACACATTCACACATATATATAAATACACACATCCATTGATAAGTCAACTTAGAATTTTTATTACTTGATTTGATTAAACTTGTTGTCTTGGATTTGATTTGAGTGGCGATGGTTCTAATGTAGGGTGATCAAGGGACAAGTTAGAGGGTGATGGTGACATTTGAGGGTGTTTGGGACGAAAATAATAAGGAAAAAGGGAAGGAAGATAGAAGCTAGGGTTGGGTTCAAGGATAGTTATTTTGGGAATGTATCAATCCTCAAAGCTTGTGTTGATTTAGTGTTGTTTCCATTTTAGTGTAAGTGTTTACCCAAAGATTTGATTCTTATTAAATAAGGGGACATTTAGCATAATCTTGTCAAGATGGTGATATGATTGTTCCAAGACATTCTTAGACCAGAATTTACACATTCATGCACACATATATATATATATACATACATAGATAATACATTTTTTAAAGTAATAATAGTTACTTAAATAAACATGCTCATATATTTGATTATATAGGAAATCATACATGTTTGTTTGTAGCTCTTATAAAGAAAAATCGTTATTGTTTAAACTTGCGTCAACAATCCTCGAAAAAATCGGATATTTGTTACGTACTGTGAGTTCAATCGTACTAGTTCGGGTCTTGCTAGACTTTCCAAGGGACTTATGCATATAAAATGATGTCTAATATGGGTATCAAATTAAACGTTGACTAGAATGTATACGGATTTGACCTAGTAAATCAGCGGGTGTCACACTACATGACTGTTCACATCTCTCTGAATTGTCCTTTTTAAACCGTCATTTTTATATACACGCATATTACTTTTTTAACGACTTCATATTAATATTTCTTTTTGTGTTTTAATAAAAAAAATCATTTGTATAAGAAGTTATTTTTGTTAACAAATTCATCTTATTTAAGAGTGTTCATATTTTAAAACTTGCGTTTTTAAAAAACAACATGCATTTGACTTTAATAACTTTCTTTTTTCAAGTTTAGTATTTGTTTGAATCATTTTTTTATTAATTGTGTTTGTTGGATCAGTGGTCTCTTTATAACAGTTTAAATTCAAGAACACTTATGTGTTATAGGTTTATCAAAGTAAGTTGCACAGCGGAATAGTAAGTGTTCTAAGTTAAAGTATCACTTTTACAGTAGTTATTACTCCCCCTTTACTATTGCAGTTAATGAGAATCAAAACAATTCAAAGTATAAAGCAGTAAATGCAAGTATTGAATAATTCTCAGATGTGGAAATGGATTATAAGTTATAAAAGCTTTGAAGGATTCTATTAAAATCAAGTGTCTAAAATAGTGGGATTAACCCATCTATTTATAGACGAATACAAACTGATGTACTAAGTAATCTAAGGATTATAATACACAAAGATAATGCTTACAACAGGCTGTAGCATTGGTACATGTTCAAAGACTTTAACAAAACAATATTATATAAACTACTGAAGCAACTGGGTCGGTTAGAAGCTTCTGTCAGAAAGTTCTGATGGGTGACAAACTACTGATGAGTAGTTTGTCTTCAGTAGTTCTTCAGTGAACTTGTCTGGTTAGACTTCAGAACTTCTGATCTTTTACACTTCAGGATGTGCTGGAATGAGAGTATGTTTAGACTTATTGAACTTGACATTCAGTGTTTCTTCTACTATCTTGGTTCTTGAATTGAATACTTTGTAAGCTTTCCTCATTGGAGAATAACTAAGAAAATAACCTGAATCAACATTAGCAGCAAATTTAGAGATAGAGTCTTTGATGTTGAGGATAAAACATTGACATCCAAAAGCCCTGAAGAATGATATGAGGGGCTTAATGCCATGAGGAATTTCATAGGCAGTCTTGGAATGTCTCTTGTTGATAAGAACTCTATTCTGAACATAACAAGCTGTGTTGACTACTTCAACCTAAAAATACAATGGTAGGCCTGAATCAGCTAACATGGTTCTTACTACTTCAATCAATGTTATGTTCTTCCCTTCTACCACACCATTTTGTTCAGGAGTTCTGGGAATGCTGAACTGTCTAATAATCCATTTAGACAAACAGAATTCATCCAGAGTTTTGTTCCTGAACTCTGTCCCATTGTCACTCTTGATGACTTTGACAAAGAGAGAATATTGTTTCTCTACATGTAGAATGAAGAACTTGATTATTTCAGCTGTTGATACACTATTATGTGGACGTCACTGTCGAATAGACTAGGGTTGAGTCTTGTATTGTATTGTATTACATGAGATTGTGGTGATTCATAAGGGCATTTTATGGATCTAATGCATTTGTAAATATAGACCAAAACATAAAGTCCTGGTTCGTACCTTACAAGGGGCGAACCTGCGAAAACTGCAGGTTTGACCTCCTCAAGGGGGCGAATGTGGCTTATGATTTTGGACTATAAATAGCACTCTCATGTGTTGGTTTTCATTTTAAGATTTTGAGTTTGTGCTTTGAATGCTCTCAAGGGGGAGGTCATGCCCGACCTCCCCCGGCCCCGAGATAGATGTTTATCCTACTGATGACAGTGTCTGTAACCGTTTTTGATGTAATACGAATCTGTGATGACTTTGTTATCGTATGTTTCTGTCTCGTCTCAAATCTTCTGTCTGAAACCGAGTTGTTTTCGCTTATTCGATCCATGAATTCGGTTTTTAACCGGATTCTCATCAGCTGCCTCATCCTTGGAATATAAGAAGAAGACCCATGTGAATCTTGAGTAGTCATCAATGATAACTAAGCAGTACATCTTCTTACCAAGGCTCATAATTATGACTGGTCCAAATATGTGACACCCGGCAACTTCCGATCTACACTGGCGTGATTTTTATGATTTAAAAATAAATATTTATTTCAAATATTGTTAATTATTAAGTTTCGGAAGTTAACTGATCGTTTTGACAATCGAAACTGCGACCGATTAAATTAACGCGATTTAAACGCGTGTTCTGAAAACACGCGTCAGACATCGAAAATAATTATATTTATGCTCGGTTTTGTATTTCGAACAAAACCGGCTACTTTTTCTAATTAATTATCGGGCCTAAAATAGAAACCGAGTCGCATTTCGTTAGAACGGGTTCAATACGCAGTACAACTCACCTACTAACTAACCCTAGCTATAAAAGGTCTCTTTCTCTCCTTCTCCTTCATTGTGGCAGCCACCAAACATAATCAAACAACCCGTCTCTCTCTCTCTCTCTACCCTCTCTCTCACCCGAAATCTCTCCCTCGTCTCTCTCTGCTCTCTACAACCAGCCGGCCACCACCCTGCTTTGGTGGTGGCGGCGCGATGGTATAAACTCGGGAACAGGCAGGAACAGTAGCGGCGCTGCTCGGGTTCAGGTTTTTGATTATGGGTTCAACTACAGAAGGGGCGGCGCTTGTTTTTAAGCCCAAAATCGGGCAGAATCAGTCACGGATCAAGGGTATGGGTCGGGTTTTGTTTTAGTCATGGTGGCGCTTCGTGGTTGTGGTGGATCGTGTCAGATCTTAGAGTTTGGTGGTTCAAGCGGCTGTGGATTCTCGAGCAGAGGTGGCGGCGCTGGTTATGGTCGGGTTTATGGTGGTTCGTTCAGTTTTGGTTGTGGCTGTTTGAGGTGACGAAGACGGTGGCTCCTGGTGGCGGGTCTGAGGTGGTTGTTGGATCTAGGTGGTGGCTGGCCGGAGATGGTGGTGGTTGTAGAAGGTAGCGGCGGTGGTGGTTCATTGGTTGTGAGATGGGTCCGGTTCAGATGTAGCTTGGTTCGAAGGTTGGTGGTTCGAGTGGCTCAGGTTTGGGGCTGATGATGATGCTCGGGTCTCAAGTTCCGGTTCAGATCTGGTTAGCCTTGGCTTCTGGCTCATTTGGTGGTTCGGTTTAGATCTCGGGTCAAGTCAAGTTCGTGTTCGTTTTGGTCTCGGGTCAGTGGGTTAGGCTCGGGTAAAGGAATGGGTCAGTTTTGGTGTTGGGTTCGAGTCGCGCGACAGCTGGCCTCGAGTTTGCATTCGGGTTATATCTGAGTTCGGGTCAAAGTTTGGTGGTTTTAGTGTTCGGGTCAGATTCGGTACGAGATCGGGTTCGGTACGGGTCTTGTTCGGGTCAGATCTGGATGGTCAAGCCTCGGTCAACACGCGGTCAAACCTGGTCAACGGGTCAGCGTTCCTGTCTGTACACGTAGTACGAGGTGGATTCGGGTTACGCGCGTACGAATCGGTATACCTTAATTCGTATTTGTTTATTGTTGTGGATATTATATTTATATATATATATATAAAAATAAATACATTGATATTCATAAAATAGTTTTGACTCGCGAACGCATATTGTCTCTAACTATCGGGTTATCGAGGCATCGGTAACCCAGTCAATCTGGGCTGCTCTCATCATTTGGTTCATGTTTAGTAATGGGTTCCCAACCGTAGTAGTAAAAACTCTTAACGTCTAGCTAACGTTCTTATAACCTAGTAGTAACGGATATGATCTTTGGAACTTATAACAACTCTTTTGTAAAACTTATGAACTCACCGACTTTATGTTGACTTTTTAAGTATGTCTTTCAGGTTTAAACTTTGGTAACGGCACGGTTGGAGTAGGTGGCAGTTGGGACCGGGGATCCTAGAGGGTTATAAATGGCGTTCAGGGAACCAAGGTCTTAGAAGCATCTTTCCGCTGCGTTGGCAAAGGCACCAAACGTCACAACCGACGAGGGGAAAAGTCGGGGTGTGACAAAATAAGTCCATATGGAGTAGTTGAAGACATGCAGTTGTTTTTGATTCTTCAATAGACTTATAGGAGGACTTATGCTATTTACCTTTAAGACAGGAAACACAGTGTTCTTTGCACTGGTATTCCTTCAAAGGTAGACCTCTGACCAATTCTATTTTTGTGACTTTATTTATGGTTTTAAATTTCACATGGCCTAGTCTCCTATGCCAGAGATCAGTTTCTGATGTTGATGCCTTTAAGAAGAAACAGGTAGTGTTGTTCAGTACTTTGTCTTTCTCAATGTCCACTGCATAGACATTGCCACATCTTTTGGCTATCAGCAAAGTATGATCTTCAATAATCTTCTCTATCAACATCTGGCCTTCTGGTGATATAATCTTGCATGTTGTCTTGGTGAAAAAGGAAGAATATCCTTTGTCACACATTTGTGAGAGACTCAGCAAATTGTACTCAAGGTTTTCAACCAGATTGACCTTGTCAAACTTCATTTCGCCTGAGGATACATTGCCATATCCTAGCACATATCCCTTGGCATTGTTCCCAAAGGACACAGATCCTTCTCTTTGACTGATGAAATTGTTTATCAGGTATCTGCATCTAGTCATGTGCATTGAGCCTCCACTATCAACATACCAAATGCTATTCAAACATCTGGAGACCCTCTGCACGAAATAACAAATTAATTAGATTTGGGAGCCCAAGCCAATTTGGGTTTAGGTTTGCTCTTGAGAACAGGTACAGTTTGTTGAGGACCAAGTTTTGAAATCCATATCTTTTCGGTAATGAATTTTTCATTAGGGACAATGGTAGCATAATTTTGGTGACCACCATCAACTTTGGTCATCAGAAGTTTAACCAAATTTATCAAATCTTTAACCTCAGTAGTTTGTGATACTACTGATGGATTACGTCTAACTTTTAAAGTGGAATTTTGAGAAAAAGGCTTTTGTTGAGATTTAGTCTTTTTCTGAGAAAAGAATTTGCTTGGTTGTTGTTTGTTGGGAAAGAAAGTATTTTCAAAATCTTGTCTTATTTGTTTTCCCACAACCAGTTGTTGATTTTTTTAGTGAAAGCTGATTTCCTTTTCTATATCTACGAAATTCAGTTATGTGGTTAAACAGACCACATCTTTCACAAGCTTTTTCCTTCTCCTTCCTTTTAGATTCAGCAAGAGATATGGAAGGCAAATTACTGACAACTTCAGTATTTTTAAATAGGTCATCAGTAGTTTTATGGTTCTCAACTCCTGATGTGGATGAAACTACTGATGACTTATTGTCAGTTGTGTTTTAACTTATGCAGAACTTTCATTTTTGAGAAAGTTCTGATGGAAAGATGTGCATTCTTCCTTTTTAGAAGTTTGAATCAATTTATTCTCATCATTATCAGTTTTGTGTGTAAAATCAGTTGGAGATTTAGTATGAGTATACCCTATGCCAAACTTAACATTTGATGCAGTTTGTTTGTTAAGCAGCATTAGGTATCCTTTCAAGACTCAACCCAGTTTTCACAGTCAACCTTAGTGTCAGCAAGCTCTTTTCTGAAATTACCTAGGTTGTCTATCATGCTTTTAATTTGTGCTTGGGTTTCAATGGAATTATTGGTTAATTTAAAATTTTCCTTATTTTTAGAAACAAGTTTTCTTTCTAAATCACACTTCATTTGTGTGTATTTTCTTTTCATGTCATTTGCTTTGCCTTGTAAATGCACATTTGTTTCTCCGTTTAAAGCAAAAGATTCTTTGCAAGAATTTGAACAAAGCTTTAAGAGAGATTGCTGTGATACCTGAGATAGAGCAGAGTTAGAGGAGCATCCCTCAAAAGCCATTAAGGCAAAATTCTTTCTGCCATTGTCAGGTTCTCCCCAATTGATATCATAGACTTTGTTGTCTGCATCTGGACTGCATTCAGATCTATCAAAAGGAAGACTGCTCCAGTCAACATACCCTGAAGTGAATAGGCTTTGTTGTGAGGGTTGTTGAGTTTGTGGAGGATGTTGAGCAGCTGAAACATGAGGCATTTGTTGTTGGCCCTGTTGTTGAGCAGGCATTTGAACATATTGTATTTGAGGCACATATTGGATTTGTGGAGCTTGTGCCTGTCCAAAATGAGCACTTCCTTGAGTTCCATTATTCCTATTATAATTAGGGTTAAAATGATTTCCAGACTGAGGTTGGTTAAAGCTAGAGCTTCTACACTCTCTAGCAAAGTGTCCCAACTTTTGACACTTATGACATCTCAATTTAGATTTGCCAAAACCAAGTTTTGTTGAGTTGTTTAGTCCTGGAAATTTCCTTCCTGACCTTTTATAAAACTTGTTAGTTTTTATACTTAACATGGCCAGTTGATGTAAAATATCCATTTCCTCTAAGTCATCACTGCTAAAATTTTTCAAGTCATCCATGATAAAACACATGTTATCAGCAGTTTGACTTAGGTCTTCATTGTCATAAGCTGGGAATGATCTTTCTGATGAGATCCAAGCTGTTATGTCAATGTGGTCAAAAGATCCAAAATTATTAGAACAAGATGGTGAGCCCTGTCCCAATAACGTTGTACTACCTGGAGTATAGTCATCAGCAGTTTTACCAGATTCTTGTAACTTCTTCTTTTGGTTTATTTCTCTTTCAAAAGTTAACAATTTTCCATGTAACCTTGTTAAGGTTAGGGTATTAAAATCTGAACTTGTTTTGAGGACTATAGAGTATGTTGCCCATTTAGCAGGTAAAGACCTTAAAAATCTATGTAACATAGATGCGTTTGAGTAAGTCTGACCATTTAATTTTAACTCAGAGATGAGTGATGAAAATCTTTCAAACTGTTGTGTTAATGTTTCACCATCTACATGAGTAAAAGTTTCATATTGTTGGGCTAGGATTTCTCTGGTGTTGGCTATCACCTCATCAGTTCCTCTAAACTGTTCTTTAAGGCAATCCCACAGCTCATTGGCACTTTCACAATGTAAAAGTCCAGCATAAAATTCGTTTGGGAGATCCATAGCCAACATAGAGAAAGCTTTTGCATCTAGCTCAAATTTTTGAAAATCTTTTTCAGTGTAGTCTTTAGGATCTTTTGGTCTTTCTATTTTAGATTCTGGATTAGCTATTACTGGTTTGTGAGGTCCAAAAACAACAGACCTCAAACATCCAGTATTGGTCTGAGATATAGTGTGTGCCAACTTTCTTTGCCAGATATTATATTCATTTCTGACTAGCATAGGAGGTTTATTGGCAGATCCAGTATTGTAAGGGTCCATTTTTAAGAAGTTTGGTTTGTCAATACATTCTTAAAGTGATGGATGTACAAATAAAGTGAACTTTTATCCTTTATTGGATATCAATAAGAGCCTGTGTTTGATTCTCAATTTGTTAGATTGATATTTGATCAGATAAACCAGATGCTCTGATACCAATTGTTGGATCAGTGGTCTCTTTATAGCAGTTTAAGTTCAAGAACACTTATATGTTATTGGTTTGTCAAAGTAAGTTGCACAGCGGAATAGTAAGTGTTCTAAGTTAAAGTATCACTTTTACATGAGTTATTACTCCCCCTTTACTATTGCAGTTAATGAGAATCGAAACAATTCAATGTATAAAGCAGTAAATGCATGTATTGAATGATTCTCAGATGTGGAAATGGATTATAAGTTATAAAAGCTTTGAAGGATTCTATTAAAATCAAGTGTCTAAAATAGTGGGATTAACCCATCTATTTATAGACGAATACAAACTGATGTACTAAGTAATCTAAGGATTATAATAAACAAAGATGCGACACCCGACAAACTCCGGTTATTAACTTTTGAAAACTCAGTAAGTCTACCTTAGCGAGTCGTGCATACATTACACATGACAGGGTCAGTCGAGTTGAGTCACGTTAAGTACTTGTTCAGGGATCAATGGTTCGGAGGATCATTGGGGTTTTAACACACACAGGTCTCGAGTCCCGGGAATTGGTGAACGTGTTTACATATGTTAAAACAGCGATTACACGTGATTGTATGACATTATAGGTGATTACGCGTAGCAGGGGGCGATTGGGACAATACTGAAGGCGATTAGCAGGCTAATCGCCTGACATAGAGGGCGATTAGGCTCTCCTGAGGGCGAGTAGGGCCCTAATCGCCTATAGCTATAGGCGATTAGGAGCCCTAATCGCCTGAACTGCTGCGTAATCGCCTGAGGTGTTTTAAACGACTAGAAACGCCTATAAATACCACCCTTGACCTCTAAAACACCATTTGTGCAACCATAGCCGTCCCATAACCTATCCCAACTCACAATCACCCTCTGGAACACGTTTTTGCCTCAAAACACACATTTCCAAGCTTTACACATCATTTTCTCATAAATCCAAGGTGTGTTCTTCATTCCCAAACCTTTGTATGATTTTGTTTTGTTCCCTAAAGGTCCAGACCTGATTTCTAAACTATTTTGTCTTTGAAAATCTATTAAAAACCGTTTTTAAACAAACCCAAACCCTTATGCATGTTATATGTGTTGTATATGAATAAAGGTAGGATTTTTATGATTAAAACATGGTTATTCTCATGTTATGAATGTGTTTCTGACTTAAATGGATTATGATAGTGTTAACTTAGGAGTTTGGAGGTCCATGGTTGTGTATTGTTGATGTTTGGTATTTTGACCCATTTGAATGGTTTTGAATGATTAAGGATGATATGATGTGTTTTGTTGGTTATATGATGTTAGGGTTTGCTTTAGGATGATGCTAGAACAGTAGGATATTATCGGACAACGTTGTTACGTGACGAAATCTGGATATTTGCTATTTAGGGCAAGTTTTTGCATGTTGATGTGATGTTTACATGATAAGTATGCTATTTTGGGAAAACGCTCGCATTCGGGACTGTTAGAATGATGATAACTTAGGGGTTTTGCTTGGAATATGTTTGTTAATGTTTTATGATTGATATTTGGTGTTTCCACACGTTCCGGATCTGATTTGGAGGGTTAAACGCGCGAAAAATCGGAACAGACCTGCAGGGGGCGATTGGGGGCCCTAATCGCCTATGCTGAAGGTGATTAGGAGCCCAATCGCCTATGCTGAAGGCAATTAGGGGCCTAATCGCCTATAGGGAGGGCGATTGGGGGCCTAATTGCCTTCACTGAGGGTGATTACGATCCTAATCACCAGTTAAACCCTGAATTGCATGTCTTATAGCCCTAATCGCCTATAAGACACCAGAATAGGCCTAATCGCCTATAGTTGAGGGCGATTAGAGCCCAAATGCCTTCACTGAAGGCAATTAGCCTTCGTAATCACTAGTTGACTTTTCCTAATTGCTAGTTGACTTCTCCTAATCGCATGTGCTGCTGTCGTAAATGTATTTTGACATTCCGAGACCCGATTTGACACCTAGGAACATGCTAGAAACCCCGTAACATGCCTAGTAACATAGTAACACGTGCTCGGACTTATTTGTGCGTTATTTGAAGTATATGCTAGACTTGTTGAACTTTAACACGTGTTAAGTATTGGTTGCATGAATTGTATGTTTTAGTGTATGAGATGAACCCGTGGGATGTCGGGTCACCAATGGGATGTCGAGTCTTGTCTTGTCTCATGTAGGCTGGTTGTCAGTCAAACGCATTTTCAAACATATAATGGTCATGGACTGGACATTAGGGACTAATGAACCCAACGGGTTATTAGTCTAACTTTACACACATCCTATGATAGGTCGCCACTAGTTGGGGCTATCATACATATAACGGTATACTCATAAACGGAAGACGCAACCTAAGGTGAGTTCACGGCCCCACACTTTATTGTTTTCGTTTTCAGGGGAGAAACATGCTCAAACTCTTTTATCACACATTTTCATGTTATACTATGGCTCACATCTTATTACTATACGGTTCATCTAAATTCCCTTAGAAACCACTAACATGGGTATATGGTGGGGAAATGTGGATAGCGCTATTGGGAACTGACAAACCCCACTCGACGGCTGGAGGCCAGGCGGGTGCATATTGTCTCTAAACACACAGGGCCTACCGGGGATGACGGTAGTCCGGAAATAAGGGTTACACAGTTACGCAGTAACAACACAGTCAGCAGTGGTTTCACCCGTAGTAGTAATATCACATAACGCCTAGCTAGCGTTCACGTAAGTATAGTAGTAACAGCAACGGTAACGGTTTTCAAGGATTGGACTAAACGTTTAAATAAAACCTGTGAACTCACCAGCATTATATGTTGACTCTTTTAGCATGTTTTCTCTGGTCGCTAAGGTAGCAGCTGTCAGCTAGGCGCACGGACTCGCACTGGAGTCGTACTCGCGTCTAGGATCATTTATGCATGTCTCTTGATGTTAAACTTTTGAACTCATGTCTTTATTTACTCATGACTTGTAAACTTTAAATGCTTTCGCACTTTCAAATGTTGATTTTAAATCTTATGCATGATTTTATTTACGTATGTTTTTACATTTAGACGTCGTTTATTGGTACTTGTTCAAAGACTTTATCAAAACAATACTATATAAACTACTGAAGCAACTGGGTCGGTTAGAAGCTTATGTCAGAAAGTACTGATGGGTGACAAACTACAGATGAGTAGTTTGTCTTTAGTAGTTCTTCAGTGAACTTGTCTGGTTAGACTTTAGAACTTCTAATCTTTTACTCTTCAGCACTTTCACTTCTTCTTCTTCAGTACTTCAATCTTTACTCTTTAGCAGTTCTATACTTAGAATATTTAGCAGAAATATGATTTGGACTAAGGTAATAAAAGTGGTTTCTTCAATCCTTTTTGTCCCTATAGTGTTTTACTAAAAATTCATCTTATTTAGGAGTGTTCATATCTTATAACTTGCATTTTTAAAAAATAACTTATGTTGGTGGTAAAATCTTCAGGATGGAACTAACTTATATTTTCTATGTGACATCCTCAGGATACTAAAGGCAGAATAGGATTCGGGATGACACTGCATATTATCTTATGTGCATCCTGAGAATGGACTAACGAATTATCTTATTATTATGAATGCAAGTATACTTAAACAATACTAAGACACATCACAAAGTTCCCATGGCTCTATTGACTAGTTCTAAGTCAAAGGAAATGAAGATGACATCCTTTGCAAGTCTTATATGAAGAAGGAGTCAGAAGTAACCGACGAACATTATTAATAGGCGAAAATCATGGAAAGAGTTACACCAACGTCTATATTGGTTAACTCTACCTCAAAGCTCAACTGAAATAGTCAAGGAGCACAATAAAGAAGGCGGATTTCATGGGATCTTTATTTATTCACTTGTACCTATATAAATAGAGGTGTGATGAACGAAATAGGACACTTTCACTTGCTTACTTATTATCGAACACTTGACACTTAGCTCTCAGCTATCAAACTCATAGTTTCCTTAGTTTACACACACACTCCAAAGAATTGTAATCTTAGTCATTCGTTCATCTCACTTCCAAAGTTGTAAACTTTTATTCTTATTAATATTAACAAACAAGGCAAGGGCTTAGACTCCTCCCGAGGTTTTGTGCAGGCGATCATCATTGATCAAGGGTTTTCCTCGTATATCGAGCGTTGTTTTCTTGTTTCATTTCGTTTATATTTATTTGTCATACCCTTTGTATCAGACAGTTACATCCTAAGGATATAACTTTCCATCCTGACCAATTCCTTCGTCATCCTGAACATAGTTGTCAATAATTGTTTCTTTGATATCATAACGTGCCATCTTTAAGATATAACTTAGTTTTGAATATTTTAAACATATTTAGCACTCTACCTCACATTTTCTAATTTGGAAAACAAAATTATTTTTACTAAGTAATTTTTGACCAAAACAATTTGGCGCCCACCATGGGGCAAGTGGTGTTATTTTTAACAAAATCTTTGTTATACTTTATCCTTAATCAGTTCATTTCAAAAGTCTTGACAACTATGGCTTCCAACCAAAAATCTGTCTCTTCATGCATGCCATCTTCAACCTCTACCAAGAATGTGACACTGCCACCTCCCCCTGTATTCACTAAGAGTTCTGACTCTTTTGTTCGAAGTGCTTCTCAAACACCTCCTAGATCTGGGATGGGCATATTTGGATCTGCGTCTCCTATTTTGGTATCAAATGATGAGCTCCTTTCCATGTTTACACTAGTGAATGATCAAACGAAGAAGCAGTAGGAAACAAACCAAATGTTGATGTGAGAAATTCAATCTCTCAAAACATCATCAAAGAGACCAGTTGAGGATGTAATGACGCCAATACATCCCAGGGTCTTGGACTTCAACTCCACCATCTCTGGGGGCAATCATCAGGGAGATTTCATTCCAATGAATACGTGATTCTCTGCTCCTGAAACTAGTACAACACCTAGGATGACCACAACCAGGGAACCAGGATATACAACTGAATCACCCCGAGGATACAGCCCTGGTAACAATTTAAGTTCTAGTACTTTTGCTACTAACGTTATTGGTTCTATGCAGGATACATGTATAAGCCCTCAATTGGCAAGAGAGCTTCAAGAGATTAAGGATATGGTATCTAGTGTACTAGGGACAGTGCAACCCATCCATAAAGTATCCTCAGCATGTCACAGGGTGTCTCGTTTTGCACCTCCAATATTTGATGCAGAGATTCCGAAGAGATTTCAGACTCCAAGCATGAAGCTTTATGAAGGATCCACAGATCTTGAAGAGAATGTAGCACAATACAGGGAAAGGATGGAGATAAATCATATTCCTGCCAACCTCAAGGAAGCATGCTTATGTAAAGGATTTGGTTCCACCTCACTGGTCCAGCCTTAAAATTGTTGCTAAGTGTTCCACCCTACTCTATTACTTCCTTTGCTCATTTAATTAATATGTTTCATAACCAATTTTATTGTAGTTAAACATTTGAACATTTGACAAGTGATTTGTACAGGGTAACCCAACCACAGGGAGAATCATTAAGGGAGTATATTACCAGGTTTGGGAAAGAAGCCCTTGACATCCCAAACTTAGATGTCACCACGACAATGCAAGCATTCAAGATGGGACTATAGAAAGATTCACCTTTTTACCAAGAATTGGTGATGAATCCTTGTAGGAATCTTGATGAATTTAGAAACAGAGCACTACGATTCATCCTTATTGAGGATGACAAGAAAATTCAAGAGAGGATAGAAGCATCCTCAAGATACAACAATCCTAATCGAAAATCCACTCCCACGTATGAGGCTTATAAGCTTAAACCATATGCTAAAACTCATAACAAAAAAAGTCAATGTGGTTGAGGATGACGATGATGAGGATTGTCCTAAACTATGGATGTAACAGGTCTCATGTACGCTATGAAAGATCTTGGCGATAAAGCAAGATGGCCAAGGAAAAATGACAAAGCAGGATGGAAGGAAAAATCAAAATGGTGTGCCTTCCATGAAGGTTTTGGTTACATTACAGAAGATTGTATTGCCTTGAGAAAGGAAATAGCATATCTTCTATGTAAGGGCCATCTTAAAGATCTCTTGGGAAAGAAGAAGCCTAAGGTTCAGGATAGCACTAGCATCCCAGAAAGAGCAACATCCCCACCTAGAGATGCTGGTATTATCAATTTCATTTCACATGGTTCTGACATATGTGGTACATCCTACTCAGCAGCAAAAAGGCTTGCAAGGGAAACTAAGGCCGAGAAAGGAGAAATACCTACCAAGACTACCATGCTGACAAATGCAAAAGTGATCAGCCTTGAGGAGGATGATCGAGAAAATATTCTAGATCCTCACCATGATGGTTTGGTAATTACTTTATATATTGCTAACCATTTTGTTCACAGGATACTAGTAGATGGAGGAAGTTCAGTTAACATAATACAACTGGAGGTTCTCAATAGAATGAACATCCCAGAAACTGAGATAGTTTCTAGATCATCTGTCCTGGTTGGTTTCAGTGAGGAAACCAAGAGTACAGCTGGTGATATCAAAATGCCCGTCTATGTTGAAGGGCTAAATTCTATTCAAAGGTTTTGTGTAATAGATTCTTTATCCTGTTACAATGTTATCCTAGGTAGGCCTTGGATACACGACATGAAGGCAGTTCCAACAACATATCACCAATGTGTAAATTAGTAACTCCATGGGGAGTTATTAAAGTAAACAGTGACCTGCAAGAAGCAAAGGATTGCTACACAACATCGATGAAGGCATTATCCCAATCAAGACAAGCATAGCAATTAAAGCAGGATGCATGTGATATCCTTAAGGATGACAAAGCCCATCCTGACCAGGAAGTAAAGATAGTCGACCTTGATGAAAATAATAAGGATATTACTGTGCAAATCCATAAGAACATTCCTAATGATATTGAACAATCTTTAATTTCGTTTTTGAAGTGTAGGATGTCAACATTCGCATGGAAACATGAGGATATGACAGGCATCTCCAAGGATGTCATTACACACTAGCTTGGAATTGATAAAAGTTTCAAGCCCATACAACAAAAACGAAGGAAGTTTGCACCTAAGAGGAATATTATATCATACAAGAAGAAGTTGATAGATTGCTAAAGTCCAAGACAATAAAGGAGGTCAAATTCCCAAGATGGCTGGCCAATGCGGTTGTAGTACCAAAGGAGAATGGAAAGTATGTGTAGATTACACAGATCTCAATAAAGCTTGTCCTAAAGATCCATTTCCTTTTCCACACATCGACTCGATGGTGGATGCCACAGCAGGCCATGAAATGTTAACTTTCATGGATGCATCCTCAAGTTTTCAACAAATCCAGATGGAACCAGATCATGAGACCATCAGGTATTTATTGTTATATTTCCATTCCTTTTGGACTAAAAAATGCAGGTGCAACATATCAAAGGCTGGTAAATATGATGTTCAAAGACAAGATTGGGGACACAACGGAGGTCTACATCGATGATATGGTGGTCAAATCTAAAAAGGGATATGACCATCTTCATGATCTCAAAGAGGCATTTGACATCCTGGATGCATACAACAAGAAGTTGAATCCAGCAAAATGTCACTTTGGGGTTATTGCTAGTAAATTTCTTAGATACTTAGTAACCAAGAGGGGTATAGAAGCAAGTCTAGAACAGATTAAAGCCATCCTGGACCTGAAATCCTAACAAATCTTAAGGATGGACAATGGCTGACTGGCGGATAGCAGCCTTAAGCAGGTTCATCTCAAAATCCTTAGAGAAATGTAGAGAATTTTACAACATCCTAAAAAGAACTAGAAATTCGAGTGGGGACAGAAGCATGAGGAAGCATTACAAAAATTAAAAGAATATCTTGCAGCAGGTCTACTCCTGATGAAACCTGAGGATGGTGAACCTCTATCCCATTATCTTGCTATTTTAGGTAATGCATTTAGTGCAGTTCTAATAAAAGATTTCGAAGGCAAAAACATCCTATACACTATGTAATGCTGAAACCAGGTACGCACATCTTGAAAAACTTATTTTAGCTTTAATCATGGTATCAACCAAGTTAAGGCACTATTTTGAAACACATAGGATCCATGTCAAAACCAACTATCCTATTAAAAATGCACTTAGAAAACCAGAAATGTTAGGAAGGATGGCAAAATGGTTAGTAAAACTGAGTGCCTTTAACTTGGTCTATGAACCTAGAAATGCAATTAAATCACAGGCATTAACTAATTTTGTGGCTGACTTCAGTAGTGAGATCCTAAGTGAAGTAGATTCAGAAGTACAACAATTAAATGAAAATTTGGAAGAATGGACTTTATATACAGATGGTGCTTCAAATGTAAGAGGTACTGGGTTAGGAATATTACATACGTCGTCATAAGGGGACATAATACCCAAAGCAGTGAGATGTGAATTTCAGACAACCAATAATGAGGCAGAGTATGAAGCTCCCATTGCTGGCTTGCATCTTGCTAAGGATATGCATATTAAAAATTTACCAGTATTTGTTGATTCTTTGTTGATTACTAACCATTTAAGTGGCTCTTATACAGTTAAAGGTCATAAACTAGTTGTATATCTTGAAACGATTTAAAAAACTAGCATCTTCTTTTTGTGATTTTACACTAACACAGGTACCTAGAGAAGAAAATGCTAAAGCAGATGCCTTGGCCAATTTAGGATCTTCCTTGAATATGCAAGAAGGATCCCAAATTCCAATCATTCACATCCTGAAACTCGCAAGTGAAGAGTTGCATCCTGAGGATAACATTGTCCTCGCAACTCAGGATAAGGATGATTCATCTTGGATAACTCTTATAGTAAAGTATCTTAAGGATGGTGACATCCCTGATGGAGAAAATGCTAGAGCTTTCAGGATGAAGGTATCAAAGTTTGTTATCTTAAATGATATATTGTATAGAAAATCTCTTGCAGGTCCATATCTAAGATGTCTTATCAAGGAAGAAGCTAAAGAAGTTCTCAAGGATATCCACGAAGGAGATTGAGGAAATCATACAGGGGGGAGAGCCATATTCTCAAAGACTCTCAGAACATGATATTATTGGCCAACGATGAAGAAGGATGCTACATCGCATTCTCAAAGATATGATGCATGTCAAAGGTATAGTAACATCCTACACCATCTTGTTGAACCATTACATCCTATTGTATCTCCATCGCCTTTCACTAAATGGGGAATGGACATAGTGGGGAAACTACCTATAGCTCCCAGTGGAAAGGTATTCTGCTAGTTTTGACTGATTATTTCTCAAAGTGGATAGAAGCCGAAGCATTTGTACAAGTCAGAGATAAGGAAGTAGTATCCTTCATCTAGAGAAATATCCTAACAAGATTTGGTGTTCCAGCTGAGATTATTTGTGACAATGGATCTCAGTTCATCAGCAAAAGGACAACCAGTTTTTGTTAAAGCTGGGGAATCAAGATGATAACTTCAACACCTGTCCATCCTCACGCTAATGGATAAGCAGAATCATCAAACAAGATCATCATCAACAAGCTGAAGAAAAAGCTAGGAGAAAAGAAAGGAAAATAGGCAGAAGAACTTCCATTTGTGTTGTGGGCTGATAAAACTACTTCTAAGAATGCAACTCACAAACACCTTTTTCTTTGGTTTTTTGGTACAGAAGTTATGCATCTAACAGAAATGGTGATGCCTACAGTCAGAAGACATCTTCAGGATGCAACTACCAACTTAGAAGCTTTGTTACAAGATCTTGAAATAGTGGATGAGCTTGGAAATGCTGCTAATCAAGGATGACAGCTTATCAATAAAGGATAGCCAAAGCGTACAACAAGAATATAAGGATATGAAGGTTCTAAGTAGGAGACTTGGTCCTAAGAAAAGCTTTTCAGAATACTACCAAACCAAGTGATGGTAAATTAGCTCCTAAATGGAAGGTTTGAGAAAAGTTGGCTCTAAACCATGGAAGGTGAAATTCTTCTTAGATCTTGGAATGCAATCCATCTAAAGTACTATCACATGTGAGGTATGAAAACATCTATCTTTATTACTATTTCACTTTTTCTAACAATATTACAGCTAAACATGGACTGGAATATAGTCCATCCTAAGAATTTTACAGAACCATCCTGAAGATGGAATCTTGAAGACTAGGGAGTTAGCCACCCTCTCCTACGTTAAGGTATCTTATACCTTCCTAATGTTTAAAGGTTTTCACCTTTCACATTTGGTTAGCAACCCTGTCTGGAGCGCACGTTATTCGTGTATATCTTCCGGATGGTGGAACCAGTTCATATAAAAGTGACTACCAATCTCATCATTTTTGGAGTATACATTGAATCCCCAAGGTTTAGGCATTTTTCAGTGTCTGTTTCTCGTATATGGTCTAGTCGCCAGTCATCCTTAGGCTGTGACGCTAGTTCATCTTTGGCCATGTCGCCAGTTATCCTCAAGATATCATATCAGAATGGGCTTGACCCCAGTTTCTATAAGGCCTTGTCGCCAGAATGTTAAATTTGTTTATCTTTCTACATGTTATCTTCAAAAATTATTGATAAACCTTTATCAAATAGTAAAATGATATCTTTAAGTCTATCTTGGGGATATAACAAATTAAACACTTGGGACATTCTGAAGATGACGAAAACCATCCTAAGGATGAAAAAGAAAAATCTTTGAAAAAATCCTAAGGATACAACAGGAACTAGGGACATCCTCAGGATATTATTGTAAAACTTTTCTCAAACTTTTATCAGGATCTTTTGAAGGTATAACTCTATAACTTGTATTATCCTATTCTATGTTTGCTACTTAACAATATTGCAGGATGGTAAAAGAATAAGAAAGAACACAAGGATGTAGAGTCAAAAGATTATCAGTTTTATTTATTTATAAAGGATGTGAACCTGTGGCTTCATCCAAAACCAGGACCCATCCACTTGTAATTGAAGAATTTTAGCAATAGACAGGAAATCTGATCATACAAGTCACAATTCCAGGTGCAGAAACCCTAGAACTGAACAAAATGATAATACACAAATCACTACACACGGATTACCTTTTCAAACATCATTTTTATAGATAAAATTGCTTAAAATGATTACATAAAGTGATTACAAGTTGATCTACACACTTTCACAAAACCTTAATCTAGAGAGCAATAACCTGACCTTCACACACACAATAACCAACTAGTCTAACTTACAAAACAAGCAAAAACCTATTTATAGGATCTGCACATTCGCCCCTTTTCTGAGTACGAATGTGGACTTTGTCCACATTCGCCCCATACCAGAGTACGAACATACAATTCTTCATTCAGCATCCCACATTCGCCCATAAGCTTTCCACCTTCGCCCTCCAGATCTACATTCGTCCTTCTTGAATTCCACCTTCGACCTTCATATTATCACTAACATATGTTAAATCTACAATCCGAAGCATTAGTCGCATAAAGTGCATCTACACCACCAGGGGACAACATCTAAGGTCCAGGTCAAGAAAGATTTGGGGCTTCATCTTGAAACTCAAGATCCCTCCACCCTAAACCTTTAATTGTTCATACATGCATAAAAAGTAAATTATTTAGATTGTTTACAGACCAAACTACCAACAAAGAACAACCACAAAATCTTAAAAAAGTGGGCTCTGGCTTAGTCATCACAACCATCATCGCCCACTGTTGCTTCCACCTCATACTCCTTAGCCACCTTAGCGATGATCACCTCAGCCTCCTTCCCAGCATCCTTAGGCTCCTCTGGTGCATCCTCAGCATTTGCATGAGGAACAGGCTAGTGCACCACCACTTTCTGATCCAGGCTCTTAATCTTCTTCTGCCAAGCCTTGATGTCCCATTCATCCTAGTTGAAGTTGGGATCTTTAGCATGCAGGGCTATCTTCACCCTGGCCGGAAGGACATAAATAGTGGCAGACTTCACAAGACCATGCCTGTACTCCTTCAATTCCTTCTCATGCTCCTGTGCCATTTTGGACTTCTCAGACTTCCCCACCTTCAGCTCAACCTCTACCTTAGACACCTTCTTCTCAAGATATTTCCCCTTGTCACGGGAAATCTTCTTCACATCCTCAAGAGTTGCCTTGGTGTCATTGAGTTCTTTGGCGACATCTTCCAGTGTGACACCCGCCAAATCCACTAGTCGAGACCGCACAATTAACTGTCTTCATTTCACTACGTGTTTAGAATAGGTGTGTCGGTACGCCTCATTATTTGAACGAATATGTAGAAGTGAACTCTACTCGAACACCATGACCATCAACAAAATGTATAAGACTAAAACTATATGTTTTTTTCAGTAGATACATATGTGTAAAAAAAATAATTAGTTCAATATTATTATTTACACATTTCACACATGGTGAAAATGACAATTCCTACACACGTACATTAAATATACATACTTACACACTTGAACTAGATAAGACAAAATCATACAACCTTATATATATATATATACACACACACACACAAGTGCACAAGCATGACAGGTCCCTATCCCACACCTTTGGAACTTTCCCCTTTGTTTATTGTTGGCCAAATACTAGCACACTCACAAGTCCACATCATATGACAACTAACATAGTTATACCAATAAAGATCTAATCTACTTTCACTACCCTAAATAACCTATTAATACTTGCCAAAGATACCTTGAAGCCTCACATGTATGGATGGCGATTACATCATGGGTGACATACACACTCTGTTGGATCAGTTTCTCCTTTAACAGTTCTTATTCATGAACACTTATGTGTTGTAAATATATCAAAGTAAAAATGCTCAACGGAATATTTAAGTGTTCAAGTTAAAGTGTCACTTTTAACAGGAGTTATTAATCCCACTGAATCAATGATCTAGGATGTAAAGAAGAGAATCAATAAGAGTAAATGAATATGTCAGTTAATGCAAGATGATTCTCAGGTATATTTGAAAGGATAAACTACAAAGTAATTTGAAAGAAAAAGTTCATGTTTTAGATAGATAATTATCGATTGCTAAAATAGTGGGAGTAACCCCTCTATTTATAGTCGAAAGATTAAATACAAACTAAGTAATCAAAAACTTAAAATAATGTAAGATAATACTACAACAGGCTGTAGCATTAAAACTTGAACAAAGACTTTAAGCTAACTAATATTGTTAGTGCATAATGTGCGACTAGTGCTTTGGATTGCGAATTACAAAAGTTGTTTTAATAAGCGTAGGGGCGAAAGTGCCTTTTGTAGGGTCGAATGTAGTAGATATTGGGACGAATGAAGAAAAGACTAAAGAGATGTTCTTGGTTCGTACTGTATAAAGGGGAGAATGTAGAAATTATGCACGTTCGACCTAGCTAAAAGGGCGAACGTGCAGCACTATATAAGCTAGAATTTTATTTTGTAATGTAACTTTGATCATTTGAGTGAGTGTGTTCGGTCTAGAATCTCTCTAGGGTTTGTGATTATTCTGAAAGTGTGTTATCAACTTGTAAACATTATTGTTAACATCTTTTGACAAGTTATGAATGAGAATGGATATTGAAAAGGTGAATTTGGTTGTTTGATTCGTTAACTATCATATTGTAACTGATCTAGGGTTTCTGCACCTAGATTGGTTGACTTGTATGATCAACTATTCTATTTTTGACAAAACGATCCTCTACAAAGTGGTATCAGAGCCAATACAGATCATACAACTACAATTTGATAGTTTTTGAATTGATTTGGACCCAAAATTGATCAAAGTTTTTCTGTTTTCAAAGAACAATGGTTTTTGATGAAAATTGAATGATTTGGATTAGATTTCATGGATAAAATCAAGTATTCGATTCATTAAAGTTGTTCCAAATCAATTCCAAAGCAAAACCTGATAAACATCATCAAAATTCATCAACTTTTGAAAAATTGGGATCAAAATAACTGATTTTCAAAAAATAACCGTTTTTCAAATGGATGAGGTCGAATCTAGAGAGAAAGAGTCGAACGTGTGTTTTTAGTGGGTTTAACCTAGCTATTTCAGGTCGAAAGTGATTGTTTTAGGTCGAACCTAGAAGTTGTTTGGGTTCTGTTTTCACCTTCGATATAGTTTGGTACCTTCGACCTTACGTGAGGTCGAAAGTGGATTGTGTTTGGTCGAAAGTGAGTTTGTTCTTTACTGTTTCTAAATTCGAGTCAACTTGTTGGGTCGAACCTGGTTAATTTCCACATTCACACCCCCGTTTATTCTAAAAAGGGCGAACGTAGAAACTGTTTGATATTTTTCTATGTTTTTTCGTATTTCCAACTTCAAAGACGATATGTGGGGATTTCCGAGAACACCTAGGCCTGGTACATCACAACAACAGCATGTTACCATGGACCCTTGGAATTTAGATGCTCATAAGTCGAACGCTCAACCATCACAACCAATCAATTATCTCGCGATGAGTAGTTCGGTTCCACAGAATGTTGCTCAACCATCACAACAACCAATGAATGATTACTGAGGTGTAGTAGCTTTAGCGGTACACACTCAAACTACAAATGCTATATCTACTCTAATAAATGATTTGTCCTCAGGTAGTGGGAACAAACCACCAAAGCTGATGGAGATGCAAGAGTACAATCAATGGCAGAAAAAGTTCAAGATTCATTTGGAAGGAATGGGACTTGAAGGTACTGAGGCATGGCAGATGATTTCTAAGGGATATGTTGCACCAGTGTTGGAGAATACCGGTGAACCGATTCCGCTTGAGAGTTTAGCTGAAGATGAAAAGAAGAAGTTTGCGGTGGAGAAAAAGGCATATTCTCAACTAACCCAAGCTATCACTATTGATCTTCTACACCAGTTTGGATCTTGTACTACTTCCAAACATCTGTGGGACATGTTGAAGAATCGTCACGATGGGAATGAGAAAACCAGAAGGTTAAGGATAGAAGAATTGAAGAAGGAATTTGAGAACTTTAGTTATGTTGGAAATGAGACTCTGAAGGAGCTGACTCCGAGATATTGTCACTTGTTAACTGAATTGTCAAACTATGAGATTTAGATTCTGATGTCGGACTTGGTAGACAAATTTGCTGATTCGCTACCACCGTATTTGGATCAACATATTGAGGTTTTAAAGGAGAATGATGCTTATAAATACTGGACCATCAATGAGTTGATTCAGAAATTAGAGAACAAAGAGCTAGAAGAGAAGAGGAAAGCGAAGAGATCACAAATTCCTCAGAACCCAGAATTGTATCATGCGGGTACATCTTCTACTGTGGCTAGCTCGAGTGTTGGTGGTACAGTTGCTCCTCATATTGCTTGTGTTTCAAGTGTTATGGAACCACCCAAAAACCCAATCAATTACCCTCCTCAAACTTCATCCTACACAACACCATCATATACACCACCACCATCATCATACACAAATTCTTGCGTTTCACCTATTTCACCAATGCAACAAGCAGCATTTTACACAACAAACATGAATCAAGCTCAACAACAATCTTACATTCCTCAGCTGAATCAAAATCATTCAGGTCAAAGTCCAATATTGTTGGAGACACCCATCATGAACAATGTCACAGTTGAAGTTGCTCAGCAGCACGTTGCTTTGGTCTCAGCAATGGTTTCTTTGTATAATGGTTTGGTAGCTAGTCAGATTGGGAACAACAATCTAACCCAGGAAGACTATGCTCAGATTGATAAAGAAGAGATGGAGCTTCTTGATATACAATGGGCTTTTGCTAGTGTTATGAGATGAGCAACTGAGTTTGTGGAGAAGACGGGAAGAACTGATCTGACCACATCACCAAACACCACGTATGGCTTCAACAAAGCCAAAGTTATTTGTTTCAACTGTGGTGCTAAAGGTCATTTCAAGAGAGAATGCACACAACTAACTCAACAAGGTAACCGAAATCCATTTAATTCAAATTACCAAAACCGTCAATCTCAAAACCAAGTTACCTATCAAAGTCAAAACAACAACAACTATCAAAATCAAAACAATTACCAAAACCGACAAAACACCTCACAGAACAACTCTGCTAGACAAACAACTACACCTAACCAGACTCAGACTCAAACACCACATAACCCAACCAGAACCATCGTTCCTATCACAAAACCAAATGAACAACAACAGACAGAAAATCAAAATCAGGCGTTGGTGATTCAAAAAGATGAAGGATATGACTGGACGGGAATGCAATTGGGTGTTGAAGAGGTAACAACTGGGAATGTAGCTTGTGTTGCTCAGGAGATTGATTTAGAGGAGTCGGAGATAGTTGGAGAGGTTTTAGAGATTGAGAGTGTTTCTAAAGAAGAGATTGAGGAGTTGGATGAAAAAGTGGATATTTCTGTTGTTGATCCAATTGAAGAACAACATGATGAGAAGACTTCAGGAATTGTTATCGATTCAGTCACCGATATTCTTGAAGAGAATGATTCAGTATATTCAGACTCGGAGAGTGAAACAGATTCAGAAGCAAGTGTTAATTCATTAGATGATGAGATCGATCAACTCTTGGCCGAAGCTGATTTTCTTATGACTCGGAAGTCATGTATTGTTGATGATGCCTTCACCAGAATTGACTACTCAAAGTTCTTTGCTGGAAAGAAATCTCAATTTGCTCTCATGGCTATGACTGATCCTCCGAAGCAGGTAAGTTCTGAATCCACAACTGATATGAAAAGTGACAAATATTGTGGTACTTGTTATAGGTTTACAGATGAAAACAAGCAACTCAAGGTTCAACTTGAGAGTGCGATAATCAACTGTCATGGATAAAATCAAGTATTCGATTCATTAAAGTTGTTCCAAATAAATTCCGAAGCAAAACCTGATAAACATCATCAAAATTCGCCAACTTTTGAAAAATTGGGATCAAAATAACTGATTTTCAAAGAATAACCGTTTTTCAAATGGGTCAGGTCGAATCTAGAGAGAAAGGGTCAAACGTGTGTTTTTAGTGGGTTGAACCTAGCTTTCAGGTCGAAAGTGATTGTTTTAGGTCGAACCTAAAAGTTGTTTGGGTTGTGTTTTCACCTTCGATATAGTTTGGTACCTTCGACCTTATGTGAGGTCGAAAGTGGATTATGTTTGGTCGAAAGTGAGTTTGTTCTTTACTGTTTCTACATTCGAGTCAACTTGTTGGTTCGAACCTGGTGAATTTGGTTGTTTGATTCGTTAACTATCATATTGTTGCTGATCTAGGGTTTCCGCACCTATATTGGTAGACTTGTATGATCAACTAATCTGTTTTTGACAAAACGATCCTCTACAAATATAATACTAAACTGCTGAGATTAAAGGGCAGTTAAAAGGTTCTTAATGAAAGTGCTGATGAGTGACAAACTTCTGATGAGTTATCTTCAGGAGTTTGTCTTCAGCAGTTCGTTCTTCAGATATTCTGTTTGGTTTATCTTTAGAACTTCTGATCCTTTTACTCTTTAGAACTTTACATATCTTTCTTCTTCAGCAGTTTCACAAAATGTAAAGAGGATATAACACTAAGGTTTATACTGGCTTGTCAATCATCTTTGACCCTACCATCTCCCCCTGGATTGATGAAGCCAAAACCTTTGTCTATCTTTATTTATAAATCCTCTCTTCCTTAAGTCAAGAACTCTCCAGATTTCCTTGATTGTTTGATGTTTGAGTTCTCTGACCTCTGCTTCTAGAAGTAGTCCTTATTCTGGTAACATCTTCTGAATGGTTAGTAGATCTTCATCAGATAATCTTTCCAATTCAGTCAAGCTGTGAAGGACTTTTGTTGAACAGTCTTGTCTTTCTAGAACCAAGGAATTTGACTTTTGGGTTAAGTACCATTTCTTGATTGGTGATTTGGAGCTAAAGAATTTGTCTTTGTATGGTACAATCTGTAGGTTTGAATATAGATCTGATGTTGGTGGTTTTTCTTTTTCAGCATTGATCAGATTGGATCTCCTTCTCTTTTCAACTAAAATAGTACCAGGTGTATCACCTTTTGAGATAGGCATGTGAAGTTCAGTATCTACCTTGGTCTGTTTTTGTTCTTTGATGGTCTGTTGCAGTTGATAAGCAAATGTTGCAAGATCCCTATATTGAGTTATCAGGGGCTTCTTTTCAACAGTAAAATCATTTTCAACAATGGTGTTCTTCTCAAGCGAAACCATTTTGAAATCTGTTTTAGTTTTTTCCCGTGACTTTTTATTAGTAGCAGGCTGTGTGGATTTGTACTTTTCTGGATTTGCATGTCTTTCAGCCTTGAGCTTTTTGTAAGTGTCATAAATTACATCTTCTTTCCACTTACATATCTGTTGTTTTGAACCAAAATTATTATCTACCAATTCTTGAATGATTTGGGCTCTTTTGAACTTTCTGTCTTTCTCTGTAGCCATTTTGATACAAGCTGTGCCTGTCTTGTGAGTTCTTCTGTTGAAAGTCCCTTAAGTGAGTATTTTCTTGTCTTTGTGTTTTTACTGATATAAATCATCAGCTGTTGCCTTTTATCTTCTTCTACTTCAAGGAGAGTTTGCTCAACAAGTCTTTCTTGTATTCAAACTCATTTAACTTCTTTTCATATTCTAATAACTTGTCATTAAAGCTCAAGTCATCCCTTTCATCTATGCTTTTCCATACCTCTTGTTCCTTTTCCTCTCTTTCTGCTTTTCTTCTTTCGTCTTCTGTTAGTTCTTTTTCTTCTGTTTGATCTGTTGTCATTATTATAGAAAAGGAGTTTAAATCAGTTGTAGCAGTGGGAACAGGCTTTGGAAATTCAGCAGGATTTGTTTCTGTTGCATTAGATGACTGTTTTGGTTCAGTGTAGGAAATGTTAACTACTGAAGTGTTGATCTGAGCAGCATCAACTACTGAAGGATTGTCTTCAGTACTTTTGGTCTTGTCTTCAGCAGCTGCTTCACTATGGCCTTGGGTAGACTTTTTAGCTTTCTCTCTAAGGATTCTCTCTTGTTTTTCATACCATTCTTCTCTTTCTTTCAAAGCTTTTTCTTGTCTAGTCATGGTAGTTAGTTTTTGAGATTCCTTGAGATGTTGTGCTTCTCTAGCTCTTTTTGAAGCTTCAAGAGACACAACTTCAGGTTACTTTGGCATCTCCCCCTTTTTGGCTTTATCCACTTCTGGAAACCAAGGAGGTGGAGGTGTTACACCAGGTAGATGGGCTAATTGTCTTCTGTTATCTTCCATCTTTCTAGACAATTCACCATGCTTGTGATCAATTGCGTTGTTTATCATCTCCAGTTGAGTTTTGTTCTTTTACTCAATAGTAGTCATAAAGTTTTGGAGATGACCAGAAATCAGCTGGTGTACCATCTAGTATAGGGGACCATCTGGGCTGCATAATTCGTTCAATTCTATGATTGATGACCTAAAGAATTGGGTAGGCTTTTGTGATTGTGGAGGGTGTGTTTTGGGGTGATCCGCAGTGTTAACTGGGGATGCCACTTTTGGGGAATTGGGGTTTAAGTGGTCCTTAACTTGTTCTTTTGTGACTGTCTCCTTGAGTACAGATACATTAGAATCAGGACCTTCACAGTTAGCCGTCAATTCAATTTGTGGAGTTTTTGATCCATCATCCAAATTAATGGAATCATTTGAATCACTGACATAGTCCTCAATGAGAACAGTATCAGTTGTCTCATGAGCTAGGCCCAACCTAGTTGTCTCATGAACCTCTTTTTCTTTGTACTGAGGTTTTCCTACTTCATGCACAAGGTCTTCATCAGTAGTTGCCACATTTGAGGTTTTAGCTATGGTACTACTATCCTCCAATCCATCACTGGATGGTATAAGAGTAGTATCAGCCTCAAATATACCAAAGGATTCTAAGTTTGAGCTTAGAGGCCTTGGTTCCTCATCATCTCTTTGGTTAGAGCTGATCACATTCTCATCAATGTCCATTTCTGTGTTTTCATCCCCTCTTTTATGTGGTACTTGGGGATTGACATTTGCTGATGGATTGTGTTGTTTCATCCCAGAGAGAATATTAGCAATCTCAACTACAGGTAATGTTTCTTTTTCAGAAGTTATGGGATCAGCAGTTGGGTTTTGTTCAGTTAGTTGAGTTGTTTTGAAAGAAGGGTCAGTAGTTTTTGTCTTTTTTAACCTCTTTCTAGAAAATAGAACGGATACTGGTGCTCTTTCTGATGTTTGAGATGAATGATACTGAGAGGAAGTTTCAGTCACATCTTTTGAAAGTGCAGATTGCACATTAGCAGCTTCAGGCATCTCAACTTCCTGAATTGCTTTTCTTTTGGGGTTGGAGGGTTTGGATTTTTGTTGTTTGTTTTGTTTAGGCTTTTTGGATTTTGGTTTTGAGGATGTTGGTTCCTTGGGGACTGTGACATGTTCCCCTTTGTCGTCCTCTGGCAAAAGTGCCGGTTTGTTATGCCTAGAGTATGTATGTGACGATAAAGGGTTTAAAACAGTTGTTTCACCCACAAACACCTCTTGTCCAAGTTCTTTAATAATACATTGCATGATGAACCTTGGATACAACAAAATTTTCTTTATATCATTTTGGTGATGCAACACCAACTCATTGAAAAAGTATGAAGATGCCATAAATTTAGTTTCATTAACAATTGAATAAAAAATTGGTTGCATGGTTGAGGACATCTGATCAGAAGATCCAGTCTTTGGACTTAAACACATGATAATGTAGTGAAACAAAAGTTTATATTTTGCATCAAAATATTTCTTGTAAATGGTAGCATGTGATAATGTACCTTGGTAACCACACTCAATTATGGTTGATTGAATTGTTCCACTGGGAATATGATCAGGTGCTTCAGCATCATCAAGACCTAATGTGTCTCGCAGAGTTGCCGGTGTGATTGCCATTTCTTTCCTCTTGATCTTCGTCTTCAAGGAAAGGACTTTACCATCTTCGGAAACAGTCTCAGCGTTTGCCCAAAACACATTAAGAGTGTCAGTATGGATTGGTGGGTCAATGGTGAATGTCGTGTAATATTGTGATTTTACGATCAAATCAATGATTTCATCGTATTGGGACCATGCTTCATCTTTTTCGAATTAGCCTCTTTGATTGTGTCCCTGTTGAAAACTAGAGACATTGTTTTGATAGAACAGTTGAAAGATTCAGAGTGTTTTTTGAGAGAGGGAAGTTTTGTATTTGAAACGACAATAATGAAAAGAGGGGTTTGAGAAGTTTAATAGTCCTTTTAGGTTAAACTTCTGAGAGAGATAGGAAAAGACTGTTTTGCCCTTTTGTCTAAAACCTCTGATGAATACTTGTTCATTAGGAGTTTCCTATTTGGTTCTTCGGTAGTTTTGAACTACTGAGAAGATTTCCTTAAAACAAAATATACCCCTAAAATCAATATTTGAAGATTTTATTATCAACAGCAGATTTTTCATTTTAGAAATTTTTCCCTTACAGATGTTTTTGTACATCAGTAATTTTTCTCTCTTTTTGTTGATCAACAGCGGTTTGGTACAGACTTAGTAAACAGGTAAGTGAAAGTAAAATATGTACAGAAAAATGAAAACACTTACAGAGTTCACGCAAAGTTTAGCATTCCATGCATGGAAACTAACCTTTGAAATGTTGATGTGTCAAGGGGTTTAGTGAATATATCAGCTATATGTTTTGTCTTTGAAAACTGAACAGGGATTTGAATGATGCTAATGGCAGATTTACTATCTACTAAAAGTGGAGTCTTGGTCTCTTTGGTCCATAATCAAGAAGTTGATATTGGAGCCATTGAATCTGTGATGTACAACTTGCAGCAGCAATGTATTCAGCTTCAGCTGTTGAAGTTGCCACAGATGTTTGCTTCTTTGATTGCCAGGACACCAGATAGTTTTCTAAGAATTGACAACCACCAGATGTAGATTTTCTTGACATTTTGCACCCTGCATAGTCAGTATCTCTGTTGTAAAACAAGGTCTCGAAGGCCGAGTACTCCCCGAGTAATCGCTACAAGGTAGGTTGCCGAGTACCGATTACTCTACGCCTAGGCCGAGTACTCCCCGAGTACTCTCCGACTAGGCCGACAACTCCCCGAGTACTCCCGACTCCGACTAGGGGGCGCCTAGCGACTTTTGCAACCATGGTCAGTATCTGAAAAAGCTGTTAACATGGTATTGCTTGAAGCAGGATACCAAATTCCTAATGTAGGAGTTCCATTCAGGTATCTAAAAATTATTTTGACAGTAGTTAGGTGTGATTCCCTTGGTGTAGACTGATATCTAGCAAAGACACAAGTTGAGAACATAATATCTTGTCTAGATGCAGTTAAGTATAAAAGGGAACCTATCATTCATCTATACATGGTTTGATCAACCTGTTTTCCTTGATCATCTGGTTCAACTTGTGTGGTAGGTTTCATGGGAGTGGAACATGATTTACTGTCTTGTAAAGAAAATTTGTTCAATAATTCTTTAACATATTTAGATTGATGTATAAAAGTTCCATTTGTTTGTTGCTTGACCTGCAGTCCCAAAAAGTATTGCAGTTCTCTCATTGTACTCATTTCAAATTTTGATTGCATGAGTTTCTTAAATGCATCACACAGTTTTGTGTTAGTTGAACCAAATGATGTCATCAACATAAATTTGAACAAGTAAGACATGATTTCCAACATGTTTTATAAACAGAGTTTTATCAATGGAGCCACTTGTAAAGTGATTTTTGAGTAAAAAGTTGGACAATATTTCATACCAGGGTCTTGGAGCCTGTTTTAGCCCATAAAGAGCTTTGTCCAGTTTGTATACCCAATCAGGAAGAGTAGGCTCCTCAAACCCAGGTGGCTGACAAACATACACTTCCTCTTTTATCATTCCATATAAAACTGCACTCTTGACATCCATTTAAAAAACTTTAATTTTGTTGGAAATTGCATAAGCCAAAACTAACATGATGGCTTCAAGCCTTGCAACTGGAGCAAAGGTTTCATCATCATCAATTCCTTCTTGTGAATAACCTTGTACTACCAGTCTTGCCTTGTTCTTAATAATCATACCAGCTTCATCTTGTTTGTTTCTGAAAACCCATCTTGTACCAATTGGTAGCTTGTTTGGAGGTAAGGGACAGATTTCCCAGACCTGTTGCTTCTTGAATTGGAGCAACTCTTCTTGCATAGCTTGAACCCAATTGTTATCTTTGAGGGCTTTTTGATATTTCTTTGGTTCCAACTGAGAAATGAATGCTGAGAAAAAGCAAAAGTTGGAAAGTTGGTTTCTTGTAAGTACCCCTGATGCAATATCACCCATGATTTGATCCAATGGATGATCCTTGTGTTCAATCGGTTATTGTAGCCCTGTACTTGTTTATGGCTCTTGAACTTCTTCAAACAAACCACTGATGTTGATAATATATGGTCCAGCTATATGTTGTGGTTCAGGAGTCTGTGGAGCAGAATCAGTAGCTTGATTTTCTTCATCAGCAGATGTTGAAGTAGAAGTTTTTAAAACTTCTGATGGTATGAAAGTTGATTTAATGACTGTGTTTGGAGTCCATGATGGGGGACTATCATCATAAAACCCTTGATCACCGTAATAAGTGGGTTTAGATGATGTAACAGTCTTTTCAGGTCCGAAATGAATACTGTCATGATCAAAAAGTTCAGCAGGATGTGCTGGAATGAGAGTGTGTTTGGACTCATTAAACTTGTGATTCGGTGTTTCTTCAAACAATCTTGGTTCTAGAGTTAAATACCTTGTAGGCTTTTCTAGTGGAAGAATAACCAAGAAAATAACCTGAATAAACTTTAGTAGCAAACTTTGAAATAGAGTCTTTGATATTTAGAATGAAACATTGACATCCAAAAGCCCTGAAAAAGGAGATAAGGGGCTTGATACCATGAAGAACTTCATAGACAGTTTTGGAATGTCTTTTGTTGACAAGGACTCTGTTTTGGACATAACAAGCTATGTTGACTGCTTCAGCCCAAAAATACAATGGTAGGCCTGAATCAGCTAACATAGTTCTAGCTGCTTCAATTAATGTTCTATTCTTCCTTTCTACCACACCATCTTGTTCAGGAGTTCTGGGATTGCTGAACTATTTAACAATCCCTTTAGACAAATAGAATTCATCCAGAGTTTTGTTCTTGAACTCTATCCCATTGTCACTCAGGATAACTTTGACAGAGAGAGAATATTGTTTCTCTACTTGTAAAATGAAAAACTTGATTATTTTAGCTGCCTCATCCTTGGAATATAAGAAGAAGACCCATGTGAATCTTGAGTAGTCATCAATGATGACCGGGCAGTATTTCTTCTTACCAAGGCTCATAATATTGACTAGTCGAAATAAGTCCATATGGAGTAGTTGAAGACATACAGTTGTTTTTTATTCTTCAATAGACTTATAAGAGGACTTATGTTGTTTACCTTTAAGATAGGAAACACAGTATTCTTTACACTGGTATTCCTTCAAAGATAGACCTCCGACCAAGCCCATTTTTGACTTTATTTATGGTTTTAAAGTTCACATGGCCACGTCTCCTATGCCAGAGATCAGTTTCAGAAGTTGATGCTCTTGAGAAGAAGCAAGCAGTGTTGTTCAGTACTTTGTCTTTTTCAATGTCCACTGCATAAACATTGCCACATCTTTTGGCTATCAGCAAAGTATGATCTTCAATGATCTTCTCTATCAACTTTTGGCCTTCTGGTGATATGATCTAGCATGCTGTCTTGGTGAAAAAGGAAGATGACGTGTGCGATACTATACATATTTTTCAATGGATTTTAACACACGTTTCTGCTTTAATATTTATAAAAATGGATTCGACCTTAATATTAAAACACACACAATAGGGCAAGTGTACCCTGTCATATATGTAGTAAGTACAGATAAGAACCAAGTATCGATCCATGGACGCGCGCGGAGCAATGGTACTAAAACTCTATCCCCGATTTACCAGTAGGAAAAGATAAGTTGAGTTTGTTTAAAACTAGATGAATTCTAACACATGTAAATAACTTAACTACGACTCCAAATAGAAAATATAACTATATAAACTATAGTACGCCAATCCTAGCAAGTCATCTACATATAATAAGAAATAAAGGCGTGATCAACATTCCCATTTTCCGACAGTTAGTTCCCTCTCGGGCATCCTAACATGACAACTATACAGAAAGCTAACACGAATACACACATTAACCACTTCAAGTTGTTCATTAGTGCGTAGCTGATATGATCTCATGAGAATCTTTAAAGATAGGTTAGTATCACCTTTCGGGAGTCCTCAACCGCACTAGTTAAGGAAAGCAATATCGAATACACAATACGACCACCTAGACTAACATAAAGTAGTCCACAACCTATTCCATTTTACCAACTTTGAACACAAATCTACTAAGATCGCCATTTTCACTAAAATAACTAACAAAGATCATTAACCGTGTCAAAGATTGGTAACAACACCATTAAGCTTTTAAAACTCTTTTACGTGCCGGTAAACATCTATAATCGTTATTCAAGTGACTTTAACCAAACCAATACCCGGTTACAGTTTCATGGTGTAAACTTTATTAACAAGTTAACTAGTCTACTATCGGACGATTAAACGGACGGTTTCTTCAACAAGTAATCCGCCTAACACATTCGACAATCATAAAGTCATCCAAACACAACTACAAATCTAACAACAATGAAACAAGGTTGCGCTATGATCATCAAGATTCAAACATGAAAAACGCCAAATTCATACAAAACATGATTACATACTAACGATTGTTTTAACTACTAACTAATACTAATGTTCTTGCCCGTAGGCATACGATTAACTAAAATAACATCAAAATAGCAAACAAAATCAGATTTGGATCTAAGAAAGCTTAAAGGATCAAACCATAAGATTGCTAAAGATATGGATTGGATGATGAAGGATGGATCGGATGGATTCCCGAGCTTGTTCCACGGCTTTCCAGCAGCTTAATTCGTCCGAAAATCGCCCAAAATCGCCACTCCAAGAGCCAATAATCGATCAGTGGCTGAAATGGAGTATTTAAAGCTGAACAGGTCCTGTGAGCGGCCGCTCGGAGGGAGTGAGCGGCCGCTCGGAGGGAGTGAGCGGGCCGCTCACTTTACAGGCAAGTGGCAGAGCTGACGTAGGGCTTCTGGAAGGTTTCTGGAAATATCTGGATAAGCGAGCGGGCCTCTCACAGGGAGTGAGCGGCCGCTCACAGAACCTGAGTTCCCGTTTTCGCGCTGAAAACTCCGTTTTTTCGTCTGTTATGCTTCCGGGACATCGTTGAAGACCTGAAATCGCAAAGATAATCAAATAAGTACCAATTCATGTGTATAAGGTCAAAAACGTCTGAAAATGGGAGTTAAACGGGGACGTTTATATGTGTAAATTAACGTATATCAAACCTCCCCACACTTGAACTTTGCTTGTCCTCAAGCAAACAACAAAACCGAAATAAACGAAAAACTCGACAAGTGGCAACAAAGACAAAATATAACCTGTACAGACGATAATAATCAAGCCCACAGTAGATATAACAGGTGATTAGATAACTGAAAAGCAACGACTCACTTCCGATCCACAAAGCACGCTATCCCGTACACGACTCACAATGTTCACACACACTCGGTTTTATTTATGATACATATGTGTAATGTGTATGTGTAGATCGCTCCATTGCCAAGACAATGAATTGTGCAATGTCATAAGCTTGTCAAAAGATCTAATCTTCACCAACTATCGTGTGAAAAAGTATAAATCAAGAGGTCTTATAAGGGTTGTAATGTTAGGCAAAGGTAAAGGTGTGGAAGGGATATTTACAGTGACGAAACGGCTAAAACTCGACGGTTAAGTCTAACTAAACTGAAATAAATACTACTATACAAAACACACGCAAATATACCCGAATTTTATTTAAATCGAGCTAAACATATAACTTCTAACTTTATTGCCCCGAAAACTGCTCGAACACTGCTAATTCACTCTATTTTATGGTGTTCTATGATATAACTGATATTAAAACACGAATATAATCAACATACGAGCTCTAAATATACAAACCCGAACACGAACTATTTACAACGCAAAAACGAGTCAAACATTAACCTAAACCGAGTTTTAACACAAAAGGTTTAAAAGAAAAAGGCCAAATTTGGTTTAGTGGTGAAATGGTGTGGTGAATAAGAAAAAAAACACGGGATTAGGCTCAACATGGTTAACTAGGGGATAATTTTTTTGGGTGCGGGAAACAGATAGAACGAAAAGAAAAGGCTAAATCAAAAGGGTATCCTAAATGCCTCAATCATTTTCATACAATCTCACACGAATCTGGTCTAAACAAGCATGCTAATGACAAGTTCTAAATGGCACAAAACATCCGGCTCACTCGATAAGCATGTCAAAGAAATGAAATCTATACTAATAGGCTCAAATGCTCATGTAACCGGAAGGAAATGGGTGCAAATGTACAGATTTAGTATGCTAGTTTCACGTCCGTTTGTCGCGCCTCAAGTTATTTTTATCAAAAATTTGTTAGGCTTGATGTTTATTATAAATATATACATATATGTACTTATAAAGTATTTTTTTATATATATAAGTAAAACACAAGAGGACAAACTAGAACATTATATAATCCCTCCCCACACTTAAACGTCACATTGTCCCCAATGTGAAAAATAGAAAGCGTTTATGAATTAGCTAACTATTGTGTGAAAAGGGAGAATAATACTCCCCTGGTGGTGATATCCCGAAAAGCATGGTGACTGCATTGAGCATCCATGCCGGTGCTCGTCTGTTCCTGCACTACCACCATTCTTGACAAAAGCATAAACACATCAAAGCTATCCATTCATCACATTTATTCAAACAAACCAAACAAAACTATCTAAACTACATTCAAAACACTAACAATCTTAAAGTTTTGGGGTTTTGTTAAACATTTATGAAGGAAACCCCAAGAAATCAAGATCATGAACAACAAATTATAACCTAAAACATGAGGAATTTGGGGATGTTTAAACATTTATGAAGGATCCCCAAAATTCCAAGAACAAACCTAAATTACACTAACATCTACACTAGCATACAACCCTATTATGAAATTAATCTACATTTATACTAAACTATACTAAACACAATGTTATAAAATCACACAAATCTTTGAAAATTTTCGGATTTGGTTTAAACATTATGAAGAAAACCCAAAAACTCAAAGATTTGGACAATGATCAGCCACTAATCTACACTAACAAAGCAAAACATCCATCCAAGAACACTAGGGTTTGTTAAACATTATGAAGGAACCCTAAAAATCCTGAAAAGAATGCAAAAATCTACACTACATTACACTAAAACAAGAAAAATAACAAGAAAACTAGAGATTCATACCTTGACTTTGAAGATTTGAAGAGGAATTGAAGGGTTTTGGTTGGTTTTGTGTTCTTGAGAGTTTTAGAGAGTAAAGTGCAGGATTTTGGGAGAAAAATGAGTGTGAGCGGCCAAGTATAAGTTTATTAGGGTTGGTACGTAAGTTTTAAATGAAATACCCACTTTACCCTCATTATTTTTTGAACAGACCGCTCGAGCGGTCGCTCGCTCAATTTTTTTTCATGAGCCCTGGGCGTTTGGAGCGGCCGCTCGGTGCCAGTGAGCGGCCGCTCACTGCAGCTGATGTGGATTTTTGCTGCAGTTTCGCCTCCAAAATCGCCTGCACTCGCTCTGTTTCGACACAAACAACTACATACCTGTTTTGAGACGCTTCCTAGCATAATACCATGGTTTTGAAGCGACATTCCACACGATCACAAGGCGCGAATCAAACCTGCGATAACTAAAAATAAACTAAACAAACAAGTTAGAAACTAAGCGATTTAACTACAACTACTCTAAGCTATGAAGATTTATACAATTTGGCACGCCCATACACGCCGTGCTATATTTATTAACGAGTCGCTAGCTAGACTCACTTCCCCACGCTTGTTTAGGTGCGCGGGGCGTAGAGATCAAGTACCTCTACGGATTGGTCAATCGGTCTGTCTATGTAGACTTTCAATCTATGACCGTTAACTTTGAAAGTCAAGCCCTCTGAATTTTCGATCGAGACAGTCCTGTTGACTTTCAAACTAAGTCCAACTTGGACTTTAAACTTCTAGGAATGGCCGTTTTCATATATGATTTTCTTTAAGATCGATTTCGCCCGAATGGAGATTGAGTACAGGCGAGAAGATCGATCGAGCAATGAACAGACATCGGCCATCCCCATACATAAACTGACGCAATGTATGAAATAATTACAGAAGAAATAATTACAGACTCGATTTAAGAAAAATGGAAGAGATATACACAAATCAATATACCAAAAACTATACACTAAACTTAAATTATGATAATATATAAAATATGAAAATATACAATATTTTCAGCGAAATCTGAGTCGCTCGCGCATCGCGAAGAAGTATAGACCGCTTCTCGCGTGGCGCAAGTGGCTACAATGACTCAAGGCACTCGCGCGTTGCAATAAGATAAAGACCGTCTTTTGCTTGCGCGAAAACAACCCTTTTTCACCGAAAATCAATATAACGGAAGTTGATGGATAGAAACGATGATGGATGCCAATGTATTGAGTAAAAAACGGAAGATAGCGGTTATTCACGTCACGCGAAGGACTCTGGTGATCCTGTTCGCGTATCGCGAACAATAAAAGATAAAACCCGGGGTAATTAGGAACTCGCTTAAAGCGGAACCATCAGCCCAGCTTCTTTGCAAATCGCAAGGAAGCATTTTTCACAGAAAATTATTTTTATTAAAACCACTTCTATATTAAATAAATTTCCCAATTTTTCTTAACCCAAACCTTTCATAAAAGCATCCGTACCATCAAATTTAAACATAGCATACCCAGACTTCCATTGTATATTTAAGTAAAATAAAAAGTATATATACATAACAATCAAATAAAAACCAATAGAATCAATAAAATGAACAGAAACAAACAGACAAAGCATAAAACTATTCAAAGCATGAAATTAATAATTAGTTCAAATACGAACAAATAAATCTAATCAATCAAATAAATAATAAATCAAATTCATAAATAAACCAATAAATCCAATAATCAATCAATTAAATCTATCAACATCCTAATCAACGAATAATCAATCAAACAATCCTATAAGCAGATAAATGAACGAATATATGTGCAAACCTATGAACCAATCTAAAATCAATCCAAAATATAAACAGACAGATAAATCAAATAAACAATCAAAGAATCATATATGCAAATAAATTAATGAAATAACGAATCAACGAAGTATAAACAAGTATTCACAAGCATGTACACTGGTAAAAAGTTGACTCGGTTCGTTCCTAAACCTCGTCGCGTCCCCGGCAACGGCGCCAAAAACTTGACGTGTGCGATACTATACATATTTTTCAATGGATTTTAACACACGTTTCTGCTTTAATATTTATAAAAATGGTTTCGACCTTAATATTAAAACACACACAACAGGGCAAGTGTACCCTGTCATATATGTAGTAAGTACAGATAAGAACCAAGTATCGATCCATGGACGCGCGCGGAGCAATGGTACTAAAACTCTATCCCCGATTTACCAGTAGGAAAAGATAAGTTGAGTTTGTTTAAAACTAGATTAATTCTAACACATGTAAATAACTTAACTACGACTCCAAATAGAAAATATAACTATATAAACTATAGTACGCCAATCCTAGCATGTCATCTACATATAATAAGAAATAAAGGCGTGATCAACATTCCCATTTTCCGACAGTTAGTTCCCTCTCGGGCATCCTAACATGACAACTATACAAAAAGCTAACACGAATACACACGTTAACCACTTCAAGTTGTTCATTAGTGCGCAACTGATATGATCTCATGAGAATCTTTAAAGATAGGTTAGTATCACCTTTCGGGAGTCCTCAACCGCACTAGTTAAGGAAAGCAATATCGAATACACAATACGACCACCTAGACTAGCATAAAGTAGAGCATTTCACAACCTATTCCATTTTACCAACTTTGAACACAAATCTACTAAGATCGCCATTTTCACTAAAATAACTAACAAAGATCATTAACCGTGTCAAAGATTGGTAACAACACTATTAAGCTTTTAAAACTCTTTTACGTGCCGGTAAACATCTATAATCGTTATTCAAGTGACTTTAACCAAACCAATACCCGGTTACAGTTTCATGGTGTAAACTTTATTAACAAGTTAACTAGTCTACTATCAGACGATTAAACGGACGGTTTCTTCAACAAGTAATCCGCCTAACACATTCGACAATCATCAAAGTCATCCAAACACAACTACAAATCTAACAACAATGAAACAAGGTTGCGCTATGATCATCAAGATTCAAACATGAAAAACGCCAAATTCATACAAAACATGATTACATACTAACGATTGTTTTAACTACTAACTAATACTAATGTTCTTGCCCGTAGGCGTACGATTAACTAAAATAACATCAAAATAGCAAACAAAATCAGATTTGGATCTAAGAAAGCTTAAAGGATCAAACCATAAGATTGCTAAAGAGATGGATTGGATGATGAAGGATGGATCGGATGGATTCCCGAGCTTGTTCCACGGCTTTCCAGCAGCTTAATTCGTCCGAAAATCGCCCAAAATCGCCTCTCCAAGAGCCAATAATCGATCAGTGGCTGAAATGGAGTATTTAAAGCTGAACAGGTCCTGTGAGCGGCCGCTCAGAGGGAGTGAGCGGGCCGCTCACTTTACAGGCAAGTGGCAGACCTACGTAGGGCTTCTGGAAGGTTTCTGGAAATATCTGGATGAGCGAGCGGGCCGCTCACAGGGAGTGAGCGGCCGCTCACAGAGCCTGAGTTCCCGTTTTCGCGCTGAAAACTCCGTTTTTTCGTCTGTTATGCTTCCGGGACATCGTTGAAGACCTGAAATCGCAAAGATACCCAAATAAGTACCAATTCATGTGTATAAGGTCAAAAGCGTCTGAAAATGGGAGTTAAACGGGGACGTTTATATGTGTAAATTAACGTATATCAGAAGAATATCCTTTTTCACACATTTGTGAGACACTCAGCAAGTTGAACTCCAAGTTTTCAACCAGATTGACCTTATCAAACTGTATTTTACCAGAGGATACATTGGCATGTCCTAGCACATATCCCTTGGCATTGTTCCCAAAGGACACAGATCCTACTGGTTGACTGATAAAATTGCTTATTAGGTATATGCATCCTGTCATGTGTATTGAGCCTCCACTATAAACATACCAAATGCTATTCAAACCTCTGGATAACCTCTGCATCATATAGCAAATTAGTTAGATTTTGGAACCCAAGCCAGTTTGGCTTTGGGTTTGCTCTTGAGAACAGGAACAGTTTGTTTTAGACCACTTTTGGAAATCCAAATCTTTTTGGCAATGGATTTGTCATTAAGGACAATGGTGGAGTTCTTCAGGACCACCATCAACTTTGGTCATCAATAGTTTTACCATATTCATGAGATTTTTAATCTCAGCAGTTTGTGAAACTGCTGATGATTCAGGTCCAACTATTGAAGAAGAATTTTTAGAAAAAGGCTTTTGTTGAGAATTAGTCTTTTTCTGAGAAAAGGTGTTACTTGGTTGGTGTTTGTTGGGATAAAAGGTTTCTTCAAAATCTTGTTTGATTTGTTTTCCCACAACCAGTTGTAAAATTTTCTTATTATACTGATTTCCTTTTCTGTATCTACAAAATTCTGTTCTATGATTAAACAGACCACAAATTTCACATTCTCTTGCCTTCTCCTTCCTTTTAAATTCATCAAGAGACGTGGAAGGCAAGTTACTGACAGTTTTATAGATTTGAGTTGGGTCATCAGTAGTTTTCAGGTTCTCAACACCTGATGTAGATGAAACCACTGATGACTTAATGTCAGTATTTTTAACTTCTGCAGGACTTTCAATTTTGAGAAAGTTCTAATGAAAGGATGTGCATTCTTTCACATTGGAAGTTTGATTTAGAACTATTCTACTCCCATCATCAGCAGTTTTGGGAGTAAGATCAGTTGGTGTTTCAGTATGGTTGTACCCTATGCCAAACTTAACATTTGATGCAGTTTGTTTGTTAAGCAGCATTTGGTAACCTCTACATGACTTAACCCAATTTTCACAATCAACCTTGGTGTCAGCAAGCTCTTTTCTGACATATCCTAGGTCTTCTATCATTATTTTAATCTGTGCTTTGGTTTCAATAGCATTATTTGTTAATTTAGAAATTTCTTTAGATTTTGCAGCAAGTTTTTTTTATAAATCATAATTTATTTGAGTGTACTTTCTTTCAGAGTCATTTGCTTTGCCATGTAGATGCACATTGGCCTCTCTTATGAGAACAAAGTTTTAACGAAGATTCCTTTGATACCTAAGATAAGGTAGTTTTAGAGGTGCATCCCTCAAAAGCCATTAAGGCAAAATTCTTTTTGCCATTATTAGGTTCTCCCCAGTTGATGTCATAGACTTTGTTGTCTGCATCTGGACTGCATTCAGATGTGTCAAAGGGGAGACTACTCCAATCAACATACCCTGAAGTAAAAAGACTTTATTGAGAAGGTTGTTGAGTTTGTGGAGGATGTTGAGCAGCTGGAACAGGAGGTATTTGTTGTTGGCCCTGTTGTTGAGCAGGCATCTGATCATATTGTATTTGAGGCACATAATGGATTTGTGGAGCTTGTGCCTGTACAAAATGAGCACTCCCTTGAGTTCCATTATTCCTATAACTAGAGTAGAACTGATTTCCAGACTGTGCTTGGTTAAAGCTAGAGCTTCTACACTCTCTAGAAAAATGTCCCAACTTTTGACACTTATGACATCCAAGTTTAGATTTGTCAAAACCAACTTTTGTTGAACTGTTCAGTCCTAGAAATTTCCTTCCTGACCTTTTATGAAATTTATTAGTTTTTATGCTTAACATGGCCAATTGGTGTAGTATGTCCATTTCTTCTAAGTCATCACTACTGAATTTTTTTAAGTAATCCGTTACAAAGCACATGTTATCAGTAGTTTGACTATCTTCTTCATTGTCATAACCTGGATATGACCTTTCTGATGAGATCCCAGTGGTTATGTCAATGTGGTCAAAAGATCCAAAATCATTTGAACAAGAAGGTAAGTCTTGTCTAAAAGAGATGTACTACCTGGAACATAGTCATCAGCTGTTTTGCCAGAATTTTGTAACTTTTTATTTTGATTTATCTCTCTTTCAAAAGTTAACAATCTCCCATGTAATTTTGTAAGATGAGGGAGTTAAAATCTGGTCCAGATCTAAGGACTAATGAGTAAGTTTCCCATTTTTCTAGTAAAGACCTTAAAAATCTATGAAGCATAGATACTGTTGTATAGGTCTGGCCATTTAACTTTAACTTAGAGATTAATGAGGAAAATCTTTCAAATTGTTGTGTCAAAGTTTCTCTATTAATATGAGTAAATGTTTCATATTGTTGAGCAAGAATTTCTCTAGTGTTGGCAATCACCTCTTCAGTTCCTACAAACTGTTCTTTTACGCAGTCCCAAAGTTCTTTGGAACTTTCACAATGTAAAAGTCCAGATTAGATATTATTTGGGAGAGCCATTGCCAACATAGAGAATGCCTTAGCATCAAGCTCAAGTTTTAGGAAATCTTCATCAGTGTAGTCTTTTGGTTATTTTGGAATTTCTTCCTTACTTTCAAGATTTACATTTACTGGTTTATGTGGTCCATACTTGACAGATCTCCAACAACCGGTGTTGGTCTGTGACAAGGTATGTGCCAATCTTTTTTGCCATATATTATACTCATTTCTAACCAGCATAGCAGGTTTAGTGGCGGATCCAGTATTATGAGGATCCATTTTTGAGAATTTTGATTTGTCAAGTTTTTCTCAAAGTGATGGATAAAAAGAGAACTTTTATCCTTTATTGAATATCAATAAGAGCCTGTGTCTGATTCTCAATTTGTTAGATTGGTATTTGATCAGATAAACCAGATGCTCTGATACCAATTGTTGGATCAGTTTCCCTTTTAACAATTCTTATTCATGAACACTTATGTGTTGTAAATATATCAAAGTAAAAATGCACAGCGGAATATTTAAGTGTTCAAGTTAAAGTGTCACTTTTAACAGGAGTTATTACTCCCCCTCAATCAATGAACTAGGAAGTAAAGATGAGAATCAATAAGAGTAAATGAATATGACAGTTAATGCAAGATGATTCTCAGATATATATGAAAGGATAAACTACAAAGTAATTTGAAGGAAAAAGTTCAAGTTTTAGATAGATAATTATCGATTGCTAAAATAGTGGGAGTAACCCCTCTATTTATAGCCGAAAGATTACATACAAACTAAGTAATCAAAAGCTTAAAATAATGTAAGATAATACTACAACAGGCTGTAGCATTGAAACTTGAACAAAGACTTTAAGTTAACTAATATAATACTAAACTGCTGAGATATAAGGGCGGTTAGAAGGTTCTTAATGAAAGTGCTGATGAGTGACAAACTTCTGATGAGTTATCTTCAGGAGTTTTTCTTCAGCAGTTCGTTCTTCAGATATTCTGTCTGGTTTATCTTCAGAACTTCTGATCCTTTTACTCTTCAGAACTTTACATATCTTTCTTCTTCAGTAGCTTCACAAAATGTAAAGAGGATATAAGACTATGGTTTATACTGGCTTGTCAATCCTCTTTGACCCTACACACTCTCTTATACAAAAATAGATACAAGACAATAATGATTGACAACCTACTCATGCATGGCAAGCTTTCTACTTTGGGTTAGGCATGATTGGCCGAAAATGACTACACATTGCCATCAAACCTCCCCCAAGTCCCACAAAATCTTAACCATAATCTTGTCTTATTACACATGCATGTCACTAGGAGACAAAGTGACATTTGGCTGGATTTAACTTCATCTTGTAAGCATCCAGGATGTCAAATGCCTCTTTAAGATCCTGAAGATGGTCCTCTGCCTTTTTGGATTTGACCACCATATCATCGATGTAAACTTCCATTGTGTCCCCAATATTGTCTTTGAACATCATATTTACCAGCCTTTGATATGTTGCACCTGCATTTTTTAGTCCAAAAGGCATGGCAATATAACAATAAATTCCCGATGGGGTCATGAATGCAGTATGCTATTGGTCGTCTGGTTCCATCTGGATTTATTGAAATCCTCAGGATGCATCCATGAAAGTTAGCGTTTCATGGCCTGTTGTGGCATCCACCATTGACTCAATGTGTGGAAGTGGAAATGGGTCTTTGGGACAAGCCTTATTGAGATCTGTATAATCTACACATACTCTCCACTTCCCATTTTTCTTTTGTACTACTACCACTTTGGCCAGCCATCTTAGGAATTTGACTTACCTTATCATCTTGGACTTTAATAGTCTATCAACTTCTTCTTGTATGATAGCATTCCTTTCTGGTAAAATTTCCTTCGTTTCTATTGGATGGGCTTGAAACTGTTATCGATTCCAAGCTTGTTAGTAATGACATCTTTGGAGATGCATGTAATATCCTCATGTTTCCATGCGAAAGTTGACATCTTGCACTTTAAAAATGAAATTAAAGACTGTTCAATATCAGTAGGAATGTTCTTACCTATTTGCACAGTGATATCCTTGTTATTTTCATCGAGGCAAACTGCAATTACATCCTGGTCAGGATTTGCTTCGTTATCCTTGAGGATATCACGTGCATCCTGCTTTAATTGCTATGCTTGTTTTGATGAAGCCTTCATCGATGTTGTGTAGCAATCCTTAGCTTCCTGCAGGTCACTATTTACTTTGACGACTCCCCATGGAGTTGGTAGCTTTACACATTGGTGATATGTTGATGGCACTGCTTTCATGTCGTGTATCCAAGAACTACCTAGGATAACATTGTAACAGGATAAAGAGTCTATCACACAAAATCTTTGGATAGAATTTACCCCTTCAACATATACGGGCAGTTTGATATCACCAACTGTGCTCTTGGTTTCCCCACTGAAATCAATTAAGACTGATGACCTAGAAACTATCTCAGTTTCTGGGATGCTGATCCTTTTGAGAACCTCCAATTGAATTAAGTTGACTAAGCTCCCTCCGTCTACTAGTATCCTGCAAACAAAATGGTTAGCAATGTATAATGTATCACCAAACCATCATGGTGAGGATCAATGATATTTTCTCGATCATCTTCTTCGAAGCTGATCACTTTTGAGTTTGTCAACATGGTGGTCTTTGTAGGGTTTTTGCCTTTCTCAGACTTTGTTTCCCTTGCATGCCTTTTGCCCGCTGAGTAAGATGTGCCACAGATGTCTGAACCACCTGAAATAAAGTTAACGATACCAGCATCTCTAGGTGCTGGGATGCCAGTGCTATCCTGAACCTTCGGCTTCTTTTTTCCTAAGAGATCCTTGAGATGGCCCTTACTGAGAAGATATGCTATTTCCTTTCTCAAGGTAATGCAATCCTCAGTAATGTGACTAAAATCTTGATGGAAGGCACACCATTTGGACTTATCCTTCCATCCTGATTTGCTATCTTTCCTCGGCTATCTTGCTTTATCTCCAAGATCCTTCATAGCATACATGAGTCCTGTTACATCCACAGAAAAACAATAATCTGAATATTTAGGACCATCCTCATCATCGTCATCTTCAACCACATTGACCTTTTTGTTATCAGTTTTAGCATATGGTTTATGCTTATAAGGCTCATATGTGGGAGTGGATTTTCGATTATGATTGTTATATCTAGAGGATGCTTCTATCCTCTCTTGAATTTTCTTGTCATCCTCAAAACGGATGAATCTTAGAGCCCTGTTTCTAACTTCATCCAAGTTTCTACAAGGATTCATCACCAATTCTTGGTAGAAAGGTGAATCTCTTTGTAATCCCATCTCTAATGCTTGCACTGCTGTTGTGACATCTAAGTTTGGGATGTCAAGTGCTTCTTTCCCAAACCTGGTGATATACTCCCTTAATGATTCTCCCTGTGGCTGAGTCACCCTATACAAGTCACTTGTCAAACGTTCAAATGTTCGACTACAAGAAAATTGATTATTAAACATATTGATCAAATGAGCAAAGGAAGTAATACAGTAGGGTGGAACACTTAGCAGCCATTTTAAGGCTGGACCAGTGAGGGTAGAACCAAATCCTTTTCATAAGCATGCTTCCTTGAGGCCAGAAGGGAATTGGATTTATTTCCATCCTTTCCCTATATTGTGCTACATGCTCCTCAGGATCTGTGGATCCATCATAAAGCTTCATGCTTGTAGTCTGGATTCTCTACGTCACATGTTGGAGGTGCAAAATCAGACACCTTGTGACATGTTGAGGATACTTCAGGGATGGGTTGTACTATCCCTGGTACACTAGATACCATATCCTTGATCTTTTGAAGCTCCCTTGCCAATTGTGGGCTTATACCTGTATCGTGGAAAGAAGCAATATCGTTAGTAGCAAAAGTACTAGAACATAAATTGTTACCATTCTGGTTGTATCCTCAGGATGGTTCAGATGTATATCCCGGATCCCTCGTTGTGGTCATCCTAGGTGCTATAGTAGTTTCAGAGGCATAGTATCCTGTGTTCATGGGAATGAAATCTCCCTAATGATTGCCCCCAGAGATGGTAGAGTTGAAATCCAAGACCCTGGGTTGTATTGGTATTGTTACATCCTCAACTATTCTCTTCGAAGATGTTTTGAGAGATTGAATTTCTCTCATCAACATTTGGTTTGTTTCTGTTGTCTCTTCATTTGATCCTTCATTAGTGTAAACATGTAAAGAATCTCACCATTCGATACCAAGACAGAAGGGGTGAGTCCAGATGTACCCAATCCAGATCTAGGAGTAGTTTGAGAAGTGGAAATCTTTGAGAATACAGAGGGAGGTGGCAGTGTCACATTCTTATCAGAGGTTGAAGATGGCATGGATGAAGAAACATATTTCTAGTTGGAAGCCATAGTTGTGAATATTTTTGAAATAAGTTTATTAAGGAAAAATTTTAACAAAGTTTTTGTTAAAAATAACACCACTTCCCCTAAGGTGGGCGCCAAATTGTTTAGGTCAAAATTTACTTGATAAAAATAACTTTGTTTTCCAAATTAGAAAATGTGAGGAAGAGTGCTAAAACTGTTAAATGTGTAAAAATCTTAGTTATATCTTCAAGATGGTATGTTAGAATAACATAGAGATAGTATTTGACAACTATGTTCAGGATGGAAAAGAAAACTGCACGGGATGGACAGTTATATCCTGAGGATGGAACTGTCTGACAGAATGATTAAATAAGTAAAGATAGATGATTGTAAATGTAATGCAATAAAGTAACAACACTATATGTACGAGGAAAGCCCTTGATCAATGCTGATCGTCGGCACAAAACCTCGGCAGGAGTCTAGGCGTCAGCCTTGTTTGTTAATATTTATAAGAAAAATGTTTACAACTTTGGAAGAGTGATGAACGAAGTACTAAGATTACAATGTTATGTTGTGTGTGTTTGTATCAGGTCTATCACGAGTAAGCTAGTATCAATTGAGTAAGAAGTAGCTAAGTGTCCTATTTTGTTCAACAATCCCCTATTTATAATTTACAAATGAAATAAATAAGAGATCCCATGATATCCGTGTCTTTAATGAGTTAGTGGACTGTTTCAAGTCGTCTTTGAAGAGAGGTTAACCAATACAAACGTTGGTTAACCGTTTTCTTGTTTTTGGTCTTTCATTCGACGTTGGAGGGTTACACTTTTGACCTATTCTTTAGCAATGGACTTGTCCCCACATATAGTTCTTCCATGTTCAGCTTGATTGAGATAATATAGCCGTTAGGGAGGAGTTAAAAGCCTTAATATTGATTGAGTGTACCTACAATAATATCACAATAAGATAATTCGTTAGTCTATCCTTAGGATGCACACAAGATAAAACACGGTTACATCCTGAACTCTGCTTAGTCCTTCAATATCCTGAGGATGGCACATAGAATATATATGGTAAAATCATCTTGGGAATTTCACCACCAACAATCCTTTTTAATGAATTTAGATTTGTTTTTTTCAAAATTCATTGTTATGTCGTTACGCACGTTTGAATGTTCAAAGTTAATTTATTCTCCGTGGAGCATCTAAATTAACAAGTATTAGTCTTGCATGCTTTAGACTACAAATACTTAGCATATGAATAGAAGATGCCTCATTTTGATTCTTCTCCGCATTAAGAGATAACGCACTATCTCTTCCTAACATTCACGTCTTAGTTTGTACACAAAATGAGATTTTGTTTTACCATTCTCAAACCTTAGTTTTAAGTATGTTTCAATCCATATTTAATTCCATCCATTAGGATCAAAACTCGTTTGCCTTTAATCTCTAAGGCTTCACCATTGGCTCTGTGGGACTTAAACATAAGTCTTAATATATGTCACTTAGATGAACATATTCATCAACAAAATAAACTGTATAAAGTCACTTTGACACTCAACGACATGACAATCATATATTCCTAACTAATACATATACATTCTGTTGAAACCATTTACTGGGAGACCCTCCCAAAATATTGTATAAATCATCAACATAGTTCAACCAACATTGATGGTTTATAGAGACTACATCCATCACCATTGTAAGCCTTTAAAAATAAATCTCCCAAAATTTATCAAAGGCTTATGAATAATAACATATATTTCTTCCATATATTATAGTCATCGAAAATTCACTAATGTGTATTTCCATGTTGATTCTCTCAACATTAGATGACATTTCTCCTTTTTTATGCACTTAATCTCAATAAACTTGCCACGTTCATCATGATTCGCTCATGATGTGGTTGTACTTTTGATGTTTGGTATGTGACTTATTGCATAAGTCATGATCACAACCCGCTCATTGTGTTTTTGCAAGACACTCCTTGCACAACCCATAAATATCGTTATCCTTAGGATGTGCTTTGCTATCCTCAGGATGCCTCTCTTCAATTGCTGGCTTCAGGATGTGCATAATGTGAATCTTGGATCCTTCAGGTAGATTTAAGGAGGATCCCAGATTTTCCAAGGCATCAGCTTTAGCATTTTCTTCCCTAGGTACATGTGTTAGTGTGAATTGTACAAAGGAAGTTCCTAATTTTTTTAACTATATAAAGATAAATAGCTAACTTTTGACCTTTTACTGCATAAGATCCATTAAAATCATTAGTAATCAACAAGGAATCAACAAATACTTCTAAATTTATAACATGCATGTCTCTAGCAAGTTGTAAACCAGCAATGAGAGCTTCATATTCTGCCTCATTATTGGTTGTTTGAAATGCATATAGCATGGTGTATTATGTCCCCCTGTGGCGATTTTAGTAGTATTCCTAACCCTGTACCTCTTGCATTTGAAGCACCATCGGTGTATCGAGTCCATATTTCTAAATTTTTATTCAATTGTTGAACTTCAGACTCTACTTCACTTACGATGTCACTACTGAAATCAGCCACAAAATCTGCTAGAGCCTGTGATTTGATTGCATTTCTAGGTTCATATACCAAGTCAAAAGTACTCAATTTTATTGACCATTTTGCCATTCTGCCTGACATTTCTGGTTTTCTAAGTACATTTTTGTTGGGACGAAGAGGATTGAAGAAACCACCTTTTGATAACCTTAGTCTTTTCCATATCTGCCTAAGTATAGAACTGCTGAAGAACAAAATGAAGAAGTACTGAAGAACAAACACAAAGTACTGAAGAGTAAATTCATCAGAAGTTCTGAAGTCTAACCAGACATTTCACTGAAGAACTACTGAAGACAAACTGCTCATCAGCAGTTTGTCACTCATCAGCACTTTCACTCAGAAGCTTCTAACCGACTGAAGATCAGCAGTTTTACTATTATATTGTTTTGTTAAAGTCTTGATTTCAAGTTTCAATGTACAGACTGTAGTAACCTTATCTTAGCATAATATCTTTGTTAAATATCTTAGATTACTTCAGACTACAGTTTAGTACATTAGTCTATAAATAGATGAGTTTGTTCATCTATTTTAGACATGTGATTTTGTGTAATATCTTTGAACTTATATTGAAATCCTTCGGGCTTTAAACTTATAATTTCCACTTCACATCTGAGAAACATAAACTGCTATTACTGCTTTATACTTAGATCATTTATTGTTTCTCATTTATTATTCAGTCAAGGGGGAGTAATAACTCCTCATCAAAGTGATCTTTTAGACCTTTGAACACTTGTATTTCCGCTGCTTAATAACTCTTATATAAATCTGACAAACACATAAGTGTTCATATTAACTGCCACTGATCCAACAATTGGTATCAGAGCTTCTGGTTAATCTGATCAAAATCAATCTAACAAATTGAGATTCAGACACAGGCTCAATATTGATATTCAATAAAAAGGATAAAAGGCTCACTTTTTAATCCATCACTTTAAGAAAGTATTGACAAATTCAAACTTCTTAAAAATGGATCCCTACAATACTGGATCTGCCAACAAACCTCCTATGTTAGTCAGAAATGAATATAACATATGGTCTAAAAGGTTGGCACATACTATCTCTCAAACAAACACTGGCTGTTGGAGGTCTGTAGTTTTTGGACCTCACAAACCAGTTGTTACTGATCCAGAGGGAAAGACTGAAAGACCAAAGGATCCAAAAGAATACACGGAGGAAGATTTCCTAAAGTTTGAGCTTGATGCAAAAGCTTTCTCCATGTTGGCTATGGCTCTCCCAAACGAAATTTATGCTGGCCTTTTACACTGTGAAAGTGCCAAAGAGCTGTGGGATTGCCTAAAAGAGCAGTTTGCAGGAACTGCTGAGGTGATAGCCAACATAAGAGAAATTTTGGCTCAACAATATGAAACTTTTACTCACATAGAGGGTGAAACTTTAACTCAACAATTTGAAAGATTTTCTTCACTCATCTCTGAGTTAAAAATAAACAATCAGACCTATACAACTGAGTCTATGTTACATAGATTTTTAAGGTCTTTACCTTCAAAATGGGAAACTTACTCAATAGTCCTCAGAACCAGTTCAGATTTTAACACCTTGAACCTAACTAGGTTACATGGTAAATTATTAACTTTTGAAAGAGAAATCAATCAAAAGAAAAAGCTGCAAGAATCTGGTAAAACTGCTGATGACTATACTCCGGGTAGCACAGCCTTATTAGGACATGACTCACCATCCTGTTCTAATAATTTTGGTTCTTTTGACCACATTGACATAACAGCTGGGATCTCATCAGATGGATCTTTCCCAGCTTATGACAATGAGGAACTAAGTCAAACTGCTGACAACATGTGTTTCATCATGGATGATTTAAAATATTTTAGCAGTGATGACTTAGAAGAAATGGAAATATTGCACCAACTGGCCTTGTTAAGCTTAAAAACTAACAAATTTTACAAAAGGTCAGGAAGGAAATTTCCAGGACTAAACAATTCAACAAAAGTTGGTTTTGACAAATCTAAATTGAGATGTCATAAGTGTCAGAAGTTGGGACACTTTGCTAGAGAGTGTAGAAGCTCTAGCTATAACCAACAAATGTCCCCTGGAAATCAATATAACCCCTCATACAATAGGAATAATGGAACTAATGGGAGTGCTCATTTTGTACAGGCACAAGCTCCAAATGTTCAATATGTGCCACAAGTACAATATGTACAGATGCCTGCTCAACAACAACAGCAGCTCATGCCTCCATTTCCAACTGCTCAACTTCCTGCACAAACTCAACAACCCCCTCAGCAACAAAGCTTATTTACCTCAGGGTATGTTAACTGGAGCAGTCTTCCTTATGACACATCAGAATGCAGTCAGGATTCAGACAATAAGGTCTATGATGTCAACTGGGGAGAACCTGATAATGGCAGAAAGAATTTTGCCTTAATGGCCTTTGAAGGATACTCTTCAAATTCTGCTCTCACACAGGTATCACAACAATCTCTTTTAAAGCTTTGCACTAAATCTTGCAAAGAATCATTTGCTTTAATTAGAGAAACCAATGTGCATTTACAAGGCAAATCCAATGACATGGAAAGAAAATACACACAAATGAAGTGTGATTTGGAAAGAAAAGTCATGTTGAAAAACAAAGAAATTTCCAAACTAAATGATAAATCCATTGAAACAGAAGCACAAATTAAAATCATGATAGACAGCCTAGGAAAAGTCAGACAAGAGCTTGCTGACACCAAGGTTGATTGTGAAAAATGGGTTGAGTCTTGTAAAGGGTATCAAATGTTACTTAACAAACAAACTGCAGCCAATGTTAAGTTTGGCATTGGATATACCCACACTGAATCACCAACAGATTTCACCCACAAAACTGATAATGATGGGAAGAAATTGATTCAAACTTCTGATATGGAGGAATGCACATCCTACCATCAGAACTTCCTTAAAAAGGGAAGTACTGCAGAAGTTAAAACTACTGACAATAAGCCATCAGCAGTTTCAACTACATCAGGAGTTGAGACCCTGAAAACTGCTGATGACCTATTTCAAAAATCAGATTTTGTCAGTAAATTGCCTTCTAGCTCTCTTGATCTATCTAAAAGGAAAGAGAAGGCAAAAGCATGTGAAATATGTGGTCTGTTTAACCACATAACTGAACTTTGCAAATTTAGAAAGGTAAATCAGTTAAATAAACAAAGACAACAACTGATTGTGGGAAAACAGATAAAACAAGATTTTCAAAATACCTTTTTTCCCAACAAACAACAATCAAACAAAACCCTTTCTAAAAAGAAGCCTTTATCTCAACAAAGGTCATCTTCTCAAAGTTCAATTTCAGAAGTTTCACCTAACTCATCAGCAGATTCACAAACTGCTGAAGTTAAAGATTTGATAAACCTGGTTAAACTTCTGATGACCAAAGTTGATGGTGGAAACCAAAAAGAACCCACCATTGTTCTTAATGACAAATCCATTGCCAAAAAGACATGGATTACTAAAAATGGTCCACAACAAGCTGCACCTGTTCTCAAGAGCAAACCCAAAGCCAAACTGGCTTGGGTTGCCAAAACTAACTAATTTGCTATCTTGTGCAGAGAGTCTCCAGAGGTTTGAATAGCATATGGTATGTGGATAGTGGAGGCTCAATGCACATGACTGGATGCAGATACCTGATAAACAATTTTATCAGTCAAAGAGAAGGATCTGTGTCCTTTGGGAACAATGCCAAGGGATATGTGCTAGGATATGGCAATGTATCCTCAGGCAAAATGCAGTTTGACAAGGTCAATCTGGTTGAAAACCTTGAGTACAACTTGCTGAGTGTCTCTCAAATGTGTGACAAAGGATATTCTTCCTTTTTCACAAAGACAGCATGCAAGATCATATCACCAGAAGGCCAGAAGTTGATAGAGAAGATCATTGAAGATCATACTTTGCTAATTGCCAAAAGATGTGGCAATGTCTATGCAGTGGACATTGAAAAAGACAAAGTATTGAACAAGACTGCCTGTTTCTTCTCAAAGGCATCAACTTCAGAAAATGATCTCTGGCATAGGAGACTTGGCCATGTGAACTTTAAAACCATCAATAAAGTCACAAAAATGGGCTTGGTCAGAGGTCTACCTTTGAAGGAATATCAGTGCAAAGAACACTGTGTTTCCTGTCTTAAAGGTAAACAGCATAAGTCCTCTTATAAGTCTATTGAAGAATCAAAAACAACTGCATGTCTTCAACTACTCCATATGGACTTATTTGGACCAGTCAAGATTATGAGCCTTGGTAAGAAGAAGTACTGCTTGGTCATCATTGATGACTACTCAAGATTCACATGGGTCTTCTTCTTATATTCCAAGGATGAGGCAGCTGAGATCATCAAGTTCTTTATTCTACAAGTAGAGAAGCAATACTCTCTTTCTGTCAAAGTCATCAGGAGTGACAATGGGACAGAGTTCAGGAACAAGACTCTGGATGAGTTTTGTCTGTCTAAAGGGATTGTTAGACAGTTCAGCATTCCCAGAACTCCTGAACAAAATGGTGTGGTAGAAAGAAAGAACAGAACATTAATTGAAGCAGCCAGAACAATGTTAGCTGATTCAGGCCTACCTTTGTATTTTTGGGCTGAAGCAGTCAACACTGCATGTTATGTTCAGAATAGAGTTCTTATAAACAAAAGACATACCAAGACTGCCTATGAAATTCTTCATGGCATTAAGCCCCTTATCTCCTTCTTCAGGGCTTTTGGATGTCAATGTTTTATCCTCAACATCAAAGACTCTATCTCTAAGTTTGCTGCAAAAGTTGACACAGGTTATTTTCTTGGTTATTCTCCTTTGAGAAAAGCTTACAAAGTATTCAATTCAAGAACCAGGATAGTAGAAGAAACACTGAATGTCAAGTTCAATGAATCAAAACACACTCTTATTCCAGCAGATCCTGCTGAATTATTTGATCTTGACAGTTTTCATTTCGGACCTGAAAAGACTGTTGAATCATCCAAACCTCCTCAAAATGGTTTTCAAGGAGTTGAAGATGATAGTCCTGCACCATGGACTCCAAACACAGTCAGAAGATCAACTATTAAACCTTCAGAAGTTTCAATAGCTTCTACTTCAGGAACTACTGATGAACATTTTGAAACTACTGATTCAGCTGAACCTAAAACTCCTGAAGTTCAAATAACAGCTGAACCAGATATTATCAATCTCAGTGGTTTATTTGAAGAACCTGTAGAGCCATCATCCAGTACAGGTTTACAACAACTGATTGAACACAAGGATCATCCATTGGAACAAATCATGGGTGATATTGCATCAGGGGTACTTACAAGAAACCAGCTCTCCAACTTTTGCTTATTCTCAGCATTCATCTCTCAGTTGGAACCAAAGAAGTATCAAGAAGCCCTCAAAGACAACAATTGGGTGCAAGCAATGCAAGAAGAGTTGCTTCAATTCAAGAAACAACAGGTTTGGGAAATCTGTCCCTTACCTGACAACAAGCAACCAATTGGAACAAGATGGGTCTTCAGAAACAAATCAGATGAGGCTGGTATGATCATCAAGAACAAAGCAAGACTAGTGGTACAAGGTTATTCCCAAGAGGAAGGAATTGATTATGATGAAACCTTTGCACCAGTTGCAAGACTTGAAGCTATCAGGTTATTTTTAGCTTATGCAATTTCCAACAACATTAAAGTTTATCAAATGGATGTCAAAAGTGCATTTTTGTATGGAAAAATAAAAGAGGAAGTGTATGTCTGTCAACCTCCAGGGTTTGAGGATCCTTCTCATCCTGACTGGGTTTACAGACTTGACAAAGCTCTTTATGGGCTAAAACAGGCTCCAAGAGCCTGGTATGAAACACTTTCCAACTTTTTACTAAAGAATCACTTCTCAAGGGGATCCATTGATAAAACTCTTTTTATAAAACATGTTGGAAATCATGTCTTACTTGTTCAAATATATGTTGATGATATCATTTTTGGTTCAACAAATTCAAAACTGTGTGAAGAATTTAAGAAACTCATGCAATCAAAATTTGAAATGAGTACAATGGGAGAATTGCAGTACTTTTTGGGACTGCAAATCAAGCAACAGTCAAATGGAACATTTATACATCAATCAAAATATGTTAAAGAATTATTGAACAAATTTTCTTTACAAGACTGTAAAACATGTTCCACTCCCATGACACCAATCACACAAGTTGAACCAGATGATCAAGGGAAACACATTGATCAAACCATGTATAGATGTATGATAGGTTCTCTTTTATATCTAACTGCTTCTAGACCAGATATCATGTTTTCAACTTGTGTCTGTGCTAGATACCAATCTGCACCAAGAGAATCTCATCTAATTGCAGTCAAAAGAATCTTCAGATATCTGAAAGGAACTCCTACTCTAGGGATTTGGTATCCTGCTTCAAGCAATACCAAGTTAACTGCTTTTTCAGATAGTGACTATGCAGGCTGCAAAATGTCAAGAAAATCAACATCTGGTGGTTGTCAATTCTTAGGAAACTGTCTGGTGTCCTGGCAATCAAAGAAACAAACATCTGTGGCAACTTCAACAGCTGAAGCTGAATACATTGCTGCTGCAAGCTGTACTTCACAGATACAATGGCTCCAATATCAACTGCTTGATTATGGAATCAAAGAGACCAAGACCCCACTTTTTGTAGACAGCAAATCTGCCATTAGCATCATTCAAAATCCTGTTCAGTTTTCAAAGACTAAACACATTGAAATCAGGTATCATTTCATAAGAGATTGCTATGAAAAAGGCAAGATTGAGGTGAAGCATGTCACAACAGCCAATCAAATAGCTGACATTTTCACCAAACCCCTTGATTCAACAACTTTTCAGAGGTTAGTATCCATGCTTGGAATGTTAAACTTAGAAGAAAGTCTGTAAGTGTTTCACTTTTTAATTCTGCACATATTTTATTTTTCACTTACATACTTATCTGTCACAAACCTCTGAAGACCAAAAATTTGAGAAAAGAGAAAGTTCTGATGAACAAATTTTGAAAACTACTGATAAACATCAAAATGGGATATTTTCAAAATGGATATAACTACTGATGAAAATCAGAAGTTAGAAAAGTGTTTTAAAAGTCATCTGCATCAGCAGTTGAAACTGCTGATGAGATAACTAAAACCACTGATGAAGAAACCTTTCTTCTTCAGCAGTTTGACTAAAAGGGTAAAACAGACTTTTCACTCGTCAGAAGTTTGACCTAGTCGGTTAAAAACTTCTGATAAATACCCTGTTCCAACACTTATCCATTCAAAAAGCAAAATTCCCTCTTTCTCTCTCAAATTCAAAGCAAAACCCCTTCTCTAACCTAAAAATCACTGTTCGATCAAAAACATCCATGGCTCTCGTGTTAAAACAGGGACACAACCAAAGAGGCTACTTTGTTAAAGATGAAGCCTGGTCCCAGTATGATGAGATACTTGATCTCATCATGAAATCCCAATATTATGATGCTTTCACCATTGATCCACCCATTCATGAAGAAACTCTTAATGAGTTCTGGGCAAATTCAGAAACGGTGAAGGTGAATAATGAAGTGATTTCCCTCAAATCTTCCATAAAAGGGAAACTGATGGCCATCTCACCAGAAACACTAAGCATCAGGCTTGGTTTGAAGGATTCTGAGGCACCTGAGCATATTCCAACCTCAGATATTCATCTGACCATGACAGAATGTGGCTATCAAGGTACTTTGGCACAAGCAACAGTTTACAAAAAATATTTTGACCCACAATATAAACTGTTATTTCATTATATTATTATGTGTCTTAGTCCAAAAACTGGGTCAATAGATCAGATGCCTTCAACCTTTCAACCTATTTTTCATTCCATCATAAATGAAACTTCTTTCAAGGCATCAAAACTGTTTTTCAATGAACTGGTTTTACATCATGAAAATGATAAAAAGAAATTTTTGTTGTATCCAAGGTTTGTTATGCAGTGCATAATAAAAGAACTTGGAGAGGGAGTACTTGAGGGAAAAACAACAACTTTAAATCCTTTAACTGCTCAAGTATTCTCTAGGCACAACAAACCAGCACTTTTGCTTGAAGATGACCAAGGGGAAGAACAACCCATCCCCAAGGAACCCACATCTTCCAAACCCAAAAAGATAACTAAGAAGCCTAAACAACAAAAACCAAAAACAACCAAGTCACTGAAAAAGAAAGTTCAGGAAGTGGAGAAACCTGAAACTACTGATGTGCAATCTGCACTTGAAAAGGAAGTGGCTGAAACATCCTCTCAGCACACTCCTTCTCCACCACCCAAAAGAAAACCTGTCACAGTTATATTTAAAAGAAAAAGATTTAAGAAACAAATAACTGTTGACCCTGCTTTTGAAACTGCTGAAACCATTCCCACCCAAACTCCTGAACACCAACCCATTACAACTACTGAACCTGAACCCTCACATACAACCATAGAAATTGCCCAACTTCTCTCAGGACTTAAAGGAACCCATTCACCACATGTCACTCCCCTTACAACACATCAAATTGGGGAGATGCCTTCAGAAGTTGACATGAATGTGGATCCCTTTAGCCCAACACAGAGAGATGAGGATGAACAAGGGTTTGTAAGCCCAAACTTACAAACTTTTGATATTTTTGAGGCTGCTACTACTCACTTATCACCCAATGGTGAACCTGAGGATAGTAGTAACATAGCTAAGACCTCAAATCTGGCAACTACTGATGAAGGCCTAAGGCCAGAGGTAGGAAAACCTCAGGACCAAGACAAAGAGGTTCATGAGACTACTGGTTTGGGTCCAGCTCATGATATAACTGATCCTGCCCTCTCTGAGGACACTATCAGGGATTCAGATGATTCCATTAAGTTGGTTGATGAATCACAAATTCCACAAACTGAATTGACGGTTGACATTGAAGGTCCTGCATCTAAGGTCTCCAAGCTCAAGAAGCTGGTCACCAAAGATCAGGTTAAAGACCAGTTAGCCCAAAAATCCCCACAACTGGCATCTTCAGAGCAATCTGAAGATCACCCAAAAATCACCCCTTCACCAAAACAACCTACCCAATTCACTGGGCTCACAAGCATAGACTTGAACCAACTATGCAGCCCAGATGGTCCCCTGTATCAGGCACTCAAACAAATTATAACTGATCAACTCAAACCCTTCACAACTGCTTGGGAGTTAAAAGCTAACAATCAGTTTGGGTTGATCAACTCGAGACTTGCAGAGTTGAACAAGAAGATGGATGAAACTCAAGATCAACTGGCAAGGTTGTCTGCTGCAACATCTCATTCTATTCGGCTTCCAGAAGTGGATGAAGCCAAAAAGGGGGAGATGATTAAGGAACCAACAGATGCTACACAAAGACAAAATCCTGATCAAGAAGCTGATAGACCAATACAAAGACCAGGAAAAGAAGTAGCACCAGAGTTCAAGTTATCTAAAACTTCAGAGGGAACTGCTGACTACATTTCTCAAACTACTGAAGACAATCCTTCAGCAGTTGTGACCAAACCTACCACATCAGCAGTTCTACCTCCTAAACCATCATCAGAAGTTCCTAAGGCAACTGAAAAAGACCCTGCTCCCACTCCTTTGCCTACAACAACTTCCACAGCTGTTTTAAACCCTACTCCCATCAGCATGTCGAAAGACTTATTAGAGAAGAGTTTGAAAGAAGCTGCCAAAAAGGCAAAAGAAGACAGAGTATGGAACAGCCTAGAAACTAGAGAAGACTTGACCTTTGATGAAAAATTGATCAAGTACCAAGAGAAACTTGATGAGCTTGAGGCTGAAGAGAGAGCACTTGAAGCTGCTGCTGAAGAAGACAAAAGAGCACAGCTTATAACATTCATTACAAAGAACTCCAAATCCAAACAAGTGGCCCTCAAGAAACTCTCAACACAAGAACTGACAAGAAGAGCTCAGATGCTATCTGATAGATTGGCAACTGAAAATGAGAGGAAAGCCAAAAGAGCTGAAGTAATTGAAGAATTAGTGGCTAATGGCTATGGTTCAAAAGCCTCAATCAGCAAATGGAAAGAACAAACTTTCTATGAGGCTTACAAGAAATTCAAAGCAAAGAAAGTTGCTGAACCAGAAAGATTTGAAAGCCAAGAAGTCCAAACAACTTCTATTGTCAAAAGACCATCTGGTACATTAAGAAGGCCAGCCACCAAAAGAAAAGCAGATGGAGATCCCATTGTCAAGACTGACTTCAAAATGATTCTGTTAGAAGGAGATCAGTTGGTACATGGTGATTTTGATGTTGAAGAGAAACCCATCTTGACCCAATTCAGAGACAAGGCTACCTATGCTTATCAGTTACAACAATCCATTCAAGAAGAAACACACACAAGGGTTGTTACAGAGCATCACCTGCCCAACATGCCAATCCAAGGTGCTGCTGAATTACAAGGAAGTCAAGAGTCTCACCTGAGAGTCACTGAAATAGAAGACATTCCTCAATCAGGTCAACCTAAGGAAACAGGCTTGGTTTCCTATGCCTCTGACTTTGACAGGTCAAAGGTAAACATTGTGAAATGGTCATTTACTGAATCCAACTCAGTACTTGTGACCAGGAGAGACCGTTCAAGTAAGGTCTATAGAAACTCAAAGGAGTTGAGTGTTTTATCGTCCAAAGACCTTCTCACCATTCAACATTTAACACCTGAACTTGGTCCTCTCACTGAGCAACAAAGATGTACTCTTACCACCCGGATGACAGCAGAGATCTGGAGGATGCTAGAAGAGAGAAAAGGACAACAATAAAGGATAGATAAGGTTTTGGCTTCATCAATCCAGGGGGAGATTGTTGGGACGAAGAGGATTGAAGAAACCACCTTTTGATAACCTTAGTCTTTTCCATATCTGCCTAAGTATAGAACTGCTGAAGAACAAAATGAAGAAGTACTGAAGAACAAACACAAAGTACTGAAGAGTAAATTCATCAGAAGTTCTGAAGTCTAACCAGACATTTCACTGAAGAACTACTGAAGACAAACTGCTCATCAGCAGTTTGTCACTCATCAGCACTTTCACTCAGAAGCTTCTAACCGACTGAAGATCAGCAGTTTTACTATTATATTGTTTTGTTAAAGTCTTGATTTCAAGTTTCAATGTACAGACTGTAGTAACCTTATCTTAGCATAATATCTTTGTTAAATATCTTAGATTACTTCAGACTACAGTTTAGTACATTAGTCTATAAATAGATGAGTTTGTTCATCTATTTTAGACATGTGATTTTGTGTAATATCTTTGAACTTATATTGAAATCCTTCGGGCTTTAAACTTATAATTTCCACTTCACATCTGAGAAACATAAACTGCTATTACTGCTTTATACTTAGATCATTTATTGTTTCTCATTTATTATTCAGTCAAGGGGGAGTAATAACTCCTCATCAAAGTGATCTTTTAGACCTTTGAACACTTGTATTTCCGCTGCTTAATAACTCTTATATAAATCTGACAAACACATAAGTGTTCATATAAACTGCCACTGATCCAACAATTTTTAATAGGGCAATTAGTTTGAACATGTATTCTATGTGTTTCAAAATAGTTCCTTAACTTGGTAGATGCCATTATCAAATCTAAAATAAGTTTTACAAGATTTGAATACCTGGTTTCATCATCTAGTAGAGTTTTACTTACATAGTAGACAGAATGTTGTTGTCCTTCAAAGTCTTTTACCAAGACTGCACTTATTGCATTTCCAGAAACTGCAAGATATAACTTGAGAAGTGCACCATCCTCAGGTTTCATCAGGAGTGGAGCTGTTGCAAGATACTCCTTCAGCTTCTTTAAGCCATCCTCATGCTTCTGTCCCCAGTCAAATTTGTTGTTCTTCTTCAGGATGTCATAGAACTCCTTACATTTTTCTGAGGACTTTGAGATGAATCTATTCAGAGCTGCAATCCTGCCAGTTAATCTTTGTACATCCTTGACATTTGTTGGGGATTTGAGATCAAGGATGGCTTTTATTTGTTCAGGACTGGCTTCTATTCCTCTTTTAGTTACTAGATATCTAAGAAACTTCCCAGAACCAACTCCAAAATGACATTTAGCTGGTTTTAACTTCATATTGTAGGCATCCAGGATGTCAAATGCTTCTTTGGGATCCTGAAGATGGTTCTCTGCCTTCTTGGATTTAACCAACATGTCGTCTATGTAAACTTTCATTGTGTCCCCAATCTTTTCTTTGAACATCATATTCACTAGCCTCTGGTAAGTTGCACCTGCATTCTTTAGTCCAAATGGCTTAGCTATATAACAATAAATACCTGATGGGGTCATGAATGAAGTATCGTCTTGGTCGTCCGGTTCCATTTGGATTTGTTGAAATCCTGAGGATGCTTCCGTGAATGTTAACATCTCATAGCCTGCTGTGGCATCCACCATCGAGTCTATATGTGGTAGTGGAAATGGGTCTTTAGGACAATCTTTGTTGAGATCTGTGTAGTCTACACACACTCTCCATTTCCCATTTCCCATTTTTCTTCTGTACACCACCACGTTTGCTAGCCATCTTGGGAATTTTACTTCCCTTATCATCTTGGACTTCAGTAATTTGTCCACTTCTTCTTGTATGATGGCATTCCTTCTTGGTGCAAACTTCCTTCGTTTCTGCTCGATAGGCTTGAAGCTTTTGTTAATTCTAAGCTTATGAGTAATGACATCTTTGGAGGTGCCAGCCATATCTTCATGCTTCTATGCAAATGTTGACATCCTTCATTTTAAAAATGAAATTAGAGATTGTTAAATATCATTAGGGATGTTCTTACCGATTTGCACAGTGATATCCTTGTTGTTGTCGTCGAGACAAATAGCCTTTACATCCTGGTCAGGATGTGTTTTGACATTCTGAGGATGGCACTGTTCATCCTTCTGTAATTACTATTCTTGTCTTGACGAAGCCTTCATTAATGTTGTGTAGCAATCCTTGGCTACTTGTTGATCACCGTTTACTTTGACGACTCCCCATGGCGTTGGTAGCTTCACACATTGGTGATATGTTGAAGGGACTGCCTTCATGTCATGTATCCAGGTCTCCCCAAGATGACATTGTAGCAGGATAGAGAGTCTATCACACAGAATCTTTGGATAGAGTTTATCCCATCAACATATACTGACAGTTTGATATCACCCACTGTGCTCTTGGTCTCTCCACTGAAGCCAACCAAGACTGATGATCTGGAAACTATTTCAGTTTCCGGGACGTTCATCCTCTTGAGAGCTTCTAGTTGGATTATGTTGACTGAACTTCCACCATTTACAAGTATCTTGCGAACAAAATGATTTGCAATATATAAAGTTATAACTAAACCATCATGGTGAGGGTCAAGGATATTCTCTCGATCTTCTTCTTCAAAGCTGATTACTTTTGAAGTTGTTAGGATGGTAGTCTTTGTGCGTCTTTCTCCTTTTTCTGATTTTGTCTCTCTTGCATGCCTTTTAGCAGCTGAGTAAGATGTTTCACAAATGTCTGAACCCCCTGAAATAAAGTTAATTATGCCAGCATCCTTAGGTGGTGATGCTGCCCTTTCTGAGATGCTAGTGCCATCCTGAATCTTCGGCTTCTTCTTGCCTAGGAGATCCTTAAGATGACCCTTGCTCAGAAGATATTCTATTTCCTTTCTAAAGGCAATGCAATCTTCAGTGATTTGACCAAAATCTTCATGGAAGGCACACCATTTTGATTTATCCTTCAATCCTGACTTGCCATCCTTCTTTGGCCATCTTGCTTTTTTTCCAAGATCCTTCATGGCATACATTAATCCTGTTACACGCACAGAAAAACAATAATCTGATGATTTAGGACAGTCATCTTCATCGTCATCCTCAACCACATTGACCTTTTTTTATCAAGTCTAGCATATGGTTTATGCTTGTAAGGTTAATATGTGGGAGTGGATTTTCGATTAGGATGGTTATATCTTGAGGATGCTTCTATCCTCTCTTGTATCTTTTTGTCATCCTCAAGTCGGAGGAACCTTAGAGCCCTGTTCCTGACTTCATCTAAATTCCTACAAGGATTCATCACCAATTCTTGGTAGAAAGGTGAATTTCTATGTAGTCCCATCTTGAATGCTTGTACTGCCATTGTGACATCCAAGTTAGGGATGTCAAGTGCTTCCTTTCCAAACCTAGTGATATATTCTCTTAGTGATTCTCCCTGTGGCTGAGTTACCCTGTACAAGTCACTTGTCAAACGTTCGACTACAAGAGAATTGATTGTGAAACATATTTATCAAATGTGCAAAAGAAGTAATAGAATAGGGAGGAACACTTAGGAGCCATTTTAAGGCTTGACCAGTGAGGGTGGAGCCGAATCCTTTACATAAGCATGCTTCCTTAAGATTAGAAGGGATCGGATAGATTTTCATCATTTCCCTGTATTGTGCCTCATGCTCTTCAGGATCTGTGGATCCATCATAGAGCTTCATGCTTGGAGTTTGAAATCTCTTTGGAATCTCTGCATCACATATGGGAGGTGCAAAACGAGACACCCTATGACATGCTGAGGATACTTTGGGGATAGGTTGTATTATCCTTGGTACACTTGATACCATATCCTTAATCTTTTGAAGCTCCCTTGCCAATTGTGGGCTTATACCTGTATCCTGCAAAGAAGCAACATCATTAGTAGGAAAAGTACTTGAACTTAAATTGTTACCGTTATTGTTATATCCTTGGGATGGCCCAGGTGTATATCCTGGATCCCTGATTGTTGTCATCCTGGGTGTTGTAGTTGTTTCAGGAACAGAGAATCCAGTGCTCATAAGGATGAAATCTCCTTGATGAATGCCCCTAGAGATGCCAAAGTTAAAATCCAACACTCTAGGTTGTAATGGTGTCCCCATGTCCTCAGTTGGTCTCTTTGAGGATGTCTTGAGAAATTGTATTTCTCTCATCAGCATCCGATTTGTTTCCTGTTGTTGCTGCATTTGATCCTTCACCATTGCAAACAATGAAATGAGTTCATCATTTGATACGAAAATAGGAGGAATGGATCCAGATGTCCTCATTGCTGGTCTAGGTGGAATTTGAGAAGTAGAACTTTTTGAGAATGCAGGTGGGGGTGGCAGTGTTGCATTTCTGGTAGAGGTTGAAGATGGCATGGACGAGGACACAAATTTCTGGGAGGAAGACATCGTTGTCAAGATTTGTAAAATGAGTTGATTGAGAAAAAGTTTTAACAAATTTTTTTTGTTAAAATAGCACCACTTGCCCCATGGTGGGCACCAAATTGTTTTGGTCAAAAATTACTTAGTAAAATAATCTTGTTTTCCAAATCTAAAAATGTGAGGTAGAGTGCAATACGTGTCAAATAATTTTAAAGTGTAGTTTTATTCTGAAAATGGTGTATCAAGATGTAAAAGAAATAAGAGTTAATTGCCAATTTAGTCCTTGAGGTTTGTCAAAAATTGCCACTTTCATCCAAATCTTTTTTTCTTGTCAATTTAGTCCATGTGGTTTCATTTTTTTGTCATTTTAGTCCCTGAGGTTTGTCAAAAATTGTCACTTTCATCCAAATCTTGTTAGTCCACAGGGACTAAAATGACAAAAAAATGAAACCACGGGGACTAAAATGACAAGAAAAAAAGATTTGGATGAAAATGGAAATTTTTGGCAAACCTTAGGGACTAAATTAGCATTTAACTCAAGAAATAAATATGTGACAACTATGCTCAGGATGGCTAAGGTAAAGTTGATGATGCACAGTTATATCCTGAGGATGTAACTATTGGTGGAATGGTAAAACAAGCAATATAACTAAGAATACACAAAGAACAACACTCGATGTACGAGGAAAGCCCTTGATCAGTTGTTGATCGCCGGCACAAAACCTCGAGAGGAGTCTAAGCCCCTGCCTTGTTTGTTAATATTAAAAATGGGTAAAAGGTTATAACTTTGGATGAATGAATGACGAGTGTACTATGATTACAACGATTGTGCTAAGTGTGTGTGAGTATCAGAGTATTCTATGATGAGCAACAGAGTGTATGTGTTGTTCAAGTGAGTCTAATGTGTCCCATACTCGTCAATCACTACCATTTTATAGTTACATGAAAGTAAATAAGAGGTCTCATGTAATCCGCTGGTCTTTAGTGATCTTCAAGACTATTTCAGGTGAACGTTAAGTTGTTTCAACTGAATGTCATTAAATAGCAGTTTCGTCCTTTTTCGCCTATATTTAATGCTTGTCGGTTACAAGTTTGACTTCATCTTTGAGATTGGACTTGGCTTGCAAGTATAAAATCATCATCCTTGAGTTCTTTGACTGAATGTTGAAATATAGACGTTGGAGAAGAGTTACGAGTCTATATTACAGCTTAATTGTACCTACAATTATGTCATAGAAAGATAATTCGTTAGTCCATCCTCAGGATGTGCACATGCTAAAATATAGTTACATCCTGAAGTTTGTTAAGTCCTTCAGCATCCTGAGGATGCTACACTAGGAATATGAGGTAAAATCATCCTGAGGATTTTCATCACCAACATATATAATACAAATATATTTTAAATGGATTCATATAAGGATATATAAATATCAAATCTCAAAGGGTTATTCTCTTCAACACTTTATTGTTAGGCGAAATAATTGCTATTATATCGTCTTGTGGCATGTTTCGAGGTACTCCCTCAATACATTGTTCAAAACAACCAAGTTGGTAATAATTAACTACTCATAAGTAGTTGAACAAGTAAATATGTCCAAAACAACATCTAGTTGTTTTCCTTTAAATAGTCTCTCCAGGGTATCATATGGGTCAAGACATGATACTTCTCATACAAGCATCAAACCAATTGCAAAGACATGTTTTATTCGTTCAAAACATTTCTCTTTTTACAAGTGTTTTTAAACATAAACTATATATTTTTATGTTTTGATTACAAATCAAAACCATAAACTCTAATATAGCTTTATTATTTTAAACCATTTCTAACTCACATGTTAAAGTACATGTTTTGCATGATTAACCACTTCTAATTCGCTCATTAGAAACTATATGTATACCATATAAACATACACGGTTTAAAAATTAACAATTTCTAACATACTTGTTAGAATACAAAAGATCACACATTTCGTTAATTTGAGTTTTGGTTATATTAAGTAAACCTTTTTCTAACAAACACGTTAGAAATAAATGATTACCCAAAATCATCTTATAGGTTATTGGTTTAGAGCATTCACAGTAGAACACCAAAAAAATTGGGTGACAAAACCCTATAATTTTTTTGGGGGTTGGAAGTGATTGTGAGTGAAGAAAATGGGGAATCTACAGTGTGTTAGTAAATATTGGGTTCTTTGGGAATCTTTTAGAAAAAACTGGAAAACTGTATTTATTTTTTAATATTTGTTGAAAATGGTTGTGAGTGGAGGAGAGAGAAAATTTAATGGGATTTAGTGTAATATGTGGTTGTGATTGGTTGTGAGTGAATGGGGGATGGGGATTCTATTGTGAATGCTCTTATATATCAACTGTTTCTAACCCGCTTGTTAGAAATAAAACCATCTACATAAACGTTATTAACTTTGGATTTTCTAAAATGCACCTATTTCAAATTCGCTCGTTAGAAACCGTCAAATTTTAACCAAACTGGTTCAATGTTGATTATTTTCCAAAATAATCATTTCTAACACGTTTGTGTATTTTGTAAAATAATCTTTTCTAACACATTTGTTAGAAAATATAAACATCTTATTTGTCTTTACAAAATCAGCAATTTCTAACACGCTCCTTAGAGAAATCAATATATAAGTTTAAAAATTAAACTTACAATTTTGTTAAGAATGATTTCTAATACGCTAATTAGAAATGTTTCATGACACGTTATTCTTTCAAAGCCATCGATTCTAACACGCTAGTTAGAAATACATGTTTCAAAACCTTATATCTCGAAACCTTTTATTTTCCATTACTCTCATTAGAAAATGTAAACATTTTAAAACTTTGTTAATAATCCGGTTTATCACGACACAAAACCCATGAACCCGAAAAACCTTGAATCTTCGGATTAAATATTTCACTCCAATCACATATTTAATCCGATTCGATTTACCACAACATATTTAAAAAGAAAAACACTTTCAAACTTTCGCGAACAAAAATAAGGTTTTAAGATTGGTTCCCAATCTACATAAAAGTCTGTTTTACTAATTTGTTTAAGTTTGTTCGAAAATACTTACATTCAAATTGAAGACATAATCATTAATGTGAACCGGGCTTGTGTTTGACACAATTCCCTTAAACTGATTCGCGGTCTGTTTCCAGGGTACATCGGTTCTTAACAGTGGTGGTGCACTACCGGACTTGCACACTTGCCTGAAAGATAATGGAACATCGATTGAGTTTGTTCTCTACATATATGTGTGTGAGAGTATTTCTTTTTTCTATATTTTCAAATGAGGCACAAATACTTCCATTACATAAGAACATGGATGTATGAAGAGTCTTCTTAGTTTGAGACATAAAGACTCTAATCAAAGACATAAAACCTCTACTCAAGAGTTTAGTCTTTAATTCACCACATTGTCAGTCTTATTAATAATTCTAAGTTACTAAATTATAATTATAATTTCAATATCATCCATTCACCATATTTCCAACAATAAGCACATATACATCAATGTCATAATCTCTGTTTTTAGGACAGATTATGCACTACAAAAACAATTTTATTAAAAATACCTACACAACGAATTAGACTCCCAAAATTTTAATCAATATTTCTAGAAGTCCAGTCATCATGTCCATATTTTTATTTCACGACTAAACCATTTAGAAAAATTGTGAAAAATCAATTACTACAAATAGGTTCTGAAAACATTCACAACAGATCAGTTTACGACAAAAATTCCCAAAAATCGTGTATTCATCCAAACGGAATGAATCCACTTGGTAAAGCCAAGTTATTCTTATATCAACTACTGACTAAATTTTGTGACCTAACTCCTTTTAAAACTCGAGTTATGGTCGTTTAAAGGTGACCCAAGATTTTAATTCGAAAATCAGTTTAGACCTTTATTTGAATAAAATTCCAAAAACACATCAAACGACAACCAAATCAGATTATCTTACCGATTCTAGAAAGCTAAGACAATGTACGACATGCTCATATCAAGAAATGATCAAAACAGATAGTTTAAAGCTACGTTACAGAGCCTACAAATAGTTACATGCAATCTGTCCAATTTTAAACATACAATAACCTTAACTATAACAAACCCTAGTCGCATACTATCATTCAAGAACATTCTATAAACATCCTAAACATCCTTCACATCAAGATAATATTATGTAACAGTCCAAACATGCAAGTTTTATCACAAATATTAACATCTATTAACCCTGAATGTTTACAAATCATTAACATGCATTAACATAACAGATAATATATGTTCCCATTAATTTACATGTTAATACTTAATAATCCTGGTTTTAGTCATAAAAAGTTTACATCAGGTCTGGACAATTGCGTTTATGGTGATTAAAAACATAATTAAGGAGTTTAAACATAATAACTTTGATAACATACCGAAAGCTCTTCGTTTGGGTGATCAAAATACAACTAGAGCTCCAAAACATGAGTGATTAAGATTATGTCAGAGGTTATGAGGGTATATTTTTGTATGGGGGCTCAACGTTCAAGCCACGCCCACAGGCCGCGGAGCCCAACCAAGACCCACCCGCGGACCGTGGCGCGTTGGTTTCCTCATATGTGCTTATGGGCTTCGTGGGTTGGGCTGTGTAACATCACGTTAACTCCGATAAACCGAACAAGGACCCAACTAGTAAAAAAATAAACATTTATGTCCTTGTGTTAAAATTTGAGGGGCTAAGGTGTCATTTATGAAAATTAAATAAGGGTTAAAAAGGGGCAAGAGGAGAAAACTCATTCTCCTTCCCTTGAATCTCGAACACGCACGCATAAACACACACAACTCAACTAAACCCACTTATCATGCATAAACCTGCTTAATTCAAGATGCAAATCGGACTGCATGTGGGAAATTAAGATCATCTAGCATACTAGAGTACACAAGGTAACCATTAGGACCTTTGAGTTCTTAGAAACCCATGAATTGGGAAGATGTGATATGTGGGTGTTGTGTAAAAACGTGAATTTGTGGTTTGCTTTGCTCTTAAATCTCTAGGAATAGTCAAGAAACACAAGTTGAATGATAAATATGCTAAATATTGTTAGTTCATGTGTGATAATTGAATAATTGTTTTAGGAAAAAAAGTGGGTTTAACCCAAACATAAAAATATATAGTGGTATGATGAACTTGGTAAATCATGGGTGCTTAGATGGCCAAAAATTGCCAAGGTCTGTGAATTGAACTTGTTGTAAAGATTGTTTATGAATAGTATGTATTATGTGGTGTAAACCTCACTAAGATTAGGGGTGAGCATTTCATGGTTCGGACCCACAGGAACCTTGGACCCGACCCACGAGAACCTTGGACCCGAACATTTTTAAATATATCGGTCGTTTTCCGGTTCTAGATTTATATGAATTATCGGTTCCGGGTCGGGTCTGTTCCAAACCCACGGTTCTAATATAAGAACCACAAGAACCGTGTGTATTTTAATTACAAAATAAAAAAATAATCTTTTTTTAGTCATTTCACTATTCGTTTTTACGTTTTATTGTAATCGATTTCATGTAATGTTAATGCAATATTAAATATATTATTTATAATAATAACCTGTACACGACACGAAAACTTTTTGTGTCTATTTTTTGATACACAAACCTTTTAATTTTTTTAACAGGTATACACGAAAAGTACCTATTAATATCTGTTTACGAACATAATACTAATCACATGTTTACGAACCTATTTAGCGAGAGAAAATTTCCAAAAGTTCCCCAAAGACCTAGATAATACACAGAGTCATAACCACATAATCCTTCACAACTTTTAAATAAAAATCCTTAAAACCAAATCACAAAAAACTTAAATAATTCATAACATCCATAAAAAAACAAATTCAAATTCCATAGTCTTTCTTCTCAAGCAGGTATTAACAGGTACCTGCAGGTAAACAGGTATGTTACATGATAAGACACGAAAATTAACAGGTAAATTCGTGTCTACCTGTTTAGGACACGAAACCTGTTAAGGCCATACCTGTACCTGTTAAGATCGTTCAGGTTCGTGTCAGGTAATCGTGTTCGTGTACAAAATTGCCAGCCCTAGATGAGAATGACAAAATTGTTACGAAAACATAAGTCGAGAAACGAAAAGTGACTTAAAAAAGAAACTCGTGGGCTATTGTTAGAACCATATGGAGGAATTCTTTTTCGAGCATGGTAAACGAATAGGAATATGTAATCCTCTAAAAGTGGGTATTACATTAAAAGGTTCTAGAGGGTCAGACCCTTTTACCCGACCCATCAGAACCTTTAGGACCCGGAACCACATAGCCTTTTAAGGTTCGGTTCGTGGTTCCTAATTTCAACAATAAAAGGGTATACGGTTCTGGTGGGTCCGGGTCTGGGTCGGGTCGGTTCCAGACCCTTTGCACAGCCCTAACTAAGATTAACTAGTAAAAATGTTGCACCCCATATGCTCGATGAAATGCCCATGTGAAAAGTAATTAACATGAACACTCCAATCTTGTGTATATTGGTGTATGCTTGAAAGGTCGCTAGAAGACTAAGTGTATGTGATCACATGGCACTTTGAAAACAACACGTGACTAAATACCTATGCGTAATGACTATGCCCTAGGTGTGAAGTCGGAAGGCTCAAATAGTCAAGGAGGATCAAACTTGTAGCTCAAAGGGAAAGAATAAGGTAAGTTGTTTTATCAACTTAGAGTCATTAGTAGTCACGCAAGTAAACAAAAGTTGAATGTAAAGCATTCGAAAGTCAATTAGTGATGTAAATTCTTGAATGGCGAAGATAAGGAATTATACTAGTAGCATGCATGAGCTCATGAGAGCATGGTAAAATTCCTAATCTAGTCAAAAATAGGCTAAAGATATAAACGGGTCAAAATGGATTTAGTATGTTGGAAGCTATGCTTGATGTATTAAAAGATTGATTTTTAAGAGTTCAAGTCAAGCTTTATAAGAATGGTTTGATTCGTAATAAAATTTGGATGTTTGAGTTGGTTAATATAGCATTAGAGCCCGAAAAGGGTGAGATTTTGGTTGCACGAAACGACCAAGGAAAACAACCAAAATCAACTCTTGAGGCCATAGCCTACGGCTGCGAACCGTAAGCTACGGCCAGGCTGAAAAGAAGCCAGCCGTAGCTGGCTGTTGTCTGTTACGGCCTTGCGCCGTAGCTTACGGCTGAAAAAAAAGAAAAGAAAAGAAAAGTTGGGTGACTTTATAAACTTTCCAGGAACTCGGTTTTTGCTCGTTTAATCCTTCTAATCTCAGTATAATTTGGTTTTGTTATTCAAAAACCTTAGATAACCTCCCTTAAAGGCGAATGAAGATCAAGCTACCACTTTTGAAGAACCAACGACGTATCTCATTGCTTCCGTACTACTCAAGATTCGCAAGGCTCATGTTTTGTTTACCATTAAGTCATGTTTGTCGAACTATGTGGTTAACTTTCGTGAAACTTTAGTTAATTATGTAATTCTCGCCTTGGCGAATAAACTTAAACTCGATGATTAGACGCTTCAAAATAATCTCCTAGGCGTTGTTGAGTAAAAGTTCAATGAAAGAGGGGCAAACAAAATTCCACGCAAGATCTGTCCATAGGAAAAGTTCAAGGCATGCCATCCAAGCACATATGATGGGACGGTAGATCCTATGACGTGTCAAAGGTAGCTCTCCAAAATGGAGGACATCTTTGACCGCACCGATTGTGAAGCTCGAGATCTAGTGGCATACGCCACGGGTCAACTGCGCGAGCTTGCAAAAGCATGGTGGGACGTCAGAAAAGTGGGCATGACCTCGGAACAAGTTAAAGCTATCACTTGGGCATAATTCAAGGCACAATTTCTAGAACATCATAGCCCTCAAGTCTCGATTAACCAAATCAAGGACCAATTCATGAACATGAGGCACAAAGGTGAAACAATTGACAAAATCACTCGATTGTTCCTTGATAAACTCAAGTTTGGTGGGGATTTGGCCCAAACTGATGCCCAAAGGGTCTACTACTATTACAACATGCTCGGAGCCGAATATCGGGAATTCTTGACCCCACACCCCAAATATGCCACCTTGAACGACATTATAAACGCTGTCTGGGAACGGGAATCAGAACTCAAAAGACAGATGGAATGGGGTGAAAGGCGGGTGGTGGATGCAAATCCAAGCCCGTCCAAAAAGCCAAGGGCAACTAAATCACCCAAAAAGTCTAGAACCAAAACCGGGTCGACTTGTGCATGTAATATATGTGGGAAGGGGCACAAGGGCGAATGTTATTTCAAAAACAAACCTTGCCCCATATGTTCAAAGCTTGGCCATGTAGCCTCTAATTGCCCGGGTAAAGCTAATGTTTGTTACAAGTGTTATCAACCGGGCCACAAAAAGTCCGAATGTACAGAGTCGAGCAAGACGGGTGCTAAGCCCGAAGTCAAAGCCGAAGCAACAAGGGCTCATGCCCGATCCTTTAATCTCACAGCCGAAGAAGCCAAAGACAACCTGAGTGTGGTTACTGGTACATTCATGTTAAATTCTATCCGAGTGAAAGGTTTATATGATACAGGTGCGAATAGATCATTTATTTCACATAAGCTCATTCGACACCCCTCATTCACCTTAACAAAATTACCTATCCCACTTGAAGTAAAGGTAGGCGATAATCAACATTTCATAGTCGTCAACGTTTTCCGAGGATGTGAAATCACCATAAATGATGAAAGATTCCCAATCGACCTTATACCCATAAAGATGGGTGAGTTCGAAATCATCATTGGCATGGATTGGTTGTCCCGATTTCATGCCAAGGTGGACTGTTTCCGTAAGATAGTCCAAGTCACGTCACCAACCGGGAACCTTGTACTAATTCACGGGAAAGAAAATTGCGACCCTATTATTTGCACTATAATTGAGGCTAGGAAACTTATGAAACACGGGTGCAAGGCTTACCTGACCTATGTGACTGACACCCGAAGTGAGGTTCCACAAATCCAAGACGTACCGGTGGTACGTGAATTTTCGGATGTATTTCCGGATGACCTGCCGGGTATTCCACCTGAGCGAGAGGTTGAGTTTGGGATCGAACTAATCCCAGGGGCTAAATCGGTGGCAAGAGCACCTTTTTGCCTAGCGCCACCAGAACTTCAGGAGTTAATGACCCAATTGCAAGACCTTCTTAAAAATGTTTTATCCATCCGAGTGTGTCCCCATAGGGAGCCCCGGTGTTATTTGTTAAAAAGAAGGACGGGAGCCTACGTATGTGTATCGACTACCAAGAATTAAACAAGCTTACCGTTAAAAACAAATACCCACTACCTCGGATCGATGATCTATTCGACCAACTTCAAGGTGCTAATTGGTTTTCAAAAATTGATCTAAGCTCGGGTTACCATCAATTGAAGTTAAAGGAAGCCGATGTACCCAAAACCGCGTTTCTGAAACGGTATGGACAGTTAGAATTCCTCGTGATGTCTTTCGGTCTAACAAACGCACCCGCGGCTTTCATGGATTTAATGAATTGGGTGTGTAAGCCAATGTTAGACAAATCTGTAATCGTATTCATCGATGATATTCTTGTCTATTCGAAAAATGAGGTGGACCATGCCCGACACTTAATTGAAGTCCTAGAAACTCTTCGGAGAGAGAAAGTCTATGCAAAATTCTCGAAGTGTGCGTTTTGGCTTCGAAAAGTCCAATTCCTCGGACATGTGATTAGTTCTGAGGGGGTGTTGGTGGATTCTTCTAAAATCGAATCGGTATCAAAATGGAGTCAACCCAAGAACCCGTCAGAGATCCAAAGCTTTTTAGGACTCGCGTGGTACTACCGAAGGTTCATTCAAGATTTTTCCAAAATTGCCACTCCATTGACTAAAGTAACTCGTAAGGATGAAAAATTTGTATGGGATGATGAACAAACCAAAGCCTTCAACCTTTTAAAAGAAAAACTCACTCATGCTCCCGTGCTCACCCTACCGGAAGGCACGGAAGACATGGTAGTATACTCGGATGCTTCGCGCCTCGGATTAGGGTGTGTCCTTATGCAACGAGGGACAGTTATAGCTTACGCCTCTAGAAAGTTGAAGCCACATGAAGCCAAACACCCGACACATGATCTCGAGTTAGCCGCAGTTGTCTTTGCGCTCAAAATTTGGAGACATGATTTATACGAGGTGAAATTCACGATTTTCACCGACCACAAAAGTCTTAAATACTTTTTCGACCAAAAAGATTTGAACATGAGGCAAAGAAGATGGCTAGAAACGCTAAAGGACTACAATTGTGAAATTCATTACTACCCGGGGAAGGCAAACTTAGTGGCGGACGTGTTAAGCCGAAAAGAGAATCATATTCCTATACGCGTATAGGCCATGTAACTGGTGGTCACCTCGGGCCTTATAACCCGAATCCGGGAGGCCCAAGTCGAAGCTGTGAAAGAAGAGAACTGGAAGAAAGAAAGAATCAAGCATCAGGTTAGCGATCTTGAAGACGGTAGTAATGGATTAAAGATGCGATTAGGGAGAATTTGGATACCAAACTCTTGTGATGCCAACCACTTGCTACTTGACGAAGCGCACAAATCCCGATACTCGATCCACCTCGGGGCTACCAAAATGTGGCAAGACATAAAAAGAGATTATTTGTGGCCTGGGATGAAACGAGATTCGATGCCATTTGGGTTATAGTCGATCGGTTGACAAAAAGTGCTCATTTTATTCCAATTCGTGAGACATACACCTCAGAGAAAATGGCGGACATGTTCACCAATGAGATTATCGCAAGGCATGGGCTTCCAGTGTCAATTGTGTCAGATCGAGACCCTCGGTTCACTTCCCGTTTTTAGGAAGACTTTCAAAACCAATTGAGCACGAAGGTGCTACTTAGTACCGCGTTCCACTCTCAAACCGACGGGCAAAGTGAACGCACCATTCAAACGCTCAAAGACATGCTAAAAGCGTGTATAATCGACTTCGGGGGAAGTTGGGATACCCATTTGCCATTGGTGGAGTTTGCTTACAACAGTAGCTACCACGCTAGTATCAGAATGCCACCATATGAATTACTGTACGGGAGAAAATGTCGAACACCCGTGTGTTGGGGCGAAGTGGGTCCTCGGGAACTTGCGCACAAATATGTGGTCAACTCCACGAATGAAAAGATTAACATGATGCGCACGCATCTTAAAGCCGCGCAACATAGGCAAAAGTCCTACGCGGACAAAAGACGGAGGCCAATAGAATTTTAACCGGGTGATTATGTGATGCTCAAAGTATCATCGTGGAAAGGGGGTGATCCGGTTCCGAAAAAGGGGTAAATTGGGCCCGAGATTTATCGGCCCATTCAAGATACTCGAACGGGTGGGTCGAGTAGCATATCGTTTAGAGTTACCCGACGAATTAGGTCGCTTTCACAATACCTTTCATGTTTCGTATCTTTGGAAATGCCTAGCAGATCAAGCGGCTTACGTGCCATTAGAAGAAATTGAAATTAATGACAAATTGAACTATGTGGTACGACCCATGGAGATTCTTGACCGGAAGGTCAAAAGCTTGAGAAATAAGACCATCAATCAAGTAAAAGTCAAGTGGGATCATCGGAAGGGGTCGGACACTACATGGGAATCCGAAGAGGAGATGAGACGGCTCTACCCGCACCTATTCGGTACGTAATCTAGGTTTCGTGGACGAAACCCTCTATAAGGAGGGTGGAGTTGTAACATCCCAAAATTTCCGTAAACATAGTTAATGACCAAAAACGTATAGGCAAGATTAGTTTAATCCAATTGAAACACGATTATAGGAAAAATAGTAACGAACGACCCAATCCCGTTAACTCCGATAAATGGAAGAAGGACCCAACTTGTAAAAAAAATAAACAATTATGTCCTTGTGTTAAAATTTGAGGGGCTAAGGTGTCATTTATGAAAATTAAATAAGGGTTAAAAAGGGGCAAGAGGAGAAAACTCCTTCTCCTTCCATTGAATCTCGAACACACACACATAAACACACACAACTCATCTAAACCCACTGATCATGCATAAACCTGCTTAATTCAAGATGAAAATCGGACTGCATGTGGGAAATTAAGATCATCTAGCATACTAGAGCACACAAGGTAACCATTAGGACCTTTGATTTCTTAGAAACCCATGAATTGGGAATATGTGATATGTGGATGTTGTGTAAGAACGTGAATTTGTGGTTTGCTTGGCTCTTAATCGCTAGAAATAGTCAAGAAACACAAGTTGAATGATAAATATGCTAAATATTGTTAGTTCATGTGTGATAATTGAATAATTGTTTTAGGAAAATAGTGGGTTTAACCCAAACATAAAAATATATAGTGGTATGATGAACTTGGAAAATCAATGCTGCTTAGATGGCCAAAAATTGCCAAGGTCTGTGAATTGAACTTGTTGTAAAGATTGTTTATGAATGGTATGTATTATGTGGTGTAAAACTCACTAAGATTAACTAGTAAATATGTTGCACCCCATATGCTCGATGAAATGCCCATGTGAAAAGTAATTAACATGAACACTCCAATCTTGTGTATATTGGTGTATGTTTGAAAGGTCGCTAGACGACTAAGTGTATGTGATCACATGGCACTTTGAAAACAACACGTGACTAAATACCTATGTGTAATGACTATGCTCTAGGTGTGAAGTCGGGAGGCTCAAATAGTAAAGGAGGATCAAACTTGAAGCTCAAAGGGAAAGAATAAGGTAAGTTGTTTTATCAACTTAGAGTCATTAGTAGTCACGCAAGTAAACAAAAGTTGAATGTAAAGCATTCGAAAGTCAATTAGTGATGTAAATTCTTGAATGACGAAGATAAGGAATTATACTAGTAGCATCCATGAGCTCATGAGAGCATGGTAAAATTCCTAATCTAGTCAAAAATAAGCTAGAGATATAAACGGGTCAAAATGGATTTAATATGTTGGAAGCTATGCTTGATGTATTAAAAGGTTGATTTTTAAGAGTTCAAGGCAAGCTTTATAAGAATGGTTTGATTCGTAGTAAACTTTGGATGTTAGAGTTTGTTAATATTGCATTAGAGCCCGAAAAGGGTGAGATTTTGGCTGCACGAAACGACCAAGGAAAACAGCCCAAATCAACTCTGGAGGCCGTAGCCTACGGCTGCGAACCGTAAGCTACGGCCAGGCTGAAAAGAAGCCAGCCGTAGCTGGCTGCTGTCTGTTACGGCCTTGCGTCGTACCTTACGGCTGAAAAAAAAACAGAAAAGAACAGAAAAGTTGGGCGACTTTATAAACTTTTCTGGAACTCGGTTTTTGCTCGTTTAATCCTTCTAATCTCAGTTTAATTTGGTTTTGTTGTTCAAAAACCTTAGATAAGCTCCCTTAAAGGCGAATGAAGATCAAGCTACCACTTTTGAAGAACCAACGACGTATCTCATCGCTTCCGCACTACTCAAGATTCGCAAGGCTCATGTTTTGTTTACCATTAACTCATGTTAGTTGAATTATGTGGTTAACTTTCGTGAAACTTTAGTTAATTATGTAATTCTCGCCTTGGCAATTAAACTTAAACTCGATGATTAGACGCTAGCTCTACCTTTTGTAACTAATATTCTAAAATTAAGAAGTCGAGTTAAGGTAAAATATCCGCATTTTGGTAGAGGGTGTTACGAACCGGCTAAGTGTTTTTATTATATATGTTTTTCTCTTGGGCCTTAAACCACTTAATCCACACCACTTATGAACAACCCAACATTTTGAGAGCCAAACCATCGTGCCAATTTGTAGGGTGTCGGTTACGAGTTCGGTGACGCATTTCGTTTACATAAACATAATTACGTATTAATTCACAAATAATTCCACACAAACACATAATTGCAAATAATATCAAGCAATCATTTCATAATTATTTATTTTATTATTTCAGCAAAGCTCGGGGTTCGATACTCATGTACGTAGTCTGGTAATTCTCCAAATTACCGTTTCATGCAGTTATTAACCAATAACTGTGCAACGTGCGACTCACCTAACTAAACCTAGTTAAGTAAAATGTTGTGAATGTAAGTACAATTTAACTAGAGTTTAGTTAAAGTATGAACCTGAAATGCGGGGTGTCACATTATGGTAGTCTCCAGCTAGATCCTAGGCAAAAAAACCGGTAGTGAAACAGATCCTTCGGGTTTCTGATATCCAATCCGGATTCTATGCAATTGCTTCTTAAGTGGACCAGATCCGAGTGACACATTTCTGGTTCTTACCAGATGTATGAGTGATTTTCTTGGCAAAGAGAGGATTCCCTACGGGTGCACCAATGATCTTCGGATTGCACACCCTTAGGATTAGGTTCCACCCTTGTTAAGGATCTCATTCATCCCGGGAGGTTATGGGTTGGGTTTGTTAAGTCTCATAATCACTAAACCCGCCTTAAATTTATCTGATCAATAAATTCTAAAGTTGCCACTTTTAAGATAAATAAAAAAAGAGTACTTTATCTATTTCTTGTTAGTACAAAGCCGTTAAGTTTTTAGAGGATACACTGTCACTCATGCTGACTTTTAGAGAGATCATGCGGTACGGGAAGCGAGAGCTAAGTGAGGTGCAAGGGATTCCCAATAGGAACTAATCCTCTACATTAATTTAAGAAGATAAATTAGAGGACCTATTTCTTATACGAGTAGTTTGGCGGTAGTTTGAAAAGTGCCTAAAAAGCAGGACTCAAACTTTCCAAAAAGTTGCATGGTAATGTGAGTTAGACAAAACTGCATTGTCAATAGGAGAACGTCGGGTTACAGGCCAGTAGTCCGAAGACACCCTTATGCGGACTCGTACACTACCCCTGTGCGTGATCCATAGAGTTGCCAGACCGTTATCCCTTGTTAATTTATTTTCTCATCCCCAACTCTGAAGGGACCGTTCACCCTTGTTCTCCTCACCGATAATGAAACTTAATACTACTATTATAATAAAATTGACCACTTATACTGAGGGTCCCCAAGATGTGCATGTTTACTATCCTTACTATTTTTATCTTTTTTATTTTCAAAACCTTTTTCAAAACATGTAATACATCAAGATAATATTATGTAGCAGTCCAAACATGCAAGTTTTATCATAAATATTAACATCTATTAACCCTAGATGTTTACAAATCATTAACATGCATTAACATAACATATAACATATGTTCCCATTGATTTACATGTTAATACTTAATAAAAATCCATGTTTTAGTCATCACAAGTTTACATCAGGTCTGGGCAATTGAGTTTATGGTGATTAAAAACATAATTAAGGAGTTTAAACATAATAAGTTTGACTACTTATACAAAGGGTCCCCGAGATGTGCATGTTTACTATCCTTACTATGTTTATCTCTTTATTTTCAAAATCTTTTTCAAAAAACATTTTTGTTTTACAACTCTGTTTTATTTTCTTTTTCAACCCCGATTAATTAATGTGATGAATGGTTGAGTAAGGGAGTTAATTTCCTATATTTATCTCTTTATTTTCAAAATCTTTTTCATAAATTATATCTTTTCTAATTACTATAACCAGGCACATCAGCGAGGTGTGACAGTTAATTTCCTAGTAGAGACTCAAATAGTAATTCACTCAAACAATAAAAACTTAAATACATATATAATTTAATTTTTAACGAAATGAGAAGAAGATAATGTATACCAAGACTCCGAAATGGAAGAGCCATCCCATAACAAGACACATTGGAACTCCTATCAGTGAGTAGCATCCTAAGTTGATGTATGCTACATATGATTGTCATCCACACCCAACCGTCTATACATAAGGGATTGAAAATGCAAGTTATAGGTTGTGAACATTCACAAAAACACCAAGAAGGGGGTACGTGATAGAACAGGTTGAACGCTATTGAGGAGAATGGTAAATGCTAAGAGAACTAATAGTTGTCTTACGGCATCTAGGACGGGTTAACTGTTTGTGAATATTAATGCTAACTCGTTGTGGAATAATATAACTAAGATCCAGAACACAACGCCTATCATCGTCGATGTGGTAATTGAAACTGTTGTAGCGAATCTAGCGCCTTTGTTGTTGCCTACTCCTAAGGCTATAGGGTGTGGAGGATGCCCATCCTTGAAAATGGTCCTCCACCTCATCTCACCTCACCTGCCATGTCCTCGTGGGGCAGGTCCATCCCCCACAGGATAGGACAAGGGTGTAAAGGATAGACCTCCCCCTTTTCTTTTTTTTTCTTTTTTGTTTTTTTGATTAATTAATATTTTCACTTTTAAAAAGTAAAATTAATATTAATATTAAAAAAGAAAAATTACATTAAAAAATCATTAATAAAAATATATCTAAACTACTCGACATTAAAAAAAATTACAAATAAGCTAGTCATGTTCGTTGTTCTAAATATATTTAACCAAGTCCGATTGAAGATTTTCATGTGTGTACATGTTATGTAAGGAGAATGCGTTTAAATCTTGTTTATGTGGGTCAACCGGAACATCATTCTCCTCTAGGGAATTTTCGTCATACTCACAAATGATTGCGCCTTCGTCTTTAAGCATCATGTTATGCAACAAGATACACGCATACATGCAGTAACACAACTTTTTTGGGGTGAAGGCACGTGTTGGGTTTTCAATGATGTGCCAATTTGTTTGTAGAACCCCAAATAACCATTCAACGCCCTTTCTTGCCTTTTCTTGATACTTGGCAAATTTCTTTCTTTTTTCATCGAACGGGTGCGGAAGAGTTTTAACGATTGTAGACTAGGTTGGGTATATTTCATTAGCAAGATAGTATTCACGCCTATATTCCTTCCTCGATACCATAAACGTGGTATCTAGACCGTTTCCTTTTATGACGTCGTCGAAAAACTCTGATTGATTAGAAACATTAAGGTCGTTATTCGAATCAGGAACACCAAAAAAAGCATGTCAAACCCATAGATTTTGTAAACAAATAGTTTCTAGGATTATTGATGGATATCCTCAATCGCCTCGTGTGAACATCCCGCGCCACGCATTCGGGCAATTCCGCCACGGCCAATGCATGCAATTAATGCTTCCGAGCACTCCTAGAAAACCATGCTTTTCATGGTGGAACTGATACAATTTTCGGACATCACTAGAGTTTGGTTTTTTCAAATATTTCTTGTTGTATAGCTTCACCACACATTTGCTAAACTTGTAACGAGATTCTCATGTAGTTCTTTCGGACATCTTTAACTAGTCCTCCCACGCATCGGCTGCAGTCCTGTACACCAATTGGCGAAGTGCCGCTATGCATTTTTATATGGTGGTGAACCACCTTTTACTTCTAATATCGTATTGTAAGGTAAAAAATGGGTGAAAACTCAACATGTCATCGGCTACACGTAAGATCAGTCGCTGACTCATTCGGAACCTACGCCTAAACAAGGCTTCCGAATTCGTCGACAAAATAATTGGCTACCAATCTATTATGGGCACATACCCATATTTTCAAATACAAATATAATAAACATAAGAATCTAAAAATATAAATACAATAAACATATAAATATAAAAAAAACATATAAAACAATGTTAAAAATCTAAATATAAAACTAGCTTTCCCAGTTTCTATTTATGGTCGCTTGCCTAGTTTGTGGTAGTGACGAGACTTTCTCCCTTTCTTCCTCAACAATTATTTCTGTCGCTTACGAAACGATATTTATAAAAAAAAAAAAAATTTACTACTTCACGTGTAGATGCCGAAAATGAAGAAGACATTGCTTGATTTTTGTATAAATGGTTGAGTGTGTTTTGTATATTTATACACAATTGATTTTTTTTAATTTCCTCCAACGGTCAATTCCCCCCCCCCCCCCCCCACAATGGTCATATTGACCAAGTGTGGACCGTCAAGGCCAGCTGCAAGAGGACAATGAGGAAGGGGACAGGACTAGGGGGCGGTGTGACTGTCCGACAATGAGCCAGGCCAACCCTAGGCCTTCCCCTTACCGTATAGCCTAACTCGTTTGCGACCCTAACTCTATTCACATAACAACACAAACAATACATGTAACGCAAGACACACTACGAACTAAGATTTCCTCTTTTTGTCTTGATCCCCCTACCCATTTTCAACTCATAGTTTACCGTCTTTTGTTGTCCCTACCTATCTCGTATTAATTAGGTACATATTCACATTTCTCAACAATATATTTTTACTATTTTTGGTAACTAATTTATTATGTGTTTCTGAAAATATCATATTTCATTAATTAAAGTTAGATGGTCCCTCCCGGAAACTTTTATGACTTAGAAACAAATAGAGTTATTGTATGTTGTGTGCCCATTTCTATGTTAGGTGTATATTCAACATATTGGACAAATTTAAAAGAATACCAAAAACTTTATCTAAGTATTAATGTTGGTTTTAAATCCATAAATACGTAGTCCAATCATCTCGCAATTAATATCACAGAATTCATGCACATGCTGGTTTTAAATACATAATATTGGTATTTGAGATGAAGATATGGTTATTCGATAGATGATATTTTAAAAGTAGTGTGAGAAATCTATATAGATATCATGTTTTGGACTAGGGGTGTGCATGGATGGGTCTGATTGGATTGGTTTTAGCTCAAAATCATAATTATAACCGAGATATCGGTTAACAGATATCCATAACCATAACCAATTGGTTATGGCTTTTTCTGTTAATCAGTTATAAATGTTATTCTGGGAGATTAAGAGTCGATTAACCGTGAAATTTAGCTTAGCTAAAAATAGGTCAAAACAATAAAATTGCGCATTTTTAGGTCTAAAAGTTTGGGTTTGAATTCTTTTTGATAAAGTAATAAAGTGGTAGGGAATGGTTCAATAGAAAACTCATAGTTAGGGAGAGAACTCGAGAACTCCTGCTTAAATTAAAAAAAAAAAAACATAACTCAAAATTTAACTCAAAATACAAAAGAAAAAAAACTTGTTGGGAGCTTATCTTTCTCACGTCATCCTCATTCAGGAAAAAAAAAATTGAATTCTAATGCACATGTGTAGTAAATGTTCGGTTTAATTTTTGAGTTTAGGTTTAGTGGGAGGGTAGGGTGAGTCTAGTTTTTTTTTTTTTTTTGGGGGGGGGGGGGGTGTTAGGTAGGTTTTTGGTTATGGTGGGTGGTGGTTAGGTTTTTGGTAAGCGGTGGGTGTGTGGTTTAGGTTTTTTGGTGGCAGTGGATTTGTGGTTTAGGTTTAGGTTTTTTTGGTAAGCGATTTAAGTTTTTGGGTTAGGTGGGGGTGGGTGGGGTGAAATTAGGTTTTTTGGTGGGCGGTTTAGGTTTTTGGGTGGGCGGTTTAGGTTTTTGGGTTATAATACACATATGTACTAGCGTTTTTTAGGTTTTTTTTTTCTAAACGAGGATGATGTAGGAAAGAGAAGCTCTGAACTAATTTTCTATTTTTTTACTTAAATATTGAGTTTTGATTTTTTTTATCAATTTTTTTACATTTAATTACGAGTTTCAGAATTCTCTTAATAAAATGAATTTTCTATTGAACCATCCCCTAAATTGTTAATACACATTTCTATATATAGTGTCTTATATACCATTAAATGTATATATAATCTTTATTATTAACGTTGATTAATACTTAATATTCAAACAGTATAATGGAGTATTATATTTAAATAATACCAACTATAAGCTATTGGCCACCGCCGGTCTCAACTAATGAAATGTGTGCTAGTTGTCCCACCTTTTAACATATTGTCCACCAATGAACCATACCTAATAGAATACTCAGAGAGAATTTAACACGAAAGAAGAAATTTGAAACGCAAGCATGCCATATCAGTTAGGGCCGATGGCGATCAACAATTGATAGCTAAAAGGTGGACAATATGTTAGTCATGGTCCGTTGGTGGAAAATATATTAAAAGGTAGGACCGTTAACATAGATTTTATTAGATGGGAGTCGTGGTGCCAATAGCTGATAGATGGAATTATTTAAATCCAATACTCCTAATATAATCTATAGATTTAAACAAACCCTCGACCAAAACGATATGATATAACATATAAGTTCAAACAAGTGCTTAGGATGAAAACACCGAAATTCAATAAAGATTTTACTACATGTCGGCTCGGTTCTGTTTAGTGGTTACGAAAACAATGATAACCATAACCAATCCGCTACTTTTGGTTTTTAGGTAAACAATTAACCTACCAGCCAGTTTTTTATTTGTTCGGTTTTGCTAGTTAATTTGGTTGTGGTATGGTTAATTCAGTTTTTTGAACACTCCTTTTTAGACTTAGAAATGATGTTTTTAGCTGTTTTGGCATGGTATTATATAAAAAAAAATGAATCATAACAAACTAAAACACAATACATGATACAAACGTCAATTGAAAAGAAAAAAAATATATAGATGAGATTTTGTGCCATCGGCTCTATTATAGACATGAAAATTAAAACACGGCTAAAACACGCTACTTTACACTAGCTTAAAACAAACTGGTTAATTTTCTTGACATGATGTTTTAAGTTTTAAGCCTAAAATATGTTTGCATTGTGTTTTTTAATTGTTACGTTTAAAGTTTTTTTATATAATACCTTGTCAATACTATCCAAAACATGATATACCCCTTACCATGTTCATCTTTATAGATGAACTCTTACCTTTTTAAGATGATTATTATGTCATAGATTGGATAAACTTTAAATAAAATTTATTTGTGTTGACTTGAATTGTAAACTAAATATATACAAGTTATCAATATCGATAAAAACTAATCACAAGGTAACAAACTATAGAGATAATTTACAATTGCAAAGGATTTTTTTCTTTTATCATTATGGGCTTGTAAAAGAGATAAGTATCCAAATTTATCAAGGATTGTTTTCACACCCTCAAATTCCATATACGAGGTTTATCATGAGGCGCGTGACACCAGGATCCAAGTCAATAGTCACAACAAACAAAAACTAAATGTAAAATTCCTAAACCAAAACATTAAGTTTTAATAATATGAAACCGACAGCGGAAGCGGAAGCATAATCTTGTTTACAAACCAAAAGAGTTAACGTAGTCTTAAGCATTTATTTAAAACATTCAACAAGAAAACCATAGACGCCATGGAAGACCCGTCCGCCTAGTCCTTATGCTGCTACCTTCGCGACCTGAGAAAACATGCCAAAAATATATCAACATATAATGCTGATGAGTTCACAGGTTTTTAAAGAACGTTCCTGAAGTGTACCAAGTTCAATCCTGTCAATACTATGTCATGTGTACGCTAGCTAGGCGTAAGTTCTGCTACTACTACAATTGAAAAACCATTACTGGACACATTTAGCAAGTTTAGCATAAAAGTTTAAGCCTGCCCGAATGATGAATACAAGTTTAGCATGAGTCGAGACAATATGCACCCACCCAGCTCCCAGCCGACGAAAGGGGCAGGTCACACCCAATAGATCTATCCACATTTCCCCCGTTGTGCTACCCCGCACATTCATGATTTCCCCAGGGACTTCAACAAACCGTATAGTAACCAAAAGTCGACTATAGTATGACATAAGTTTAAAAATACGAATACGTAACATGTTTCTCCCCCAAAAGTAAAACCAGTAAAAGTGGGGCTGTGAAACTCACCTTAGATTGCGTTCTTCTTAATAAGCAATCAGACAATGCAATGATAGTCCCTAGTATTGGCGACCTATCATTTAATGCGTATGAGTACACGGACTATTAACCCATAGGTCAACTAGTCCCTAAGTGTCCAGACCATGACTGTGTAAGATTTGAAACCATGTTTGAACGTTAAACTGACCACACAAGACAAAACCCGACATCCCATTGGTGACCCGACATCCCCCGTATTAGTTAAATACAAATAAGCAAGCAATCATACGTAAACATGAACTCAATACCCACAACAGTTCACTAAGGCTATCATACAGTCCACATACTGCAAATAAAAGTCCAAACACGTGTTATCAGGTCTCTAGAGATGTCACGAGGTTCCCAATATGTTCCTAGGTGTCAAACCATGTTCCAGGATCTTAAAATACACTTACAGCAGCAAAACACACGACTAGAGATCAAAACACGCGATTAGGAATCAAACAAGCAACTAAGAAATCAAACAGGCCATTAGGATTTCTACTCGCCCCTAATACAGGCGAGTAGACTCCTAATCGCCCCTAATATCAGGCGAGTAGAAATCCTACTCGCCTCCTGTAGTCCAGGAGCCTCTTTTCGCGCGTTTAACCCTCCAAATCAGATCTGAAACATGTAAAAACACCCAACATCAATCCCAAATCATCAAGCAACATATTCTAAATGAAAACCCCCAATTTATCCTCAGTCTAACACCCTAATTGCAAAGCATTTCCCAAAATGGAATAATATTATGAAAACATCACGTCAAGCATACACAACTTACCCTAAATGCCAAATATCTAGATTTCAGCACATAACCACGTTGCAAATCATCATCCTACTGTTACTACATCATCCTAGTATAAACCCTAACATCAAACAATCATCAAATCATATCATAACATCCTAAATCCTCCTAAATCACTCAAACGGGTCAAAACGCATATTATCATCAAAACACATCAGACAACCATCAAACTCCTAGATAAACATCCTAACAACTTATCCATATCAGTAGAACATCAAACACATAAGAATCCCCATGTTTTTATCATAAAAATCCATTCTTTGCATGTATACTTCACATATAACTCATATAAGGGATTAGACTTGTTTTAAAACTGTTTTTCAAAGGTTTTCAAAGACACAAACTTTATAAAACCAGGTCTAGACCTTTAGGGATCAAAATAACAACATGATAAAAGCTTAGGATGGACGACACACCTTAGATTATGCTAAAGGGAGTGTGTAGAGCTTGAAAATGGAACGATTTAGGGTGTAAACGAGTTCCAGAGGTTGAGTATGGTGTGGGAGAGGTTTGGGGTGAGTTAGGGTTTCACAAATGATGTTTTACAAGTCAAGGGTAGTATTTATATCTGATCCAAGTCGCCCCTACTGTAACAGGCGAGTAGGAATCCTACTCACCCCTGTAACAGGCGAGTAAGGCTCTACTTGCCCCTGTTAGAGGCGAGTAGACGCAGGTGGGAGTAGGAATCGTACTCGTCCTCTGCAGGTGCGTTTGGGTTTTCGGCGCGTTAAACACTATTTTAACATATATAAACAGATATTCACATACCGACAAGTCATATATTGATTATAAACACATAATGCATGATAACTAACACGTTCACATTCGTTCACCAATCACCGGGACTCTAGACTTGTGTTTTTACATTAAATCCGGTGATCCTACAGTCGCCTACCCTTGTACACATGGTTATGGACCGACTCCCAATGATTCCCTGGATCATTGTAACTACTCCCGATGATTCCCCGAACCATCGTAACGACTCAACTGACCCAGTTAAGTATTATGTATACATGACTCGCTAAGGTAGACTTACTAGTTTGACCAAAGTTACTAACCTGAGTTTGCCGGGTGTCACATCATCCCCTGTTTAAAGAATTTTTGTCCCAAAAATTACCTTAAGCCGAAAAGGAAGAGACGAAAGAAAAGAATAATTTTTCAGTTGCTAGATTATCCCCCTGTTGAAAGGAATCTCGCCCCCGAGATTCACTCAGCTTCATCAGTAACATGAAGTGACTCGAAGGCGCGCTTGGGAAATAAATGAGGATATTTAGCTTTCATCTGATCCTCCCGTTCCCATGTGAACTCCGGTCCACGATTTGAATTCCAACGAAATTTAACAATGCGGATATTACTCCGACGAAGGCTACGAATCTTATAATCAAGAATTTCAACCGGTTCCTCCGCAATACGCAGACAATCATCAACCTTGATCTCTTTGAGAAGAACAATGACAGATTAATTAGCCAAACACTTCTTAAGATTTGAAACGTGGAAGACATTATGAACACTATTGAGCTAACCTGGCAGGTCAAGCCTATACGCCACCAGTCCAATCCGTTCCAGAATTGCGAACGGTCCGACATACAGAGGATTCAACCTGCCACGCTTCCCACAGCGTATAACGCCCGGGGATACTTTCAATAAAACCCCGTCACCAACCTGGAATTCCAAGGGTTTGCGACGACGATCGGCATAGCTCTTTTAACGATCCTGAGCTGCTGCCAAGCGATTACGAATTTGTACGATCTTCTCAGAGGTCTCGTACACAAGCTCCGGACCGGTGAGTTGACTCTCACCCACCTCGGCCAAACAAAGAGGAGATCGGCACTTCCGTCCGTAAAGAGCCTCGAACAGTGCTGCCTTGATGCTAGAATAGTAGCTGTTGTTGTAAGAGAATTCCACCAACGGTTTATGACTCTTCCAACCCTTGCTAAAGTCGATCACACATGCCCGAATCATGTCTTCTAGCATTTGAATCGTCTGGTCACTTTGACCATTAATTTGCGGATGATAAGTTGTACTCATGTCCAACTGAGTACTCAATGCCTTATGCAACGATTTCCAGAAACGCGAGACAAAACGAGAATCGCGATCAGAGATAATAGAAACAGGCACCCCCTGCTGAGAAACCACTTCCATAAGATAGATACGAGCCAACCGCTCTAGGCTATCGGTCTCCTTGATAGTGAGGAAGTGCGCAGACTTTGTCAACGATTGACAATCACCCAAATCATGTCAGAACCACAAGGTGACCTCGAAAGTTTGGTTACAATGTCCATCGTGATCCGTTCCCACTTCCATTCAGGAATTTCAGGTTGTTGCAGAAGGCCTGACGGCTTCTGATATTCAACCTTGACCTTAGCACAGGTCAAACACTTGCTCACATACGAAACTATATCAGCCTTCATATTCGGCCACTAATAAAGTATCTTCAGATCCTGATACATGTAATCAGAGTCGGGTGAATAGAATACCGGGATTTGTGAGCTTCATCAAGAACAAGCTCTCGCAAAACCCCAAACAAATGAACTCAAATACGTTCTGCAAAATAATGCAGGCCATCGGACCTGAGCTCAAGGTGCTTATCAGCACTATGTATGGTTTCAGCTTTAAGGTTTTCCTCCTTCAAAGCTTCCTATTGTCCATAACGAATTTGGTCAGGCAAACTAGAATGGATGGTGAGCTGCAGAGCTTGAACACGATGAGGCTTAGCGGGTTCCTTCCTGCTCAAGGCGTCTGCCACAACAATCGCCTTACCAGGATGGTACTTGATAGTACAATCATAATCATTAAGAAGATATACCCAGCGACGTTGCCGCATGCTCAACTCCTTCTGATCGATGATATGCTGAAGACTCTTGTGATCGGTGTAAATGGTGCACTTAGTACCGTACAAGTAATGTCTCCATATCATCAGTGCAAAGACGACCGCACCCAATTCCAGATCATGGGTGGTATATTCTTCTCATGTACCTTAAGCTGACAAGAAGCATAAGCAATAACCTTCTTGCGTTGCATCAATACACTACCGAGACCCTGGATAGAAGCATTACAATAAACAACGAAATCATCCATGCCCTCAGGCAAGGATAGGATAGGAGCAGAACAAAGCTTAAGTTTCAGTGTTTGAAGCGTTGACTCTTGTAAATCGCCTAGTTAAACTTCTTGTCTTTCTAGGTAAGATAGTGAGGAGTTGTGGAATCTCTAAAATCCCTCAATAAAACGACGATAGTAACTTGCAATGCCTAGGAATTGCCGCACCTCAGTTGGCGTCTTCTGTGCTTCCCAGTCTTTAATAGCCTCTTTCTTAGCTGGATCGACATGAATTCCTTTTTCATTAACCACATGACCAAGGAATTGGACTTCGCGTAACCAGAAGTCACACTTCAAGAACTTAGGATACAGTTGTTCTCGCCTCAAGAGTTACAAGACCAGACGCAGGTGTTCCCTATGGTCCACCTCGTTCTCGGAATAGACAAGAATATCATCAATGAAAACAATCACGAATTTATCAAGATAATGCTTACAAACACGATTCATCAAATCCATAAACACTGCAGGCACATTGGTGAGACCAAAAGGCATGACCAAGAATTCGAAATGGGCATAGCGAGTTCGATAAGCGGTCTTCGGAATATCGGCTTCCTGGACTCTCAACTGATGGTACTCCAACCTCAAATCAATCTTCGAATAGAAAATAGAACTCTGGAGCTGGTCAAATAAATCATCAATGCGAGGAAGAGGATAGCAATTTTTAATGGTCACCTTGTTCAACTCACGGTAGTCAATACGCATGTGTAGGCTTCCATCTTCCTTCTTACCAAATAGGATAGGGGCTCCCCACGAGACGAGATAGGCCGGATAAAACCCTTCTCTAATAATTCCTACAACTGGTTAGACAATTCCTGCATCTCGGGAGGCGCGAGACGATAAGGGGCTCGAGTGATAGGGGCTGCACTAGGTGCAAGATCAATACCGAATTCAACTTGACGATTAGACGGAAGGCCAGGCAAATCTTCAAGAAACACATCAGGGAATTCACAAACAACCAGAATGTCTTCAATTTTCTTCTCTTTCTCGGACGAAATCGAAACAAGAGCCAAAATGGCAGAATACCCTTTTTGAAGATACTTAAAAGCTTTCATACACGAAATGATACTCAAAGGGACACCGCTCTTCTCACCATGCAACAGAAGAATTTCTCCATCCGGAAGAGGAAGTCGAATGACTTTATCAAAACAGACGATCTCAGCACGATAGAAGGACAACCAATCCATACCCAAGACGACATCGAAACAACCCAAGGACACCGACATAAGGTCAATGGGGAAAGACAAACCTGACAACTCAAGGCGACACTCCCTAAGGAAATGTGTCACTTCGACTATCTTACCATCAGCAAATTCTATCAAGTACTTAGCCTCTAAAGGCACAGGCACTCTATCCAGCAACTGACTAAACTCAAGAGATATAAAACTCTTATCGGCACAAGAATCAAATAAAACAAAAGCATAGCAATTGTTGAGTAGATATCCTACTCGCCTCCTACAGTCCAGGAGCTTCTTTTCGCACATTTAACCCTCAAAATCATATCCGAAACATGTAAAAACACCCAACATCAATCCAAAATCATCAAGAAACATATTCTATATGAAAACCCCCAATTTATCCTCAGTCTAACGCCCTAATTGCAAGAATTTCCCAAAATGGAATAATATTATGAAAACATCACGTTAAGCATGCACAACTTACCCTAAATAGCAAATATCCAGATTTCATCACATAACAACAATGCAAATCATCATCCTACTGTTACTACATCATCCTAGTACAAACCCTAACATCATACAATCATCAAATCATATCATAACATCCTAAATCCTCCTAAATCACTCAAACGGGTCAAAACGCATATCATCTTCAAAACACATCAAACAACCTTCAAACTCCTAGATAAACATCCTAAAACCTTATCCATATCAGTAGAACATCAAACACATAAGAATCCCCATGTTTTAATCATAAAAATCTGTTCTTTGCATGTATACTTCACATATAACTCATATAAGGGATTAGACTTGTTTTAAAACTGTTTTTCAAAGGTTTTCAAAGACACAAACTTTATAAAACCAGGTCTGGACCATTAGGGATCAAAATAAAAACATGATAAAAGCTTAGGATGGATGACACACCTTAGATTATGCAAAAGAGAGTGTGTAGAGCTTGAAAATGGTAGGATTTAGGGTGTAAACGAGTTCCAGAGGTTGAGTATGGTGTGGGAGAGGTTTGGGGCGAGTTAGGGTTTCACAAATGACGTTTTACAAGTCAAGGGTGGTATTTATAGCTGATCCAAGTCGCTCTTGCTGTTACAGGTGAGTAGCAATCCTACTCACCCCTGTAACAGGCGAGTAGGGCTCTACTCGCTCCTGTTAGAGGCGAGTTGTGACACCAGCCATTTTACCAGGTCAAAATCCGCACACATTTTAGTCAACATTTAATTTTCTAAGCATGATTTATACCATTTTTATATGCATAAGTCCCTCGAGAAAGTCTAGCAAGGCTCGAACGAGTATAATTTCACCCATATCAACGAACATTGGTGACACGAGTTTAAACGACTACAAACTATTTTCCAAAAACATGTATAAATGTTCATTTATTCAATAATATAATGGGAAGTGTTGTAGGATTTATGTACAAAAACTAGTATTTTTCTAACTCACATATCTACACATACATATACATATACACAGCACATATATATATATATATATATGTATATACACACATGTGCAAGAAGGTATAAGACATAATTAATACAAGTTCTTACATACCATTTGTCCCATTATAAATGAACCATCTAGTCTTGTTTATATGCTTAACTATAAATGGTGCAACAAGTTATCAACACTAGGATTTAGACTAGATATTTACCCAAAATACTTCTTCTTGGAACCCTCCTAGCCGTCGCCACCCACACCATCTACAACATTCTTTTTATTTCCAAACAACAACATTACATCACACATGAATGGTCAAGATCAAAGATCCATGGAAACCTAAGACAAGTCACCTCCATTTGATCATGATGTGATACTACATTGAAAGCTTATGAACTTCCTTGTTCCTTCCAAAACTTTTGGCCAAGACATCAAGAAAACACTACCATCTTTTGCTTATTGTCACCTAATCACAAAACACTAGGATGTTAAGGAAGATCACATCACTAAACCCTTGATAAGATTCTCTAGTTAGTTGTGATAATTACAAAAGATGGAAAGATTTCTTAAACCTCAAGGACCCATAGAAGATTGCTAGCTGAACATAGTTAACCCATGATCTTTCCTTGATCCTTGCAAACCGTCGAAACCCCCAATCTATATTAATCTTTTTTAACATGTCAACCCCTAATTAAGCACATGTTGAATGGATTCCAAGAACAATCTTAGGTGTTGTCACATTTGCTTGATCCTCACACAACATAATCATTTGATTTGTCAACCCATAAGAAGATATGTAGGCTAGATTTGCAACATAGGAAGATTATTAACCAAACATGGTAAGATTCTTAATCTCCCACTAATCTATAAGAGTTGACTTACCCTTTTGAGACTAAACACCCTTCTAACCACCTATCTCTCTCTCCCTCTCTTTTCCCCTATCTCTTTCGGCTCTCTCCATGTCTCTCTCGTAAAATATGAGCCGCCCCTCCCCTTTGTCACACAAAGTCCCTACATATCCAAAGACCATGATGATGTATCCCTTAATCCAACATAAATCTCACCAAATCTTACATGATCACCTACTACTTTTAGTAATATTCCTTAATTACACTAATCCATGTAAGATTGCCTTCCTAAACTAGCTTGATCTTCCCCTCCCTTTGGTTTGTGTGAGCCGCCCCATGACCATGGATGGTCAAGTTTTTTCTAAGTTATCCAAGACATCTCATGATGCCTTATGTCTAGTGTTTAGTCAAGTGATTAGACACTAAAGAGGTAATATTCCATTAATCTCAAGGATTCATAATAGTTGACTTTTCCAAAATAAAAGCCACCATCCTGATCCCATTCCCATATCCACCACTATATAAGGAGGCTTTGAGTTTAGATTCACCACTCCCCACAACTCATACATACTCCCTCCTTCCCTCTCTAAGTTGTGACACACACGCACACCCAAACCAAGTCCATAGAAGCAACTAAGGATAGCTAGTGTCTTGCACACCTTCTTGTTCAACTAAGAGGTATGAAACTTAAAACATTTACTTCTTTATTTTGATTAGTTATCACATGGTTCACCTTAGTTTAATGATTTATCTATCCTAACAAATAAACACTATAGCATTGTATGAATGTGTGCCCATGCGTATACATGTGTGTGTGTGCATGGATATACATACGTATGTGTGTGTTTGTACGCATGACATGTATATATATACACATATGCATACGTGTGTGTGTGTATAGACATGTAAGAGATCTAAGCAATAATGTTACTTTATTTTAATAAGAATAGTTATTGAAACAAGAACCATGTATGTGTATTTATGTGTATACGTGCATGTATGTATAATATGTATGTATGTGTATAACAAACTCATAAACATAGGTAATAATGTGTGTGGACTCCCAAGATGCATATGTATATGGGTATGTATGTACAAGTGTAAGTCCCATGGACATAACTACCTATGGTTATGTATTGGAATATTCATATATAGATATGCGTGTATATATATACGCGTGTATATGTGTGAATACACATATATATGCGATGTTTGTGTGTACACATAACAAAGGTCATGTGTAGTTCTACAAAATCTAACTCATTTTGAATAAGAACATATGTTTTATAATTAATAACATGTGTTAGGAACGAAGATCTATTTTTCCTATCAAAACTGTTATTTTCGAGCAACATAAACGTCACCAAGGAAAGCTAAACAAACCTACCACTAGAGATTGGGTGAACCACGAGTACCATGGATTACTTTTTTTTAATAAATCTAAGGTACCCATGTATGTATATAGGACGTATAAGTCGGGATACCCAGTTGTCAGACATACACTCTTGCTAGACTACACACGGAATTGAAGTGAGTTTCATGGCCCCTTTTTACTGTTTTATTTTTGGGGAAAAGCATGCAATGTTTACTTGTTTTAGAATGAATTCCTACTAGACCGGTATACATGAGACGATATGTTTAGAGTACACACTAATGCCCTCGTGTAATAGTTTACCGTAACCATTAGCTATGGATTTAGCCTAGAAACGCATGAATTGATCTATTGAATTGACACCCCCACTCTTGGTCAGTCGCTATAACCCGGATACATACGACATAAGAGTGCTTGCATTTCTTTTATGATGATACATTGCCTTTATTTTCCGATGTGCGAAGCACCACTCATCATGGTTTGGTTATGGGCTCATGAACGTTTATTGTCATTTCGATTTATCCTCTTTTTTCAAGGATTTCATAACTGGACATTGAACCCATTTAGCTAGTCAATGACGGGTCATTCACGGATTTCATTAAACTTTACATTTTCAACTATTTCAAAACCTGTAAACTCATCAACTTTTGTTGACAAAGTTTTTATGCATTTTTTCAGGTAACTAAGCTATGGATGGAACTTGGGATATGTTTGGGCATTCATTCACGACTATCATTTTTGGTGTTTTCAAAACTTTTGATCCCGTGAAGGGTTTTAAACTGTATTTTGTGATGGTTGTTGTCGTTGAACATGTTTGGTACTTTTACTATTAAATAAAATATGAATGTTTGCTCGAATCTTGTGCTTGAAAATCGTGGTTACATCCAGTGTTTCCGCCTAGACGAGGTGTGACAAGAGTAGCCTTCTACTTGCCCCTTGCAGGTGCGTTTGGTGTTTCGGCGCGTTAAACTGTATTTTAACATATATAAACACATATTGACATACTGACAAGTCATATAATCATTATAAACACATAATGCATGATAACTAACACGTTCACATTCGTTCACCAATCCCCGGGACTCGAGACTTGTGTGTGTGTATTAAATCCGGTGATCCTACAATCACCTACCCTTGTACACATGGTTATGAACCGACTCCCAATGATCCCCCGGATCATTGTAACTACTCCCGATGATTCCCCGAACCATCGTAATGACTCAACTGACCCAGTCTAGTATTATGTACACATGACTCGCTAAGGTAGACTTACTAGTTTGACCAAAGTTACTAACCTGAGTTTGCTAGGTGTCACATTTAGTGACGCAAGTCTTAATAATCATAGCTTTCTTACTAAGAACATGTACGAACATTTACCTATCTAAATACCAAAGGATAGATATATGGAGATATACATATGAACTCTTGTTCACATTAAAAAATATATTATTTACACACACATATATATACATGCACGTGGGGATGTATATGTATGTATACAAAGGCGGAACCACAAGGGGTCAGGAGGGTCCGTTGACCCTCCGGCCACCCAAGTTTCTTTGTTAGTCAAGATTTCTAGCCGAGTTTTTTCTTGATATATTGACCCCCGTTCCTCTAGATCTTATGATAAACATAGAAAGTATAAGCATGAAAAGAGAAGGATTGAAGCAACAACAATAGTTTAAATTATTTTTTTTCGGTGACGGAACTGGATTTCTATTGTGAAGAAGATGCATATAATTTTAGAAAGAGATACTAAAAAGTACTACTTTTAAAGAAGACAGAAGGTCTACATCCCTACGCATAGCTTAATAAGATATTATATCATATTTCCTTTATATTTCCTTTTTCTTCAAGCTATTTTAATAATCGCCTAATTTATTTAACGATCTATTATAACCTATTTTATTTCATTAGCATTTTGCATTATGTTATTACATATATATATATATATATATATATATATATATATATATGTGTATGATTATTTACTAATTAATTTATTAGATTAAGGGTTATTACTTTACATATCTTTTTCTATAAATTTAACAAATATATACAACTAAATATATTTTCATCGTGTACTGATATTGCTCTTGAAAAGATGTTTTGGAATAAAAGTGAAATAAACATTAAACTTTCCTTAAATCCAAACTTTAATTTAATTTAATTTAAAAAATTATTTTCTTATGTAATTGTGACCGTCCAACATCGCATGTAACAAATAATGATTATTTGTAAGCATAAGGAACTAACTGAAAAGAACTAACTAATCTACACTAGTGAATGTAAAAACATTATTGTGATCCCTCGGATGAAAAGTGCTGGTTCCGCCACTATATGCATATACTTGTGCATGCATGGAAATCATTTGTAGATGCATATGTGTGGTTATCGCTTTGGATTAATCGAGTTTTGGTGAATAATATTGAAGATTGGAAGTTATGAAGCTCATTCGACCATTCGGTGGGTCGAATGAAGCTCTAATGGTTCGAATGGATTTTTGAAGTTATTCAGAAAGTTTTGTTTATGTTGGTACGAGTCTTGTAAGAGTCGAAAGGACTCATTCGACCTCTTCAAAGGTCGAATGAAGACTCCTATATATATGTTTGATTTGTTTTGCAAGTAAGAACTTTTGGCCATTTGTGTGTGTGTTTACTATGTGTTTTCCAGAGAGGTTCTAGAGAGTTCTAAGTCTAGTTTTTTCATTGTAATCTATACTTTGTAAGGTTTTAACTTTGATTATTCATGAAAAACAACTTTGAAATGGATATTATTGTGTTCTGATCTGATTATTATCATTTTGCATGTGATCTAGGGTTTGCGCATCTAGATTGCTTATACTTATGTGATATATATGTTGATTTTACAAATCCGATCTTTTACAAAGTGGTATAAGAGCTTTACTCAATCACACAACTGCAAATTGATAGTTTTCAATCAGATTTTTCATCAAAAACATCAAAATTTTATCTGTTTGGATGAACTTTGCATGAACATGGAGATTGATTGATTTAGACTTGTTTTTACGGATAAAATCAAAATTTCTTTTACAAAACATGATCTCCATTAAATCCGAAGCAAAACCTACTTAATTTCAATGAAATCCATCAACTTTTGAAAAATTCAGATCAAATTGAGTGATTTATGAAGAAAAATTACTTTTGAAATGGGTCACGTCGAATCAGTTTGTTATGGGTCTAACGAGTGTGATTTTTAGGTCGAATCAAGTGTCTTTAGGTAGAACCAGGTTGGATTTTAGGTCGAGTCAGGTGTTTGTTCATCATTCAGAGTGTGTTGTGTCTCATTCGAACCTTTCTAGTTCATTCGACCATACGTGAGGTCGAACCAAGGTCATATCAGGGCCGAATCAAGTTTTAGTGTTTCAGTTTCTCATTCGAGTTTATCTTAGAGGTCGAATGAACTACTTCCAAGTTCATTCAAACCCTCGATTGTGTGTGTCAGCTCGAACCAAATTCCGATTTTCAAATTTTTCTAAGTGTTGTCATTTCATACATCATGGATAATATTTGGGGTTTACCTATGACACCGAGACCTGCTATGACACAACCACAGCACGTACCAACGAATCCCTGGGCAGTTGCAGCAGTTGAGAGAGGGAACACACAACCAAAACAAATACCAAATTACTGGGCCGTTTCTACACCATCCGGACCTGCTGTTAGACCTCCTTTACAACAAATTCCAGACTATTGGGGAGTAGCAGCCGCAACAGCAGTTCAAAGCTAGACCACCAATGCCATAGCAACCTTGGTGAATGATTTATCTTCAGGAAATGGAACTCGACCACCAAAGTTGTTAAATATGATTGATTATCACTCATGGTAAAGGAGATTTTAGATTCATCTGGAAGGAATGGGATTAGATATTGGAGAAGCATGGCAGATGATAGTGAAGGGATATGTTGCACCGACAATTGAAAATTCAACCACACCAATAGCACTTGGAGACCTAACAGATGATGAAAAGAAGAAATTTGCAGCAGAAAAGAAAGCTTATTCACAGCTATCTCTAGCTTTGAATACAGATCTGTACACCAGTTTGGACCATGCTCTACTTCAAAACAACTATGGGAAGCACTGAGGAGTAGACATGATCGAAACGAGAAGACTCGTAAGTTGAGGATTGAAGACTTGAAGAAAGAGTTTGATAACTTTAGTTATATTGGCAATGAGACCTAGAGGGAAATTACTCCAAGGTTCTTTCATTTGTTGTCTGAGTTATCAAACTCTGAGGTTGCTTTTCCTATGACTGAGGTTGTAGAGAACTTTATTGATGCTTTACCACTATACTGGAATCAGCATGTTGAAGTGTTAAAGGAAAAAGATGCTTATCAATATTGGTCTATTAATGAGTTTATACAGAAACTGGAGAATAAGGAGATAGAAGTTGTAGATGCACGTATTGCGACTAGTGATTGGATTAGCTTTTAACATATGTTAGTAGATGTTTCTGAGTGGGCGAATGTAGATAATATGGGCGAATGTATGTATGTTTGGGCGAAGGTGATTTAAGGTTGGACGAAGGAAGAAGACAGAAGACCTGATGTTCAGGTTCGTACCTTGTAGTGGGCGAACCTGCAGACTCTATATATAGTTTTTGTTCATTTTCAAGTTAGAGAGAGTTTTTTTAAGTGTGTGTTGAGAGGTCAGGTTCAGGTCTAGATTGTGAATGTCTGTGTGATCATTAGATTAACGTGTGAATCAATTGTAAACAAGTTTTATTGAAGTTAATCTATGAAAAAGTGATTAAAATGATGTCTTACGTGTTTTGATTTGCATATTCTCATTTTGTTCATATCTAGGGTTTCCGCACCTGGATTTGTGACTTGTATGATCATTACATCCTGTTTTAGCTAAATTCTTTCAATTACAAAGTGGTATCAGAGCCATACGGATCATACAACAACAAAATTGATAATATCAGAGCTGATTTGGACTTAATTTTGATCAATATTCATCTGTTTTTGATTGAAAATGGTTTTTGAGTGTTTTTGAATGATTTCGATTTGAATTTGTGGATAAAATCAAGTTTTCCAAGAATTAAAGTTGTTCCAAATCAATTCCGAATCAAAACCTGATAAAGATCATCAAAATCTATAAACTTTTGAAAATCAGAGATCAAAATAACCGTTTTTCAAAGTGTAACCGTTTTTCAAAGTCAAAATTGGCGAATCTAGACCACAGTGGGCGAACGTGACCTTGCTTGGGCGAATCTGAGTGATTTTTGGACGAAAGTACTTCAGTTTTGGACGAATCTAGAGTGTTGTGTTGATATTTTCCACATTCGGGTGAACATTTCCACATTCGATTGATCGCGCGGGCGAAGGTGGAAATAGAGTGGACGAACGTAGCTGTTTTTGGACGAACGTGGAAAGGGTCTAGTATTTTTCTACATTCTGGTGACTAGTCTACATTCGGGTCAACAGAAAAGGGCGAACGTAGCTCAATTTGGACGAACGTAGATCATTTCGGGCGAACGTAGAACTGAGTTTGGAAAATTTTCAAAGTTTTGTTTTTTTTTTCGAAGTTCGTGAACATCATGTGGAATTTTCCGACTACACCGAGACCAGCAACGACACAACAACAACAGCAAGTGACGATGGACCCATGGACAGTGGCATCCCAGAAAACGAGCACTCAGTCTTCGCAACCGATCAATTACATAGCGATGACTAGCTCGATGCCTCAGACTCCACCACCACAACCTGTGACAGACTATTGGGGAGTAGCAGCCGCGGTGGTAAATACTCAAACTACCAATGCTATTTCTACACTAATAAATGACTTATCTTCAGGTAGCGGGAATCGCCCACCCAAGCTAATGGAGATGCAAGAATATAACCAGTGGCAGAAGAAGTTCAAGATCCATCTGGAAGGCATGGGAGTGGAAGGCGCAGAGGCATGGAGGATGATAGCTAAAGGTTATACTGCACCGGTTCTGGAGAACACCGGTGAACCAGTTCCATTGGAGAGCATGTCAGACGAGGAGAAAAAGAAATTTGCTGTGGAGAAGAAAGCATACTCCCAGTTGACTCAGGCGATCACAAACGACTTACTACATCAGTTTGGAACGTGTACTACGTCGAAGCAACTATGGGATGTGCTAAAGAATCGTCATGATGGGAATGAAAAGACGAGAAGGTTGAGGATGGAGGAGTTGAGAAAAGAGTTTGAGAACTTTACTTATGTTGGAAGTGAAACATTAAAAGAGTTGACTCCTAGATATTGTCATTTACTAACTGAATTGTCTAGTTATGGTATACAGATTCCAATGACAGATCTGGTGGACAAGTTTGCAGATGCTTTACCACCGTACTGGGATCAGCATGTTGAAGTTCTCAAAGAGAAGGATGCTTACAGATTTTGGACGATCAACGAGTTTGTACAGAAGCTGGAGAACAAAGAGCTCGAGGAGAAGAGGAAAGCTAAAAGATCTCAGATTCCTCAGAATCCAGAGTTATACTTTGGTGGTGCTTCAGCAACAGTTGGAAACTCGAGTGCAGGTGGAACAAGGGCACCTCACATTGCTTGTATTTCTAGTGTCATGGAACCACCAAAACCAACCATCAACTACATTGCACAAACCTCATCCTATTCACAACCATCATACACACCACCACTACAACAATACACTAATTCATACATTTCACCGTTCTCTCCGATGCAGCAAGCAGCATTCTATATTGCTAGCCAATCACAACAACCACCTCAACAACCACAATACATGAATCAAGTGACTCAACCCAATCAGCAACCGGTGGTTTTGGAGACTTCTAATTTGGGTAATGTGACTGTTGAAGTTGCTCAGCAACATATTGCATTAGTCTCTGCAATGGTTTCATCGTATAATGGGTTAGTTGCAAGTCAAATTGGAAACAATAACTTGACCAATGAAGACTATGCACAGATAGACAAAGAGGAGATGGAACTGATTGACATTCAGTGGGCTTTTGCGAGTATTATGAGAAGGGCAACGGAGTTTATTAAAAAGACTGGTAGGACTGATTTGGGAACTTCTCCAAATACAACCTATGGATTTAACAAGGAGAAGGTGGCATGTTTTAACTGTGGAGGTAAGGGTCACTTCAAACGAGAATGCACTCAGCCACCGAAGCAAGGTAACAGAAACCCTTTTAACTCAAACTACCAGAACCGTCAACAACAACAAAACCAAAACCAAGTTTCTTTCCAAGGTAACAACAACTATCAAAACAAAACAAATTACCAAAACCGACAACACACCTCAAACAACAACCAAAACAGACAACCAAACACAACCAACCAGAATCAAAACCAATCACCAAACAACACTAACAGAACAGTTATACCTATTACCACACCAAATGAGCAGACACAGAATACGAATCAGAATCAAGCTCTGGTGATCCAGCAGGATGAAAGGTTTGACTGGTCTGGGATGCAAATTGGTGTTGAGGAGATCACAACTGGTGGGAATGTGGCTTGTGTTGCCCGACATGTTGAAACTGAGGAATCGGTGATAGTTGATAAGAATGAAGAAACTGAGAGTGAAGTTGATGAATCTGTGGAAGAAGTGAATGTGGAGACTGATCCTGTTGAGGTTCAAGCTGAGGAAGCAAGTTCTGGAGTAGTGATTGACACAGTTTCTGATGTTCCTGAGGAGTGTGAGTCTGTTTATTCAGATTCAGACAGTGAATCAGATACAGAGGCAAGTGTTACATCTTTGGATGATGAGATTGATCAGTTGCTGGCAGAAGCAGATTTTCTGAAGACGAGGAAGTCGTGCATAGTAGATGATGCTTTCACCAGGATCGATTATTCAAAGTTTTTCGCTGGAAAGGAAGCTCATTTTGCTTTGATGGCCATGACAGATCCTCCTAAACTGGTAAGTTCTGAATCTAGCACTGATGTTACTAGTGATAAATATTGTGGATCTTGTGATAGATTGACTGATGAAAACAAAGAACTTCACGTTCAACGTGATAGTGCTATCATCAACTGTCAATCTACTCGCAAAGAATTGAGTGCTTTTAACAAAGTACTTGATGGATATAGAAAGGACATTTCTGATCTTAAAAATACTCTTTCATTAAAACAATTAGCCATTAATAACTATATTAATGAAATTGAGAACACTAAGTTGGAAATGGCCGCCATTAAGTGTTTTGCTGAAAAAGTCAATAAGAAATTGGAGAGTTATAAGCACATTTCTTATGTTGTAGACCATATCATTGATGATCAAACCACTAACTATAAGTCTGTGCCATCTCCGGTGCTCTTTGAAAATCACAACTGTCATCAAGTGACACTGGAGAGCTCAGTAAAGTCAGACTCATCATCGGAAAATGAATCCAATACCTCAAGTATTGGTGATCCACATTCCGATGTGAGGCCGATTTTAGGTTTGAATGATGAAGGTGTTACAGTTGAAAATGTTGATTCAGACTCAGAGAGTGATGACTCTGGAAGTTACCAAAGTGCTAATGCGTGTGATATTCCAAAAGAAAATCACATCATTACGACTGAACCAGTGTCATCGTCTCAGCATGTGCATCCAATGGCTAATGCACATCGTGAGAAAAAGTCTGAAAAGAAAGAAATTAAGAAAGAAGTTAAGATTGAACCGAGTGACAAACCAGTCAAGGTGTTTTATCGGATGGAAGGATCCGATAAAGTCATCTCTGACGAGGAATATCCAATTAAGTTTGCCAACTATGCTAAAATTGATAAAATTTGGCAAGAAAGCACTATTTGGTTTCCAAAACATGAGAGAACAAATGAGATTCCACCGGCAATTTTAAAGAAATTGTATTTGGATGTTCCTCAAGAACCAAAGGTTCATGTCACAGAGTTTATTAAACCCAAAAACAAAGCAAACGGTTTTCATGAGCCTGCATACTCAAAAGGGCCACTCCCTGAGAGTTTGAGGAACAAACAGTATAATGATCAATATCCTGTTCGATCATTTGCTCAACCGAATGCTCCAAATGTTTTTGAGGAATACCGTGCATGCTTTAAATGCGGGGAGAGAGGGCATTTACTTGCTCACTGCCCGTATGTAAGGCATAAAAGGCACGAAGTTGAAGTTAGGCATTCCATGAGGAAACCGGTTGATCACTACGTTCCACCACATAGACGTGTTGTTCCTCAACAACAACAATTTTATAATCAAAACAATTTTTATCAAATGAGGAACAATCGTCCAGTTCAGTATGATCGTAGAAACCGGATTGCTATGGAAAATTCATGGAGAAAACCAGTGGTGAACACAACAAATGATAGGCAAAGGGTTCCACCAAAACCTATTGTCAAGTCAAATGTTGGACCTAAATCTGTTAAGTCAGAGAAGGTAACCAAGAAAGTTTCTTTTGCAAACAATGTTCAGAAACCGACTGAAACCCCAAAATCTCAGATTCGTATCTTGAAAAGATCTGAACAATCTTGGACACCAAATGGTTCTCCAGGTGCCTCAACTTCAAAATCAAATGAGAAAAAGGAAAATGTTTTGAATGATCCCAAAAAGATTGATCCAAAACAAAATGCTGAAGTGAATGTTTCTTTGAACGATGATATTCAAAGACCCAAGACCACTCAGGCTTGGGTCCCCCGAAAGAACTAATTGTTTTACTTGATGTGTGCAGGGAGCTTCAGCTAGCCCTATTAGCAGTCTTTGGATTGTTGATAGTGGAGCTTCAGGCCACATGACCGGGGATCTAGCGTTATTGTTTGATGTGAAGAATATTAATGGTGGATATGTTGCATTTGCTGGGAACAAAGGCGGATATATTACTATGGAAGGGAGTGTGAGTAATGGAATCGTGAGCTTTGAGAGGATTTCATATGTGAAGCAGATAGATTATAATCCGTTGAGCGTCAGTCAGATCTGTGACAAACAATTCACTGTTCATTTTGATGACAAATCTTGCTACATTCTCAAACCGGGCTTCAAAATTCCAAAAGAGTGGGTAATGTTGAAGGCACCTCGCGTCAACAACCTTTATATTCTTGATATGTCCAAGGCAATGACTACCCAGGGGCAAATAACATGTTTTCTATCTAAGGCGACCGAGAAGGAATCGATAATGTGGCACCGAATAATGGGGCACATTCATTTGAGGAAAATGAATCATCTTGTGAAGAATGGACATGTCGATGGAGTGAACGTGAAACATTTCTATTTGAATGACAAGTGTGTAAGCTGTAGGAAGGGGAAGCAACACAGACAGTCCCACAAAGTGAAGAAAGTTAACTCTGTTGAGATGCCACTTGAGCGATTGCATATGGACCTATTCGGACCTGTGAAACGCAAAAGTCATCTTGGGGAGCTTTATTGTTTAGTTGCCACGGACGACTACTCAAGATTTTCATGGGTGATGTGTTTGCAGCATAAGAGTGACACCTTTAACAACTTGAAAGTTGTGTTCACCCGATTGGAAAATCTCTACAATCTAAAGATAAAGAGAATTCGGAGTGATAATGGGACGAAGTTCAAAAATGCAAAGATGGATGAACTTTGTGAAAACAAAGGAATTCATCATGAATATTCGGCTCCGTACACCCCACAACAGAACGGTGTTGCTGAACGCAAAAACAGGACTCTAATTGAAGCGGCTAGAACAATGCTTGCAGACTCGAATCTTCCAGTAATGTTCTGGAACGAGGCAATTTATGCGGCAAATTATACACTCAATCGGGTGCTAACGGTGAAGAAGTTTGGTAAAACTTCTTATGAGCTGTTACACCGACGTAAGCCGAACTTAGAGTATCTAGAACCTTTTGGGGCACCATGCACGATGTTGAATCCAAGCGAGAAGTTTAGTCTGAAAGCTGAAGAGGGATACTTTGTTGGATATGCAACCCCGCTCAAACGGGTATACAACAAGCGAACTCGTCAGGTGGAGGATTGGGCTAACGTAGAAGTTCAACGATATACTCATAATGTGCAAGGGACTGGTCCTGATTGGATGTTTGATTACAAAGATTTCTTTGAATCATTCAATCTAGATAGCTTGGTTGAAGAAGCTGTTATCAGATTACTTTACGAGTGTGAAAACGCGGCGACTTCACCGTTGGTGCGTCCGATCACCGTAAACCCCCCACCAGCTTCTAATGATACCAATGTTCCTGTACCGGAGGAAGAAGTGTTTCAAGAGGCTTCTACAACTTTAGATTCTTCAGAGTCAGAAGATGAACAATTTGAAGAAGTTATTCTTGAGAATGAGACAGAACCAGAGGCACCGCCAGTGAACCCAACTTCAACTCCAGATGTTGCTTCATCGTCTAACACGGGCCATGATCTGGATGCTGTAGAGAACTTGACTATTCAGACGGGAGTTACAGTACCTGACCATCCGGAATCTCGGATTCATCGTATTCACCCGCTGGAGCAAGTTATCGGTGATCCTGGAAGCAGTGTGATGACAAGAGGGCAGCTGCGAAGCGTTAATTCGCCAGAGAGTTTTGGTGCTTTAGCTTTATATGCCAAAATACAAAAATCTGGTAGTCAAAATGATTGGTCGTTTGCATGTTATGTGTCGCAGGTCGAGCCAAGGACATACAAGGACGCTTTGCTGGAGGACGCCTGGGTTGAAGCAATGCAGGAGGAGTTATTACAATTTCAGAAATTGGGGGTTTGGACGCTCACTGATTTACCTCCTGGTAGAAAGAAGATCGGCACCAAATGGGTGTTTAAGTGTAAGAAGGATGATCGTGGTGTTATTGTTCGCAACAAAGCCAGATTGGTCGTACAAGGTTTCCATCAAATCGAAGGGATTGATTATAACGAAATCTATGCGCCTGTAGCACGCATTGAGGCAATTCGGATGTTTCTTGCGTTTGCTTCCTATAAGAAGTTCAAAGTATATCAAATGGACGTCAAGAGCGCATTTCTGTACGGGAAAGTCAAAGAAGAGGTTTATGTCGGGCAGCCACCAGGCTTTGAGGACCCTATCCACCGGGATAAGGTTTATGTGCTGAACAAAGCTTTATATGGTCTGCACCAGGCTCCAAGACAGTGGTACGAGGAGCTGAGTACATACCTCATGGCAAAGGGATTTTAGCGCGGACTCGTCGACTGCACCTTATTCACGAAGAAATCAGGGGATGATTTGCTTCTAGTGCAGATATACGTTGATGATATAATATTTGGTTCAACTAACGAACTTTTATGCAGGGAGTTTGAAACTGTCATGCAGGAAAAGTTTGAGATGAGCGCGATGGGGGAGATGCAGTTTTTCCTCGGCTTGCAGGTGGACCAAAGACCCACGGGGATCTTCATTCACCCGACAAAATACGTATCCGAAGTCTTGAGCCGGTTCCAGATGGAGGATTCCAAGCCGATGGATACCCCGATTCAACCCAATCACGGGATTGGAGTGGACGCTAAGGGGGAGCTGACGGACCCGTTTACATACAGAGCAATCATCGGATCTCTGATGTATCTTACCGCATCTCGGCCAGATATTATGTTCGCAACGTGTCTCTGTGCTCGCTATCAATCGAAGCTGAAACAAAGTCATCTGACAGCGGTCAAGCGTATCCTTAGATATCTGAAGGGTTGTCCCCCGAGAGGACTTTGGTACCCTAATGATGATGATTTTGATTTTATCGCTTTTAGTGATGCAGATTGGGGCGGTTGTGACAAGGATAGCAAATCCACTACAGCAGGATGCCAGTTTTTAGGGAGCAGGTTAGTCACCTGGCAATGTAAGAAGCAGACTTCGGTCGCGCTGTCTACCTGTGAAGCCGAGTACATTGCAGCCTCGAGTTGATGTTCGCAAGTGCTCTGGATCCAACAGCAGATGGTGGATTACGGTTTGCAGTTTCTTAAAACCCCTATACACTGTGATAATGAAGCCGCGATCGCATTAACTAAAGATACGGGCAATCATTCTAAAGCGAAACATATCCGGATCAAATACCATTTTATCCGTGATTGTTACGCTAAAGAATTGATAGATATGGTCAAAATCCATACTGACTATCAACGTGCAGATTTGTTCACTAAAGCTTTTGACAGATCCCGATTTGAGTATCTTTTAAAAGTTAACAACATAAAGGAAAAACAGGACTAATCAGCACCTCAGTTTATCGCTTTTTAGTTTTAAAATTCTTTTTCAGTTTTTATTGCTTTTCAGAAAAATTAAAAAAAAAAACCCTAAAATATGTTTTACATTTTAGGGGGAGTCATTTTTATCAGAAAATCCTAAAAAAATTAGAAAAACCAAAAATGATTTCCAGGATAAAAAGAGGAAATGATAGTACATCAGTGGGGATCTGACACAGGCTAAAGATATGTATAGTAATATGAGGCGTGTGTTGATTACGTGTGATGTGCTGATAGGCTTCGTAGACTAAAAATTGCGTGCATTAGTGATACCAACATAACGAACTACGCGTTCGTGGCTGAACACCTCATGGGCATATGGTCTTAGTACCGTAATTTCGTTTGATAGGATTGCCAAAATCTGAGGTTTCGTGTCGTTATGTTATGGTTATCCGGGATATTCTGATTAAACTTTTGTCGTATTGATTTACGGACCTAGTTTCATCAGAATATTTGCCTAAAGAGCTTAAATGCCAAAACCGAAAGTTACCGAATTGAGGAACTTTATGTTTTTATTGATCAAAGATCATAATTACATCGTATTGACTTACTGATGCAAATCAGTAGTTGATATCAGCCTCAACCTGGTATATATGCACATGTTACTCTGCTGCATTCGTTTGCTGACCTGTACACCTCTGTGCTATATACTTTGTAACTGTAACGGATAACTCTGGCATAATCACGCGTTACGATGAAGCTTTGTGCAATTACTTGATACGGGAGTATGTTGTGTGTGTGGGAACCACAATGTGTTAGTCTAATACACCTAACTCGTATCATTTTAAAGCATTGCGTAATAGTCTGCATGTGAGCTTATGTGGATCACAATATCAGCAATTGCCGTGTCACATACTGTTTCTAATGATAATATTAAACAAAAAGATCAACGCTGTGATCAGATTTCTCAAACGACTGATATGATCCTCTTACCGGACATCACAAAATGTTTACTGCTTTGTTTACATTGATGCATTTTACTTTTATTGTCAAAATGATACAAAACCCAAAAAGATTTTAGGTGCGTTTTGATATAAATTTCAGAAAAACCAAAAGTTTTGCATTTCTGCTTTATTTTTAGATAACCGACAGTGTTTGATAGTCAATTTATGAGATTTGATGAAACCATCTGGACTTTGTATCATTCTAAAAGTGAAATAATGAGTTTTTGAGACTTAACGGATTGAAAAATGTTGAACGGGATTCGAATTCGTGATTTGGCAAAATTTTCAGATTTTTCCATTTCACATTCGCCCCTTAAATGGGTCGAATGTGGAAAAATCTCTACATTCGTGTGTTTTCAAGTGGGCGAAAGTGGGTTTTACAAAACACCTTTCCACCTTCGGGTGAATATTTTACATTCGGGCCATTAGCTTGGGGCGAATGTGGAATCATACCACATTCGACCATTGGGAACGGGCGAATGTGAACTCTCTATATAAGCCAAACCCAGATTCGACCCTCATTCTGTATTTTTTCAAAATTTTTCACAACGAGACCTTGTTGCCTTGAATTTGTTTGACTTCGAATATTATTCCCTGTTATTTCCTGACTATTTTGAACCAATTTTTACAGGTAATGGATGAATAAACAGTTCAGAATTTGAGTTTTAGGGTTACGGACCCTAGGGTTTTTAATCTGGACATGTTTGGTCTGATTTGATATGTGTTTTTGTTAGACATTCAATTATCATCAGTTTTAGGGGGAGATATTACAAGGAATTAGGTTATTAACATGTTTAGATGGATTAATCGATTGTTTGAAATATTAAACCCTAATTCCTATTAAAAACAGATAATAATTGAATGATTGTATCAGTTGATGTTTGACGAGTGTTAGTCGGCCATCATAGGACACAAACGAATCAAAATCAGAGTTTAAAAACAAGTTTGACAAAATTTTCAAATTTTGGGGTTATCAGGTTTCACATTCGTCCCTATCAGACTGGGCGAATGTAGAATCTTGAGGGCGAATGTAGAATAAACTGGACGAATGTAACCTTTCATCATATGTTTTTCACATTCGAACCAAAATAACTACTTTCGTACCTTAATATTCACTTTCGACCATGAAAAACTGGGCGAAGGTGGAAACTGGAAAAACTTAAAATTTTTAATTTTTGTCGTTTTTGTATTTTGACGTATTTTCTGACTTTTGATGTGCAGATGGCTGAGCAACCTGAAAATGTTGAAGCATCAGTGGAGAATGTCATACCAGATCCAGTACCAGAGGCTGAGAATGTTCCACAAGGATGGCCGTTCGAACCAACACATAATTGCTGTGCGTATGTGGGAGACGTTTCATCCTTTAAGGCTTCTTGCTGCGCAGAACGGATTCGTTCAGGCAAAATAGAATGGATGGTGAGCTGCAAAGCTCGAACACGACGTGGCTTAGCGGATTCCTTCATGCTTAAGGCATCTGCCACGACATTCGCTTTACCAGGATGGTACTTAATGGCACAATCATAATCATTAAGAAGTTCGACCCGTCGACGCTGTCGCTTGTTCAACTCCTTCTAATCAAGAATATGTTGAAGACTCTTGTGATCGGTATAAATGGTGCACTTGGTACCATACAAGTAATGTCTTCAGATCTTCACAACGAATATAACCGCACCCAATTCTAGATCATGGGTGGTATAATTATTTTCATGGACTTTAAGCTGATGAGAAGCATAAGCAATAACCTTCTCGCATTGCATCAACACACAACCGAGACCTTGAATAGTAGCATCACTATAAACAATGAAATTATTTGTGCCCTCATGCAAGGATAAAATAGGCGCAGGACAGAGTTTAAGCTTCAGCGTCTAAAATGTTGACTCTTGCGAATCACCCCAGTCAAAGTTCTTGTCTTTCTGGGTAAGGGAGGTGAGGGGTTGAGCAATATTCAAAAATTCCTCAATAAAACGACGATAGTACCCTACAAGACCTGGAAATTCACACACCTTAGTTGGCGTCTTTGGGGCTTCTCAGTCTTTGATGGCTTCTATCTTGGTTGGATCGACATGAATCCCTTTCTCATTAACCACATGACCAAGGAATTGAACTTCACGCAACCAAAAATCACATTTTGAGAACTTAGCATAAAGTTGCTCTCATCTCAAGAGTTCCAAGACTAGACGCAAGTGTTCCTCATGATCCTCCTTGCTTTTGGAATAGATCAGAATGTCATCAATAAACACAATGACAAATTTATCAAGATAAGGCTTGCAAACACGGTTCATCAAATCCATGAACACCGCTGGCGCATTGGTGAGACCAAAAGGCATGACCAAGAATTCAAAATGGTCATAGCAAGTTCGAAAAGCAGTCTTCGGAATATCAGATTCCTACACTCCCAACTGATGGTACCCGGACTTCAAATCAATCTTCAAATAAAAGCTAGAACCCCGGAGCTAATTGAACAAATCTCAATACGGGGAAGAGGATAATGATTCTTGAATTTCACCTTGTTTAGCTCACGGTAATCAATGCACATGCGAAGACTTTCGTCTTTCTTCTTAACAAACAAAATAGGGGCTCCCCATGGGGAAGAATTGGGTCGAATAAAACCTTTCTCCAATAACTTCTGCAATTGATTAGATAATTCCTGCATCTCGGGAGGTGCAAGACGATATGGAGCTCGAGCAATAGGGGCTGCACCAAGTGCAAGATCAATACTAAACACAACCTGATTTTGAGAAGGAAGGCCAGGCAAGTCTTCAAGAATAACATCGGGAAAATCACGAACAACTGGAATATCTTCAAAGATACTTATGGGCTTTCATGCAAGAAATAATACTAAAAGGAACGCCGCTTTTCTCACCATGCACCAAAAGAATATCTCCATCAGGGAGAGGAAGTTGAATGACTTTATCAAAGCAAACAATCTCCGCATGATACAAAGATAACCAATCCATACCAACTACAACATCAGAACTACCCAAAGGCACCAGCATGAGATCAATATGGAAAGATAAACCCGAAAGCCCTATGCGACACTCCTTAAGAATATGCGTTGCCTCGATTTTCTTACCGTTAGCTAATTCTATCAAGTACTTAGCCTCTAAAGGTGTGGGTACTTTATCAAGCAACCGACTAAACTAAACAGATATGAAACTCTTATCGGCACCCGAATCAAATAACACTGAAGCATAGAGATCGTTAAGAAGAAACGTACCAGTAACCGTGTCTGGATCCTGTCGGGCTTCCCCTGAACCAATGATGAAAGCGCGGTCATTTTTGCTGCCGCCTCCGTTGCTGCCATTACCGTTACCACCACCGTTCTTCTCATTATCACCTTGCTTTAGCTTAGGGCAATCACGCTTGAAATTCCCAGCCTGACCACAGTTATAGCATCCCTGGTAAGGCTGAGGAGCTGCTGGAGGAACTAATTTATCATTCAACTTAACACGACAATTCTGCACCTCATGACCGGGTTTCCCACACCGCTAACACTGAAACTTGCGGCACTGACCATTATGATGATAGTTACACTTGAAACACTTCGGGTACCAACCAGCATAAGAACTCGACTTTTGCCCTGACTGGGCCCAGGCGAAGGATTAGAGGGCTCAAACTTTTTCTGCTGCAGCTGAGATGGAGCGGAGTTCTTCACAGAGCTATCCCATTTGTTTGTTGCTATCAATTGCCTTCTAATTTGCACCCCTATGAGGCAAAACACCCTCTTGAACCTTCTGATTAGTTAGTTTATAAGCAAACCTGATAGTCCCCTGTAATGTAGTCGAATCATTTGCAGTTACCAATCCACGAACCTCTGGCACCAACCCAGCAACGTAGTGCTCGATCCTCTGATACTCAGGTGTAGTCAACTCAGGACACATCACTGCTAACTCATGATGCCAGGTAGTATACTCCTCAATCTCCGACTCCACAATTTGATGATTCCACAACTCATGTTCCAACTTCTGCACCTCGTCCCAAGGGCAGTACTCAGATCTCAAACGATGAACAAACTCTGCCCATGGCATAGCATTGGCTTCGCCCAAGTCAAGAGTCTGGGTAGTCAAATTCCACAAAGTCAAAGCAGGACCTTCCAAGGTACCCGAAGCACACTTCACATGGTTCTTCACTGGGCAATTACACATAGCAAACACAAACTTGATTTTCTCCATAAACTGAAACTATGCGACTTACAATCCATAAACATCTTACATGTGCACACAGGCTGGACATGATGAGGTGGTGGTGGGTTAACAACATTACCTGAACCAATAACACCCGATTAAATAAAACGAATATATCACCAAACATATACATAAGAATAGTGTTAATCAAATTACCAACAAGGCCTTGCTGAGCGGCCTCGAAAGCAGCTAGAGCAACAGACACTTGTTGCTGGATCAGATTATTTAGCTCCTCTTGGTCATGTTGATATTACCACGACCCCTGCCACGGCCACCGCCGCCGCCATGGCCATCGTTACGTCCACCACGATGACCGCCACGAACTCCAGTCATCTTCTGCCATCAATAAAGAATGAGACATTAAGAATCATCACTAGCACGAAACACTAGCAATCATGATATCGAATCATCCTGACCCAACCAATTTGCATCAACTACACATCATCAGATTAAGATATCTTAAGAGTCTCCAAGTAAACAGCCACTTAGAGGCGTACTATAGCGAGTACAAGTGCAAGATAGTGTGTGTAGGCAAGTGTGTCCATTGGAGCATAAAAGGGAGATGTCTGAATCCTAGACAAATCTCAAGAATACGCCGAAGCCACTCCAATGTACACCACCGTCGTGCAAGGATCTACAACCAAGCCTCTTCGTCTTTAAATCCTGAAGGAGAAGATAAGATAGAAATAGGAGATGGAAACAAATATGAGATTTAATGGATGATGCAACACATAAATGATGATATTGACACCACGATAAAGTTAGTAAGTTTCCCACTTATTACGACTCATAAGTGTGTGACGGTCTAGTGTGTGAGACTCGGCTATAGACTAGGATCTACATTCAATCCTAACTCACTATAACCATTGGCTCAGATACCAATCTGTCACACCCTTAAATTCCAATGGCGGGGTTTTACCGCGAGGTACCACGACCCCTGCAACGGCCACCGCCGCCGCCATGGCCATCGTTACGTCCACCACGATGACCACCACGAACTCCAGTCATCTTCTGCCATCAATAAAGAATGAGACATTAAGAATCATCACTAGCACGAAACACTAGCAATCATGATATCGAATCATCGTGACCCAACCAATTTGCATCAACTACAAATCATCAGATTAAGATATCTTAAGAGTCTCCAAGTAAACAGCCACTTAGAGGCGTACTATAGCGAGTACAAGTGCAAGATAGTGTGTGTAGGCAAGTGTGTCCATTGGAGCATAAAAGGGAGATGTCTGAATCCTGGACAAATATCAAGAATACGCCGATGCCACTCCAATGTACACCACCGTCGTGCAAGGATCTACAACCTAGCCTCTTCGTCTTTAAATCCTGAAGGAGAAGATAAGATAGAAATAGGAGATGGAAACAAATATGAGATGTAATGGATGATGCAACACATAAATGATGATATTGACACCAAGATAAAGTTAGTAAGTTTCCCACTTATTACGACTCATAAGTGTCTGACCGTCTAGTGTGTGAGACTCGGCTATAGACTAGGATCTACATTCAATCCTAACTCACTATAACCATTGGCTCAGATACCAATCTGTCACACCCTTAAATTCCACTGGCGGGGTTTTTCCGCGAGGCACGTGACATACCAGGATCCAATTCAACGGTCATAATAAACGACAACAATATGATAAGAAATCGACATAAAAGATCAAACCAAACCGAAATGTTTTAAAGTTATACAACCCATAGTAAACAACCACCGCGGAAGCAAGTTAAAGTTTAGAACCCATAGTCCAAATCAAGTAGTTCAAAACATGACAGAAATGTTTGACCGAGCATGACACATGAGACTCAGTGCGACTCAGTGCGACTCCAGTACGCCTAGTTTCGCTGCTACCGTAGCGACCTAAGAAAACATGCAATGTTAGTCAACACATACAGAGTCGGTGAGTCACAGAGTTTTAAGTTTGCAAAAGTAAGTTCATAAAACAAGACCCAACAATCCTTACATCTATACCTGATGCTAGCTAGACATCGTTACATGATACTAAAGTATCTGTAACCACTGCTGAACGTTAGAATGCCCAAATACCCTTCACCGGACATCACCCGGTGTCGTAAGTTAGATAGGACAAATATCCACCCGCCCGACCTCCAGTCGACCCGAGTGGGGCTTGTCGGGTCCAATAAATCTATTCACACTTTCCCCGCTATGTATCCACATATTAATGGTTTACAAGTTACGAGGACTTTAATGATGTAATGTCACCTTGTACCCATGTGATATAATGTAATATGTTGGTCTAAAAGTTCGTAACGTTTGTAACGCATGTTTCTCCCCCATATATGAAAACAATAAAAATGTAGGGCTGTGACACTCACATTAGGTTGCATTCTTCTAAGTTAGACACACCGACAATCAAATGATAGTCCCTAATACCAGCGACCTATCATAAAGCTTGTGTAAGTGTTTTGACTAATAACCCTTAGGTTAACTAGTCCCCGATTGTCCGGATCATGACTTTGAATGTTTGAAAATGTGTTTAAGTATTTGACCTGACCATACACGTCTCGACATCACGTTGGTGACCCGTTACATTAGTTGATCAAGTATACATGGTTTACATACGAGAAATGCACATAAAACACTTAGTTTATATCAATTTTCCATTTCTACAGACGTGGGCATGAACCAAAAACATTCCATTTCATTCGTAGCTTTTAAAGGGTCGAATGGGGCTCCTCCCATTACATTCGGCACTTCGATGGGTCGAATGAAATTCCCATTCGACCTAACCTCCTGCTAAACCACTTAAACGAACAAAATCCCATAAAAACAGTCCGAAAACATCACGAAAAGCTACAAATCACAGCAGTTAATCATATCTACCCTAACCACATGCAACCCTACCATTTTCACATAAAAGCTGTCCATTTCACATATCAATCACAATCTTCCCAAAATAGCAAATTATGAGAATGTCACATCAATTGCATGAAAACTTTAGCCAAAATGGAAACTATCAAAATAGCATCCAGTATAGATCAAGAAGCACAGATTTATATGTATTAGTGAATCCCTAATCATATCATCACCATGAACAAACCGTAGATCTAGCATAAAATCCCCAAATTGGGTGAAAATCCATTAAACATCAAATAGTCAATAATATACCCATAAATCATGTTCTAATTTAGTCCTAAATCATCTATATAACACCTACACATCATTTCATAACATGTAAGACATAAAAAAAGTTATCGAACATTATTAACATTTGAGTTTTTTTAGAAGAAGACTCACTATCCAAGTATGGATATAGTTTAGAAATATGTTAGGAAGGTTTTTATTTATGAAAACTCATTTGAATCAGATATGGACAATTAGGGTTTATTAAAAACATATGAAAATGTATAAAAAAGGGTTTAGATGATAAGCGCACCTTGAATCTTCACTTTTTTTTATTATAGAATGTGTTTTAGCTTTAGGATCTGAAAAACAAGGGCAAAAACTCCTTTATATAGGTTTAGGGTTGAGAAAAATCACTTGGAGGCGAGTTAGGGTTGTGAAATGATGAACATGAGGCAAAGAGATGTATTTATACTCTGCTCTCGTTCACACCCTCTTGGGATCGAACCAAAATATTGAATTTTCATTCGTGCCTTTCATGGCACGAATGAGAACTCCTAATTATCATTCGTGCGTTCCATGGCATGAACGAAAATTCCATTTTTCCAATTTAAGCCTACAACTCTCAAATTGTCATTTTAACATATATTTCACATCTAATCAAATAAACATGCATTCACGAGTTGTACATCATTCATAGGACATCTAACACTTGATAACTCAATCCAACTATGTAATTTTACCAACAACGGGACTCAAGACTCATGTGTGTATGTGTGTATGTGTTTCCCCAATGATTCTACGAATCACTACACCATGGACAATACGTGAGTGTAAACCAACTCCCGATGATTCGCCGAATAATCGAACAGATTCAACTGACCTAGTTAAGTACGTTAAATCAATGTTTTACTAAGGTAGACTTATATGTTTGTAAAAAATATTAACCTGAGTTTGTCGGGTGTCACATCAACGATGGGTGCACCCGCCCTTGTGTATCATAGCGAATGATTCATGTGTTTATAAGCATGCTTTTAGGTATTTGATCAAAATGACTCTGCCCAAGCATGCTTTCAGGTACTTGATCAGATAGACTCTAGCTTCGGCATCTTGTTTAGGATTGTGAGTGATAGCTTGACTTGTGAAGTTTGGGTGTTTGTGCAAGTTATTAGAATTTTGTTAACGTCTAATTGTATATCTTGTGATAAGCTATGAACTATAGAATTGGGTAAATGATGGCCAACTAAGCTTCGTTTTGGCCAACTAAGCTTCGTCACATCGCATATCTTTGTTGTAGCTTATGTACGTTGACTCGGTTCTTTTATGTTGACTCGTAAACACCAGTTAGTTAGGTTTGTCAACGCATCTTTATTTATCTGTGTTAATACATATTATATGGTTAATATAATTTACATGCTATATAATTGTTTTATAAATACTTCACAATGCAAAATTAAAATTTTATCATGATTTCGGCTTTTGTTATATTATTCGACCCAACCCGAAAACTTTGACACATTGCTGTTATAAATCTGAGTAGCAAATGACATCATAAAAAAAATCCTAACACTGTTATAACTAGAATCAACACAAAATTAATAAGTTAAGAAAATGGTGAATTTAAGACTTTTTTTAAACTTCGAGGAATTATTTTTTTAAAATAAAATAGTCATTGAGTTTGAACATAATAAAAAAATACATTTTAATTTTGGTCCAAACTTAACAATGTTGAAAGTTTCTAAAATACGTATGGGTTGAAAGTTGAATGACCAAAGTGAAATACTGGTTTATATTAGTTTGAATGTTTATAATTATCTTATTTGATTTAATTGGTAGAGATAATGATGTGGGGTTAGTATTAAAATAGAATTGGTAGAAGTAGTTTAGAAGAATTAGTATGGTAATATTAGTATAAATAGGGGTCTAGGTTAATGTTTTTATTTGTCCCTTGTTTGTTTGTTCGTTTGATATATAAAAGAGTCATGTGTTCGTCCCCCAGATATCTCATGTTTGTGTTTGATTGGATTGTCTCGGCCAACAATTGGTATCATAGCTTGGACATTTTGAGGGTACTTTTTAGAGAAAGGGAGTTGCCCCTCGCGGGGCTACAACGACGGCGACAAACTCAACTTGGCGCGCAAGAAAGACTTCAATGGGGTTTTGTAATCAGGGGCGGACCCACTGCCATCCCAAGGTGGGCGGCCGCCCCCCTTGAAAAAAAAAAAGTTTAGTGTTATACGTACGTGAAAATCCCGAGCGCCCCCCATAAAATTTTGACACCGCCCCCAACAAGCTGAAATGAAATGAAATGAAAGAGCAAATAAAGAAATAATTAGATTGGCTGTGTTTTTTATTTTTCCGGTGACCCCCATGGCAACTGAAGAGTGTAGTAGGTTGGTGAAGAGGAAGAAGATAAATGATATATTATTGTTTTCTTCCTTTTTAACTATTTTTTAATTAAATTATTAAAGACCTCTGACACAATAAAGTGGATGTAAGTTATGCATTGGAAGTTGCATAGCTTTGAATTTTATAATTTCTTGGTTTATCAAATTATTTCCATTCAAGTTAATTAATTTTCTTTTAAAATTTATTTCTATCATGTTGTTTGAAATATTTGAATTACATCAATAATCATATACAGAATCGATGCAAAGAAACTTATGTACATATGTGATATTTATTTTGTTCTTATTATTTTTTTTACCATTTGGTACGCATAGGAAATAAGGAAAATGAATCTAGCAACATGATTTGTGATGACTATGAAACTCGAAATTCAGTCTACACAAACACTAAGGGGCTGTTTGGTTGATTAAGTGTTGATTCATTAAGATGTCTGAATGGTTAAGAGTCTTTGAATGATTAAGTGCTGAATGATTCAGCTATGCACCAAGTCTGAATGATTTAGCTCTTAACCATTCCATTCAGAGCCTTTTTTATGATGAAACAAACAGTCTGAATGCTGAACCATTCAGAGCTGAATGGTTCAGAGCCTGATTAAGAGGCTACCAAACAGGCCGTGAATGTATAATAAGAATCCTTTGAGATGTATAATATGTACGTACTTCCCACATGTATTTTTAATTAATATAGACGAATTTTTATTATGTATTGTATAATTTAATTTGGTTGTATCTTTTTAGTATGTGATTCGATACGACCCGACCCGACCGGAAGCAGATCGACTTTTTTTTTATAAATATTTGACACTCAACAGACGACCCTAAAAAATTCCGCACCCCTTAAAAAAAAATTCTGGGTCCGCCACTGTTTGTAATCCGAACGGAGAACAAGCTTAGGCTTGTCGTACCCACGGTTTATGTTGAGAAGAGAGTAATCGAAGTCACATATATAGTCGTGTGTAGATCGGAAATGTTTTAGTGATGAAGAAGTGAATTTGTCTGTGAATTAAGAGACGAAGACAGAAGGTGACGGCAATTAGGCATGGAACTCTAATTGGTTCAAAAGAAAAAAAAATAGAAAAAAGTGATAGCCATAAATTAGGCATGGAGTTCGATAGGGTTTTGTAATCTCTCTCTCTTTCTAAACCTTTCTCAACCACAATCAACTACCAATAATAATTCAATCACATAATCTAAGAAATGTCGCGCTTAATCTAAGTACACAAAATCACCCGGTACCAAAACAATAATCCGAGTAAACAACAATCTCACCTGACACCCTACTCTCCATGGGACTCTGCATCCCCCACAACAATAAACCCGCTATTAAAAAGCTACCCCTTTTAATATTCTTCCATGGGGGTGCGGATAGGTGGCGACGGTGGCTGGGCTGGTCCTTACGATGTTTCAAAGGACGGCATTTAAGTAGTTTGTGACTGAGCAGAACTTGTATGATGGTCTCGGGCAGTGACTGTCACACCACGTCAACAGTAGAAACATGTGGTATGATCTCGAAAGGAAATCAAAGTCAAGATTAACGCAAACACGTTCAACTAGAAAAGAATCATTGTATTAGATGTCGAATAGTCGGAGTTAAAAAGAGATTTACATGTCCAAATTTCTAAAATACTTTCAAAGAAAGGTTTTCCGACTAAACTCCCTTATATGGTTAACATTAGTAAAACCCTATCAAAGTTCGACATCCCAAATTTAATTCCCCGCCCTAGCCTAGTGATGTTTGCTGGTGTTTCAATAAAAGCTTAACTTCTTTTCAAAAAGAGCAAATCCGGAGAGAAATGCCAAGAGTGTTGATGAAAAGGTGAGTAAGTTAGAAAACATAAAGACACTTGCAAGTTTTAAATTTATAATTTAAAACGATAGTTGCTCAACGTTCTAGACCGAACACAATAGGCAAGCGCACCTATCATGTATAGTATAGAAATGTGCAAGTACCGAGTATCGAATCCGTGGACACGATTTTTACTCCTCAGCTTCCTAAAATTACTTAAAAAGACCTTTTTAAACAGCGTGCAGAAAAAGCAAAGTAAAAAGAGAGATGTAAACTTTTAAGAAAAATTAATGAAAAAACAATGGTGTTTAAAAAGGTCTTTTTAAAAAGGTCTTTTAAAAGCTGTCAACGAAGTAAGCCACATGAAATGGGTCTTCAGGCGTGTATTCTCTTCCACCGGCCACGTAGTGCAATCTATTATTCCCAACCCGAAGTGTAAGAATCCCCTTACTCATATCTATAGTAGCTTGAGCAGTAGCTAAAAACAGCCGACCGAGAATGATTGGGACATTACTCTTGCCCTTGTTGAGGATAACGAAGTCGGCGGGAAAGACGAATTTTCCTATCTTGATAAGCAGGTTTTCGACGACTCCCTCAGGCTTCGTTATGGTGCCATCTGCCAACTCGATAATAGCTGTCAACGGTCGCGGCTCTCCCAGATTGAGTTGCTTGTAGATATAAGTGGGCATAACATTCACACTCGCACCCAGATCTGCTAAGGCATCATTCGTAGGCAAAATTACCTATGGAGCATGGTGAAGAAAACTTCCCTAGATCAGTCAGCTTTGGAGGAACATGTTGCTGGAGTAGTGCAGCGCACTCTATTGCGTTTCCCTTGACTGCCGCCTAGAGATTTCTTTTGTTGCTCAAGAAGTTCTTCAGAAATTTGGAGTACTTGGGCATTTGCTGAATGACTTCTATGAAAGGCAAGTTGACATGGATCTGACTTAGGAGTTCGGTGAATTTCTGGTACTGCTCGTCCGTCTTTTGCCTCATTAATTGCCTGGGGTAAGGTATGTTAGGCCGATATTCCCTCCGTAACATCTTCGATGGTGGTTCAGGCGGTGGATCAACTAGAGGGCTCTGGTTGATTGCGGGGCCTTCATTAACCGGCATTGGTGAACTGGCGGTCGAGTTTTCTGGTGCGGTGACATTGGGTATGGTTATGGTTGGAGTGGGTTCATTTGCGGGTGGGATGGGTGGTATAACTTCTTCATTGGCAGGTACCACTAGTTCAGTATAAACGCGGCTGCTTCGAAGAGTTATGGCACTAACATTGGCTTTTGGGTTGGTTTCAGTGTTGCTCGGAAGGCTTCCAACGGGTCTTTCAGCGAGAGACTTGGCCATCACGGCCAGCTGTACCTCCAGGTTTCTGATGGTGGATTCGAGTCCTTGAAGCCTCTTGTCGGTGTTGTTGAACTTCTCGTCCATTCGTGCTGCTGATCGGGCTTTGAGCTTTGCGAGTCTTTCATCTACGGATGGGTAACCGTTGTTCGAAGGGCGTTCCTAGTTGTTTTGTTGACTGAATCCGGGTGGTTGCATGGTGTTGTTGTTGTTTTTCCACCCGAAGTTTGGATGATCACGCTAGCCAAGATTATAAGTGTTGTTGTAAGGATTGTTTGGCGGACGGTTTGTACTGATGAAGTCAACTTGTTCCACGTTGGCTTGAGGAAGACTCCCATCTTGCGGCTGCAACTCTGTAGAAGTGATGGCATTGACTTGTGCTTAGCTCAACTGGTTGAGGCGAGTTGATAGCGCCTCAATTTGAGCTTGCAAAGAACTGGTGGAATCGACATGATAGAGGTCGGTCTTTGATGGCCGGCTTCAAGGGTTGTACCACTGATAGCTGTTAACTGCAATTTCGTCGATGAGATCATAAGCTTCATGCGGTCTCTTGTTCCCAAAAATACCTCCTGCGGTTGCGTCTAGCGTCTGCCTTGCTTGGTTCGTTAGCCCATTGTAGAAGGATGAAACTTGTAACCAAACTTTAAGACCATGGTGTGGGTACTTTCTCAGCATATCTTTGAATCTCTCCCAGGCTTCATAGAGTGACTCTCCCTCTTCTGGACAAAAGGTGGTGATGTCATTTCTTAACTTTGTGGTTTTGGCTGGGGGAAAATATTTTGAGAGAAATTTTTGGGCAAGGTCATCCCAGGTGGTAATGGAACCTGCGGCTTGTGAGTTTAAACATGCTTTGGCACGATCCTTTAATGAAAAAGGAAACATGCAAAGTCGAATAGCATCAGGAGTGACGTTATGCAACTTAAAAGTATCACAAATTTCGAGGAAATTTGCGATGTGAGCATGGGGATCTTCATCGGGAAGACAATGAAAAGTGCAATTTTGTTGTATCATGTGGATGACATGGGACTTAATTTAAAAATGGTCAGCATCAACGTTGGGTCTAGCGATGCTAGGGCCCAAGGAATTGATGGAAGGCCTAGGAAAATCAGAGATGGTTCTATCAACTTGTGCCATTTTTAATCTTTGTTCTTTTCTTCTAGCTCTAAAATATCTTTCAGGTTCTTCAAGAGGAGTTGTAAGAATTGGCGAGGGCCGCAAGTTCATACACTGTTGGAGAACCTTTTAGATAAAACTTTTGAAAAAACACTAAGAAGTGAGTAATTTTAAGAAAACTTTTCTCTAAAACAGTCATGTCCCCGGCAACGGCGCCAAAAACTGGGTGTGTGCTGGTGTTTCAATAAAACTTAACTTCTTTTCAAAAAGAGCAAATCCCGAGAGAAATGCCAAGAGTGGTGATGAAAAGGGGAGTAAGTTAGAAAACAGAAAGACACTTGCAAGTTTTAAATTTATAATTTAAAACGATAGTTGTCAACATTCTGGACCCAGCACAATAGGCAAGCGCATCTATCGTGTATAGTATGAAAATGTGCAAGTACCGAGTATCGAATCCGTGGACACGATTTTTACTACTCAGATTCCTAAAATTACTTAAAAAGACCTTTTTAAACAGCGTGCAGAAAAAGCAAAGTAAAAAGAGAGATGTAAACTTTTAAGAAAAATCAATAACAAAACAATGGTGTTGCATCGGGAACCTTGTATGAAAAATAGTTATCTTTATTTCAAGTGGTGTGTTCGAGCTGCGTACTTTATGCTTAACTTAGAATTGCTACAGCATTTTCTAGAGGTGACTGTCATCGCAAAAGCGGTAAAACAATTGTGTTCTTAAGGTTATTATGAGGGTCTCCCGAACAAATAAGCTCACCTCTCAACACTAAAACGAAAGTGACCCGAGACTGTGTCAACTCAACCCCGAATTACACGCCTCCCAATGTTGCGATATAGACATCTAACTATTTAAACCTTTATGAATAATTTACCGGTGGCCGGAGTATGACCGAATAAATTCCCACTTAATATCATAGAAGAGTCGTGACAAACCGGCACACGTGCATCTCCTACTTGATTTAATTAACTTGTCAAAAAGTGAGTGATCTATTATTAACTGTGCGGCAGTATAATAATGAAAGAAAATAAAGACTGTTTTCTCTCAACACGGGTTCATCAAACCTTAACCTGCGCCAAGACTATCACATAGACAATGAAGCTAGGTCGCGAAATTAAGTCTTGACTTATCACTAGGACCAAGTATAAAGACCGTACCGACCCTAAATGAGATCTTGATAGTAGAGGATTAAGCCACAAAGTGTATGTATTTCTACCCACAAATGGGCTGATCACTACTCGTAGGCTTAGGTTAGCTCACAAGTGCATGGGTTTTTACACACCATGGGTACACTCATGAGTCCTCCCACTTCCTATCAAGACACCCACAAGACCAAAGACTAAGTGATTTATTAATTAAATCATTAAACAAAGTTTAGAATAGTTAGAATTATTAAAAACACAAAACACCACTTTAAAATAAATGATAAACCATATTAATTCATACCAAGTTTCAATCATCACCCTAGCAACACCAACAGAAATCTAGCCTAGCATGGTTGATACAACAAGCTCACAAGGTTGGGTTTGTGTACAAGACATCATGAAGATTGTATGCAGATTTCTAAGGGATTTGGATGATTTTGGTGGTTTCTCTCTCTCTCTCTCTCTCTCTCTCTCTCTCAAGGTGTTTGTGGAGTTTCGAGTGAGAAGGGATGCCTCAAAATGTGGGGTGGAGGCCTCTATTTATAGGCATTTCAGCTCCAGCACGCCCTCGACAACGTTTTCTCACAACCCTGCTAGACAACGGGTATTGTTGCAGAGTCCTTGCATGCAGAATTGTCTGTACCTGGTGAAGCACGCCCGTGCATGTAGCTACGTGTAACCGTCTTGTCAGTCTTGGTCGGTTTTGCCTTGGAGAACATGCTGGAGTAAAGCACGGCCGTGCCATACACCAGAGCACGCCCGTGCTCTTCCTGAAATACTGAAATTGACCTCTGTTGACATGGAAATGTTGACTTATTGACTCGGGAAGGTTGCAAGACCTTGGGCACAGCCGTGGCATGTCTAGAAGGGCTTCAAAGTCTTCAAATCTTCGTCTGTTTTGTGCGGGTTTTCACTTCTTTTCATCACCGGACCTCCGATCGTGCAATTATCAACAAAGAAAGATAAATCCTGACAAAACAGAGATAAAAGCATGATTTTAGGTATAAAATAGGTCATAATTATAAGTGAAAACATATCAACTTCTCGGCACATCACCTAGCTTGATCAAAGTCTACTTCCATTAGCTGAAAGATATGTTTAAAACGACGTCAATACAAAAGTGTTGGTGAGTTCACATGTTTTCATTTTTGCTTACTTACTTTATTCCTTACATAGAAACAATGTACGTAACATATATAAAGTATAACAATATAGGATTGAAATCCCAATGTCGATGACATTCCCATGACCCATAACAAAAACCAAACTACTTACTTTTGCACCGCAAGTTGTTCACATGGCAACAACAATAAATTAGAATATCATAACACAGCTTGGTCCAGCCGATTTGACGCTAATCAACCGAGGGTGGGTCCCCTCAAGGACCGATAGTATTATCCCTATATTATATGGCTACATCCCTTTGTATAAATGGTTACAGTGAACTGCAAAGACTGCACGTCTCATGTGACTTTATACTGTTACCCATGGACCCATCATATTTACCTTTTCTTTCTTTCTTATGTACAAGTTACTACATATTTTTAACAAACATTTCTTTCCCCAAGTTTAAAAACATTAAAACAGAAAGGAGCCATGAAACTCACCTCAAGTATATCACATAGTCAGAAAATAGTCAAACCTGAGTCCAATAAGAGACCACCTACACGTGTCCTAATTAAATAACACACGGGTCTTAACGTGCGTGCCTTACTGGCAAGTTGTCTTTCCCCAACTCCCGACACTACGTTTATACTTTCTGTTTAAAGGCCCATTGGTGATGTATTATCCTGTTACAAGTTTCACTTAGCTTTTGTGTTTTCTATAACCGTCGATATTAGTTACCAGGATAGTCGAGTTCGGCATCGCGAAACTCTGATCATTGCCCATTTTCTCACAGGTCATGATCTTTACATTCAAATGTTTATTACATCACATAATTACTAACTCGTATTAATATTTCGTTTTATGTTCCGACTCAACTCACTTTTCCGTATATTTGTTTCCCCATAAAAATAAATATACAAGATCTTGTCGAACGATATGTATTTCGTGTTAAGTATTTTCTTTTCGTAAGTATACATTTACATCTCCATATACATACAATAACATGCATAACGTATATAATTTATAACCCTTGATATTAGTTACCAAGTTAGTCGGGTTCGGCGTCTCGAAACCTCGATCATTTCCTATTTTCTTGCACGTCATGATCTTCATTCTCAAATATATAAGCAATATATATTTGCTAACTTGTACTAGCCTTCCATTTAATCTTTCGGCTCGACTCAACTTTCCGTATGTTTATCTCCCTATAAAGATAAGTATACCGAGTTCTTGCCGAACGAAATTTAATTTCACGTTAAGTATTTATTTACCATAAGTACACGTTAACTTTCCCGAATACTTATAATAACATACTTAACTTATTTGGGTTCTTAAAAATTTTTCCATTCTACTTCTAACACTTCGGAAAGTGTTTACGTACACCCTTAATCAACTTTACACATATTTTGTTCACAAAATATATACATATTTTCTTCCTTAGAATAATTCGTCCGTAATTGTTGTAATAACGTATATTCGTATCTTGTAAGAAGTTAAACTTATATTCATATCCATTTGATTTACGTCTCATCCAATTTACATTTTGTCCGATAGCTCGTCGTATTAACACTTGTCCGCTTTCCCGATTACTTAACTTATATAATTTCCGGCAACTTCCATTTGCCAAGTTGTCACACCCCAACAAGGCGGAAACACGGGAATGCGACTTCGAAAGGTTTTCAATTACAAGATTTGAGCAACATTGTTGGGTCAAAGAGGATTGATAAGTATTTCAACCTTAGTCTAATATCCTCACTGCAAATGTTGTTAAGTATAGAAAGTGCTGAAGAAGTAAAGGAAAGTACTAATGAAGACTAAAGCTGAAACAAAGTGCTGAAGAGTAAAGTCTCGAAGATGAACCAGACAAACATCTAAAGAACAACTTTGATGATTTACTCATCAGAAGTTGTTTACTCATCAGCAGTTCCACCGCCCTTGAACTTCAGCAGTTTAGTATTATATTAGTTTTTGTTGATATTTTGTAAAAGTTCCAATACTACTGTGTATTGTAGTATTATACTATTAAACTTATGCTTCATATGTACGTTTGCTCGTGTATAAATAGATGGGTTCACACCTTCTATTTATAACACACACTTACACGGACTTAAAGTCATAATTCCACTTTCTAATATATGAGAACCATTTGAAGTATTCATAACTGTTATATCATTTACTGTTTTTTATTCTCATATACACTTATGCTACTTTAGTTAATCATTCAAGGTGGAGCATTTACTGATTATAAAAGTGAACTGTTAACTTAGAGCAATTATTATTATTCCGCTGCAATTACTTTGAAACATTAATTGTTCTAGAAGAAACTGTGTGACATAGATCCCTACAATTGGTATTAGAGCTTTGGTTTATCTAATAAAATATCAATCTAACAAATTGAGAATCAGACACATGCTCTTATTGATATTCAATCAAAGGATAAAAGTTCATTTTATTATTTAATCCATCACTTTGAGAAATTGTTAATCAATCAATCTTCTTAAAAATGGATCCTCATAATACTGGATCTGCAAATAAGCCTCCCATGCTAGTCAGAAATGAATATAGCATCTGGTAGAGAAGGATGGCACATACTTTGTCACAACAAAACACCGGTTGTTGGAAGTCTGTCATGTATGAACCCCATAAACCAGTGACTACAGATCTGGATACAAAAGTAGAAAAAGTAAAAGAACCAAAAGACTACACAGATGTAGATTTCCTAAAACTTGAGCTTGATGCTAAAGCTTTTTCAATGTTGGCAATGGCTCACCCAAATGAAATACATGTTGGGCTCTTACGTTGTAAGAGTGCCAAAGAACTTTGGGATTGTATTAAAGAACAGTTTGGAGGAACTGATGAGGTGATTGCCAACACCAAAGAAATTCTAGCTTAACAATATGAAACTTTTACTCATGTAAATGGAGAAACTTTAACACAACAATTTGAATGATTTTCTACACTTATTTTTTAGTTAAAACTAAATGGTCAGACCTACGCAATCCATCTACGTTACATAGATTTTTAAATTCTTTACCAGAATAATGGGAAACTTACTCCATTGTTCCGAGAACAAGTTTAGATTTTGATTCCCTAACACTCACAAAATTATATGGGAAATTGTTAAATTTTGAAAGAGAAATAAATCAAAAGAAAAAGTTACAAAATTCTGGCAAAACTGCTGATGACTATGTTCCTGGTAGTAAAGCTCTATTGGGACAAGACTCACCATCTTGTTCAAATAATTTTGGCTCTTTTGACCACATTGACATCACAGCTGGGATCTCATCAGAATGATCATATTCAGCTTATGACAATGTTGAAAATCAAACTACTGATAACATGTGTTTTATTCTTGATGACTTAAAAATTTTCAGTAGTGATGATTTAGAGTAAATGGATATTCTGCACCAACTGGCCATGTTAAGCATAAAAAGTAACAAATTTTATAAAAGGTCAGGTAGAAAATTTCCGGGTATAAATAATCAAACAGTTGGTTTTGACAAATAATCAAACAGTTGGTTTTGACAAATCTATGCTTAGATGTCATAAGTGTCAAAAGTTAGGACACTTTGCTAGAGAGTTCAGAAGCTCTAGCTACTACTAAGCACAATCTGAAAATCAACCAAGCACAATCTGAAAATCAACCAAGCTCCAGTTACAACAAAAATCAAGGATCACAAGGAAGTGCACATTTTGTCAAGGCACAAGCCCCACAAATCAAATATGTGCCACAAATTCAATATGTGCCTGTTCAACAACAGGGCCAACAACAAACGCCTTCCACTACTACTCAACCTCCACAACCCAACCAACTAAGTCTGTGTACATCAGGGTATGTTGATTGGAGCAACCTTCCATATGACACATCAGAATGCAGTCAAGATGTTGAGAACAAGATCTTTGACATCAACTGGGAGAACCAGATAATGGCAGAAAGAACTTTGCCATAATGGCTTTTGAAGGATCTTCCTCTAACTCTGTAGTATCACAGGTTTCACAAGAATTTCTCTTAAAACTTTGTTCACATTCATGCAAATAATCTTTGCTTTAATAAGATAAACAAATGTGCATCTACAGGGCAAGGCCAATGACTCTGAAAGAAAATACAGCCAAATGAAATGTGATTTAGAAAGAAAACTGGCTTTAAAGACAAAAGAAATTTCTAAATTAACAAATAATGCTATTGAAACCCAAGCACAGATAAAAATCATGAAAGAAACCTAGGAAATGTCAGAAAAGAGTTTGCTAACACCAAGGTTGATTGTCAAAATTGGTTTGAGTCATGTAGAGGTTATCAAATGCTTCTTAACAAACAAACTGCATCAAATGTTAAGTTTGGCATTGGTTATAACCACACAGAATCACCAACTGATTTCACTCCCAAAACTGCTGATGCTGATGGGAGTGAAATGGTTCAGATTGAAACTTCTGAATTCAAAGAAAGCACATCTTTTCATCAGAGCTTTCTCACTATTGCAAATGAAAGCTCTTAAGAAGTTCAAAATCCTGACATTAAGCCTTTAGTAGTTGCATCTACATCATGAGTTTAGACCCTGAAAACTACTGAAGACAAAACTGAATATACTGAAAATGTCAGAGAAATGCCTTCAAAACCCCTGAAAATGTTAAAATGAAAGGAAAGGCAAACCATGTGAAGTGTGTTCTGTTTAACTACACATAAGAAAATTTTACAACTGGTTGTGGGAAAACATATCTAACAAGATTTTGAAAATACCTTTTATCCCAACCAACAACAGCCAAACAAAACCTTTCCTTAGAAAAAAAACTAAAATTCAACATCAGCCTTTTTCTCAAAATTCTTCTTCAGAAGTTAGACCCAAACCTTCAGCAGTTTCACAAACTGCTGAGGTCAACAATTTGATAAAAATGGTCAAAAATCTGATGACCAAAGTTGATGGTGAACCTCAACAGGTTACCACCATTGCTCCTAAAAGCAAATCCATGGCTAAAACGACATGGATTCCCAAAAATGCTCCTAAACAAACTGTTACTATTCTTGTTCTCAAGAGTAAACCCAAAGAAAAAATGGCTTGGGTTCCTAAAACTAACTAATCTACTCTTTGTGCAGAGGGTCTCCAGAGGTCTTAGTTGCATTTGATATGTTGATAGTGGAGGCTCAATGCACATGAGAGGATGCAGATATCTGATCAACAATTTTATTAGCCAAAGAAACGGATCTGTGTTCTTTAGGGACAATGCCAAGGGATATGTGCTTGGATATGGTGATGTATCCTCTGGTAAAGTACAGTTTGACAAGGTTAATCTGGTTGAAAACCAAGAATACAACTTGCTGAGTGTATCTCAATTGTGTGATAAAGGATATTCTTCTTTTTTCACCAAAACTGCTTGCAAGATCATTTCACTAGAAGGCCAAAAGTTGATTGAGAAGATTATTGAAGATCATACTTTGCTGGTTGCCAAAAGATGTGGCAATGTCTATGCTATAAACATTGAAAAAGACAAAGTATTAAACAACACTGCTTGTTTCTTCTTAAAAGCATCAACGACTGAAACAAACCTTTAGCAAAAACGACTTGGCCATGTGAACTTTAAACCATAAATAAAGTCACAAAAATTGGTTGGGTAAGACGTCTACCCTTAAAGGAATATCAGTGTAAAGAACACTTTGTTTCTTATCTAAGGGAAAACAGCATAAGACCTCCTATAAGTCCATTGAAGAATCCAAAACTACTACATGTCTTCAACTACTCCATATGGACTTATTTGGACCAATCAAGATTATGAGCATCGGTAAGAAGAAGTCCTGCTTGGTCATCATTGATGACTACTCAAGATTCACATGGGTCTTCTTATTATTTTCCAAGGATGAGGCAACTAAAATAATCAAATTCTTCATTCTACAATTAGAGAAGCAATGTTCTCTCTCTGTTAAAGTCATTAGAAATGACAATGGGACAAAATTTAGGAACAAAACTCAGATGAATTTTTCTTGTCTAAAGGGATTGTTAGACAATTTAACATTCCCAAAACTCCTGAACAAAATGGTGTTGTAGAAAGGAAGATCAGTACATTAATTGAAGCAGCAAGAACAATGTTAGCTGATTCTGGCCTACCACTTTATTTTTGGGTAGAAGCAGTTAACACGGCATGTTATGTTCAGAACAGGGTCCTTATCAACAAAAGATACTCCAAGACTGCTTATGAAGTCCTTCATAGCATCAAGCCTCTTATCTCCTTATTTAGGGCTTTTGGATGACAATGTTTTATTCTAAACATCAAGGACTCTATTTCAAAATTTAATACTAAAGTTGATTCAGGTTACTTTCTTGGTTATTCTTCCACAAGTCTTCAATTCTAGAACCAAGATAGTAGAAGAAACACTGAATGTCAAGTTCAATGAGTCATCTCATGCAATCATTCCAGCACATCCTGCTGAACTGTTTGACGTTGACAGTTTTAACTTTAGACCTGACAAGACTGTTACCATTTCATCTAAACCCACTTATTATGGTGATCAAGGGTTTGATGATGGTCCTCCTTCATGGACTCCAAATATAGTCTGCAAATCAACTCCAAACTCAACAACTGTTGATTCAGAAGTCCAAACTTCTACAGAAGCTCCTCAAACTTCTAATGCAGCCCAAACTCCTAATTCAGAAGTTATCAATATCAGCACTTTGTTTGAAGACACGGCAGAGCCTTTTATTCAATCCCAAGATCAACTGATTGAGCATAAAGATCATCCTTTAGATCAAATTCTTGGTGATATAGCTTCAGGGGTGCTGACAAGAAACCGGCTTTCTAGCTTCTGTTTTTACACTGCCTTCATTTCATAGTTGGAACCAAGGAAATACCAAGAAGCCCTAAAAAACAACAATTGGGAGGAAGCTATGCAGGATGAGTTGCTGCAATTCAAGAAGCAACAGGTTTGGGAAATTTTTCCCTTACCACCTAACAAGCTACCAATTGGCACAAGATGGGTATTCATAAACAAAAAAGATGAAACTGGTCTGATCATTAAGAACAAGGCAAGACTGGTCGATCAAGGTTTTTCTCAAGAAGAGGGAATTGATTATGATGAAACCTTTTGCACCAGTAGCAAGGCTTGAAGCCATCGGGTTATTTTTGGCTTATACAATGTCCAACAAAATTAAAGTTTTCCAACTAGATGTAAAAAGTGCATTTTTGTATGGAAAGATAAAAGAGGAAGTGTATGTTTGTCAACAACCTGGGTTTGAAGATCCTTCTCATCCTGATTAGGTGTACAAACTGGACAAGACTCTATATGGGCTAAAACAAGCTCCAAGAGCTTTGTATGACACACTTTCCACATACTTATTGAAAAATCACTTCACAAGAGATTCCATTGATAAAAATCTTTTTTATAAAGCATGATGGAAATCACATCCTTCTTGTTCAAATTTATTTTTTGGTTCAACAAGCACAAAACTGTGTGATGATTTTAAGAAAGTTATCCAATCAAAATTTGAGATGAGTACCATGGGAGAACTAGGACTGCAGATTAAACAACAATCAAATGGAACATTTATACATCAATCAAAATATGTTAATTAATTATTAAACAAAATTTTCTTTACAAGACTGTAAATCATGTTCCACTCCCATGAGCCCAACCACACAAGTTGAACCTGATGATCAAGGAAAATAGGTTGACCAAACCATGTATAGATGTATGATTAGTTCCCTACTTTATCTAACTGCTTCTAGACCAGATATTATATTTTCAACATGTGTTTGTATACTAGATATCAATCAGCTCCAAGGGAATCACACCTCAGTGCAGTGAAAAGAATCTTTAGATATCTGAAAGGAACTCCTACATTAGGGATTCGGTATCTTGCTACCAGTAGTACCAGACTAATAGCTTTTTCAGATAGTGACTATGCAGGGTGTAAAATGTCAAGAAAATCAACATTTGGTGGATGTCAATTCATAGGAAACTATCTGGTGTCCGCGCAATTAAAGAAGCAAACTTCTGTGGCAACATCAATTGCCAAGGCAAAATATAATGCAACTATAAGTTGTACATCCCAGATTCAATGGCTTCAAAATCAACTACTTGATTATGGAATCAAAGACACTAAGACTCCACTGCTGATAGACAGTACCTCAACATTAGCGTCATTCAAAATCCTATCCAATTTTCAAAGACAAAACATATTGTAATCAGGTATCATTTCATCAAGGATTGCTATGAAAAAGGAAAAATTGAGATATAATATGTGTCAACAGCTAATCAAATAGCTGATGTGTTCACAAAACCTCTTGACTCATCAAAATTCCATAGGTTAATATCCATGCTTGGGATGCTAAATTTTGAGTAATTTTGTAAGTGTTTTCATTTTTCAATACATATTTTACTTTCACTTACTTATTTACATCTGTTTTGAATCCTCTGATGACCAAAAGAGAGAAACTACTGATGTAAAAAACATCAGAAGAGGAATATTTTATGAAAAGAGTAACTACTGATAATCAAAATCATTAGAAGTTACATTGGGTGTTTTAAAACTACTTTCTTGTTAGGATCTGAGTTTGATTGTTTTGATTGTTTAAGCAAATAATGAAATAAGTGAAGTGAGATATAAATGGAAAGTGCAGCGGAATGATAAACTATAAATCAAAACAAGAGAATAATTGTTTTTAATCGAAAGCTTTCATTAGATTGAAAGATTACAATTGTACAATAACTCCCCCTCAGCCTGATCACTCAGAGAATGTTTGTCTTAAGAGAATGACGAGTGATAAATAGAACTGTACAATCACTGTTCTATTTATAGACTAAACTAAACCTCTGATGATCACTGCTGACGTCACCTAAGACAGCGACCTCTAACTGACTAACAACATAAAACATCTGCTAACTATAACTACTGTTACATTGAAAACACTGTTAATGCAAACTACTGTAGAGGAAAACTCTGATGGTCTTTATCATCTGTTGAATCCAAAGTGCTGTTGGTTCAACAGACCTTTGTTCTTCAGTACTTGATCAGCAGTTGTTTCTTCATCAGATCTTTGTCTATCAGTTGTTTGTTCAGCAGACCTTTCAGCAGCAGCAGTTGTCTTTATCAGTTGTTTGGTGTAGCAGTTGTTAGGGTCAACAGTCTTTTGGGGAAAGTATCTTGTATCAACTGTTTTATTCAAAGGATCAAAACATAGAATATTTTGGCTTTCTAAAACTTGGGTTCTGACACCCTCTTTTGTGAAGCCAATCAATAAAAAGGGGGGAGGGGCGGTAATATTGGCTTCCACTACGGAGGCTCTAAGTAGGTTTGAAATAGTCTATTTGTCTAATAATTTTTTTACTCACTATTATTATGTTATGCATCATTTTTGGAACGATATTATATATCGTATGCATTGTTTTATTTCTTTTAAATAAAATACTATTATCATATCATATAAATACATTTGTAAGGAATAAATTTGTAAGGTAGGTAGGGGTGTTTATCGGGTTTGGTTTTCGGTTATCGGGTTATTCGGGTCGGGTTGTTCGGGTTTTTAGTGGTGAAATATTACCCGATAACCGACCCAATCTAGTTAAATAGTTATCGGTTATGGGTTAATCGGGTTTGGGTTTTCGGGTCAGGTTAAATGGTTAGCGGTTAAATGGTTTGGGTGTTTAAGTTACATATTTTCAGCCATTTGGATTACGTATTTCCATCCGTTTAGGCTACAATATGTTTAAAATAAAACCACAACATGGTTACAATATTTAGTTGCAAAATTTGGCTACCAAATCACTACTCCAATATACATTAAAATATGAAAACTGAATCATTTATTTGTTTTTGAATTGTTCAAGTTATTCGGGTCAACCCAAATCATAAAAAAATAATCCGAATACCGACCCTAAAGACTCTAGTCGGGTCCGGGTATGCACTTAATTGGGTTCGGGTTAATCGGGTAAGGTACTTTCTCGGGTCGGGTAACTTCAGGTTCGGTTCGGTTATTGGTTATCGGTTAAAAAAAACACCCCTAAAGGTAGGTTATTTCATTCGTTTTAACAACAGTTTATGAATTCATAATTCGGGCTTCAAAATTATAAAGGAATATGGAAACCAATGGGGTAAGATGTGTTAACTTATTAGAGCATTCACAATAGAATCCTCATCCCCCATCCACTCACAACCAATCACAACCACATATTACACTAAACCCCATTAAATTTTCTCTCTCCTCCACTCACAACCACTTTCAATAAATATTAAAAAATAAATACAGTTTTCCAGTTTTCCATAAAAGATTCCTAAAGAACCCAATATTTACCAACACACTGTAGATTCCCCATTTTCTTCACTCACAATCACTTCTAACCCCCAAAAAAATTATAGGGTTTTGTCACCCAATTTTTTTTGGGTTCTACTGTGAATGCTCTTAACGAATGTATACTTTAATGCGTATTGATAGTAACTTAATATTAGGTAGTTTAATTAGTTTGCAACCCACCAGTGAATTACAGTTACAAGATAAATAACACATAGATCAGCACCTATAGTATATATGACTATTATGGATGTAGTATTATATAGTAGGATCCGGATATTTTGAGAACCAATGTGAGTTGTGAGAACCATAGGAACTCACTTTATAACCACATACTTTTTTTAATCAAAAATGAATATGTGGTCCATAATTAATCAACAATAAAATAATGAATAAAATATTAGTATAGTTACACGAGGATAAAAATCCCTTACGCCGGTGTATTTTGGCGTAAATTAATGTATTTTTTTTTTTTAAATTTACAGCGGGGTTTACGTGTTTTACACGAGTGTAAAAAAAATAAATTATTTTTCGCATTTTACGTCGAGTTCCTACGAGTTCTCACAACTCGTCGAGTTCTCAAAGTATCCTAACCCTTATATAGTATAAGGTTATATTTGAAACCCTTGTTATAGTGAAAACTTTGGAAACTCTAACTTTCCGAGCTTTTTTTATATGAAAATTTTTTGGTATGTAACATACATGATTTTAAGCGTTTTGAGCCAAAAAAATCAAAAAAGCACCGAGTACTTTTTTTTAAGTATTCGCTTAACAGGTGTTACCTGAAAATTTATTATTTTTTTAAAAAAATGTGCTCAGGGCTCTTTTGATTTTTTGGCTCAAAATGCTTAAAATCATGTATATTACATGCCCTAAAATTTCCAGGCCCTAAAAAGCTCAGGAAGTCAGAGTTTTCACTATAACAAGGGTTTTCTCTTGATCCTAACCCGATGCATGCATATGTAAATTTGTAAAACAATTTAGATATTTTAGAATTGTGCCAAATCTAAACAAGCTAGTCAATGCTTTGGCGTAATTTTGTTCGGATGCAATACAAATTTAAATTACTTTATGTTTTGCTGTTGCAGCAACGCGCGACAAGTTTAATACTATTTTAACATCATATACGAATTTTAAACGATAAATTGAAGGTACCACCCATATTTTATTTGAAAACAAATAAAATTTTAACAAAAGAAACGTATGGACTAAATCATAATATGGGACCATTTCTATAATAAAATGAAATGTTTGACTTTAGTAGAAAATCATAAAAATAATGATTACTAAGATAAAAATAAATGATCACCGTAAAAGATTACATATAGAGAGATCGATATTTTAAGATACAAGTGGAAGACAATGAACTGTGATGATATAGAGAGATCAGTATTTTGAGATACAAGTGAAAGACAATGAACTGTGATGATGCGGTAAAAGTTGATTGTACTTCTTCGCGGGTACTTATTGACATTAATTTTGATAATATATAAAATCATATGCATATAAAGAGATCGATATTTTGAAATACAAGTGGAAAACAATGAAGTGTGATGATGGGGGTAAAGGTTGATTGTACTTCTTCGTGGTTACCTTATTGACATTTTTAAAATAATACAATTATATAAAATATATACATATAATATAGAGAGATATTTTAAAATACAGAGGTGTGGAAGGAACCATTTTTCATTAAGGGAATGTTAGGTGGTTTTCTTGATTTTTGTGATAAATATATACATATATATGAATATTACAAAAGAAACTAGATATTTTTTGTGACCATTACCAAATAATTTTTTAATTCATAATATCAGGGTGAAATGTCTGGTGCTAGAAGGTACCCTACCCAAATATACTACCCGATATCAAATCCTACACCTTACATAAAATGGGAGTTTATAAATCTATCTATATATATAAAAGAAAACATATATGCTGACGTGGCGTGCAATGGAGGCCTCAACCTCCCCTTAAGAGTGTCACGTGGCATTATATGTGAAAGATTTTAGTGTTTTTGAACTATTTCCTTTTTTAATTAAAAAAAAAAGATAAACATAAAACCCTAAATTAAATTGAGTTATTTTAGGAAAAAAAGAATTTAAAAATAAATTTAAAATTTTATCTCTCATGAATCCTCCCATAATTTTTAAACGTTTATATCTTTTATATACGGGATTTTTTAAAGAAAAAAATTACACTAAATTAACGAGCGTTTTATTATCTTTCCAACGAGTACCATAGTCCTATATAAAAAACGGAGAAAAATCGACTATTTTTTGTGGGGTTTCGTTCATACAGGAAAAAAACACACAAAGTGTTCATGTTATTCATTAATCATGTTTTTTCTTTTAAACCAGGATCTTATCTACGATGTTGAAAATCAGTCCAAGCGCCATGTTATCATTGGAATTTTACTAGGTATACTTCATCAAGAGAAGTTAGGAGAAAGAATCGCGCAACACTGCAACATATGGTGTCACCTTATAGCAAGGTTATTTTTTTTATTTATTTAATTACAAGAGTAATAATTATTACTATTAGTATTAGTATTATTAGAATGGTTATATTTTTCAACCCCGGGACGCTCCCGGAAAGAATTGATAGTTGCTGACGTGGCGTTCAATGGTGGCCCCAACCATCTCTTGATTATGCCACGTGGCATAATGAGATGCAATGATTACAACTTCCAACTTAAGTGTTTGTTTAGTTGATTAGGTTAGGAATTATAAGAGCCATTAGAATGTGAGAAATTAGAGAGATGTGATGAGTTTTTTAATAGTTGCAGCTTACATAAGTGATTCTTTAGATAATTACTGATTAGGTTTTAGATTAGGGAATATGAGTTATTACTGATTAGAATACTATGAACATGCAATGATTGAGAGATTTTGTGGTTAGTTAACTTGAGCCATTTGCAATAGGTTATCACGTCAAATTAGATTTTTCAACCCCGGGACCCTCCCGGGGTAATCAGCTAGTATTCCATAAAAAGGATGCCTAAAATACTTAGGGGTGTTAAGTAATGTTAGTTAAGATGTTAAGTGTTTGGTTTAGTATCATAAAATTGTTTAATATGATCATAGTTTTCGTTTAGAAATTAATTGTTTAAAAAATTTTGGTCCATTAGGCATCAAAACTTTTGATTGTCATAAATTAGATTCGTTTTCCTTAAAACGAGCGTTGCAGACGAACTGAACTTTCAGTGAACAGTTTATGAATCATTTGGCGAGAAGTTCGTTTGTGTTCGTTCGTTTAATAAAGGAACGAACGTGAACAAAAAAATTTATTCGTTTAGTTAAATGAAAGAACATGAACAGAGGCCCCATTTGTTCGTTTATGTTCGTGAACATTCAGTAACGTGTTCGTTTATGTTCGATAGTTTAATAGGATTTTGAATTTTTTTTAATTTTTTATATATTTATTTTACCCATATAAATAAATAATATAAGTGAGGTAAATATATGACTATATGAAATCAATAAACTTACTTTTAGTATTCACGCTCATTATATGTTTCTACCTTCCAGCGTCAACGCCTTCCGCCATGCACCTGCGATGCCCTCCTCCATTCACCTCCGATGTGAACTTAGTTTTTTGAGACGCTACTTTATTAGGTTTACCTATATTATGTTAATACTAAGTGTATTTGGATAATTAAGTTATATGGGTGGATCCGGCTTGCTTTGATGTATGTAAATTCGATTTTCTTTGAAAGTTAATATATGTTTGTTTGTGTTTGTTTCCGTTCATGAACACTTCCTTATGGTCCTTTGTGTTCATGGGGATGGTTATGGTTGTCATTACTACAGTCGTTCTTGAGGATGGTTGTGGTTGTGGTTGCGAAGGTCATTATAGGAGATGGTTGTGGTGGTGGTTGCGGCGGTTGTCAGGTGTAAGTAAAAGATTAAAATGATGATGGTATTATACGTACTGGAGGTTGTATAAAGGCACATGGTTTGATTATTAATCTGATGATCGATGATATTGTGATATTTTATTTCCAATGAAATTTTCTTATTAGGGGAGAGTTGTTGCTACTTTGGTTAACGAAAATAGAAGAAAAAGGCTTAACATCATGTGTAGTGGGGCGTCAATTGGGGGCTTAATCCAATTTTAGCGCTCCCAACACCATTACGGGGGGCCTTAACGGGCGCTAAGTTTGAAAAATTGTCTACAGCGTTATGTTTTTAGTGCCTAAAACTTGGGTTCTGACACCTTTTTGTGGAGCCAATCTAACAAAGAAGGAGGGGCGCTAATATTGGCTTCCACTACGGAGGCTCTATGTAGGTTTAAAATTGTCTTTTTGTCTAATACTTTTTTTTACTCACTATTATTATCTTATGCATAACTTTTGCAACGGTATTATATATCTTATGCATTGTTTTATTTCTTTTAAATAAAATACTATTATCATATAAATAAATTTGTAAGGTAGGTTGTTTCATTCGTTTTAACAACAGTTTATGAATTCATAATTCGGGCTTCAAAATTATAAAGGAATATGGAAGCCAATGGGGTAAGATGTGTTAACTTATTAACGAATGTATAAATGCGTATTGATAGTAACTTAATATTTGGTAGTTTAATTAGTTTGCAACCCACCAGTGAATTACAGTTAAAGATAAATAACACAGAGATCAACACCAATAGCATACATGACTATTATGCATGTATATGTATATTTGTAAAACAATTTAGATATTTTAGAAGTGTGCCAAATCTAAACAAGCTGGTCAATGTTTTGGCGTAATTTTGTTCGGATACAATACAAATTTAAGTTACTTTACGTTTTGCCGCTGCATCAACGCACGACAGGTTTAATACTAGTTTAACATCATATACGAATTTTAAACGATAAATTGAAGGTGCCACCCATATTTTATTTGAAAACAAATAAAATTATAACAAAGGAAACGTATGGACTAAATCGTAGTATGGGACCATTTCTATAATAAAATGAAATGTTTGACTTTAGCAGAAAATCATCAAAATTAATGATTACTAAGTTAAAAATAAATGACCGAGACATCGATATTTTGAGATACAAGTGGAAGACAATAAACTGTGATGATATAGAGATCGATATTTTGAGATACAAGTGGAAGACAATGAACTGTAATTCTTCGCGGGTATTTATTGACATTAATTTTGATAATATATAAAATCATATGCATATAGAGAGATCGATATTTTAAGATACATGTGGAAGACAATGAAGTATGATGATGGGGTAAAGGTTGATTTTACTTCGTGATTACTTTATTGACATTCTTAAAATAATAGAATTATATAAAATATATACATATAATATAGAGAGATATTTTAAGATGTAGAGGTGTAAAAGGAACCATTATATATGTATTATTGAAGACTTTGGTGAATAGTGTCAGCCCCTCTCCCATTGGTTGAGAGGGGCGGTGGCCTTTATATTTTTTATTTTTTTTTAAACCTTGGTAAACCATATATATTAATGGTTTGAGTTGAAAACATAAGTGTGTTGGTGGTGGAGTGGTTTTGTTGTGTGGGTTGGTTGTGCAAGGTCCCAAGTTCGAGTCTTGGGGGAGGCGGCTTGGTGGTTTTTTTTTTTAGACTTTGTTAAACCATATATACTAATGGTTTCAGATTAAAACATAAGTGTGTTGGTGGTGGAGTGGTTTTCTGGTGTGGTTTGGTTGTGCAAGGTCCCAGGTTCGACTCTTGGGGGAGGCGGTTTGGTGGCTTTTTTTTTCCTTTTTAGACTTTGATTTTTATTTTTTTTAACCTTTGTTAAACAATATATATTTATGGTTTCATTTTAAGAGACAAGATGTGTTGATGGTGGAGTGGTTTGTGGTGATGTTTTCTTAGCCAAGGTCCCATTTTAACAAGTGTTTTTTGTTTTTTAAATATTAAATTAAAAACGTAATTATTTTTTTTAAATGAGTATAGGTAGGCCGGGGCTATAACGAAAGAGGAAAGAAAGTGGTGAAAATTGTGTTTTGCGATGCTATGTTATACCTAAACAATACGGTGACCGTCAATGTCCGGAAACGCGCAGCGAAGCGCGCGTGGGAATTTACCTAGTTTTTCATTAAGGGAATGTGGGGGTGGTGTTCTTGAGTTTTGTGATATATATATATATATGAATATTACAATAGAAACTAGATATTTTTTACGACCATTACCAAATAATTTTTTAATTCATAATATCAGTGTGAAACATGTGGTGCTAGAAGGTACCTACCCGAATATACTACCCAATATCAAATCCTCCACCTTACATAAAATGGGAGTTTATAAATATTCCATAAAAGTGATGCCTACCATACTTAAGGGTGTTAAGGGGCTGTTTGGTAGCCTCTTAACCATTCAGGTATGAATCATTCAGCATTCAGACTGTTTGTTTCAGCATCTGAATGGAATGATTAAGTGCTGAACCATTAAGCTAATAAGGGGTGCTGAATGATTCAGCTCTTAACTATTCAGAGTCTTTTAACCATTCAGAGTCTTTTAACCATTCAGGCCATCTTAATGATTCAGCATTTAATCAACAAAACAGCCCCTAAGTGATGTTAGTTAAGATGTTAAGTGTTTGGTTTAGTATCATAAAATTGTTTAATATGATCGTAGTTTTCGTTAAGAAATTAATTGTTTAAAAAATTTTGGTCCGTTAAGCATCAAAACTTTTGATTGTCATAAAGTAGATTTCTTTTCCTTAAAACTAGGGTTGCAAACAAACTGAACTTTCAGTGAACAGTTCATGAATCATTTGGCGAGAAGTTCGTTTGTGTTCGTTCGTTTAATAAATGAACGAACACGAATAAAAAATTTTATTCGTTTAGTTAAACGAACGAACATGAACAGAGGCCACGTTTGTTCGTTTATGTTCGTGAACGTTCAGTAACGTGTTCGTTTATGTTTGATTGTTTAATAGGATTTTGATTTTTTTTAATTTTTTATATATTTATTTTACCCATATAAATAAATAATATAAGTGAGGTAAATATATGACTATATGAGATGAATAAATTTACTTTTAGTATTCACGCTCATTATGTGTTTCCACCTTCCAGCGTTGACGCCTTCCGCCATGCACCTCCGACGCCCTCCTCCATTCACCTCCGATGCGAACTTAGTTTTTTGAGACGCTACTTTATTATGTTTACCTATATTATGTTAATACTAAGTGTATTTGGATAATTAAGTTATACGGGTGGATCTGGCTAATGCTTTAACGTTTTTTATTTTTTTTTGTATTTAGTTAGGAGTTCTCGAGTTCTCTTTCTAAAATGAGTTCTCTATTGAACCATCCCCTATATATATATATATATATATATATATATATATATATATATTCATATATATTTATAAATATACCGGCATAAATACTCATAATAGTTACAAACATAACGTTATCATCACATCGCACAAAGATAAAAAATTGTCATTGTCTTAACTATTCTTACACATATGCCTACACATCTTAATCATCGCCACCATTGTCACTACCGCCTTGATTCCAAAGTTAGCTAAATTGTGCAACTGGAATTGATTAAACATTGGAACATATGAGATTGAAGTTGAAAGTTGCTCATCATCGCCATAAATTGCTCTTACAAATATATATAACAAATAGGTCAAATATTAACAATTGGACTACAAATATATACTAAATGGGTCAAATATTAACATTTAAACTACAAATATGTACCAAATCGGTCAAATATCAACAATTAGCAAACATATATACACCAAATGGGTTAAACTACAAATATATATATCAAATGGGTCAAATATTAACATTTAGACTACAAATATATACTAAATTGGTCAAATATCAACATTTAAACTACAAATATATACCAAATTGGTCAAATATAAACATTTAGCAAACATATATACATCAAATGGGTCAAACTAAAAATATATATCAAATGAGACAAATATTAACATTTAGACTACAAATATATTCTAAATGGGTTAAATATTAACATTTAAACTAAAAACATATACCAAATTGGTAAAAAAGGAAACGACAACCGAAAATTTCAAAAACAAACAATCATATAGTACACATTCACATCTAGATGAGATAAAGTATTCAAAAAGCAGTCCTGTCACACCCTCAAATTTCCACCTGCGGAGTTCTACCGCGAGGCGTGTGACACACCAGGATCCAAGTCAACGGTCACAATAAACGACGTCTAAATGTAAAACACACGTAACAAAAACCATGCATAAGATTAAAAACCAACATTCAACAATGCGGAAGCATTTAAGGTTTACAAAAGTCATGCAGAAATAAAACATAAGTTCAAAAGTTGATAACTTCAAAACATGCAACTGAGACCCTAGACGCGAGACGACTCCAGTGCGACCCCGTGCGCCTATCTGACAGCTGCTACCTTAGCGACCTGAGAAAACATGCTAAAAGAGTCAACATATAATGCTGGTGAGTTCACAGGTTTTATTCAAACGTTTAAAGTGTTCCTTCGAAAACCGTTACCATCACAGTTACTACTATGCTTGTGAGAACGCTAGCTAGGCGCAGAATAAGATACTCATACGGGTGAAACCATTGCTGACTAAGCCGTGTAGTGACCCTTAGTTTCCTATGGGCTACCGTCATCACCGGTAGACCTTGTTTTGTTAGAGACAATATGCACCCGCCCGCCCGGTCCGACCGTCGAGTGGGGTTTGTCAGTTCCCAATAGCGCTATCCATATTTCCCCGCCATATACCCATGTTAGTGGTTTCTAAGGGACTTTTTGATGAACCGTATAGTACAATAAGTAAGCCATAGTATAACGTGATAAAGAGTCATGAGTCACAAAAGAGTTTAAGATGTAACCGAGCCATAAGTCATAAAAGAGTTTAAGACGAAAATAAGCCATAAGTCATAAAAGAGTTTTAAGCATGTTTCTCCCCCGAAAGCAAAAATCGTAAAATGTGGGGCCGTGAACTCACCTTAGGTTGCGTATTCCGTTTATGAGTAAACCGTATGTGTGATATGAGTAAACCGTCTGTAAGATATGATAGCCCCAACTATTGGCGACCTATCATAAGATGTGTGTCAAGTTAGACTAATAACCCGTCGGGTTCATTAGTCCCTAAGTCCAGTCCATGACCATTATGTGTCCGAAAAGCGTGTTTGACCGACAACCAGACCACGTAAGACAAGACTCGACATCCCATTGGTGACCCGACATTCCACGTGTTCATCTCATACACAAACATACACAAATCATGCAACTTAGTACTTAACATGCGTTAAAGTTCAACGATTCTAACACATAGGTCAAATAGCGCACAAACAAGTCCAAACACGTGTTACTATGTTACTATGTTACTATGTTACTAGGCATGTCACGGGGTTCCTATCATGTTCCTAGGTGTCAAATCGGGTTTCGGGATGTCAAAATACACTTATAACAGCGTCACACGCGATTAGGAACTTAGCATGCAATTAGGAAAAGTCAACATGTGATTAGGGATGGTCAACAGGCAATTACAGAGGCTAATCGCCCCCTATTATAGGCGATTAGGGTTATCCATGTGCATATCAGGCGATTATGGTCATAAGACATGCAATTCAGGGCTTAACTAGTGATTAGGATCACAATTGCATGAAATGAAGGCAATTAGGATCACAATTGCATGAAATGAAGGCAATTATGATCCCAATCGCCTATATATACACGATTAGGCCTTCATATCAGGCGATTGGGCTCCCAATCGCCTATAGCATAGGCGATTAGGATCCCCAATCGCCTATAGCATAGCTGTTCTGGTTTTTCGCGCGTTTAACCCTCCAAATCCGATCCGAAACATGTGTAAACACCCAATAACAATCCTAACACATTAACAAATATATTTCAAGCAAAACCCCTAAGTTTTCATCATTCTAACAGTCCCGAATGCGAGCGTTTTCCCAAAATAGCAACTTAACATGGAAACATCACATCAACATGCCAGAACTTGCCCTAAATAGCAAATATCCGGATTTAATCACATAACCACGTTGTCCGATAGCATCCTACTGTTCTAGCATCATCCTAGAGCAAACCCTAACATCAAACAATCAACAACACACCTCATATCATCCTTAATCATCCAAAATCCTTCAAATGGGTCGAAACATCAAGTATCAACAATACACAACCAAAACCATTCAAACTCCTAGAACATCATCATACTAACTTGTAACAGCCATAAACATCATAACAACACAAAAACAATCATGATTCAATCCTAAAAATCCTACCTTTAAACACAAATAACACATATAACACACATAAAGGTGAGGGTTTGTTTATAAACGGTTTTAAAAGGGATTTTCAAAGACAAAAACATTTATAAGTCAGGTCTGGACGTTTAGGGAGTAAAATATAATCATTTAAAGGTTTGGGTTTGAAGAACACACCTTGGATTTAAGAGGAAATGATGGAATAAGCTTGGAAATGGTTGTTTTGATGTAAAAATGAGTTCTAGAGGGAGTTTGTGTGTTGGTATGGGTTATGGGACGGCTAGGGTTGCATAAATGGTGTTTTGGAGGTCAAGGGTGGTATTCATAGGTGTTTCTAGTCGTCAGGTACATTATAGGCGATTATGCAGCTTTATCAGGCGATTAGGGCTGCTAATCGCCTTCACTATAGGCGATTAGCCCCATAATCGCCTATAACATAGCCCAATCTCCTATAACATCATGCTAATCCCCCTCATGAAGGCGATTAGGGACTGCTAATCGCCCTCAGGGCCTGGTCCATGGTATTTTGCGCGTTAAACCCCGTTTTAACATATGTTAACACGTTTTCACATACCGACAAGTCACATAATGATTATAAACACATAATACATGGAAATAAACACGTTCACACTCGTTCACCAATTCCCGGGACTCGAGACTTGCGTGTGTTAAAACCCCAATGATGTACGACTCGACTCGACTGACCCTGTTTTGTGTAACGTATACGCGACTCGCTAAGGTAGACTTACTAAGTTTTCAAAAAGTTAGTTACCGGAAATTGCCGGGTGTCACAAGTCCCAAAACGGGGACTACCCGAAATTAATTACTAAATCAATTTAGGGTGGGTATTTCTATGCTCACTATGTTTTAAATGAGGATTCAAACATACACGAATACATACACAAATACACACACGTACGTACCTACACACATACATACTTACACACATACATATACTTACTTACATTCACACACATATATACTTACAAACATACACGCATACATACATATATTTTTTTAAGATATACATATACTTATATAATACATATTTTTTTAAATATACATATATAATACATATTTTTTTAAATATACATATATAATACATATACATACTATATTTTTTTAAATATACATATATAATACATATTTTTTTTTAAAATGCACTCACTTTAATACAAAAATACATACCTAAATATACACATACATACCTAAAATAATAACAACTAAAGCATAAATATTAAAAAACAATTAGCGGTGACTAACCGGTTTTTTTGGATGAATCTCCGGGTGTTTTAGTAGGCCAGTGCTTCCCTTCAACTCATACTATAATAAAATAAAACAAAATAAACACATTTTAAGCGAAAACAAAATAAATTAAGAAAAACAGAAAAAAAAAGTTTACAAGAGAAGATAAGGAGATGGGGAGGAGGAGTGGCTGGAGAAGAGAGGGGGTGGAGGGGGTGGGCTGTGACGGAGAGGAGAGGGTGGTGCTCATAGTGGTGATAGTGGTGCGTGGTGGAGGCTTTCGGTGGTGATGGTGGTGGTGGAGCTTGGTGGTAATGGTGTGAGAAACGAGAGAGAGAAGGGGGGAGAGAGGCATAAAGTGAGAGATAGCGGGAGAATTATTGGGGAAGATGCAGATGGCACTGGTTTACGGTGAAATAGGGGTGTTCATGGTTCGGTTTACGGTTTACATGGTTTATTAGGTTTTAAAAATTTTGTACCTCAAACCAAAAATCAAACCAAACCAAATTAGGAATATGTAAACCGAACCGAACCAAATTCAACCAAATTGAATTCGGTTTGGTTTCGGTTGAAAACTAAGCAAACCGATTTCAACCGAATTGAACCGAAGTTATTTTTTCCCCTAACTTATATACCTTTGTGTTTCAAAATCGAATAGAAAGTTAGCAATTAATATAAACCAAAAAATCAAACCTAGTAATATATTGTAAAAGGAAGTTTAAAAGCAAAATAAAACAAACAAATCCTGAAAATAGTCTTACACACATATCCAAACATCATTGAAATTAATAAGTGGGCTTTATTTTGGGTTGGGCTTACATTTAATATTTCGGCTTATATATTATATATGGCTTATTAAATAATACTATTTTTATTTAATAATTAATTAGTTTACCGGTTTATTCGGTTATCCGAATAAACCAAATTAAAAAAATGTAGAACCAAAAACCCAACAAAACACCAAATTCATTGTTCGGATTGTTTTTTCGATTACGGTTACGGTTCAGTTTACGATTTTTATTTGGTTTTCGGTTTTTCTGAACACCCATACGATGAAACCATGACCATTCAATCAACTAACCAATCAACAGTTAGCTTTTGTTATACGTGAATTAAAGCATTAGCTGTCACAATTTGGCGGGTCGCCGCTATTGATGTCACTACTAATGCTCCTTTTTCTTGTAGTGCCTCAACGGACGCTAACAACTTACTTTGTTTAAGTCATCTTGTAGTTGAATACGTTGAAGTCAAGAACATTGTTGAAGACTAGTATGGATCAATGCGGAATACATAAAACTGTATTAATATTTATGTTTTTTTCGTTTTGAGTTTTGTTTGCTGTATTATGCTACGAATTTCCTATATAGATAAAGATAACATTTTTATTTATTTTACTAGAGGATGATCAAATCAGAAGAAACTTATTGCGAGAACAACAGAAGAAATCACATAATGGTAAACCATTAAATACTTTAACTCTTCTTACATTAATTATTATCTTTCTAAATAATTAGTTATTAACACTTTTATTACACATTATCAAAATTTGTCCTACACATATCAAAATTGATCTTACACATATCAAAATTGATCTTACATATATCAAAATTATCATATGTTTATCCTACACATATCGATATTATCATAGATTTATCATACACATATAAAAGGTTATCTTACGTATATCCTACACATATCGACATTATCCTTCACTCTAAATTAGGGTTGATTTGAAAAAATATATTTTAAACATGAATTATGAGTTTCAACTTAACTAGTTTAGGAGGTTACACAAAATTAATAATTTACTTATCATTAAATACAATTGTTAAATGAAAGATTTTTGTTAGTTTAAATTTATTCTTTTTCTTTTTAAAAGATATTTTCTGCTCATTGAAATTAATTCTCCACTGTTTCGCTATTACTAAATTATTTGCATTTCTTTATTCCATTTGTAACACGCGTTCTAATTGCTTTCAGGTGGCACTTATAAAATCAGAACAATATATCTCGGTATGCTAAAAATAAATAAAATTTATTAGATGCAAAGAACAAAATATTAAATATGATGGGCGCCAGAGTTGTTGTGAACCATATGAGATAGGAACTTAACGCACAATTGTCCACTTTTTTAAATGATTGCTGGCTTTCTGTGCCTGCAAACAATCACATGTTGGTAACTAAGATCGTTGATCAAGTATTATATATTATTATTTAATTCAAATAAAGAAGCATTGAGTTAAAATGAAGTAACCTCCATTTCCCAATTACAACGACTTGTGATGATAGCTAGTAACACCGTTTGAATTCCAGTTCCTCCTAGTATCATCCCAGCCCAAATACCCTTGATATAAGTACAACCCATACAAATGTTAGATATATATATATATGTTGTATATAGAAAGAAAGATGACTATCTCGATCGGTATATAAATTTTACATATTATAGAACAAGTGTTTTATATTATCCTACTTGTCTAGTGTACGTACTACTAATCCAACTTTGCATCATATTTGAAAAGCTTAAGAAACTAAAAGAAATTGTATGCAACTCGACCTATTTTTATATGTACTAATATTAAACTATATTGTTTACGTGTTACCTAACTCGTTCATTTTACTATTAATCTAAACGCTAAATAGTTAAATACATATATATATATATATATTAATTTTGAATGTAATGAGAAGAAGATAATTTATACCATGACCCCGAAATGGAAGAGCCATCCCATGACAAGACCCATTGGGACTCCTATCAGATAGTAGCATCCTAAGTTGATGTATGCTACATATGATTGCCATCCGGACCCAACGGCAACACCTATTAGATTAAACGATTTACACATTACGGATTAAGAAGCACAACATATAAATTGTGAACATTCATGAATACTGGGAAGGGGGTACCTGATAGAACAGGTTGAACGCTATTGAGGAGAATGGTAAACGCTAAGAGAACTGACAGTTTTCTTACGGCATCCAGTACGGGTTCACTGTTTGTGAATATTAATGCTAACTCGTTGTGGAATAATATGACTAAGATCCAGAACACGACGCCTATGATCGTTGATGTAGTAACCGAAACTATTGTAGCGAATCTAGCGCCTTTGCTGTTGCCTGCTCCTAACTCGTTTGCGACCCTAACTCTGTTCACATAATTACACAAGCATTACATGTAACGCAAGACACACTACAAACACTATATATGTAATTGTATTCGTTCCTCACTACATAAGGGTATGTATATATTGTGTCAAGATATTAATACTTATAAACGTACAAACTATTTATTTATTTGTGAGCCAGGTTAGGGAGGGTACAAAAATAAAACTTTTGCAAGAGTTACAAATATGAAGCAAAATCATTTGTCTAATTGTATAACGTTGTTTTGAAATTATAATTATCATTGAATTGATATAGATATTTATATGTGTGAATATATATTATCTAAGATTCTACAATATTGTTTTGCAACCTTTTCTAGTTACATATTTGTGAAGAAAATAGAGGGATGTCAAAATATACCCGGTTCCAGAAAAGAATCCAAGAGGGATCATGAGTTGAAAGCTATTGATCGACATGCTACAAAAAAAAACACAAAGAAGTTTTTTCCCCTTAATGCAACTTAAAGTAGAATATTACTCTATTCACTATGGAATACATAACATAGATAGAATTGAAAGTACGTCACTAAGTTTTTTCCACTTAATGTAAAATAAGGCTATGTATTATGTTCTTACATCATCTTTGCCATTACTGTTATAACACGCCACTAAAAGTTATAGTATAAACTGTTTTTACAGTTTTCTAGAATATAAATATTAAATATATATAAACGTTCATTTCAAGAAAATGGGCAAATTAAATATATATACTGTTATTGGACACTAAACACCGCGAATTAAAATGGCGTGAGGGATTTGAGCATGAGCATATTTACACTACTTCTTCAAAAAGGTTGGGTAAAATTAGTTGGAATTAACTGTAGTAACCAATTAAAATAAAACATTTGTCCCACTTGCTATTTTTTTAATTTATTTATTTTATTTAATTGTTATTTTAATAGGTAGTGGATAATAAAATCATAACACATAAATGTGAAAATAAGTGATGTAAAGGTCATATCTACATAGTAGTAATGTAGAGTGAAAAAAAGTGAGAACATAAGACATAGCATAAATAGATAGAATTTTACTCTATTCAGTGTGGAATACATAAAAATATATTTTAGACTTAAACATATTAAATATGATTGTATTAAAATTTCAAAGATCAGAAATAAAATTTTGTAACTTCTAGAAAATTTAAATATAAAATCAATAATAAAAAGTACAACACATTTAACATCAAAAATTGAAGAATAAAAGCAATGTTTTAAAAACCGGTATATACCGGCCGGTTATACCGGTATTACCGTTTTCGGATGGAAATCCGGTACGAAACACTCCGGTAAATATGGGAAACGGTATCGATTTTATACTGCCGGTAAAATCCGGTATACCGGTTTGAACCGGTATACCGGTACCGGCATAGGTTAGTTTTTGGGTTAGTTTTTGTTTGTTTATTTTTTTTTATTAAGGAGTAACATTTAAAAATTAAAAACTTTAGATTATATTTAAGATTATTTTTTAATTATTGATTAACTTTTTTATAGTATTTTAGTATGTAATTATGTACTATTAGATTATTTTTTTGTTAATGTTGTAATTTATAAAATTATATAGCTAACTAATCAACCCGGTTGAACCATCCGGTACAAAACGGTTCAACCGGTTGAACCATTTTTTAGCCAAATCCGGTATGATTAAAAAACCGGTTTTTAAAACATTGAATAAAAGTACAACACATTTAACATCATATACGGATTTTAAACGATAAATAGAAGGTGCCACCCATATTTTATTTGAAAACAAATAAAATTATAACAAAAGAAACGTATGGACTAAATCGTAATATTGGACCATTTCTATAATAAAATTAAAATGTTACGTACCATATGGATAGAGCATCTACTGCAATTTTTGCGTTTTCCAAGTTTCCAGTCATCAGTATCAATATTCTATAGTACCAGTTCTCCAAACTGCATTTTTATTTGATTAAAAATTAGAAGGAAAAAAAAAACACTAGTCAACTACAACGGGTTGGTAATTTGAAGAGAGATCGTTATATTCGTATTAAATAATAAAGATGGTTAATACACGTATCTTATAAAAATAATGAGGTTACTACGAGAAATAACAAAGTTAATCTGAAACAAATAGTTAAGGAAACAAAAACAAGAATTTTTTTTCTAACAAAAGATAAATATGAAACTTTACTATTAATATCAAACAAAACTCATTAAATTAGAATGGTAGATAAACGAACAACAAGAAATGTTTTCACGGCATATCCTAGTTCTTGTTTGTAACCTTCGCATAAAGAAGTTGAAGGATGTATAAATTAAAGATAACAAAGCAGGTGTTTTTAATCTAAGGGCATGTATTTAGTTTCAGGTGTTTTTAATCTAAGGGCATGTATTTAGTTTCATGATGGACATTGATGTAAAAATATATAAATTACCACAACATGACTCCCGAAGCAACAGAGAGTTTGACAAACGCCCACAATCCTGAAAACGCTTCCATTGAAAACCCACCCCAAGTTTCCGAGCAACCACCAAAGACCGAGTAAACAAACAACCCCAAAGTAATAAGCCACCATGAGACGTTCAATGTCGCAACCGCCCCAACAAGTCCCAACCGAAGCTTCCCAACAATCAGCCAACTCATGGCCAAATGAACCACCAATGCCACCAAAGACACCCACGCAATGACATGTGCTTTAAGTTGACTTTGAAGAAACCTTTGTAATGGGAACTGAAAGCATAGGGTGAAATGTAGTGGTATTAAGTTGATTGCCACTAAACCACATAGCTCAGCTACGTCTGCGGGTTGTCCAAATAGTTTGAGGACGGGCGACGCGAAGACGTATAAGGGTAAAAGTAATACGCAGCATACGAAAAGCACAATCCATGAGCGTTGTAGATACACTCCCAACATTTGATAGTTTTTGGCTCCGTATGCTTGGCCACACAATGTCTCTAAAGCACTCGCCATCCCCAACTAGAATATTACATTACATATTAAACTTAGCTTTATATTAGGAGTTGCTTAATTATAAATCAAGGTTGTACTATTACACGTACCATTTTGATTATTTTTACTAAATAAAAGTCATATCGTTTCTTTGTTTTACTTACTAGGGTACGTTTAACAACCCATTAATTAATTAAGGGGACGCTAAACGTATGTTTAACGCACCCATGTAATAAGTAGTAGAGTATGTGACTGATTTAGTAAACGGAAGGGTTATGCATGCATTTATTCAAATAAGCTAAGATTATATAGATACGTACCATGAGGCCGAAGTTGAAGCCAACGATGATGGTTATGGAAATGGAGACGGCGGCGAGTTCAAGATCACCAAGATGTCCAGCGATGGCTTGGGTGATGAGGAGCGTAGAATAGGAAACTATTCGGCTGAAAATGGCGGGGCCAGCAATGCGCCATAGCTTCTTGGACTCGATCAAGAATCGTTGGCCTAGGTCTGTTGTGGTTACTGAAGATGAATGTTGATCCAACAAAGGTTCATCCATTCGAACAACAGTGCCATTGGTGCCACCCATGTTTCACTCTTTTTGTCTTGACCCCCCTACCCATTTTCAAAGATTGTTTACGACGTTTAATTTGTTGTCCCTACCTATCTCGTATTAATTGGCTATATATTCACACTTCCCAACAAGATATCTTTACTATTTTTGGTAATTAATTTATTATATGTGTTTCTGAAAATATCATATTTCATAATTAGACCATAGGGTATGGAGGAGGCCCATCATCCATGCCTTGCCTCCACCTCAGCTGCCACGTCAGCGTGGGGTAGGAGCATCCATGAGATGACTCTCCAAGGGGTGTGGAGAGAGGCCCATCATCATTGAAAAAAAAACTTTTTTTTTTATAACCGTTGCCCCCCCAACGTTCACATCCACGTGGCCTTCTTCAATTCGCCGGCATCACCGGCAAAATTTTGCCCCTTATGCCGCTCCTAAGCCAAGCCGCCCCAGGGGGGTGGTGTAGCTTGGCCCGGCATAGCCATGCCTTGCCTATGCCGCCCCCCACACCCTCTAGTCTTAGAGTTATTGTATGTTGTGTGCCCATTTCTATGTTAGGTGTGTATTGAACATATTGGACAAATTTAAAAGAATACCAAAAAGTCAAAAACTTTATCTAAGTATTAATGTTGGTTTTAAATCCATAAATACGTGGTCCGATTATCTCGTAATTAATATCACAGAATTCATGCAAATGTTGGTATTTGAGATGAAGGTAGTGTTAGTCTCCGGATGATATTTTCCTTAGGAAATGTGAGATCGAAGTCTATATAGACATCATGTTTTGAACTAGGGGTGTGCATTGGTTGGTTTGAGTTGGGTTTAGCCCAAAACCTATTTATAACCGAGATGTTGGTTAATGGATATCCATAACCATAACCAATTCGTTATGACGGTTTCGGTTAATTGGTTATGAATGTTATTTGTGGGTGATTATGAATCGACTAACCGTGAAATTTAGCCTAGCTAAAAATAGGTCGAAACAATAAAATTGTGGATTGTTCAGGTCTTAAAGTTTGGGTTTGAAATTTTTTGATAAAGTAATAAATTGTTAATACACATTTCTATATTGTTAGTGTATTAAATACCATTAAAAAGTACATATAATCTTTATTATTAATGTTGATTAATACTGAATATTCAAACAAAACGATATAATATAATCTATAGATTCAAACAAACCCTTAACCAAAAGGATATGATATAACATATAATTAAACTCAAACAAAAAAGTATATATAATCTTTATTATTAATGATGATTAATACTGAATATTCAAACAAAACGATATAATATAATCTATAGATTCAAACAACCCCCTCGTAACCACCATCAATCTCCAGCCGGCAACCCCCCTACACTTCCACCACCGCCTCACCCCCACCACCCACCCCTACATATCTGCACTAGAGATTTGCAGATCCACAGAGAGAGAGAGAGAGAGAGAGAGAGAGAGAACAGATGAGCGATGGAGATGAACAGACGGCTGACCTTTCCTCTCCGGCGAATCATGCTCACGAAGACGACGGAGATGAACAAAGGCTAACTGAAGGTGTATGGTGGTGGTGGATTTGATACTTTTAGCAGCGGCCGACGGTGGAGAAGACCCAAATAGCGTCTGGTCAGGTCTGTTCGTTGGGTTAGATCTGGTCGTTGGGTCTGGTCGTTGGGTCTGGTTAGGTCGTTGGGTCTGGGTCTGGGTTAGGTCTGGTCGTTGGGTCTGGGTCAGGTCTGGTCGTTGGGTCTGGGTCAGGTCTGGTCGTTGGGTCTGGTAAGGTCTGGTAATTTGGGTTCGGGTGATGTCAAGTGGTGGTTGTGTTGATGGTGGTTCAACCATCGGTGAAGATGTATGGTGGTGGTGATGGTTGCTGAAGATGTAGGGTGGTGGTGGATTTGGTACTTAGAGAGAGAGAGAGAGGGAGAGAGAGAGAGAGAGAGAGAGAGTTGAGATCTGTGTGTTTAATAATTATTTATTTTTAATGGTAGGGGTATTTTGGTCATTTCATAAATAATAACAGAAAAAATCTAACAGAGTTAAAAAAATTGGACTCAAACCATAACAAACTTAAAACACTAGCACTCAGAATGTTAAAAATGAAAATGTTGGACTCAAGTAGTTAAAATCAAGAAAACTCAGGGAATCAAAAAGGAATTTACTCATGGATAAAACTTTAACTTAATTTTTTTATGTTGACTTGAATTGTAAATTAAATACACAAGTTATAAAGATCGATAAAAACTAAATCACAAAGCTAACAAACTAAGGAGATAATTTACGATTGCAACATTTTTTTTCTTTATCATTATGAGCTTTTGAAAAACTTGAGGACGCAAATGATCTTTTAGTGCATTCGAGATCTATTATCTTTTAATGTGGAGGTAATGGTTGAAGTCTTACCTGGAGTAAAATTATTGTTCTGTGTTGAATCTTATCACTATGAGTCTTTAGACTGTGGATTTTCTCTTAAATGGCTGCAGGTCGGGTAACCTGCGTCGTCTACGTTCACAGGCACGAACTTTTATCATTGAGTTTACCCGAATGATCGCATCTTTGTTTGTCGTTCAATAAAAACTTGAGGACAACATCAATTATTTCATAAAATAAATTTTTTCACACCCTAAAACTGCGGGCCAACAACTTTTTTGTTTTGCAAAAAAATACCTTAAGCAAAACCATCAATCGCAAAGCGGAAGTCCAATTACCTATACTAAACTTGCACTTGGACGATATTGGTATCTTAACTTCGTTATAATATGTCAATGGGTGCATCCGCCTCTGTGTATCATAGTGAATGATTGTTTTTTATCATGTTACAATTTAGCTTGAATTGTATTGAACTTAACTAAAATTTATATACTAGTAATGACACATAAAGTTTATTTTTTAAGCATGCTTTCAGGTACTTGATTAATAGAACTGGGTCATGATGGCCCACTAAGCTTCGTTTTGGTTTTTTTTAACGGCCAACAAACGATGTCCCGACTAACCGGGGTGCCCGCCAATTGGTTACAAAAGCATCCCAAACGCCTCTGGGTGAAGACACGTCTTAGGTGCCCACCCACAGGTAGCGTTGGGTAGCCAGAACCCACCAAGCCACCAGTTCCAAGGAAAACCTGACCCCCCGCCCGCCCAAATGCACAATAGTAGAAAATAAGTAAAACCCGATGGGATCAAGGATCGAATCTGACACCTTAAGGAAGCTAGGCTCTACCCATCATTTCTCATGCCACTCCACCACAAGAGTAGGGGCGCTTCGTTTTGCTATTAATGGCTAGTTGTTCTCTTATGATCAATGTTGTTTTGAATCATCATCGCATTGTGAACCCCTACTCCAGGAGTTTGACACTAGGGATGAGCAAATGTACCTGGGTACCGGTACCGAATTAATTTCGGTACCACTACCGGTACCCACATTTTATGTTTTTCGGTACTGATATTTACCGATTTTTACATTCAAATACCGGTACTGTACCGTACCGGTTGTTTTCAGTACTGGTATCCATTTTTTAGGAATTTCGGCATCGGTATTTTTGGTACCAGACCGGTATCATGCTCATGCCTATTTTGACATATTCATATGGTATTGTATGTATTAATTAATATTAAATCATACAATTTCTTTTATTTATTTTTTTAATTAAAACTTCTGCCGTAGAATTTGTATTTTATTTTAAACTAGATTATGCCGTCGGCCGTGCGTTGCGGCGGCAATGATTTATTGCTTAAAGATAGCGGCACATTATGTAATGTCTTAACCATATGAAAACACGTGTTTTGACGTATCTGATCTAAAGCGTTGCGATTACCAAAGAAACGAAATCGAACTCGGGTTGGTCCGTTTCGTGAGGGGTCCACCTAACACTACACCACCCATACATTTGCATCAAGACTTAGCAGCGTCAACATGTACAATAACCCAAATTTATGCCATCGAATGAAAACATATTATATTTGACCCTATTTATTTCAAACATTGTTTACATTAAAACATATGCAAACAAAAAACGGTTACTTGACCAGCAAAGTTTTGGGGTAAAATAAATTACATGTCAAAATTTTAGGGGTTAAAGAGAAGTTAAAAAGTAATAGCTTTTTTTATATAGTTGGTGGTACGTTGTCTAATGACGTTAACCATGTGAAAGCGTGCATTTCGACACATCTAATCTAAGCATCGAGGTACAAAGGAAACGGAATTGAACTCGAGTTAGTTAGTTTAGTGAGCATTATACCGCGTGTAACTTTGCATCAAGACTTAGAGCTGTCGAAACATATATTCGTACAATAACTCATTAGATCTAATAATTTAGTGAGTTTAGTTCTTAAATTTATATTTAAAATAAGATACAAAGAATTGAATTTACTGCAAAACTATTGTACAGACCCACAAAGTAAATCTCTTAAAATAACACTTTTCATTGTTACGTTGTGTCACTTAGGGGCCGGTGAGCAAAATTAACCGTCATAACCAATAACCGAACCATAACTGACATAAACGAACCGATTTTAACCGATAACCAACATAACCAATGGTTATGGTTATGAAATTTTTTTAACCGACTGAGCGGTTATGGTTATGGTTATGAAACTTTGGTTAACTGACATAATCAAAACCGAACTGAACTTCTAATTTTAAGTCTTATAATAGGTTTATGTTTTACACTAACCATGTAGAGTTTTCTACTAAGATAAAACTATGCTAATAACAAAACGATCTTGATGTATGTGACCTTTATTTTAATAAAGAATTAAAGTTAAGGTTAGGTAAGTTTTTTTATTGTCTAGAAATATCTTATTAATATTGATCCCTCATTGGTAGTTTAACAAAAAACGTAATCTTGTTATTCTTATAAAAAAAAGCTTAAGCTAAGTCTACCATCGTATGTTCCATTTTTTATTTAGTAGACTCACGCGATTTTAATTTTTAAACTTTAGTCGAAAGTTAGTTTTAATTGAAGTTTATGGTTAATAACCGAAATAACCATAGCCGAATTCATAATCAATTAACCATAACCGAAGTTTGGTTATAGTTATGGTTAAGGAAATCCCATAACCAAAATAGCGGTTATGGTTAATCAAACCGACCCATGCACACCTCTAGTGTCACTATATGAGTAGGTTAGATTTGAAGTGGTGAAAAATATACATTAAATAAAAAATACAGGTAAGTGTTGTATTGCTTTGTCTCTCTCTCTTCCTCTCCATGTTTGAACAAAGTCATCCAAAAGAGGGATCTAAGCTTAATAACTTTTGAAGATAAAGCCATTGGGGTTGGTGGCCCAATGGTAGAAGCAAAGCTTCTAGGAACACCTAAGGGTGAGGTCATGGGTTCAAGTCCCACAAGGAGTAGAAATTTTCCGTTCAAAAAAAAAAACTTTTGAAGATAAAATATGACTAATTAATGTGAATCACCATGGAAAGGAGTTTTTTGCAAAACTAGTGTATTTTTCCCACTTTTTTGTGTCTTTGGTAGGTGTCAGAATTAGATTTGTGATAATGGGAGTCCCGCAATCTTAGATTGCGGGAATGGATGATGTGGCAGCCACCATGGACGAGCTGGAGAAGGGCAAAGACAAGCTGGAAGTTGGTGCAGACGTGGCTGTGCAGAGGTGGAAGTCCCGCAATCTAAGATTGCGGGAATGGCAGGACAACTATTCACGCAAACTGAGATTGCGGATTTGAATAGATGCCTACATGGTAAACTGTGCGATTCTCAAAGCTTACAATCTTCAACTATTGGAGTAACGTGATTGAGAAACAACTGTGAGATTCTCAAAGCTTACAGACTTCAACAATAGGAGTAATGTGATTGAGAAACTAATCAATGTTGACTTTGATGAAAATTGTATAAGATGTCAAAGAGGAAATAACTGCTACTAGAGAGTTAAATTTTGAAGATAGCATTCTGTCTTTCATCAAGGGTCAGCTAGATAAGGAATTACCCAGAACGTCCTCAAGACCCTCATCATATCACTGAACTGAAAACATTGTTCCATTTTCACCTGTTTATGTAATGACAAATCATAGTTCATGCGATGGTAAGACTACTCATATACATATTCATTATATATGTGGGAGTTGCTTAGGCTTCTGTTCTCTCCTCTTCCATATTGTTAAGAAGCTTTACTGAGTTGCTTGAATGCCATGATGTGCAATGTGCTCATCATAATCTCCCACTGGACCACTGGCATGCTTAAGATTTCTAAGTCCTTACCTCTACTAACGGTGCAACTACCAAATCTAATGTTTAAAATATAAGATTCATGCAAGATTGATTTTTGAAACACTATTCCCGCAATCTTAGATTGCGGGACTGACACGTCACACAAATCGTCCACCTTGGCAGCAGCTCGTCCACCTTGAAGTCCACCTCATCAAGTCCCGCAATCTTAGATTGCGGGAATACCTATTTCCTAAATCCGGTTCTAACATCTACCAATGGCACAAATATTCTTGGGAAAACTACCATTTTTGTAAAAAACTCCATGGAAAGGCCTTATAAAAGTTTTCAATCGTTTTTTGTTCTTTCAATTTCAAGTAATGCTATTCAAGAAAACCCATGAATTCTTCCGATCGATTCAGATCCCATCATCTTCTTCAACCGACTCGCACCATAGTCTGAGATGACCTCACCATCCACCGCCTCAAAGAAACCGAAACATCCACCTTAAATCTGTAAAAAAGTCACCACGTCGAGATTACGTCATCGGTTTTCTAGTGGTAGAAATATGCAGAAGTTGGATCTTCGAAGAGAAGGTGGATGACATTAGTAGTGGCGTGACCCACCACCATCTCATGTCACCTATCGACACCACTCCCCATTGCTGGAGAAGACAAAAGGAAGAAGTTTTGCATGAAGTGATGGTGACGGAGAAGAAACAATTTTAGCAGTTGTGGTGGAGTTGGGATTTTGATTGCATCAAACTTACCATGTTTCTGCTCTGCCTTTCTTTAAAGTCTAAAGGACAGTAGTGTACTTTTCTTTCTTAGGAGGGACAATAAGGCCATTTTGAACTATGCCACCGACCATGCATATTAATAGTATACTAGATGATTGCTGTAGGCCGCGCGTTGCTGCGGCGACGACGCTTAAGTTGTTTATAGGAGGCGGCACGTCATGTGATGCGTTAACCGTATGAAAATGTACAATAACTCAAGTTTACACAATCGAATGAAAACATTTTATATTGAGCCGACTCATTTGTATCCGAACACAGTTTACGTAAAAAAAGTAGGTAACTCGAATTTTTACTGTCTAACTAAAATGTTTTATATTTGATCCGACCCGTTTCCGAACAAAATTTACGTCAGAATCGTAGACCAACCGATATCATAAGTAAAAATAAGAATGGAAAAGTTTTATATTTGACCAGAGTCATTTGAGAAGAATAACCTTATGTCGAAACATGAATTTATATTGTTTACGTTGAAGCATAAATTTATACCATCATCTACAGCAAAAACCAGTAAAAAAAACATACATAAAAATAATATAAATTCATATACACAATAATAACTGTGTCAGAATATGTTTTTCTTTTAACGTAATAATGAATATACAGTGGGTAAATTTGAAAAGTTAGAACTCAACGGGGGTGAAAATGACATTTTATAAAGTTTTTACAAAGTGTAGGGGTATAAATATCAATTTCTAAAGTTAAAGAGTTGTTTGTGTATTTTATCATAAACTTAGGTAACTCGAATTTTTACTGTCGAATCAAAACATATTATTTTTTACCTGACTCTTTTATAAGGAAATTTAACTCGTTTTATACCGAGACATCCATAAAGATAAAAACGTAAGAAAGTAGTTTTACGATAAGCTTGAAACTTTACAAACTGGGGGGGGTCAAAGTCACGTTTGCAAAGCTCGAGGATTACTTTTGACATTATAGTGAAGTTTGAGGATAGAATGGGTTATATGTCAAAAGTTTAGGAGTTAAAAAAAATTAAAAAGTAAAATGGACTTTTTTGTCAACTTAAAATGTAAGGATCATTTATGTCAATTGAAAATTAGTTTTACTAAGTTGAAAACTTGAAGGGTGAAATTTATTATTTGATAAAAATTGAAGGTTGTTAGTAAAAAAGCATGGTCTCCCACCGACCATGCTTTTTAATGTATACCAGTAGCCATCTCCTTCTGTCAATTCTCTCTCATACACACCCCATCCTTGGCAGCGCATAAGCAAAACTTTAAACTCAACTAAAATGAGAAAAAAAAATAGTGTTTGTGGGGAAGGAAGAAAAGAAAAAAAAAGATAACGTACCTGGTTTGAAAGAGATGAAGAAATCATGGCGTTCGTCTTTTGTTGTTTGTGAAACTTATGGAGTTAAAAAAGAAAACCAAAAAAGACTCTACTGTTTGGTTTTTCTCCAAATAAACTAATAAAGTGATGGAGTAAAAAATGTAGTGTGAACAAAAGTAAATGATCAGACACTTGTTATGAAGTTAAAAAATCTAGAAGCTAATTACAAACATGCCCCTGAATGCCTTTTAAAAAGTCAAACCATTGTCACCACCGACCATGGTTTTTAAGTTATATATATAATATAATGTATATCGAAATATAGAAGACGTCGGATAAAGATGATTTTCCGCCCCATAAGAGGTGGAGTTTGTGCCCCCGTCTGTCTCTATCTTGGAGATAGTCGGTTTGGGCATGGTGTTTTTAATGAAATTTGCTCTTCAAAAAATGTATTGAATTGTTATAACATGTGAAAGCTCTAAGATCGTCACATCACTGATCTTTGTTGCTGCTTATATACGCTGACTCGGTTCTTTTATGTTGACTCGCAAACAACGATTAGTTTGGCTTGTCTACGCATGTTAATTATATGTGTTAATATATACTGTGTGGTTAATATAACTAGTAGGATTCCAGGTTGCGCGTTGCGCAACCATTTGAGTTGGGTTATACATTTACTGTTAAGCCGATAATATTTATTTTTATGAAGTTGTTTGTTGTTAAGCTGGTAGAATTCTGACAGGTAAATAAGTTGCATCACAGTAGGAAAACATAACATAGATTAAAAAGCGCTAAACTTAGGCGCCATCATAGTTAAACAGTGTTGTCATGTGTTTATGCAGCATCATAAGTTGTTTAAACAAAAGATGACAGGATAAACACAAGGTTTCCAAAAAGCAGTTGCGTGGATTAGTAGTTAAACAACAGCAGCATAAGAGGCTTCAACTGTCTGCAGCCGGTTTTTTGGCGGGATCCTGAGCTTCTGTTTACACAAAAAACTGTATGAGTACACAGCGTGTGAGGATTCAAAGTAATTATTTCCAAAGACTGAGTTTTTGTTTGCTAACCTTCCTTGTCAAACAACTTGCGCTTTACGCTTGCATCCTTTAAAATCACAGGACCGGGAGTGATTGGTGTTGGAGTTGATACAGCTGGAGTGGCACTGCTGGAACCTGTGTCAGTAGTCTTGTCCTGTTGGAGGAAAACAGCATTGTTGACTGAATAGGTTATTAAAGCTGTGCGGTCATCCTTTCCTGCTCGGACTGTTAACTGGACTGGCTGTGCTATAATTTTGTTGCGTATGCTTGTGCGAGCATCAGCTTCAGTGAACATTTTCTTGCATGGAATGTCTAATAGTTGTGTGGCAGCTTTGTCGAACATAACCGCATCTAAAAACTCTGTTTTATCATCAATGGTAATTGGAATACGGTACCTGGATTGCATGTATGAAAGAAGAATATGTTTAAAGAAAACAATATTTTAAAAAAAACAGTTGAAAAATATATTGCATACATGATATTTGTGTCTTCTAGTTTTCCATGATGTGTGCAATACCACTTCCCAAAAACTGGATAACTTTTTTCGGAACATTTAAGGCATTTGGTGTAGTACCATGTCTTGTCAATGTGAGCTCGTATGATTGACCCATTGATAACAAAGTTTTTGCCCTACAATTAATATCAAGAAGTAGTTAGCCTGGGTTCATATGTATTAAATCAGAAAAATAAATGATCATACTATCACTGCATTGTTTTCCATTTGTTTAAGCTCAATTATAGAAGTAGTGTTTTCTATTGGTGGGATGACAATTGGTTTTGAAAGGTCAACATCTGCCATCCTGCACAAAAGGTGTTGTCTTTGTGTTAGTTTTTAAGATGAAGGAAAAATTACAAAAAAACAACAGACACTAACATTGTTTTGAGCATTTCTGTTTCAATGATTTTAGGCTCTAAGTAGGTATATGTTGCTTTGGTTGTTTGTAGCTGCAAGCAAACTAAAAAAAGAAAAAAAGGTCAAATGTTTTATATATTCAGATAAGAAAAATATAAGGTACTGTTACCTGAAAGCCGTTTAGCCTTTAAACCGGTCATTGCTATGATAACAGGTTTTGGTGCATTTTCTATTCGCTGGCGATCAAAACGGTCTGCTCGTGTGCATGTTTCTTCCCAGACAGCCACTGTTGTATCTTGATTGCTGGACAAAATGTATTGTAAAACATTGGGGAAAACTGTATCAAAACAAAAAAGGTGGCCCTGTGGTAGTTACCTGAGATCGCGCATAGTGATGACAACATAAGGTTGTTTTTTGACTGTAAATCTGTCTTTGATGTTGAGGACGATACCAACGTAATCTGTACATTTAAAGAAAAGTTATTTGTTAACTGTAACATCTAGTTGCGCATTAAATGTTGTTTATTGTTTGTAAAAATATTACCCAAGATGCCTTCATAGCTGACTTTACTTTCAGCCATATGTCGAGTAGCGATTTCAAAATAATGTTTTTGTATGTCAGCACAATCAGGAAGAGGTGAAATCTGAGTTGAAGAACCAAAGATGATCAATGCAGGATGAATCAACGTGTTTGTATAGTTGTCAGGTTCTATACAAGCATAATCCTCAAGACGATAGCAACTGCCAAGCGATAATTTTGCCTCTACATTACTTCGATCATCATCTTTAGCCATTGCTTGTATTCCAAAACCCTATTTATAAGAAACATCAAAAGCAGACAATTTTTAATTGTAGTATCTTTGTGTTTAAAAACAAAGCCATTTTTTTTGTTCAAAAATTTGTTCACAGTTTAGTTATAAGTAGGTTAGCAATCAATTAGAATTCAAATATTATATATATACAAAAACCATGTGATTTGTGTTTAGTAGTTGGTTATATGCATAGGCATTTAATCATGTAGGCGTTTAATCGTGTATGTGTTTAGGCGTTAAAGTCCATAAATTGTATTGGTGTGTAAGTGTCGATTGGTAAAACTATCAAACCAGAGTACGACATTTGGCGAATTTATGTAAAATACAGAATTGGAATGTCTAAACATGGTCTGAAGTCATATAAAAATGTACCTAAGACATTGTTTATACTATTGTTAAAATCATCAAAGACCTACTGATGGCATCAGTGATACCAAGTTGCAGTTCTGTTTGTGACAGCCTGCAGCGATGCTGTTGTCGCAGGATCCATAACTGTTATGGTTGTAGGTACACGTAAATGGTCTTTGTATGTTCAGTAATACTTAATTTACTGTTGTTTCTAATTTTCCTAACACAATTTCGCCTTCTACCAATCATTTTCGCTACTGTTTTCGACAGCAAGATATTTTCACATTATTACAACTTACTTGGTTCGAAACACTATGTACATACTAAGTGTCTGTGCAAACAGGTGAACGGGCATATTGGGAAGAACTGGTACCCAAATAGCCGTTTAGGATAATTCTAATTTCGGCGTCATCTTATAGGATAGCGAAAACAATGTTGCAAACCATACTTGCAGGTGAGTTAAGTTTTGCATAATGTTTTATTTATTCAATCAGTTTATAACATACAAGTGAATCATGCAGCCTGCTCACAAAGTAAATAGTTGAATCTAATGACAATTGACAAACAAAATAGAGATGACATGTTCTAAAGCAGAGGAAAAATAAGGGGAGCATCAAAGTTGGGAAAAAAATTTTATGCAGCCAGGTATTAAAAAACACACATAACAAAGTACACACTAATGATGTTTATTAAAAACAATCCAAAAAATGTAATAATAACAGTTGTATGTAACATACCTCTCTATCGACAAACAGAAAATGCAGTTCATTGTCACGATTATTAGGAGTCCATTTCCTGATGACACGAATGCACAGTGGTGGTGCTACCTCACCCGGACGAAGAGATCCAATGTTAAAGCTGTCCATTTTATGCAACCTGTTGCAAGCAAAATACATAACAAAAGAATGATTTATTGTATGAATGCAAAACTTTAAGTTATATGTCATATGATTTATATTTCAGACAAAAAAAGACCTGTACAGGAATTATTTGTTGTAATAGGTCTCGATAAACAATATTTAACGTTGTTTCATCAGCATCATTTTGGCAATTTGATGTCAAAATTTTCAAAGAATCTGGAGATGTAGCTCTAGAAAGGGCAACGTATAATTGTCCATGACTAAAAATTGGTGATGGCAAATACACTCCTACTTTTTTTAATGAATGGCCTTGGCTTTTGTTTATTGTCATGGCGTAGCACATTTTAACTGGAAATTGACGTCGAGTGAAGACAAAAGGCAAATCTTTACTGTTATGAACAAAACTTATCCTGGGAATATAAACTCTATGACCAATGGCAGTGCCAGTTATAACTCTAGCTTCTATCACTCGTGATAACAATTGTGTGACTAATAATCTTGTTCCATTGCAAAGACCATTTTTTTGATCCATGTTGCGCATTAACATGATCGGACTGTTCTGTTTAAGTCTAAGGCAATGTCCGGGAATACCATTAAAATTAAGCACATTAAGGTACTCAGGAGGATACATAGCATCAGTTTCCGCATCGTTTTTTGTATGCGGCACCATGGAATCTGTGCTATAATAAGAAACACATTCACCTGGACAATTTTGTTGGACCATATCATTTATTTCATCAACTGTTTCATTCTTGGGACAAATAATCGCACGTTCAGAAATTGAAACAGGAGTAGGATGTTCAAGAACATTGTTATCATACGTGAAATTAATTAAGCCAGACAGGTTTCTATGTTGTTCATCCAAAAGGAATTCATGTGGGATTTGAATCTTTTTTACATCAGGATGATCAACATCAATAACTTCACCTTCATCACCATCGCCAATACTAATCAACCATTCAGAAAACCTAGTCAATCGACCATTTTCAGATGAAGTTGTTGGTGTAGACAATACGCGCAAATTTTCTGTAAGAACATAGACCTTGAAATGTTTCCAGACATATGAACGCGGGAGTGTTGATTCAATAATTTCATGTTTTCCGCATTTAGGTTTGACAGGAAGTGTCTGTCTGAAATCACCGCCTAACATTATTGATTTCCCACCGAAAGGTTGTGATACATTTTCTGTTATGTCTTTTAAAGTTTTGTCTAATGCTTCAAAACACCTCCGATCACTCATAGGTGCTTCATCCCAAACAATCAATGTCGTTTCCATTATCAGTTTGCAAAGATTGGTTTTTTTTTTTAATATGGCAAACTGATTCTTCACCAAGATCAATTGGGATCTTAAATCTTGAATGTGCTGTCCTACCTGATGGAAGCAATAAAGACGCAATTCCTGAGGCAGCAACAGCAAGAACAATATGCCCCTTTGACCTCAAAGCAGTTATAATTGTTTTCCATAGGTATGTTTTGCCTGTTCCGCCATGACCGTAAACAAAGGCTAAAATCTGTTCAGAATTCTCAATTGCATTTATGACAGCATCATACACAATCAATTGTTGTTGGCGAAGATTAGCATGTAAGGTTACATGTTCAACTGTTAATGACTGTTTATCGTAAGTTTTTTCTTCTAGTAAAAGTGGATTATCAAGAACACTTACTGCTGACAGGTTTAGAACTGGCAAACCAAAATCAGAAAGCAAACGTGGTGTTGACTGCGACATTAACAATTTGTTGATCTCAAACAGTACATACTGTTGTAAATCACTATCATCAGGAACTGCAGGAGATGACGACACAGTTTGCGAAATTTGGCGAATAATATCATCAGACATGCATTTCCAATTGTCTTGCCAAAGTTTACATGGATTTGAAACCTCACAATACAACAACATGTATACAAACAATGATCTTAGTTCACATGCTGTTGCCCAAGTTGCTGCCTCACTAATTGTCGTGTTCCATTCTTGATCATTACCAATAAGTCCTAATTTTTCACACGCTTCCCGATATGTTGGTATGACAACACCACCAACTGTCCGAACATCGGCATAACTTGTGCAACCTTTTTGGTACGTAAGAAGTATACGAAAGTAAAATAATTCACCACAGGTTGGATGCACGTATGTAAGCCTACCAATAGTTGGTTCTCGCTTTGTCTTGCGTCGCGCCCATGATTTGGTTGCCAATTCCCATTTGTATTTTGTAAGATAATCCAAATAACGAAGATGCAAACCTGTGTCTCCAACACTAATATCACTTTCTGATTCTTTCTTGTTGTTTAAAAACCATTCAGTCAATGTTGTCTTGCCCGCATTTGGAGCGTTGGCAATGTTAGACAGTTGTTGAGACTGCCTAAATGTAACTGTTTGTTCACCTTCTAAATGAACTGCTAAGACCTGAACTGAGGGGTTTCTGTGATGAATAGGAAAACCAAATATACGCCATACCGCCTCATGTGGACATACAAAACAACCACCCTGAAAGTTTGCTATCTCATCTATAAGTTGTGATGGACTCACAGCCTCATTAGTCGAAACATCATCAAATTGTCTTAGAGTAAAATGGATTCTATCAGCACCTTTTGAAATATACTTAAATAAATATTTTATCAACATTGTCCATCCACAATACTCAACGTTTATGTGCGCATCAAACCGTAACAACAAATCTGGATTATAAGGCACAACAAATCCATTATCTAACGGTATTCCGTTTTTCTCAAACACAAAACCGTCTGTTGGTCGCCTATAATGGACATATCCAGCGCTGTCAAATCTCGTTGAAGATTCATAATGTTTAGGAAAGTTTTTGATGCAACGGCCATCTCTCATACATGGAGAATTATAACGTGCAACACCACATGGGCCGTGTAACATACATTGAGTAACAGTCCTATGTAAGCTTGGTTGAGATGCAGGATCTGGAATAACAGCGCTTATGTATTGATCAACTTGTTCTGGAGTTGTAAGAGTATACGCGTGTGACACCCATAATAACGTATGACAATGGGGCAAACCACGTTTTTGGAATTCAATCGTATAAAGATCTGAAAAAACGGCCAGAAAGCGTGTTAAGTCAATAAAGTCACTGATGTGAATCAACATAACATTCTTGGAAAATAGATACCAGCAGTTACATCGCCAGATGGTTTTGATGCGCGCAGGTATTTGATGAACGACCGCACTTTCATTTGAAAAACACGACTTACAATATCAGGCCGATCTTGAGGAGATGTTGCACCACAACGTTCCAAGTCACGAACAATTTCTGGCCAACGAACATTGCAAGTGAATGTTATAAAATACTGTGGATTGCCATGAACACGACATATTGCCAAAGCATCTTGGTAATGCTTATACATATATCGCGGACCGCCAAGGAACGATGCTGGCAATATAACACGTTTTCCAACACTACTTGCCTGTGTATCGCCTCTACCAATGGCATCATGAATACCTTGCAAGAACTCACTGCGAAATTCTTGCTGGTGGGTTCTGCAATATTCCAGACGACAGTGTTCGACACAAATATATGCATCCACAATGTACTGCTGTAACAATCTTGATGCATGCAGTAAATGCGTATACGTATCATGTCTATCATGTAACTGATAACCATAAAACATGATTGGAGTTAGCTTCCGGTCATCTGGTACAGGTGCAGGAACATTCTCAGGTACAGGAACATGTTGTACAGACGCATTGTCATCTGCAGCGACACCCTGTGCCTGAATATTATCTACAGGAGCACGTTCTACAGATGCATCCTCATCTACAGCAACAGATTGTGCAGCAACATTATCATCTGCAGAAACAGGCGATAACAGACGCAAATCTGGAGACCAACCCTGTTCGCCACGTGGGAACAAAAGTGGGTACTGCAGCGGCATATAGGAAGGATGTAATTTGCTGACACGATGAGGAGTCCCGTCTTTAGCTCGTATGATAACATCATAATCACCTGCCGATTGTTGGCCATCACAAATAATTGCACCAAAAACATTTGCACCTGGATTTTCATGCATTCGACTAACAGCACGACTTCGCAAACGTATGACAAAATCAGGTATTTCATCTGATTGACATAACTCTCTCGCTGATCTGAATATTTTCACATATTCATTGATATCGTCAAACAGATTTTTCAAGAGTTCAACAATCTCGTGTGCCCGATCAGCAGAATGCAAAGTCGAAAAATATCTAAGTCTGTTTGATGTCTCGTTTTCAGGATCAAGTATATACATTTGCAAAAACCGTGGATTCTCACCTATAGGTGGACAAATAGTTCCAACCCAATGAGAAATTTGCCTACAAACCTTAAAAACATAGGGTGCTGAACCATTGTTGATACTATCATCAACAGAAGCACCAAATGATGTCATGGAAAACATCGAATTGTAAGCTCTAACATCTAATAAGAATTGCGGATCTGAAAACAAATCGATCAACGATTGCGGCGGTTGTGACGGATAGTCTAATACTATCCTACCCCCACGACAACATCTATTAAACCGCGGTCTAACACTAAGTGGATACGAAGAAAGCCGTTCCTCAAACCAAAAGAGCGCACCACAAAATTCACAAATCTCATTGCATGATCCTAAATCTAAATATAAAATCAATGGGTGCAACAAAGGTTCAACATTAGATGTTGACACCGAAGTCGAAGCAACTCCAGCATCGTGCACTGCTCTTGAACGCAAAATTGACTGCCTGCGCGTTCTTTGTAGTGCAGTGGCAGATGACGAAGTCGCCTCTCCTTGCGATGATGAACCTACTTCAAAAGAAGAACCTAAAACACGACGCCTTTTGCGAGGCTACATACATTTAACAAAGAAACCCTATAAATTTCTATTATTTAAAAGGCATACATAACATTACATAAACATATTCTTAATAACTTTATAACAAACATTTGATAACTCTTAATAACTTTATAACAGAGATCTGATAAAAGACAATAAATAATTAGACGGCTAATAAAATAACTAACCGGCATCCAGCAGCAATAAGCACGCAGTCACAACTGCAAGTCACCAAAAAAATATGTATAAGCGCAGGTCAAAAAGAAACACATTGAAACATTATAAAAACATAACAAACAAACTATAATGCAGACACCACATACAATTACACAGTAACAATTCTTATAAAACTGTAATCCAAATTGTCTACAAAAATCATGACGCTGTTTTCTGAAATCTGTTTACATAAATCCATTGAAAATCATAATCTAATAAGTCTCTATGCTCCTAAATAGATAAGTTATCTGTCTAATAAAAAAACAACTACAATCCAACTGACTTACAGCCTTACTGTTGCCAGAACAGAACAGATTCATGTACATGAAACTCTTTGGCACCATATTCATGGACAATTGACTGCAAACAACAGGCCATCACGACGCATTTTCACAATATAACTGATACACCACCATGTCGCCTAATACATATATTGAAACTAATAACAGTCACATGTCGCCTAATGCAATGTCGCGTAATGCATACACCTAAATAACCGCAAAAGCAATAAAATACCCAAAAACATGAACCACATTACCTAAATTCGTTTTTGTTAAAAAACTTAAGCAACATACGTCTCGCAAATGCCGCCTAATATTTCAAATCAACTGCATATACTAATTTCAGATTCCACTTTCATACATCGCATACTACCTATCTAATCACCTCAACATAAAAACAATTTGAACATATCGGCTACAAATGAATTCGTTTTGCCTAAAAACCTTAGGTAACATACGGGTCGCAAACATCACCTAATCTCACTAATTTCAAATTCCATCCTCATATATGCTATACACTAACTCCTCTTTCTTAAAAATCTTTGTTAACATACGGGTCACAAACATCGCCTAATGTTACTAATTTCAAATTCCAATTCCGCATATCACATATCACTTATTTAATCATCCCAATTTACAAACATTTTCCACATATCGCCTAATGCATATAATCAACTACCTTTGTTCGCTACAATCACTTCGACATAAAAACGATTATGTCATCTACACACTACCATAACTCAAAAACATTATGTGATCATCATATCCCACACTCTCACTCTTTTGTTACTTCAAACACTCAAACAACTAAAGACATGATCCACATCAGTCAAATTCGTTCTCTCAAGTGTTTGTTGTTGCATTTCACAACTTAAAAAAATACGAAACCAACTGCAATTTTGAAACACATATTCTATGAAAACCCATTTAAAACAACAGCAAATTTAAAATGTAGTTATATAAGTAACACACTTATTAAACAACCAATTTACGAATCAGCTTCAGATTCCAACCTAAAACCTTAACCAAAACCGATTAAAACAACAAAAAATTTAAATAACCATTTGAAACGCAAAACTCAAAACAACAACAACAAAACCATGGTTCCTAAATTATACCTTTTGCAAAACATACAACTCACTTGCCATGCAAACACCAAAAATGAAACATATGTTCTGATTTCGTTTTGACAAAAAACAATTTATAAATGCACAAACTTTTGTCTTCTTGAAACACAGAACCAAAAACAACATTTAATACCATTTAAAACACAAAGTACCACAAACCAACCTACTTACAAAAACGGCTTTATAAATGCAGAATGTTTTATCTTTTTTAAACCCAAAAACAAACACAACATAAACTTTAACACAATTTAAACAAAAAATTAACACAAACCAAACTGCATGCAACACTGAATTTAACATCAACAGCTGCAGTTTGTAGGTATAATATCTACCTGTTGACACAACGACCTTGAAACAATGACGAAGAAAAGAAAATAAAGCCAAAAAAAATTTCGTTTGAAGAGACAAGTTTTTATAACAATAATACAGTAGTGGAAACATGACTCAGCTGAAAGAAATGTGTCCAGCCTAATTAAACAACACCTGTCACCCACCTGTTTTTCTTTTATTAAAATATTTTTTTATTACAACTGATAAAAAAAAAGGAACAAAACCGGGCTCACACAGGAATCGAACCGGCGACGCCTAGTAGAACACAAACCACCACTAAACCAACTGCGCCACAACCTCGTTTGTTATAAACATCAAACTAAATCATATATATAACCTTTTTAAAATCGTAGATCTACTATTCATCAAGACTCATAAATTAACATATAGGATAATTTGCGTGCTTTGTAATTGTTTTATAAAGACTTCACAATGCAAGCTGAAGAGTTACGGTCTGTGTAACATAGGGAAAATTTCGTTTGAATTCAATGATTGACCGATTCTGGATTTTTGATAAAAAAAAAGTGAGCCAGAGACGATCAAACATAAGTTTTTTACAAGGTTGTTGTACTTTTATTATGATTTTGGTTTTATTATGTTATTCGACCCGACCCGAAAACTTGGACGTTATAAATTTGAGTACCAAATCTATACATATAATAAACCAAAGTCATTTTAATGACATGTCACTCAAAGAGACATTCTCTTCCTTGAGTGTGCCATGTGTCATCCCATGTGGCATTGAGATATTTTAGGAAAAAAATATTTAAAAATAAAATTGGATTTTTCTCTCTTATGTTTCCTCTCATAACTTTTAAACATTAATATCTTTTATATACGAGATTTTTTAAAGAAAAAAATTACACCAAATTAACGAGCGTTTTATTATCTTTCCAACGAGTACCATAGTGCTATATAAAAAACGGAGAAAAAAAACGACTATTTTTTGTGGGGTTTTATTCAGAGTTATACATTGTTTTAGGTTAAATATTAATATTAGAGTTATACATTGTTTAAAGTTATGCGTTAACATTGGAGATACATTTTTAATTGTTTTAGGTTAGGTGTTACCCGAAGCTTTCTTGTATGTAACTGTAAACGAATCATTCTATTTCATATGTAAAATTAATATGTCATATTAGATTTCTCAACCCCGGGACGTTCCCGGGGTATAATCTAGTGACATCATAAAGAAAATTCCAAAGACTGATATAACTAGAATCAACACAAAATTTATAAGTTAAAAAAATGGTGAATTTAAGACTTTTTATTAGGCATGTAAACGAACCGAACGTTCATGAACTGTTCGTGAAATGTTCGGCGGGAAGTTCGTTTATGTTTGTTTATTTAAATAAATGAACGAACACGAACACAATTTTGTGTTCGTTTAATTAAACGAACGAACATGAACACATGTTTTGTTCGTTCGTTTATGTTCATGAACGTTCGTTCATTTATGTTCATTAATGTTTGTTTATGTTCGTTTTATCAAACTTGACTTTAGTTTTATTATTTATTTCTTTTTGTTAAGTATCTTAATTCAGATGATCTAAAAACTTAACCTTAACCCTAACACTGTAACCATATCACTTATCAGACACTATCCACACTTCAGAGTCACACCTCCTTTCTTCTCCACACTCCATAACCCTACCTTCTTCTACTTCTGGCTGACCACTTCCACAGCATCGCCTCCGGCCTCCACAACCCCGTCTCCATTCTCCAGCCTCCACAGTGTCGTCGTGTCCCTCATCCCCGTCTCCACAGACCAAAGCGCCGCCGTATTTCTCATCCCCGACATTTGGTTTTGGTTGCATTGTGATGTATTAGACTTGGTTGAATTGTGATGAATCATTATTAACTTGTTTTTGTTTGTGTTCGCTTACGTTCGTTTATGTTAATCTGTGTTCATTTTTATTGATCATTTGTGTTCGTTTATGTTCATGAACTGTTCGTTTATGTTTTAAATGAACGAACATGAACACGACAAATTTCTTAATGAACGAACACGAACACAAAAATGTGTTCGGTTATATGTTCATGTTCGTGTTCGTGTTCGGTTAAAGTTAAATGAACAAACACGAACACGCCTGTGTTCGTGTTCGTTCGGTTCGTTTACAGGCCTACTTTTTATAAACTTGGGAGGAATTATTTTTTTTTTTTAAATAAAATAGTAATTGAGTTTGAACATAATAAACAAAACATTTTAATTTTCGTCCAAACTTAAAAATAAATAAATGAATTTGTTAAAGCTAAAACCGTTTTTATGAACACGCTTGAACCAACTTAATCAGATGATGTGGTGTGGTTTTGGGGTAAAAGTTGGGGAGGTGAGGTGGCAACCTCCCCTGACATGGAACACCACCCACTCCCCCCTCTCCCGACCCACTTCGGTGCAAACGGGGATTTTTCCTCATCCTCGAGCTCCGTTACCCTTTTTTTCCTCTTAAATTAAATAATAATAAAACGGAAGGAAATGGGGAAGAAGGAGAATCATTTCCTTGATTTGAGAACCACGGGAACAACACCCCTTAACCTTAGCATAGGGTATTAGAATTGGATGTGTTGTAAACATTAAAATGAGGATCTTAATATCAACTCAAAACAAATAAGTAAAACTTAGTTTTACTAAACTTTTAATTTTTGTTTAAATTTGATTTACAAATCAAACATATATGTTCTTTGTACCTTACATAGTATAACAAAAATAAGAAGAGTGAGAATAATACAAAAAACACAATGGATCACGAAATATAACAAAATGGCAAAGAAAAAAAACAATAAATCGCAGAAATGACATAGTGACAAAAATATAGAAAAGACACAATGATATAACACAAATTCTAAAAAAACTACAAGCTAAAAATCCAAAAAATCAAAAGCTAAAAACTAAGATCGTAAGGTTTGATGAGACAGTTCCAATGCCGTTTGAATGAGTTCAATCGGACTCCATTTGACACCCTTTATTATATACTAGTCAGGTGTCCGCGCGTTACGGCGGAAAACAACATTTAGTTACCATGTGCATTGTGTTTTGTACTTTAAGCAATTATACTGTAAAACTTAAACTTAAATGATTTCGGTTCATTTTCGTTTGTTTACATTTCGGTTATTACTTAACCATAACATATCATTTTTAAATTAAAAAATTATAGCAATACTATACTCAAATTAAAGAGAAAAAAATGTTCGTTTATACGGTGCAATAATATTAGGAAAATATTAAGATAAAAAAAAATTATGGACATTTAAAAATCGTGGGGTAGTTGGTTAAAATATGGGTGAAAAGTGTAATTGTTTATTTAAATAAAAAAAAGTTGAGTAAAGTTGAGGGGAAAAATGTGTAATGTTGTATAAAAGATATATTTGCTCTCAAAAATTAGCTAATATATGCATTGTGTGTTGTACGCTATGGAATTATGCTTGTAAAACTTAAATTTTAAGAGGTAATTGTGAAATGTATTATAAGATAGTATAGATATGACTTCCTATTTGATCTTAACCCTACGAATTAAATATAAGCCGATATGCATTTTAATAAATTATATAATACAAAGATGTTATAATATTATTATAAAAGAATCAAATTGTATACAAAGCTTTTATGTTCATAAGCCATAAGGTTATACTCTACCATGTTCATTCCATATTGTGGAATGCGCAATTGATTTGTCATCCTTCGATCTCGTTGTTAAGTTTCAAAATTGCTCTGGAAGTTATACGGTTAGGGCTGTTCAAATCGCTCGTCGCTCGTGGATCGCTCGTCGCTCGTTCGGAAAATGCTCGAAAAATGCTCGCTCGGTCATCCGCTCGGTTGTATATGAGCCGATCGGCTCGGTTCGGTTTGTAAATGAGCCAAGCACGAGCAAAGGTACGCTCGGCTTGGTTCGGCTCGAATAAATTTTTATTTATTTAATAATAAATATATACACAATTTACAGATAAATTTATGGCTTTATATATAAGATTCTATTGGATTTGACTTAGTATATGCAAACAAAATATAACCAGCCCACTTAACACAATAAAAAAATTAACACTAGATTTAATAGTAAAACAATAAGTCATAATGTGACAGTCTTGACTTCTTTATGTTAATAGTCGTCCATCACTAATTGTCGCTAGATATCACATATACGTCACAATGCAACAACTGTCGTCTGACGTATGCTCACCATCTCACCAGCCTCAATCTAAGTCTTATCCTTGGACACTGGGATCTCAATATTAGTGTTAGCATCGGACATTTTGACCTTAGTTGTCACCCGACAATGAAAACATTGAAGGAAACATCCCAATTTTATAATTGTCCATATTATTCTCCGCTCGATTCTCGCTCGGCGCTCGCTCGGAAAATTTGCGCTCGAAGAATGCTCGTTCGGTTTTCGGCTCGATTGTAAACGAACCGCTATGCTCGGTTTGGTTTCTAAACGAGCCAAGCACGAGCAAAGCTTCGTTCGGATCGGCTCGGCTCGTGAACAGCCCTATATACGGTGGGTTCACTGTTTGATTGTGGGCTTGCTATTTAAGTGGGCTTTGTTCCCAAACCATGAACTTGTTGTACCCTTTATGTCTTCTTTTTGTCCTTTGGCATTTTTAGTTGTAGTTATTGATGGACACTTATTTTATGAATACATAGGTATCTAAAATTTGACATGTTTTGTAGAGTAAAGATCAAATACAAAGTGTTGTTTTGGTAAGAACTGTGAGAATCAAAGGGGGTAAAAAAAATTTATTTTTTTTAGAATTTTTTTCCTATATGTTTAAACATACTTTCTAGATGAATAATACAAAAAAAAAAAAAAAAAAAAAAAATTAGTGTAATTACGTCATTAAAGTAAATACATTAGTTTACACTAGAGTAATTATGTAATTACTCTACACGTAATTACTCTACACCAATTTTTTTTTTTTTTTAGTTTTCAATACTATAATACATGTTTAACAATATGGGAAAAAAAATTCAAAAAAAATAAAAATAAAAAAAAAATATCTCCTTTGATTCTCACAGTTCTTACAAAAAAACAATTTGTACAAGATCTTTACTCTATATTTGTAAAACCATCAAAATAGGTAATACACGTTTAAACATGTATACACCAACAAATAAATTTACAAACCCATTTGTAACAAACTGTATCGAACCCGCCACCTTATTTATGACTCGTTTACAAATTGATAACCGAGTTATGCTCTATTTCTAGTGTCTTCAACTTATGGTTGATGTCTTAGCTCGCATAATAAGTACATATAAGTGAAGTTGGAAGTTATTATTTCAACCCATTGTCACCCTAGATGGGATTACCAAACATGTTTAGGGGTTGAAGTTAATTATTCTTTTTCTTTTTACGTAAATTATCATACCAACGGATATCATCGATCAATCCATTGATAAAAAGATTTAACACCAACTACCTAAATCCGGCAATCCGTTGCTAGTATACAAATTTATCAAAAAATACAAATGATCTGTTACCGTTTCAGTAATCATTACGCAAAATGTTTATAAAGGAACACTACACTTGGTCCAAGTTGTACACTGTCCATAAAGCAGATGCCTTTATGCTACCACCTATGGTTGATGCAACCTATACTTTGTTCAAGCCAAGATTATACAAACTAGCTGATTGGAATTACCCCTATTCAATGTCTTCTGCTTGTAGCTTCCAACATTTTGGATCCAATTCAGCCTGGAATACTTTGTCTCTCCATTGAAAAACGCAGCCACGAGCTTCTAAGTTCTCAAGAACCGATCTTGGTAGCAAAGTTTTAAACGAAGATTGGAGCTTCACTTTAGTCAGCCCTCCACATCCCAACAACGCAGCTGCGAGTCCGCTTGGAGTCAAACCATCCATATGAAGAATAGTCAAACTCTGCAAACACCCGAGGCTGGCAAGGTATAACAGCCCAACATCCGTCACAGAGCTATACGACAAATTAATCTGTTCGGAAACCAAAAAAGATAAGTAACCCAAATATTCAACAAGGGGCATGCGCGTTCAAGACAGAACCAGTTTTAAGTTGTATAAGCACTTGTACGCAGTGCATAACCCCGCCTTATGCATCAAAGCAATATATACACATGTTAATGTGGATCTCACAGTTTTTACTTCGATTTTTTTCTTTATTGTAGGGCCATTTACGCAACAATTTGTCATAAACACAAATATATATGGAAACAAAAGGAAGAAGCCGGTTACCTGTCTGAGGTTTTGTGAAAAATGGGCGAGTGGAATCATTCCAGAGTCGTCAACATTGAGGCATTTCTTAATATCTAGCTTTGTGAGTTGTCTGCATCTACTGGCAATGGATTTTAGGCCTAAAGATGTAATTAGAGGGCATCCTCTGCTTTCAAGTGTATTTAGTTTACAACAGTTTGATAAAGAGATCAATGAGCTGTCAGTGATGTTTTCACAGTAGGAAATGTTGATCATTTCAAGGCTGGGACAACCACGGGCAACCGCAGAAATGCCCTTATCCGTAAGTCCAATTGACCTACACAACAAAACAAATTCAAATGTTCATAATTTGTTGATTCACATTATTTAAACAGGATCAACAATATGCACTACAATATAATTATAGAAGCGCGTTCAATACTGAACAATTGTAGAGAACTGTGAAAAACGGATAAGCACTTGTACATAGCACATGGCAAACACTGCGGGAGAGAGACAAGTGCTTATGCGGTTTTCGCAGTTCTATATTTATAACTGGTTCAGCGCTCTGTAGTTTTAACCATTAAAGTATTTTCCGTTTCCAACCTGTATAAATCAAGCTCTATTAGTTTCTTGCATCCATTTCCGATGAAAATAAGTCCCTCGTCGGTAATATTTAGACATATCCCGATTTTCAATACAGATAGTTCGGAACATCTTGAAACTGACTTTAGCCCTGCACAAACAGTCAAACGTCACTTACTGAAAGGTACTTTAGACATCTCATGACATGACTAACAATTTGTGAGATTTTTATCAGCTTAAATGGCATACCTTCATCATCAATATCATTATCAGTAAGGTCAAGTTCTTGAAGAAAATGGCAATACTGCCCTATCAAAACAAAAGCTTCTGAGGAAACAAGGGTACAGGACTCCATCTTGAGAGAAACAAGAGACCCACAAGATTTCGTGATGTGGGATATTGAAGTATGCGTTATCTTTCTACAACATGTGATGTCTAACTTTTTCAATTCGGTGTGTTTGGTGACAATAGATGAAAGACCATCATCTGTCACGCCCGTGCACTTACTTAAGCTTAGCTCCTTGAGTGACACACACCAGTTGCCAATGCCCTTGAGTCCGGAACACGTCACCTGGCAACCGTCTAACCGGATTGATTGCAAGTTTGAAAGCTTGTGTAGAGTTTCAGAAAGAGCAAGAGTCACCTGCACCAGACCGTATTCAAATTATCTAAACAATTATTAAGTACCAAAGTTACTTTTTTTAATAGAAAAAATACAATTTTGAATCTGATAATAAAAAAACTAGACATCCGACTCCTAAATGATCACATAATCAAAAGGATTATAAGTTCATCCACATATTAAAAACTGATTGTTGATTTGAGACTTGAAGTTGCAATAATTAGATAATCATTTCTCATATGCAAATCCAAACAGACCTAAACTTATAGTGAAATGTCCATTAAACCCCTCAATGAAACAAAAAAAAATCGATATATTTCACATTGATCCTAAATGAATATGATACTTACAATTGGCCCGTACGCTAAATTAAGGTTCTGAAGACAACTTGTGCTGCTGGTTAGTGAAGACACTCCAACATGGCTAACGTTCTCCCAATACGACATATTCAATGACTGTTAAAAGAGTAATAAATACAAGTCCTTAGCTTCTTGAAAAGATACAAAATAAAAGGAAAATTCAGTTTGTGTTAGTTAGTTAGGAGCGGATACCTTCAAAGACGGCCACCCTTGTTTGAAGGATACAAGACTTTCATCATTGATCCCACAGCATCCTTCTAAAACCAATTCTTCAAGATATTGCAACTTCAAGAGTGAAGGCAAGCATTTTTTGGTGATCTGTAATACAAACAAGAAACCATAAGAATTCAAGATTGTATCAAACAAAATAAAATCAATGGCTTTTTTCGTCAAGAACATGGGACCCACAAAAGAATTTTTAGTTCTACTCGCACCACATACGACAAATATCATTTATATTTAGGATTAGATCAGTGATTACATGAAGTAAAGAACAAATCAATAATAAGCAAAAGGCAAAAACAGTGACACCAACAAAGATAGGATTGCTAATCGTGGCCCGTACGAAGAATTTCCTTACATGTTACATCATTTACCATCATATTTCATGGCGTTTTCTGATACGCGCTTCTTAATTAAAGCTATAACGAAATCTTGTAGCGTTTCACATGTTAATAACTCCTGCTTCCCAATAAATGGAACTATTAACACTCCCTCTATAGCAAAAACATTAATTCCTGAAGATCTCAAAGTTCATCAACATCAATAAACATCTCACCACCTATTTATTTCTAAAGATTTCAACATTTCTATTCTGACACCATCTCATATCAGTCAAAGGTGCTCGCCCAAGGTCCAGTGTGGATAACCGCCTTGCAGCCATCAAGCCACTCCGGCATGTTTCCAGCCAGATTCTGGCCAAATCTGCTCCAGACTAAAACCGGTCTCAAACATCTGGAAATGGCCTGGAAACCATGGGCGGAGCTTCTCATGGGCCAGGGTGGGCCTTGGCCCCCAGATTGTTTTCCGTAGTGTATTTTTACCGAAAAAATTCCGAAAATTTTACACGCATTGAATCTGGACCCGAGATTTTACCGAAACCATAGTTCATGATCAGCCAATACGGGAAACAGCCTAAAACGTGCATAATAAACCCCTTAAAATGGTTTGTTTATGATGTGCGCCTTGCTTAAAAAAACCGTCGTCTTTTAGGCGCTCTCCCTTTGTGCTATGAGTGCGCCTAGCACCTTCGACCACCTAGCGTTAACTAGTTATTTTCAAATACTCCACAAAATGCACAAATTGAAAGCATGACAAACACATCAGATAATCAAACAGAAGATAATAACCCAATTAAGTAACAACTAAAAAATAACAAATTATTATATACCAGCAAGTGAGAAAGATCCAATCTTCTAATCTGCTTACACTTAACCCCAACCAAAGCCACACCCAAATCAGTAACACCCAAACACCACTTCAAACACAAATCCTTCAACTTCAAACACCCAACAGCCACACACCCAATCCCAATATCACTAACCCCTTTACACCTAGTCAACCACAGCCTCTCCAAACTCTTACACCCAGCAACACACCCAACCCCACTATCATCCATATCCACAGCATTCGACAAATCAATCTCAACCAAATTCTTACACCCCATCACCAACCTCGTCACCCCCACATTACTAAACATCCTCGACCTCGACAGATTAATAATTTTCAAATCTTTTTTGTAACTTACCACGTAGGATAAATACCCATCTGTTATTCGAGGACAGAGGGTGAGATCCAGGTGGGTTATGAATGGGTACCGGTTTAACAGGTGCTTTAACTGTGAACAATGATGATGGTCGGTTGTTGTACGAGGAAAGGGCTTTAATGTTCTTCTGTGATGAGATTCGATTGAGTAGAATGATTTGGAGACTAAGGAGAATGATTTGAGATCAAATGGATTTGGTTTAAGGTGGTCTAAGATTGTGAATATTATTTCTTCTGATAAGGTGTCGAATGGGTTGTTGGTTGGTTTGTGTTTCTTCATGTTTTAGATGGTGAATAATGAAGATATTATTGATGAAATGATTGGGTTTGTTGGTGAATATAAAGGAGGTGAGGAAGTAACGGTTTAATAGGAGAAATGGTGGTTTGGTTGGGGAAGTTGATAACTGAGTGAAGAAGGTTGAAGATGAAGAAGAAAAGTGCTTGTTGTTATTATTATTGTTATTGTTGTGGTTTTACGGTTTTGCCCTTATGGGCTTCGACTTATTATATAAGATTAGTTGATCTTTGTTTTTGTGATGACGGTATTACCCCCCTTATCTCAATTTTCAAGTTTGACTAAATATAAAACTAATTTGAAAATTATAAGGTTATAACTTAGGCTGCTCGGTATGGAGCCGGTATAGGACCGACATGCGTATGCTGGACCGGCGTACACCACCCCTCTCCTCCGACAACGGCATGAGCATCCAAATCTTGCCGGTCTTGACGGACCATTTTTTGAGGAAACAAAATTAAGGGGCCAATGGAAAGGGTAGCTTTATGAATTAATAATGGAAGATGTATTAGTGATGATGCTCCTAAACCACATTCTTGGAGCATCATGGTGATAATGCTCCTACCTCTTGCTGACGTGGCAGCTAAGGTGGAGGGACATCATCCATGATGCTCATCCTCCTCCACACCCACTACTCTTATAAGGTGTGGCAATCATCCATCTTATCATTTTGTTATCATTATCTTCCATCATCACTTTATTTGTTGTGGTAATGATCATCCTCATCATCCCCATCATCACAATGCATTGAATGAGGAGAGAAGGAAAGGACAGTGAGAGACATAGGTTCTCTATGATCATCATAGATAAGGGGCGTGAGTTGTGATGTTCCCCGTCCTTTACTGTCCGCATAACACCTTCGCGATCAACATTGATTTTATATACGACTTAAACCTTTAAGCTCTATGAAATTAAATCATTGTTTTGAAACACGGACCAGACCGGCCGGTTGGACTGGGAATTGGGGGTTGAACCGGTCCAGGTCAGGGTATTGAACAGGGTGTGCATCGAACTAGGGGTTGGACTAGTGAGCTGACGGTCAAACCAACTGGTTCTTACATCCGGTCCAATCGTTGGACCGGTCGGCCCAGTGAACCGGTAAGAAAACCGGTTTAATGTCCTGTCCGATTCTAAAAACATTGAATTAAACTCATCTAGATACTACTGAGCCAAAGTGAAGTCCTTTTAGTAGCTTTTTCACAAAAGTCATGGTTGTTATATTAATCAATGTTTATTATTGATTTCACATATATGTATGCCTTTTCATATATAATAAACTAGACTATACCCTGGGAGCGTTCCGGGGCTGAGAAATCTAATATTACACATTAATTTTACATATGAAATAGACTTATGCGCTTTACAGTTACATACAGGAAAGCTTCGGGTAGCACCTAACCTAAAACAATTAACAATGTCTAACTCCAATGATAACACCTAACCTTAAACAATGTATAACTCTAATATTAAAACCTAACCTAAAACAATGTACAATTCCAATGCTAGCACCTGTTGTAAATAGAATTCATATTTACTGGTTTGAACATAATTAATGACTTGCCTATACATGACTATTGAATAACCTGAACACTTTGTGTTTTTTTTCCTGTATGAATAAACCCCACAAAAAATTGTCGTTTTTTTCTCCGTTTTTTATATAGCACTATGGTACTCGTTGGAAAGATAGTAAAACGCTCGTTAATTTGGTGTAATTTTTTTCTTTAAAAAAGTTTCGTATATAAATGATATAAACGTTTAAAAATTATAGGAGAAAACATTAGAGAAAAATCCAATTTTGTTTTTAAATTATTTTTTCCTTAATAACTCAATGTCACATGTTATCCTACATGGCAATCTCAAGGGGGAGAATGCATACATGAGTGCCTTATAGGATTAACCCTTTTCAAATATATATATATATATATATATATATATATATATATATATCTAGATGACCATTCAATAAATCTATGTTAAATAAATTGGTAAAGTAAATCTTTTATTTTAAATTCTAAGATATGCATATCTTGTATAGGGTTTTAATTAATTTTATTATTAGATTTTAATAATAGAAACGAAATAAAAAAAATTAAACACTTTTACCTCATTATGTCACGTGACATATTTAAAAAGGTGTTGAGGCCACCATTAAATGTCACATAACCACCATTGAATGTCACATAATCTAACTTCAATTCTTTCATGTATGGTTATAAATATGAGAAGAAAAATACCGAAGAAAAATATGCAAATATAATAAATCTAAAAAACCATCTAGAAGAAAACACTTGTGGATAAACTTTCTAAATGGTTGACCCAAGGGTAAGAATGTCATTTCGGTAAGGAATGAAACAACCGTACGCTTAAGGACAGAAAGCGACCGCATTAGTTGACGGGGTTATTTTGGGGAACACATAAAAGTCGCCATCGAAACGTAGACGAGTGCCATTCGGTGGAGCAAATATGTGAGGAAGGTACGTTTTTTTAATTACCGGATGGTACGAACACTTTGACTAATTGACATAAATGTATTTTATCTTTTCTTTTTGTCCATTTTGCCCCTCAACTATATCCAGCTTTCTTTTTTTGTTCCTATGTATTATATAAGTACAATGGTCTTGTTATTTTGGGTTACAAATAATTCAATGCTTACACTTTTTTCATTTATCATTCTACTAATCTCTTTTTTTATGTTTTTACAAGTATATCTTTCACTTACAAGATAACTAATTCGAAATTAATAGAAGGTAAGCCAAAGTGAGTCGATTTTTGTATAAATACCCTCCCACCAAAAAGATAAAATGTGTGCAAATACAAACTAGATCCTCTTATAGACATAAGGTCTATGAGCTAGACTTTGTGTTTATAGCTCAAATAACTATATATGTATCTAATTACTCTATTAAAGTGCAGATATCTTATATAATTTGAGTGTTATCACCTATATGCTCTTAAGTTGTACTTGGATTGTGAACTATGTTAAGAGCTTCTGAAAACAACATTTTCAAAGGTTTTTTTCTCTCGGTACCGATGTTAAATATCGTTTTTTTATGCTATGCTTATTGTGTTAGTTTTCTAAGATGCGCTTGAATCATCGGACTATGTTTTACATTGTTTTTGTTGATTTTCACCATATTCGATCAGATGATAGGTCAAATCTTGGACTTTAGGAGTCTCCGCAAAAGGGGGAAACCATGCGAGGTGCAAGGGTTCAAGGAGTTGGGGATGAGGGGGCAGGGTAAGGGATGGAGAGGGGTTGGAGTGGACAGTGTGAGGCAATCGAGCCTCGTGTGTGACCTGCGGTTAGACGTCATGTGAGGGACCGACCAGGTTATGATGATAAGATTTCAAGGTTGGAGGATCAGATGGGTTGGATGCGAGTTGATGTGGGTGATATACTGGCTCATGACTCATGTATCCTCACTCGTATCGCATGCTTTCTTACTCGTCTTACCACGACCACCTACTCCCAGGGATGCTTCCGGATATGGTTCGGCACCATCACCACCACCGCCACCATCGTTTTAATGACGAGTATTGTATATTTTTTTTGTTTTGATGTAAAACATTGTAATTATTAATGCAAATGTTTATGTTTGAAAGTTTTACGTGTATTTAGCTTCTTTAAATGATAAGGTTTGTCATAGTCAATTGAATGTTTACGCTTGTCACCATTGTTCAATGTGTATTGTAATAAATTTCAGCTTATATATTACATTAGATAGTAACAAACTCGGATATTCACTAATAGTCACATAATTTGTCGTTAGTAACATTAAAATGAAACTCGTTCATCCAATAGATTGTTTAAAAGGTCACAAGTACGAATTGTGTCCAAAAACTTTGACTTACACTCTATGACATATTGATATATAACACAAACCACCAGACAACATATGTTCAAACATTTTATCGTTAATAACCTTACTATGAAACTCATATTTATTAAACAAATTATTTCACCGTTAAAATTACGTTGTTCTTAAATTATTTTATTTCACTATTAATTTCTCTCTTCTTCCTCTTCACATTGTATGAATAAAAAAAAGTAACACTATGATAGGTGAAACACCCCCCCCCCCCCCCCAAAAGAAATCGCACTTTGATACATAAAAAGACACATAATGAGTTAGCTTCTTCAGAATTAGCGAAGGTTTCAAACATTCATATTTTCACGAAATGATATTGAAATTTGTGAGCCTTTAAATTATTATGGGAAACCTGAAAGAAGTCCACTTCATAAAACTAGGTTTCAAAATTATGAGAAACGAAGAAATTTGATATTGGAAGAGATTGAAGATTTTGGTACAACTTCTAGTCATTAAAATTACTTTACAAGAGTGGATCATTATGATTGTAATAAAATGAAACATAAATCCAGATTGTTTAAAGAAGTGCTTTTACCATGTGTTATATGTTGTATAGAATATAGTTCAAGTATGGGAGTTCTATCATGTGGACATCGCTTTTGTTTACATTCATACATAAATGGGCAAATCATATGGTAACATTATTTTACCCGTCGTTCACAATCCTTTGCACTTGTCAGTTTCTTAGATCTACCAGACAACATATGTTTCAAACATTTTATCATTAATAACATTATAAGGAAGCTCATATATTTAACAATTAAATATTTCACCGTTAATTAATTATCTTATTCTTAAACTATTTAAAAAACTTGTAGCACTACTTTGACGTGATAGATATGCAGTTGGAGAAATATCTTCGAGCCGATAGAACTCTCATTTCAGATTTTATAAATTTTTTTTTTTTTTTGGATTACACTTTACCAAAGACAAAAAAAATCCAATCACACAAACATCTCAAACTCACAACCAAAACCATTAAAATCAATTTATACGATCATGTAGCTGTAGCTGTATACGAGTCATATAACATCTATACGACTCATATACTTTTATACGACTCGTATAATGGGAAGAGAAAAAAAACATTTCATTCACATATTAGACATGTATGATTGTACACGAGTCACATAGGTGATGAAATGTTTTATGACGCCTTTCATCTATCAGAACCGTATAGATGAAAAGTGTCATAATAACCGTCTAAGAGTCTACTAGTAGCCTCTACCCTTTAAAAAATGCTATATTTAGATTTTATATTTAAAGAGTATATTAATATTTAAAGTTAAATATGTAACTTATAATAAGGGTCGGTTCGGTTTTAAACTGTGAAACCGTCCAAACCTGTCGTTGGTTTGGTTTGTTTACTTAAGTATCAGTTGGTCGGTTTCAGTATTTTCGAACTGTAACAAATGGTTTGGTCTACGGTTTATACCGAAAACCTACTGCAGAAAACCGGACTAGACCATAAGATGTATGATACTAAATTAGAGAATATTATATATGTTTATGTATATATATTAATAAGTAAGATTGTTCTAAGTCTAATTAAGTCAAAGTAAACAAAATTTAGGTGAAGGAATAAGAGCCTAATCCTCGCGCGGATGGCATCCATATTCCACTTTCCAATAATCCATGCGCTAACATAATAGCGCAGATAGGGCTCTCATGTTAGCGAAGGAACAAGAACCGCGGAAACAAGCATCTTCAGAAGTCTGCCTTGACCCGCGGATCCAACTCCACTCATGACGGTAGGTCACGCGCAACATAACTTCATCCACAATACGTCACTTCAGAGGAATCTCCGTGCGTACTCCTAGGCGCGTAATATTCGTCCAATCCCAGCTTTTAGTACGAGGTATGGACAGGGCCGGCTGAAGCCCAATTCAAATAAGGCTAGGGCTTTGGGCCCCCAAATCTATAGGGCCACCATTTTCACTAAACCGGGTTGTGTAATTATCCAGGAAGTAGAGGAACATGTAGGGAAACAAGATTTATGTCTTCTCAGTTCTCACAATCTCGCATCTGTGGCCAAGAGATAGGGTGGCGGCTAACATCAAGCAATCAACATAGTACATAACAACAGGCGGCAACATCTATGTAAGTTCTAAAGTTTGAAATCATCTTGTAGTTATGTTTGAGTTTAAAATCATTCTCTCCCACAATCATTCATTCATTCTCTGTTTGGATTTGTAGGCTTCTGAATCTTTGATTCTAAATTGGTGAGGGATTGAAGGTCTCTGACTCTCGAAATTGAAGGCCTTATATTCACAATAACATATTAAAGTATGTGATATAAGCACTAATTCCCTAATTGCATGACTGTGGTTTGTGATATTTGCTACTTGTTGATCAATTTAGTTTGATAAATTTAGTTTAAGTTTACTGATTGAAATTGGTTATTAAAGCCCTATTATCAGAAAGTAATACATTATGATTTGGTTTGGCTCGGCTCGGCTAGTTAGACACTAAAGTATCGCAACACGAACCATATAAGAACTAAAAAATTTTATGCTTTCAGAAAAAGGGCCCCGAAATGACAATTTGCTTTAGGCCCCCTAAAGGGTTGACCCGGCCCTGGGTATGGACGATCAGGAATGAAGAAGATTTACTTAGATCTTGGCAGGCTTAGCGCCAACCAGATGGCGACACGTGTCAGGAGTGATCCAACAACCACTGACGGAAATAGTGACATGACTGCTTCCATGCTTCCACCATGCTGCTGTCTACAGTACTAGTCAGAGTACTGTGCAGATATGCTTACCTGCTGCTAGACGTCACATCAAACGCCAGCAGGTAAGTCAACCATGTTGTGTCAGAGTGAAGCGCCGTCTGCGCCCAATGAGGAGGCGCCACGTGTAACTTTTGCAGGCCAGCTCCAACTTTCTCTCACATCAGCATTAATTGTCACCTAGACTCCCGCCATTTTCATGGGCCGAAGACATCTGGGCCTGGTCAAGGCCCAGATCAGTTGCAAGACTTCATAGGCCGCTCCACCTGGCCCATATTTTCTTCTATAAATGGAAGACTTCATCTCCTTTGCAAAGGATCGGTTTTTACAAACATCTCACACGAGAATTAGCCTAGAGAGAATATCTGTAGTACTCTTGTAATCTTCAAAGTAATAAAGATTTCTCTCTTCACAGTGGACTTAGCTCATTCTTGACCGAACCACTTATATTTTTGTGTTCTTACTTTTACCACACACACTTATTTAATTATCGTCTTGGGTTACGGTTAGTCTACCGGTGTGAGCAAAGGATTGTACCTGAGCGAACACGTGTGTTAAACACACGGTGATTATCTTTAATCACCGTTATACTCATTGTTTCTTCATTGGCGCCATCCGTATCGGCTAGACCATTGATAATTTTTCCATCTTTTAGCCCACCTACGTGGTTGAACCCAACCCAAACACCTCTACTGCCCACCTAGCCGAGGACCTCAACGTCCAACTCGGTGGGAACTCTGGCACACCAGCCACTATCACTAAACAAACCACCACGCGTACCCAGAAACCAGTTTTCGAAGTACGTGAGGTGGACAGTGAGGAGGATAGCGGCAACAATTCTGAGCAGGACCCCAAAGAGTGGCAGCTCCGCCAAAAAGCCAAAAGCACCACTAAGTACTAGCGGGTGCTAATGAAACAGACGAAGAAGAAGGGCAAGACCCTCACTATGCCTTTCTGCCCAGAAAAAGTTACAAGGGCAAAGAAACTAAAGGCCCACGTGACGATCGTAGCGGGGGGCATGGTGGAAACGCCGATGCTCGAGGCTACGCCAAATCACGTGGCGAACCAGATGATTAGGAGTCGTCCAACAACGACTCAGACCATAGTGAACGGAGCCACTCGCGCCGTTCACACTCCACGAGCCACAAAAAGGTGGATGATGACTTGGTCAAACCATACAGGCCAATGTCTTTTGCTGAGAAGTCCAAGTTCGTCGCTCGCATCGCGACGGCGAGTATTCCCAAGAAGGCCAAACTACCCAGCAGCATCGGTAAGTACGATGGCCTGCGCGAACCGGACGATCACATTCATGACTTTGAATATGCGGGGAGTTCGGTGCTTTGGCCAGTGCAGGTTTGGTGTCACCTTTTCGCCCAAACGCTGACTGGCGCCGCTAGAGTCTGGTTCGATAATCTCCCCGCGGGGAGCATTATGGATTTTGACGACCTTACCAACAAGTTTGGTAATCATTTCTCTCATCTGCGGAAGCACAAGAAGGACAAGGCACACATACTGTTGTGCCAGCGCCACGACAATGAATCCATCGAGGACTTTATTGTCCATTTTAACAGAGAAGCCCTTCAGATAGGGTGAAGCGAAGAGCTTACTCGCGCTGCTTTCATTCAAAATGTATACAGGGAGGAACTTATGAAGTGCCTCACGGGCAAAGATGGCGTCCCAGAGTCTTGGGATGATCTCATCCGCGCCGCTAAAATCTTTGTGTCATCTGAAAGATCCTTCCGCCAGATGCGCCACACCCAGCACCATAATAATAATAATAACAAAAATAAAGCTAGTCCATTTGAACACGCATTTCGGGCTACAGTTACTTCCAACGACGTTGGCCAACAAGGGGACAGAGCTACGACGACAACCCTGCTGAGTAGTCGCACAAGAAAATTCGCGACCTCAATACCCATACGGTTAATTTCCTCATGTGCCACCAATGCAACATGACCAGGCAGGGGAAGAAAACAACTCACCACGGGAAACGATCCTGGGTGCAGCAAATTGATGACTTTTGGAAGGAAGCCGATGTACTCCTTCCAAAAGTTCGCGATGGTGCATCCTCCACCGCCCCATTGGTTATCATAGCCGTCTTTGGACATTATCACACGCGATACATGTTCTTAGTTGGCGGAAGCTGCACTGACATCATGTATGATCAATGTTTTCAACAATTGGATGAAGAAGACAAAGCAAAGCTCGTACCAGTCAACGAAACAATCTCCGGCTTCATCCATGAAACCATCATGCCTTGTGGCTTGATCTCCATACCCATCACGATGGCGAATGGCAACCATGAGCACACTGAAATTTGTGACTTCATGGTCTTGCCAACTACCTCCCATCACGACATCTTACTAGGCCGCGAAGGCATCGCGCGCTTCAATGCGAACGCTTGGAATGGTCAGTTTCCCGACCAAGACAGGCGTCGCATTTGTTCAGGGAAACAAAGATTGTCATACGGCGGACAGAGCCAAACCCCCAAAGATGGTCAAAACTGATGCCCGCATAGAGCCGAAAAAATGGGTTCTCAACCCTAAATTTCCAGAGCAAACGGTGGTCATTGGCCATGTAATCTCCGACACCATCCGCAACCATCTTAAACAGCTGCTAATCAAGAATATGGACGTTTTTGCATGGCAACCAGCGGACATGGTGGGTGTCCCGCGAGACATAGCGGAACACAGGCTCAACGTGTACCGATCGGTAGAGCCAATTGTCCAGAAGAAGCAGAGCATGGGTCCGGAGAAAACGAAGGCAATGAATGAGCAGGTCACCGAGCTGCTAAATGCGAGCATCCTGCGCCCTATCCGGTACCAAACCTGGGTCGCCAACCCCGTCATGGTCGAAAAAGCCAATGGGGGCTAGCGCATGTGTGTTGATTACAAGGACTTGAACAAGGCATGTCCTAAGGATTGCTATCCGCTACCAGAAATCGACTTGAAAGTGGATTCCTTAGCCCCTTATCGCTTCAAATGCTTCCTAGATGCATATAAGGGATACCACCAAATACAGATGGCAAAAGAAGACGAGGACAAGACGGCGTTCCGCACAGACATGGGCACCTTCTGTTACATCAAAATGCCTTTTAGTCTGAAGAACGTGGGCGCCACCTATCAGCGCCTCATGGACACCGCCTTTTGAAGAAATCGAGGTACGGCTGGAAGTGTACGTCGATGATCTTGTAATCAAAAGCAAAGAAGAGGGAGACATGCTGCGGGATATATAAAAAACTTTCAATCAGCTGCGCAAGGTGCGCATGAAGCTTAATCCCAGCAAGTGTTCCTTCAGCATGGAGGAGGGCAAATTCCTCGGAGTGATTGTCACGCGGGATGGTTTTCGCGCAAACCCCGAGAAAGTCCAAGCAATCAAGCGAATGCCCTCCCCCACATCAGTCAAGGAAGTTCAAACACTAATGGGCCGCCTGGTAGACCTTAATCGATTCCTCTCAAACTATGCTTCAAAGTCCTTTCCATTCGTGGATACTTTGAAGAACTGCTAGAAAAAAAAAGCAATTTCCGCTGGACGCCTGAAGCGGAAGACGCTTTCCAAGACATGAAGCAGTGCCTAACGAACCTTCCTACTCTGACAGCGCCCCTACCGAAAGAACCGCTTACGCTATACCTTTCCATAACAGAGCGGGCTGTAGGCGCGGTTCTCCTGGTGGAGCGCAAGGGGGTTCAAACGCCAATCTATTATATGAGCCGCACCCTCTTGGATGCAGAAGCGAGGTAAAAATTAATGGAAAAGTTGGTCCCACGCTAGTCCACGCGTCCAGAAGACTGCGCAGGTATTTCCAAGGCCATCCCATGAACGTCCTCACGGACTACAGAATCAGCGATGTCCTTTGCAAACCAGAGTTGTCGGGTCGCCTTGCCAAGTGGGCTATTGAGTTGGGAGAACACACCATCTACAACAAACCCCGACCCGCAATCAAAGGACAAGTGCTTACTAACTTCACAACGGAAATACCCGCCAACAAAGTCCAAGAATGCTTAGCAGAACAATCACCCACGCCACCTCAAGACCAGTCACAAAAGTGGTCCCTCTTCACAGACGGAGCCTCAAACAACGACAAATCTGGCGCAGGTTTTCGCCTTATCAGCCCAGATAATGACGAGTTCACATACGTTATCCGCATGGACTTCAAAAGTACCAATAATGAGGCGGAATACGAAGCGCTGCTGGCAGGCCTCCACATCGCGGAAAATATGGGGGCCAGGTACGTGGAAGCACATGTGGACTCCTTACTTGTCGCAAGACAGATAAACGGAACCTATGACACGCGAGACGAAACCATGGCTCTTTACTTGGAACAACCCAAATAGCTCATGCGCAAGTTCGATTCCTACACTGTTGAACATATCAGGCGCAACGAAAACAAGCCCGCTGACGCGCTGAGTAAAATGGCTTCAACAGTTTTCGAACACATGGCGAAAGAAGTCCACGTCGAGGTGCTCAACCAACCATCTGTCCCGCTCCGACAAGTAAATGTCATCCAAACAGGCAACGCATCCTGGATGACGCCAATCAAAGCCTACCTATCCTCCGGAACCCTGTCTGATAACAAATCAAAGGCCCGGAAGATTCGGTACAAGACTCTACACTATTAGCTGACCGATGGAATACTTTACCGCCGATCTTACCTAGGGCCGTTTCTCCACTGGGTCGACTCCGCGGATGCTTCCTTCCTCATCAGGGATATCCACGAAGGAATTTACGGATTGCACGCGGGACCCGGAATGGTAGTCGCAAAGCTGATGAACGCAGGGTATTACTGGCCAGGAATGCACCTGAACGCTGTCAAAGAGCTTCGCAAATGCGACAGTTACCAACGTTACGCGCCAAATACCCTGCGTCCCAAGAACGACCTGGTACTCGTCACGGCCGCATAGCCTTTCCAAAAATGGACAATCGACTTGGTTGGTCCGTTTCCGATGGCAGCAGGAAACGTTAAGTTCCTTATTGTCGCCATTGACTTTTTCACCAAATGGGTTGAGGCAAAACCCCTGGCTAAAATCAACGGGGCGCATGTCAAGAAATTCATTTGGGAATTAATTATATGCAGATTCGGACTTACAATGCAATTGGTGAGCGACAATGGTACGCAGTTCGCAGACCAAACACTACAAGAATGGTTGGCACAACTCGGTGTCCAACATATCTTCACATCTGTCGCGCTCCCGCAAGGCAATGGTCAAGTCGAAAGAGCAAATAGAAGCATTGTGGAGGGCATAAAGACACGGATCGGAACCAGATGCACAGGGTGGGTAGACGAACTCCCACATGTATTATGGGCCTACCGCACCCTAACAAAAACAAGCAATGGCGAAACTCCATTCAGCTTAACTTATGGTTCCAAAGCGGTAATACCCGCAGAGATTGGTTGTCCTTCCACAAGAGTTCTCATGGCAGACAAATGGAACAATAATGAAGAGCTCCGGTTAAACCTTGACTTATTCGAAGAACGCCGCGAACTAGCGGCAATCAAAGAAGCAAATTACAAGACACAACTGGAGCGCTACTACAATAAGCGCGTCAAACATTGCAAATTCAAGCTCGAAGATTATGTTTTTCGCAACAACGAAGCTTCCAACGCGGAAAAGCCAGGAAAACTTTCTCCAACCTGGGAGGGGCCATACAAAATCTAAGAAGACTTGGGGAAAGGCGCATACGCGCTGGAAAGACTAGATGGAACTCCTATCTCATGATCTTGGAATGCAGCACAGTTACGCGCATGTCACTTGTACTCTATTTATAATTTCGGCTAACCACATCATTGTACTTATTTAATCAATGAAGTTTGTTTCCTATATTTGTTAATCTACTTGTTTTTTCCGTGCCACAGTTTTCAAGAAAAATCTAATACCTACGTCGGACGAACAAGCCGCATATTAGAGCATGCGCCACGCTATAGTCTTCAAGACATGTTTCATACATGTCGGACTTAGAAGCAGCGCATTGCAACATACACCGTGCTGCAGTCTTCAAGACATGGTTTCTAGCGCCAATGTCGGACTAACGGCACAAGTTGTGGTACACTACAGTCTTCAAGGCAAAAGTATTTAATACTTAACGCCAGACTGCGAAGTTATACACATGCGCTAATTTCTACTTACACATCGGGTGACGACTTGGTTAAATAAGTAACAGAAAATTGCGCAAGAATAAACAAATATAACAAACATATTACATTAATATTTGGGAATTAAAAACCCAATATATTTACAAGTACAAAACGTGCAAAAAGATTACCAAATAACACTAGTCGGAGCCGCTAAAGTCGACGAGTTCCACTTGTGGACCAGGTTGACTCCTAGAAAACCCCTTCTCGGCGGCTATCTGGCGCTCCCTCTCTAGGCGTGCAGTCTCTTCCTCCTCTGCCCGCTTCTTCGCCTCCTCTCCCAGGCGATCAGATTCCTCGATGAAGTATCGAAGCGAGGCAGCAGGGTCAAAATGGCGATTGTAGTCCGCCACCACCTGAAGGATGGGGAACTCGGCCTTCTCGAATTTGGCCAGTCCCTTCTCATACTCCTCCTTCAGGGGCTTGCCATAGTGCTCCGACTCTTTTATCCGCCCGCGATTCTGGGTATGATGAAAGCCATCATCATAGCCCTCGCTGAACCCATAAGCATGTGCGGTAGAAGCTATGGCAGCGACCTGGTCCCCAAGTTTTGGTTCATTCCAGAACCGCTTGAAGACCTGCAAACAAAACAAAGTGTTAGAATATTTTCATATATAATAAACACTAAATAAGGAGGAGACAAGGCTTACCTCCTCTATCCCACTGGTCATTAGCCAGTGAATGGCCTCCTGAGCCCTCTCTTGTGCCACAACAGACTGGTCAAGTAAGGATTTGGCATTGTTAGCCTCCTCCACCGCAGCGTTGCGAGCCTCTTCCATTGAGACCCGCTCTTCTTCCAAATCCTCCTTCACACGGAGGAAAACCACCTTCTTCTCCTCCAGCACAGAAATACAGGAGGGTGTGGCCAACAGATCTTTATATTTTAGTTGTAATTGGGACCGAACCTCCGTGTATTAAGAGGTCCTCTCCGCTGCTAACTTGGACTGAGCCTCCGCAGTGGCAAGAAGCTTGGAGTTTTCATGTTTGAGCTCTTGGATACGCTCCTTCAACTTCATTGTTTCCTCGTTGGTGACTCGGCAGGACTCTGTCCACCTCTTCTTGGCTGTCGCCTGGTCTTGCTCCAAGAGCTTGACCTTATCTTCCGCTTCGTAAGCTCGGCGGCGGTACCTCTCTACTTCGGCCTTGTACTTGGCCTTCCTCTCACCAAGATTAGCCATCTCAGCAACAAATTTTGCAATATAGCGCTGGTAGGCCGCGTCCTTCCTCCTCAGTCAATCTATCGCCGCCAGTTGTAGTGCCTAGCCGATACAGATGTCTGAAATTATGGAGGGACGGTCAAGGCTGTCTTGGTAGTCCCTCTCGTCGGGGGGGGGGGGGGGGGATCACCTCCGCCACAAACTCCTCCGCGGTGAGGGTTGGCAAATCTTGTATTCTCTCTAATGGACCAGCGAGGGTGCCAGATAGAATCACCCTCCGCCCAACTCAAAGCCTCGCCCTCGCCAGACCTCCCAACCAACCCCCCGGAGGAGCCCTTCAATGCGGTGGACCCAAAGGTCCCCCTACCCAATTAACCAGGCGGCGCGCTCCCCGCCTGGCCGAAGTCACCCTTACCAACCCCAGCGCCTCCCGCTGGGGTGGCCTTTACCATCTTCCTGGAGGCATCATCGGCCCGCTTCTTGGCCTCCGCCTCCGCTTTCTCCTTCTCCAACTGAGCCTTCTCCGCCTGGATTTTCTCCTTCACCAAGCGGAGAAGCTCCTGCTTAGCTTTCTCTGCAGGAGCTTTCTTCAAAGCTTCATCGGCCTTTGCCTGGGCCCCAGCTTTATCCTTCTCCCTCCACAAATGGTCCTCTTCCATCTTCCTCTCTGCCTCAGCAAGTTCTTCCGCGGTAGGAGTTGGCGGAGAGGGAGTAGGGATCAACTTAGGAGCAACCACTGCAAGCAAGAGAAAAGAAAGTTAACACAGACATTTCTAAGAGTAAATTTATAAAGAAGGGAACATTTACCTGAAGTTTTCTTCACAATCTTGTGAAAAATGGGTAGGCGTACAGAAGGGGCGGTTATATTAACAAAAAAAATAGGGGAGCCCCCTCCATCTCTAGTGGTCCGGAAGTCTTAGTAGGAGACTTCCCCGAGCCAACGCTCCCTTCAGCACTCTTCGAGCTACCCCCGCCCCGGGATGAGGATACATCGCGCTGCCTCTTGTGGTGCTTCAATGGATCTTCAGTCACCTCCTCATCCTCGGATGGGGGCCCATCCTTCCTCTTCTCAGTCCCCTTCACCGCTTCACCTCCTGCACTCGCAGACTCAGAGTCAAAGGCTACAAAATGTTTTCTAGAAACATAACTATGTTTACGCGGGATTGTCTTCCAGCGCCTACGAGCTTGGGAGGGTTATGACTTGCGTGACAACCTCCCAGATCAGCCAGTGGATTCTGAATCTGACAAGTAAATGTAGGGCATCCCGTCGGGAGACGCGGAAGCGAGGGGATCAGCGTTAGGAAACTCACTGGGCACATTGAAATGTGGAGGTGCATCATCCAACTTCGGATAATGGAACCTATCCACAAAATCTTCAAGGCAAGAAGTCCTGCCCTCTGGAACAGCCCTCCACTTTAACGCCACTCTCCCGCGAGAGGCGAAGGCATCAAACTTCGATGTCCCTACAAACACAGTGGTGGCGTAAGCGCAAAATTAACATTAACACAAAATTACCTTCACCAAGGATGTAAGGTTCCTTGCCCGGGCGCAATCCTACTCGGCTCATCCCCAACAACGCGAACATGGCCTTGGTCAGGCCTATCAACTCAAGTGGCGTCTCGTTCGTCGTCAGCGCCGTAAACCAACCCTCATTCCGGAAACCCGCCATCACTTGGAGATCCTTCACCCGCTCCTTCTCACCAAGAATCTTCCACGGCATCGCCACCGGTATAATTCCCCGCTTCACAAAAAATACCTTTCCTTCCAATAATGCACAGACTTTGGCACAAAAGACGCCAATGGTGTAACCTTTAGCCGTGGCTTAAAAGTAAACCACATCTCATCCCGTGCCATGTAATAAAAACATTGAATCGATCCACCGTCGGTTCGATATCCAAGGTGTGGCAACAGGCTTCAAAATGAACCAGCCTTAACATCCCAAACCCAGTAAGCTGGGTTAAAGCCACCCCAAACTCCATCAATGTGTCTATTTGGAAAAGGGTGGCTGGAAGGCGGAAGCCACACTTCACAAAGTCTGCTTCATACAAGGAAATTTTGCCAGTGGTCGGAGTCAAAACGATGTGGTCCGGATCGGGAAACTCCGGTTCCCACTCCGGGGAAATCTCAAATAACTGACAAAAATCAGCAAACCTGGAGGGCGTCCACTTCACCGGAGTGTTTGTCATTAACTTCCTCTCTCTAATCTTTCCCTCTTGCAAAACCGGCCGCCGGACGGATAACCCTTAGACGTGACTAAGAAACAAAAAGTAATAAGGAAAAAGAAGGAAGAAATCTTGGGAAAACTCTAAAACTTGGCCGGAAAACTTGAAGATCCGCCGGAAAATTCAAATGTAGCTTGGAAAATTGAAAAACAATCGGAAACTTCAACCAAACAGCCGGAATCTTCACAGGTTACAAAGAACAAGTGCAAGGAAATAAGTGGAAGTTTGAGAGAAAGTAACAAAAAGGTAGAAATCTTTCTCCATTTTATACCCATCGCATTAATTGCGATGAGGTCCACCGCGAAGAAATAAACCGTCCTAATTTCTGATCAGGACGCCCAAGATCATGACACGTGTCCAGAAACTCATCAAACGGTTCACTACAGCGCGTGGAGCCCCACGCGCCTGACAAGTCTCGCAGATGGGCGACACGTGCCATCATCTCTCATCATGCCAGCTGCTTACAAGCGCGTGGTCGTCCACGCGCCTGACAGACCACACGTTCCATGGGCTACGTGGCAGAATCCTGATCACTCATCACCCCACTTGCGTGAGTGGTGTACGACGCGCCTGACACCTGGCGAACATTTATCCTGCCACACGCCTGACGTGACAGACATCATGGCGACGTGCCACACCACTGACTGACACAGCAGACTCCTCAGTCTCCACGACAGCTTCCCTCCGAAGTTATTGCCTCATTCGAATTCCAGGCGCATTTACTTCAAATGATTGGTGACACATTTAACTCCAATCATTCCAACATGTAATACAACTCCAGCAGCGCATTAACTACAGAAGCATTTATTACGAGTCTAAGCTGGCGCTGGCGTTAACTTTACGTCAACAAAAAGATGTTCTTTGCCCAACTCCTTCTCAGGTCTAGGCGCAACACGTCATTTTTCAGCGAAAGCTTGACGTAAAGTGAGAAAAGACGTTCTCCGCCTAACTCCTTCTCAGGTCAAGGCGCAACACGTCATTTTTCAGCAAAAGTTTGACGTAAAGCAAGAAAAGACGTTCTCCTCCTAACTCCTACTCAGGTCCAGGCGCGACACGCCATTTTTCAGCGGAAGGTTGACGTAAAGCGAGAAATGACGTTCTCCGCCTAGCTCCTTCTTAGGTCCAGGCGCAACACATCATTTTTCAGCGAAAGCTTGACGTAAAGCGAGAAAAGACGTTCTCCGCCTAACTCCTTCTCAAGTCCAAGCGCGACACGTCATTTTTTAGCGGAAGGCTGACGTAAAGCGAGAAATTCCGCCTAGCTCCTTCTCAGGTCCAGGCGCAACACGTCATTTTTCAGCGAAAGCTTGACGTAAAGTGAGAAAATACGTTCTCCGCCTAGCTCCTTCTCAGGTTCAGGTGCAACACGTCATTTTTCAGGGAAAGGTTGGCATAAAGCGAGTCAAGAAGTTCTCGCACAACACGTCCCCTTTTCCTGAAAGTCAATCCAAGACAACCCAACAGACTTAACCCCTAATAACAAGCAGCTGAGCTGTCATCCGCGAACGACAACTTATTCAGTCTAGCGCTCCACCTACTCTTAAATTAAGAACAGGAGAAGCCCTAGACTAGGGGGACTTGAAGGGATAGGGAGCCTAATCCTCGCGCGGATGACATCCCTATCCCATTTTCCAATAATCCAGGCACTAACATAATATCGCGAATAGGGTTCTCATGTTAGCGAAAGAGCAAGAACCGCGGAAACAAGCACCTTCAGAAGTCTGCCTTGACCCGCGGATCCAACTCCACGCGTGACGGTAGGTCACGCGCAACATAACTTCATCCACAATATGTCACTTCAGAGGAATCTCCATGTGTACTCCTACGCGCGTAATATTCGTCAAATCCCAGCTTTTAGTACGAGGTACGGACGATCAGGAATGAAGAAGATTTACTCAGATCTGGGCAGGCTTAGCGCCAACCAGATGGCGACACATGTCAGGAGTGGTCCAACAACCACTGACGGGAATAGTGACATGACTGCTTCCATGCTTCCACCATGCTGCTATCTACAGTACTGGTCAGAGTACTGTGCAGACATGCTTACCTGGTGTAGACGTCACATCAGACGCCAGCAGGTAAGTCAACCATGTTGTGTCAGAGTGAAGCGCCGTCGGCGCCCAATCAGGAGGCGCCACGTGTAACTTTTGCAGGCTAGCACCAACTTTCTCTCACATCAGCATTAATTGTCACCTAGACTCCTGCCATTTTCATGAGCCGAAGACATCTGGGCCTGGTCAAGGCCCAAATCAGTTGTAAGACTTCATGGGCCGCCCCACCTGGACCATATTTTCTCCTATAATTGGAAGACTTCATCTCCTTTGCAAAGGATCGGTTTTTAGAAACATCTCACACGAGAATTAGCCTAGAGAGAATATCTGTAATGCTCTTGTAATCTTCAAAGTAATAAAGATTCGTCTCTTCACAGTGGACGTAGGTCATTCTTGACCGAACCACTTATATTCTTGTGTTCTTACTTTCACCACACACACTTATTTAATTATCGTCTTTGGTTACGGTTAGTCTACCGGTGTAAGCAAATGATTGTACCTGAGCGAACACATGTATTAAACACACGATGATTATCTTTAATCACCGTTATACTCGTTGTTTCTTCGTTAGGCTAGGCCCATTTATACATATTAAGATCTAAACAGAGTACGTTGCACCCGGATTTTTAACTATTGACAACTTGTTTTGACTAGATATAGTTTTTGTTTTGCTTGTTTCCAAACAGCTTTGTTCAGGAGCATGTTTGGGGCAACTTATTAAATTCTTTAAATTTTAGACAACTTTACTTAAATATATACCGTATTTATACGTCAGGCGTAAAAGTTCAACGAGTCCAAACCGTGAAACTAAACCGGAACCAAACCGTTACTAATGGTTTGGTTTGGTTTAAGATTTTTATGGTTTGGTTTTGGTTTACAAAAATAAGAAACCGTTACTAACGGTTTGGTTCATGATTTGACTCAAAAACCGCGAAAACCGGACCGTGAACACCCCTAACTTATAACTTTATTTTCAACTAATAACTTTTAAAATTGAGATAAACTTTTTATTTTTTGACCTTTCAATCAACTTTTCACTTTCAACGTATTTATTTTATTAGTTCCTACTACTCATTCACCAATCTTTCTCATTCGCTTCTAATAATATTGAACTCAATATATAAACCCAAGTTTATAGTCGGGAATGTGAGATATAGAAACAAACACAAATAATAAGACCACCACAATTACAAAAAACAATTCAATTTGAGTTGAGTTGAAGTAACTTACTGTTTAAACTGTTATAGAGTTGCTGTTTATTGCTCATATTTATAAAAAGAAAAATTGTAATGGGTCAACAAGAAACATGACCTGAACACAACAACTTCACAAGCAATCTCCACCAGATTTTCGAGCTCAGGTAGAAAAAAATATGAACTGAAAATAGTGAAGACACAACACAAATAAATGTATGAGCCGGGCTATAGTTAAAGTTCTTTCCAACACAAACACACCATTTGAAAAAAGGTAAATTAACACCACATAGTTACTATTGGTTTGTTCATTAGTGTTTATAAAAGATGAGGGACTCGATGAATCATGACATATTACAATGGGTCCTCTAATCAAAACTTCATATAGAAAAACTATGACGTTAGAAATATGAAAAGGGCTATAAAAATATATAGATTCTAGTGGGAAATAAGGGACACACGAGGTGGTATGTGATGATTGGTGTGTGATGGTTGTGATCATCGCAAACACCGTCACAGTGAAAATGTGATGGCTTGTGATCGTTGCTTTCGCGACACCCATCACGACCACCAACGGTCATTTCCGCTGGAGGCTCGTAGCAGGTGGTCCATTGATCACATTTGTTGTTGAGCTCGGTCCATTTCCGCTGGAGGCTCTCGATTGTGCGGTCGTTTATGCCGACTTGTTGGTTGAAGTTGGCAACACACGGTCCCAGAACTGTGTGTCCCTCCCCCCGAGCCTTGGCAACGTTGGCATTGCAAGGCGGGATCGTTTTGTGCGTCTTTAACGCACACAACCAGAGCCGTTTCTTCTTCTTCTTCTTCTTCTTCTTCTTCTTCTTCTTCTTCTTCTTCTTCTTCTTCGGTACAACGCGTCATTTGAAGGGTGTGGGTGTGGGTTTAACCGTGGATGTTAAAGTGTGTTTTCACCACTGTGGTATGGTGGTTTATATACAAAAATTTCTCAACAGTTTTGCATGGGTAATTCAATTTTTTGACCGTTTGTTGAGAACGGTTTTAATGCACATTTTTTGACCGTGTTGGTGGGACGGTTATGAGAAATTAAATTAAAAATCTGACCGTTTGGTGGTAAATAATAAAACCGTGTGATTTAAAAAAAAAGTTTAGATATGTATTTAAATGAAAATAAATAAAAAAATCAGCGGAGTGTTGCCTTTAAAATTGTGTTTCAGTGAAGTGATGTGACAGTGCAAAATTTGTGTAAATCAGTAAAGTGAAAAATATTCTGGTGAATGGCCTTCTCACCTTATAAACCAACCGTTCATATAAACACCAACAATATGCTCAACAATAATGTTAAAAAGGCACAAACTATTAGAAATGTATGATGGCCAAATTAGAGTGTTGTCCTCATTGGGATAGAATGCATTTTAGAGACATTGTTTTGTCTCACCATCTCTGTTATCTTGCATTTGCCAAGGTAATAGACTCAATCATATACAAATATATTGGGGAATTAAGCTACGAACCCACTGTAGTACGGAGATGATGCAACGTTCAAGACTTAAGAAAGGTAAACTAGGTGTACACCACACTCTTTTCTGCTTGGGTTCATAAATACATGTAGCTACAATACTACACCAATTACCAATCATATTCTCACCTTTGATAAGTTATAAATGATGCACAACACTTAGCCTGACAATATATTATGAATCTACCACGGATAACTATTAACCTTGCGGATTCTAAAAGACTCAAGCATGTTTGGATCAGCGTGATCAATAAAAAAAACCACTAAAATACATATCGGTCTTTCTACGTATGTGTTTGGTTGAGTTATGAACTACCGATACTCATTTTCTTAAACTACATGCCTTAAATAGCAAAACCAGGTATTTTATTACTATTTATGCTAATATACGGAAAAAAATGAATATTGCGCAAGATTGGAGGAGATTGTGCGACTTTAACATTAGAGATGTCCTAACTTGATATTTATGTCTTGTATTTTGTTTTCTTGTTGGTTTTTTTTGTTTGTCTTTGTTGATGTAATGTGAATTTTTATAGCCTTTGCTGACCCATTTGCTTTCTATATATCATAGAAATTTCTGTCATTCAAAAGAAATGAAATTGTCAATTAAATTAAGTGTACGTTTGTTGATAATGCACCATCAACAAATTGTTATGAATATTGTCTTTACCACACGATATGATTTAGGCTAAATTAGTGGATATAAGCATGATATTTATGTATTTAAAGAAACAATTGTAAATTTATACGACTCTAAATGCAATAATACATCCAATTAAAATGACTACTTGTGACGTTTTCTCACTTATTACAATTATATATTTTATTAGGATATTAAAAAGTGGAAAGGCCGTACTTATGGGTGGGGGTAACAAGTACCAACCTTACCCTGATAAGAACGGAATAAGAGGGAGACAAAAGTAGTACACATGATTAGGTTTTGGTGGGGAAGGTCATGACTCCGTTTTTCAACCAATCACACACTAGCACCACTTTCTCATACATGATACATCACATCTATTACAACTAGAAATGGATCAACAAATGCGATCCTGCTTTATACTTTTATGACTATAAAAATACTTACAAATCACAAATTTTAAAACTTTCATGTTCAAATAATATATATATATATAATGTCAGTTGTAGATCAGTGAAAACCCTTTAAGTTAAAACCTCTTTCTTCACAAGTTCGAATCCCTCCTCACACGCCGGTCCCTTTCAAACCTATTGGGAATATTTTTTTCGATGGACGGCGGGACTCGAACCGGGTACCTTTCGGACAGGAACCCCATAGGGGAAAACCTTCCCACCTCTGTTGTAACCACTAGGCTACAACATCATTGGCAATAAACCCTCTATAATCTTCGTGTTTTAAAATAATGATTAAAAGCTTATTGTCACACATATATATAAACCCTCTATAATCTTCGTGTTTTAAAATAACGACTAAAAGCTTATTGTCACACCCCTTGTCTATTTTGACACATTTAACCACCAATATGATCCGTATTGGCCAATATGAATCGTATGGGTCCAAAGTTTGACTTGTCAGATCAGTTCCTTTCTATTTCGACGCCCCCTATATGACCTGTACTAGCAAATACACATAATATAGCCCCCTATATGATGCATATTGGCCAATGCGCATCATATAGGGGTGGATGATTTTTTTTGTTGGAGTTGGAGGGATTTGATTTGGAGTTGAATGGATTTTGGGTTGCTCTGAACGGTAATGTAACGAACCGAATTGACATGGTACCCAAAATACTGGTATAAAAAATCGCCAAATATGGTTCGTTATGACTTATACGATCTACTATTGTCTATTGTTATCCATTAAGGCCCAATGTTAGAACCAAAATGAGAGAACATGAAGTGTTGAAGAAAACTAAAACTAGGAACCAAGACTAAACAAAGTGAAGAACATCCAAAAAAGGTTCTAAAAAGAAGAGATAAAGATCAAGAAAGATCCAAGAAGAAGATCTCTTTGAAGACAAAGAGAATGAAAGACAAACACAACTCCTTTCTAATGAAATCTGGGAAAGATGACTCAAATCTGGGACAAATGTCACACCCTCAAATTCCACATGCAGGGTTTTACCGCGAGGCGCATGACAAACCAGGATCCAAGTCAACGATCACAATAAACAACAACTATATGAAAGATACGTAGACCCAAAAATATAAACTTTAATATCTCAAAACCATAGCGGAAGCAATATCAAGTTACAAACCCATATGACAATGTAGATTCAAAAGATTATTAAAAAACATGAACTAAAACCCTAGACGCCATTCATGCGCCCGTGCGCCTAGTCCGTGTGATGCTATCTTAGCAACCTGAGAAAAACATGCCAAAAAGGTGTCAACATATAATGCTGGTGAGTTCACAGGTTTTCATAAAACGCTACCAAGTGTTACCAATGTTACCAAAATATATCGTGTTCAAACCTATCAATACTATGTCAAGTGTAAGCCAAAGTACGCTAGCTAGGCGTAAGTTTTGCTACTACTACGATTGGAAAACCATTACTGGACACCTTTAGCAAGTTCAGCAAGTTTAGCACATGTTTAAGCCACCCGAATAAATTTTAGCAAGTTTAGCATAGGTCGAGACAACATGCACCTGTCCGACCTCCAGTCGACGAGTGGGGCTGGTCAAGCCCAATAGATCTATCCACATTTCCCCCATTGTGCAACCCCGCACATTCATGGTTTCCCCTTGGACTTCCAAAGATCGTATAGTAACTCAAAAGTAACCCATAGTATAACACAAGTTCCCAAAATATAAGTTTAGCGCATGTTTTCTCCTCCAAAAGTAAAGCTAGTAAAAGTGGGGCTGTGAAACTCACCTTAGGTTGCGTTCTTTAAAATAAAGAATAAAAGACAAGCCTTGATAATCCCAACTACCGGAGATCTATCATAAAAGTTCACATAAGTGTTTTGACTAATAACCTTAAGGTTATCTAGTCCCCGATTGTCCAGATCGTGACCAAGTATGTTTAAAACTTGTTGAACTGTTAAACCGACACACCAGACCGACCTGACATCCCGTTGGTGACCCATTACATAAACAAATCAAGTACACATAGATTACACATAAGGTTTAAGCATAAAACACTTAGTTTGCATCACGAATCGCACATACGAAGATGTAAGGTCGAATCAGCATCTTTGGAGGTTCATTCAACCCCAAGAACCCTTGGTTCGACCTCCACAAGATACACTCGACCCACACACAAGTTCATTCAACCTAACACATGTTTATTCGACCCTAACACATGTTAATTCGACCCTAACACATGTTAATTCGACCTAAATCATGTTCATTCGACCAAATCAAAGTTCATTCAACCTGTAAGAATTTTGGTTCGACCCCAGGGACCTCATTCGACCCCACGATGGGTTGAATGGAACACTCTAAAAACATGATGAAACATCATGAAACACAGCAGTCAAGTATGAATAACATATCCACGAAACCCTACCAATTTTACTCCAAAATCAGTCTGTTTTAATACCTACCCAAAATGGCAAAATTATGGAAACGTCACATCATGCATTAAAACTTTACCCAATTTGGAAACTTGTTTTAATCCTTTCATAATCATCTCGAAATGCTCAGTTTAATGTGTTCATGAAAACCCCTAATCGATTTATTAACATTAACAACATGCATCAAGCCCTAGATTTAACAAGAATCCCCAAAATAGACATAATATCATCATCCATCCAAGTGTAACCTAAAATAATCATAAACCGGTACCAATAGCAGCCCTAGATCATGTTTCTATCATCTAAATAATAGTTAATCATTAAACAACACATATCACAACATAAAACACTATTAACACATGTATATTTGTATGAAAACTCATGTTTAATGATAGTGTTTTGTTTAGAGAGATGTTTGAAAGGTTTTTAATCATAAAAATCACCTTAGAACAGATCTGGACCTTTGGGTTTAATAAAAATGAATCAAAATGCATTAATAAGGGTTTTAGATCAAGAACACACCTTAGATCTTTGCTTGGAAGATGTTTGTAGGTTAGATTATGAAAAACAAGGTCAAAAACTCCTTCCCGAGTGATTAAAGTCGAGATAGAGTATTTAGAGGCGTTTAGGGTTTGTGAAATGATGAAAAATGGCAAAGTATGGTATTTATACATGTGTCTGGTTCGATCCTATGCAGGGGTCGAATGGAAGATAGGGTGGTCGAATGGGGTTTTAAAGCAACACAAGTTCTGGTTCGACCCCCCTTATGGTCGAACCAAAACTGGTCTTTTCCAGATTTTCCAGTTTTGTCGTTTTAACACATTTAAACACATCTTAACACATGAAGATGCAATCCTAACATATGTTAATCATATAGAATCATGTATAATCATGTTTACACCTTTGAAACACGTATTGCATATTATATCACATGTATGTATCAATCTATGTATAACACTCAATTCAATTTATGTAATTTCACCAACAACGGGACTCAAGACAAGTGTATACACAAAACAACCCCCAATGATCCTCCAGATCATTGAACCCAAGACAATCCTAACTTGACCCGACTCAACTGACCCAGTTAAGTACGTTAATAATGTTTTTCGCTAAGGTAGACTTATATGTTTTACAAAATGTTTAAGCTGAACATGCTGGGTGTCACAACAAAGGAACCAGATTTCTGGGACAAAACTCTGATATTGACTTCTTGACCAAATCCCATATTTAGACTTCAGGTTTTTGAAAGAAATATGGAATCTTGACAAGTGGGAAAGTTAAATGTATACACTATTATCCAAATCAATCATGCAACGACTTTCTTTCCCTTGTCAGCCTGCAAAACAACAAGTTGATAATATAAACGATTGTTTATTCTATCAACTTGAGATCAATACTTCTATATAAATAGAAGACATCATACGAAGGAGGATTATCAAGGGTGAATGTGAAAGTGTGTGATATACATAGCAAACATTTGCTCTCATTAGATATATCTTTTACACATAATCCACACCACATTCACAACAGCCATAAGAATTCTTTTGAGTCATTCTTTTGTAAAGTCTAAACGTGATCCTTGTCAAAAGTTGGTCACTATATAAAACTCAAAACTTCTTAAAACTTGTGTGCTCTATTGTTTCTGAAAGTCTAATTTCTTATTCCTCACATTGATTATGTATCTTGTTGAAATCTCATTGCCATTTGATTTAAAGTGAGGCTTATACTTCTGGGACCAACACCCAATATCATCCATTAAGACATAAATGATCTACCACTGTCGTTGTGATCCATTAAAGCACATTATAGTCCATTAAAACATATACGATCTACTATCGTCAATCATGATCCATTAAGGCCCAATATGGTTCAATAACACATATAGGATCTATTATTATCTATTGTGGTTGATCGGATATCGTGGTCCGGTCAAAGATAATATTTATAATGTTTCCGTAGTACCCTTAACTATGTAGTTAGTGGAAAAAAGGGTGTCGAACCGCGAAGAGCCTGAGGTTGTTGAATAAGTCTTTGTTGATTGAAATGTCACTTACGAAGATATAATGTTAATTATGAAGTTGCTTTTGATCATTAATTAAAGATTTCATTTGGAAAAAGGATGAACCACAAAGTGATTCAAGATTGTTATTGAAATTGTAAAATATTTAACTTGATGATTAAAAGAATTTGATTAAAAATATGAAGTTGTAAACAATCACAATAAAAAGGGAGATCACACCAGTTTCAACAAACAAATTTATGGTTCTATCACAATTAGGATGAAGATCATAATTATAACAATGATATTAATGGGTGAGGTTTCAAGAATTATCAACATTCAAGAATGGACAATAATACACTTCATTGCTACCCTAACTTCAATTCAAAGCATATGTAACCGAATTCATTTCACAAGTCAAAATGCACAGGAATAATTTAACAATGGGAATCCAAAACACGATTACGCAAGTGAAAAGATTGTTCAAATATCATAAATACAAATATAAGATGAAAATTACCTATTTGTTGAACAACCCTAATTCTTACAAGTTTACACCGTGGTGATTCCTAGGAGAATAAGTATTCCATCTTCATAAAGGTCATCTTCAAATCTTCAATTGTTGGTTTGCAATATTCAATTTTGATGATGGAGTTGGTTTGTGGAACGGTAAAGAAAAATGATGAAAGATAAGAGGTGATGAAATTTTACTCCCATCACTTAATTATATGGTCTCCATTTTGAATTATGGTCAAATTCTGACAACAATCAATGATCCAGGTCAACATTCGTACACATTTTACTTCATATTGTCATTACATGTGCATATTAGACATTGTTACACACACTATACCCCCACCCAGTCTAGTAAAGCCAGAACTATTGCAGAAATTCAATAGAGTATCCGTTTACGCATACAACACTCGACATAACCAAGAAAATTGGCGTTAAACAATCAAGCCAATCACACGCTCAACAGAGAGCCACTGGATATCCAATTACTATGTACAGTCATACAACCATACACGTGACAATACAAAAGTGGGAAATCACATAATTCCAAACAATTCACAATGTGTTGATGGCAAATAACACACATCAATGCTATTAAACACTACCATGGAACAAGCATGTGTTAACATGAGTTAAGAATATTATCCAACAACATATGTTCATCAACAATTAACATATGTATTGATACCATGATTAATAATATTATTACATCGACACATGTTATCAACTCACTAGATCACACATATATGCATATGTTAACACTCAAAATCTATCCTTACATCATGAATGATTGTGACTATCAATAACGCATCATGTACATACACAACTACATATATATAGTCGGCCATACCCATGTATGTACATATAACTATTTTACCAAACAAACTAGTTCATGAAATCCATGTATGCCTACATATAATCAGCCATATGTTAGCACCCACACACACATGATAAGTAAAACAACTTATAAACCTTCATATGTACATATACAATGGAATGATTGGGATATAACACTCTTACACACACATACGATTGTCATGAAGGAAAGATAGAATTTTTTTTCTTGTTCTCCCATTTCGCTAAGATAGGATCTTCACATTATATCCTAAACCCACTCCCTAGGCCTACCCTTTCCTTACTTACACCAATTAACTAACAAACACACTCCTCTTCTTCTATGTGACATCGGCCGAAAGCTACAACCCAAAGGAATCACCATAACAACTACAATTATACCAATTTAGACCTTTGTTTATGACAAACCACTTCTCAAAGTAAGATCATAGCCAAAATTTATGGAGCCCTTCTTGTCCCTATGCCACAGCCGAAAACGAAACCCCACAACCATCTCTTGTTACTATCAACACATGTGTCCATTCTTTATACCAATTAGGAAAAGGACAACTTAGCAAGACATGGAGGCTTTGATCTAGAAACTCCCTATTTGTTTGAAAACCCATTGGCCAAGAAGAAAACAATGAGGAACCATCCTTTTCATCCAAATTTTCATACACTTTTGCTCAATGTCAAGACAAATCATGGTAAGTCACCATCAACCTCATCCTTCCTTTCTTTAATCAGCCGATCTCACTCCCAATGTACATAACTACCTTGATTCACTTCCAAACCTATATATATATATATATATATATATATCACATGTACCAATCGGCCCATGCATGATCAAGCACATGTGAGATTATAGTCAACTTATACCAAAGTAGATAACATGCCAAACTTGATTCAATCCCCAACACAAGTCAACACCCTTTAGTTGTTTGTTTTATCCACCCCAATCGGCCCTTACAAAATCTTGCACCAAGTGGTGTTTAAAACCATTAATCACTACTCCATCCTAGGTCATTAGACTTACTTATTATGACTTTGTCCTCACACCACTCGACCACTATATAAAGATGTTCCATGAACATCCAAACTCACACATAAACTCTCTCTTTCTTCCTTGCTCTCGGCCGATCACACCTGTAGATGCACGTTTGGCGACTAATGATTGGATTAGGCTTTTAACATATGTTAGTATGATTCTGTAGGGGCGAAGGTGAATTCTCAGTGGGCGAATGTGTGTATTAAAGGGCGAAGGAAGAACATGAATGGGCGAATGTGAAAGCTGGAAGGTTTATGTGTACATTCGTACTGATGAACTGGGCGAATGTGGACTTTGTCCACATTCGCACCATAGAAAAGGGCGAATGTGCAGACTGTATATATAGGATTTGCTCATTTTGAATGTTAGAATAGTTTTCGAGAGTGTGTGTTTTGTGGTCAGGTTTCTCTCTAGATTGAAAGTGTGTTAAGTTGATTTAGATTAACTTGTAAGGTGATTGTAAACATATTTTGAACAAGTTATCTATAAAAATGGTGATTGAAAAGGTATTATCTGTGTTGTGATTTGCGTATTATCATTTTGTTCAATTCTAGGGTTTCCGCACCTGGAATTGTGACTTGTATGATCATAATATCCTATTTTAGCTAAAATTCTTCATCTACAACACCGTCACAAACCCAACTCCTATTTGCCACATAAATAGCCACACACAAGAAACATTTGGATAGGACAAGTCATGGGAAGAAGCACAAGAGCGATTAGAACCCGAATCACCTTCACAACTTCTTAGGTATGATAATTAACTCTCCTACGCTTGAGAATATTGTAATGTTTCGGCCTAATCACACCTCACCCAAACTACAACCCTTGTTGATGTGTGTGTGTCTATATATATATATATATGTGTGTGTGTGTGTGTGTGTGTTCGATGGACTTATTTTCCAAACAACACTATGATTTAGAAGTTGAAACATATTAACATTTGGTTTAAAAACACTATGTATGCATATACACCTATGCACGTGCACATATATGGCAACACACACCCACACATTGGTATAAAGCTCACGTACATTGATACCCAAAACCCACGGGTACATACCCGAGTATGGGTGTCGAATGGGTGCCATTGAATTGGTTTTTAAAGCTCAAACATGATTTAGACAAACATTAACATAACTTACTTTGGAACCTACATATACACAAATTTTAATGATGTTGAACATCCTCATACTCGTAAACATCTTTGGTTCTATATTCGAATGGATGGAAACCGGATAAGTTTTCTAAAAATGTGGATTTAACATACCACATTATAGTAAAGTAGGGAACATATGTTAATATGGCTATAACATGTGTTAATTCTATCATTTGATACTATAACATAATAACACATGTCAAACACTTGTTTTTCCAAAAGAAACACCACACATTTTAAATTGGGAAATATTACATTATCCATGATGACGTGCGGGGCCCGTTTTGCTAACAATGAATACGTTTTTACAATAACACGCCCAAAATGCACGAAACCGAACATTTTACAAAGTACACATAAATCAAGTAATAATTGTCACGTGTACGAACAATGGCCCACATATAACAAACACAAGGGTCCACAAGTCGGGTGAACAACTTGTATGGTAAACGACAAGAACGTACAACTAACTATGTCCTTGATAATCATAGGGCAATCATTGTCGGGACGATAGTTACCGCACTTTTCTGCTTTACCAGACAACACGTCATGTCATATCATATGGTGAGTTTCATGGCCTCATTTTACTATTTTTTTTACATTTTTTGAGGGATAACATGCTACATTTATAGTACACTACATTTCGGGTGATATTCTATCATGACTACCATGTGGAACATGAGATATTTGGTTCATGAGCTCAATAGTCCTTGTACTTACATTTACACTGTAACCATTAGCTAACAGTAGCCATGGAACACTTAAATAGATCTATTGGGTTGACACTCCCACTCTTGGTTAGTCGCTCTAACCGGTTACATACAAGGGGGTGTTAGTATTCTACTATACATACGTTGTCTTTATTGGACAATGCGTGAGGCACAACAGTCAAGAGGTTTGGTTATGGGACTCATGGTTTGCACAGTAATCATTTTCTTAGCTAGCTTTTGATTGGTCATACACGAATTTCACAAGCACTTTACATAGTACATTAAAACTTGTGAACTCACCGACATTATGTTGACAAATCTTTTACGCTTGTTTTTCAGGTAATTGATCATGAGGAGCAGGGACTTAGGAGAAGGGTTCGAGTGTGCACATCGTGGTATCATCACCGGTTGAAATTCAATAATGTTGGTCATGCCATGTTTCGGTATTTGGTACAATGATTTTCAGACAATTTTATGTTTTTCTTATCTATGTATGACTATGGTTACCGTTTGATGATATCATTTTAAATAACGTCTTATGTGTTGCTCGAACATTGTGCTTTAAATCACATCCCTGTCTTTCCGCCTTGGCGGGGTGTGACAGAAATCCCAAGTCAAACCCCCTTACTGACCATTTAATTTGGTCAAATGATCTAGGTCTTGGTTATAATGGTTAAATTTCATGTCCATGGTCAAAGTCCCCTTAATTCCCCTAAAAGTTGATTTCTTTGACCTTGACTAACAGCGCTCGTCGGCGACGGGCCTTCGCCAAGTTTTCTATTTTACTTCGTTTTTCCTTCCCGAATCATCCTAGCTCCAATCCGAAGCCCCATTTAGCTCCCAAAATGCACCTCAAACTCTTTTAGACATGTAAAACACAAACCATATCAAAGCAATACATCCAAAACCATCAAACTACACAAAAATGCAATCTTAAACACGAAAACTTTTAGACTTTTAACCATGTATCTATGGTCCATTATGCCTAATATGGTCCATTAAGACTTATACGTTCTACTATCATCCATTATGGTCCTTTAAGGCCTACTATGTTCCACTAAGACATATAAAATCTATTATTCTCCATTGTGGTCCACAAAGGCCCAATATCGCCATTAAGACTTACACAGTCTAATATTGTCCATTGTGATCCATTAAGGCCCAATAAGGTCCATTAAGGCATATATGATCTAGTATTCTCTATTATGGTCCAATAAGGCTAATATGGTCCATTAAGACGTATACGATCTACTATTTTCCAATATGGCCCATTACAATCTACTATCGTCCATTGTGAAGTCTCTGTACAACTTTGTCACTTCCTCAAGACAATCTAAAGCTACAATGTGAACTTGGAAAAAATATCCAAATTGGTATCAAATGATATGTCAGCATGATGATGATAGACGATTCAGATGCGTAAAGTAAGCATATGTGAAATAATGACATACCTATTCAATCTTTATTACGGATATAAAATCAATCACCTTGGGTAACACTGAATAAAACAATATTCTTACCAAACTGACTATATCTATGAATATATATATGTAGTTAGCCCGTTCTTATATGTAATAGTAGGTTAAAAAAAACGTATATACTATTTTAACATGATTAGTGACTTGTCTAGACTTGATTAATGAATTACCTGAATACAAACCCAGTTAATACATATACAAAGCCATCATGGCCATAACCTAAACTTTAAATAAAAAGGAAATATCGGCCAAAATAAAGTTGTATGACAAAGTGACAAAATGGAAACAATCATCCAAAAACCAACTTAAATAGATCTGAATTTCGATAAGTTAAGTCAAAGTATAATATAAGGGTATAAAAAAAAGCTACACTTTGGTATGTTTTTTCAGTTCTCTAAATATATAAATAGTATAAAACATATGAGCAACCAAAACTAAATTTGTCACACCCTCAAATTCCACTAGCGTGGTTCTACCGCAAGGCGCGTGACACACCAGGATCCAAGTCAATGATCACAATAAACGAGAACTATATGAATAAGGATAAAGTTTGAAAACAACCACGCAGTTTAAAAGTTTAGCGGAAGCATAAATAGTTTACAATCCAAAAATTAACACAAGTTAATGTTTGAAAAGTAGTTCCGGACAGTGTTCAAAATAGTAGAAATGCAACAACAGGATGCAGTGCGACTCCGTTTGTCCTATTCCTTGACTTCTACCTTAGCGACCTGAGAAAACATGATATGTTAGACAAAATTCCATATTGGTGAGTTCACAGGTTTTATATTTCCAAAATAAGTTATTGTTTGAAATCAGATCCACATGATAATCTACAACTATATCTGATGCTAGATAGACATTGTCACAAGTTACTCAAGCGTTATGAACCATTGTTTACTAATAGTAATAAGTTGCCTCGTTTCCCCACCACCGGTCATCACCCAGTGACATAATGTTATGTAGGACAAATATGCACCCGTGTCACCTCCAGTCAACACGGGTGGAGCTTGTCAAACCCAATGGATATATTCACACTTTCCCCGCTATGTTCCACATATTAATGGTTCAAATTGTTAGAAGGACTTTAGATGAAGTCGCGTAGTACACAAGTGATATAATGTAATATATGTGATCTAAATGTTCATGTTTTCTTAGCATGTTTCTCCCCCAACAGGAAAACAGTAAAAGGGGCCATGAAACTCACCTTAGGGTGCTTGTTCTAGTGTAAAATAAACTGATTGAGTGATGATAGTCCTAATTACCGGAATCCTATCATAAGACGCGTATAAGTGTGTTGACTGATAACACGTTGGTCAATCAACCCCTAGTTGTCCAAACCATGACTGTGTATGTTTGAAAAAAGTGTTTGCTGTTTGACACGACCACATAAGACCTGACATCATGTTGGTGACCCGTTATATTTGTATATTAGTTAAGTACATTTTCATAACAATAACATGTAGATACGCACCTCATATAATGAATAGATCAAAAAAACCTAGCATATAGATCATGTAATGCATGTATGAGTCATAAAACATGTTACGGGGGTTCCATAACATTACGGGGTTTACAACATGCTACTAGGTGTCAAGACACGCTACTGGGTTCCAAAACACACTACTGGCTTCAAAATAAATGACTGGCTATCGAAACACATAACTGGCATAAAAAACACATAACTGGCATTAAAAACACACGACTGACTATGCCAGTCGCCCTCAGGCACACAACTGGCTAGCCAGTCGCCATCACCGCAGGCTGTTGGCCTTTTTGACACGCAAAACCCTCCAAATCAGATCCGAAACTTATTGAAACACCCCCAATCAATCCACAATCATTGTCCAACCAAATACCATCATTATGCCCCAATTATCATCTCATTTATCACACAAATTGCCAGTTTTTCCCAAAATGGATAATATTATGGGTAAGTCACATCAATAGCATGCAAAAGTTTCCCTAAATGGAAAATAACCTTATTTAATCACATAATCACGTTCCAATCATCATCAAGCTTTAGTATGATCATTCTAACATAAACCCTAACAAGTCACAAGCATCAAATCATCATATACATACTAGATTCCACTGAAATTCTCAAAGGGGTCAAAACTCATAAAAGCCACATAACACACCAAATAATCTTCTAACACTTAGATAATCATCATAACAACTTCCTATAGTCATTCTAATAACAAACACACAAGAAACCCCATATTTTAGATCACCAACACCATTTAAAGTTTGCATTTTTATCAAAAACTCATAGGATATGTTTAGACCTAGTTTAGAAAGAGTTTTCAAAGGTTTTTATTGATGAAAACATACACAAATCAAATCTAGACCTTTAGGGTTCATATTAATAACATAACAATGTTTGAAAAATGATTTAGATGAACCACACACCTTACATCTTCAATTGTAAAGGTTGTTTTAGCTTGGAAATGGTGATTTTAGCTGTTAACAGTCACCCCTCCCACAGGCTACTAGCTTAGCCAGTCTCCCAATGGCTGGCTATGCCAGTCGCCCCAACTTGGGCGATTGGGTTTTTCGACGTGTTAATCACTAATTTAACACATTAATTCACGTATACGCATATCCGCAAGTTATATAATGATTGTAAAATATTTAATAGTCGACAATTCACACTTTTATGTTATTTCACCAACCCCCGGGACTCGAGACTCATGTGTGTGCGTTTTACCCGGTGATCCTCTGAATCACCAACCCTTGAACGTATATGTGTAAACCTACTCCCGATGATTCCCCGAATCATCGAACCGACTCAACTAACTCCGTTAAGTATGTTTTATGAATGTTTCGCTAAGGTAGACTTATATGTTTGTAAAAACTATTCACCTGAGTTTGCCAGGTGTCACAAAATTGACTATTGAGTTCAAAATATGACTTAACATAAAAACACACAAATGAAAGCTCAGAAAACACAATGGACAAAAAAACACGATGCACATTACCAAAAAAACACCTTATTTAGAGAAAAAACACAATCTACAGCAAAAAAAATACAATATTAGAACTTAAAAACACAACGAACAGACGAAAGTAACACAAGGAACAGACGGAATAACACATTGTGTTTTTTTTATGCAGATTTGTATTTTTTACTGTAAGGTGCATTGTGTTTTTTTTTTCTATATGAAGAAAAATACAATAAAAAAATCATCTTTTGTTTTCGGTTTTTATATAGCACTATGGACATCGCTTGAAAGATAATTAAACGCTCGTTTAAAAATGTCATATTAAAAAGTTATAAACGTTTAAAAATCGTGGAGGAATGTGCATGTGTCATGCACATGAGAGAGAAAACACGTTGGAGGGAATTTAAGGGTAAGGATGGCCTCACCAAGTGCCATGTGTCTCACCCCTATTTTTTTATTGTATATATACATATAGATTTAAAAATTATGTTAATCTTAATTTAAAAATGTCTGTTGTGGTGAGGCTAACGCCTTGCGCGAGCAAGACCACGAACCACGTGGATCGCGTACACCGCAACACCCTCGGACTAACGCTGACGTAAACGAGCCCAAGTTACCATGGTAATGTTGGGCAACGGTGGAAATTATAGCTTTCGGGATTTTTTTTAAAATAAAAAATCTTTTTTCCATTTTTCCTATTTAAATATAAACCCACAACTCCATTTACCTCGTACCAAATTCAAACCAACATTTTCAACTTCAAACAATCCTAAAAGAATGATCATATTCTCCATCTCCAAACCAAAATGAATCACGATTGGCTGACGGGTTGTTACCAACAAGATATGGTTTTCGTTAACAATGACGACGACGTGTTTAACACGGAGATTGACCACAACATGAGCCAAATGCCACCTGCGTCTCCGGATTTTGTTATTCCAGATACGCAAGAGGATCCGCGTCAAAAAAAAATAAAAGAACACAAAAGGTTCCAAGAACGCTTGGAGAGGTGGAACTTCAAGAAAGACAACCGAATCCTCTGGGTCGAAAACGTCAACACCTCCCTGGACCAAAGAAGAGAAAATTGCATTATGTCGTTCTTGGATTGAAATTTCCAAAGATCGAAATTCCGAAGATTGAAAAGCCGCTATATAATTTTTTTATGTTGTCACACCCTCAAATTCCACATGCGGGGTTTTACCGCGAGGCGCGTGACACGCCAGGATCCAAGTCAACGGTCACAATAAACAACACTATATGATAAAATACGTAAAATAAAAACATTAAGTTTCATAACATAAACCAACAGCGGAAGCTTTTTTTTTTTTTAAATCTTGATTACAACTTAAACAACGTGACTGAAGTCTGCAATTATTGAAAACATGAAACTAGAATCCTAGACGCCAAGTGAGACTCCGTGCGCCTAAGTCCGATGCTGCTACCTTAACGACCTGAGAAAAACATGCTAAAAACGTCAACATATAATGCTGGTGAGTTCACAGGTTTGTAATAAAAGTACCAAGTTCGCCCTGTCCATACTATGCAAATATGTAAACCAAAGTACGCTAGCTAGGCGTAAGTTTTGTTACTACTACGATTGGAAAACCATTACTAACTCGCAAACCCAGAAGTATTGTGCCCGAATAATGTACCGTTCCTGTTTGAGACAATATGCACCCGCCCGGCTCCGAGCCGACGAGTGGGGCAGGTCACGCCCAATAGATCTATTCACATTTCCCCGTTGTGCTATCCTGCACATTCATGGTTTCCCCCGGGACTTCCAAAGATCGTATAGTAACACAAAGTAACCCATAGTATGACAGTTGTTACCAAAACACAAGTTTAACGCATGTTTTCTCCCCCAAAAGTAAAACCAGTTAAAGTGGGGCCGTGAACTCACCTTAGGTTGCGTTACTTCGAAAATGATTAAAATCAGCAAGCTATGCTAGCCCCGTAAAGCGGCGACCTAACATATGACAGTTACAAGTACTTAGACTAATAACCCGTAGGTTAGTTAGTCCCTAGATGTCCAGACCATAACCAGGTTCGTTTGAAAACACGTTGACTGTTGAACTAACCAAATGTACAAGACTCGACATCCCATTGGTGACCCGAGGACTCACGTGTTAGCTAAGAGTGAGAAATCATGTAACCACAAGCAAACATGCACCTAATACGCATAACAGTTCACCAAAGTCAACATATAGTTCATATATCGCATATACGAGTCCACACGTGTGTTGCCGGGTTATCGGACATTCCACGGGGTTCCTAGCATGTTCCTAGGTGTCATTTCATGTTCGGGATGTCAAACTATGCTTAAATCAGCTAATCACGTGATTAGACATTAATCATGCAATTAGGTCAGAAACATATCAAACACATGGGAACAAACACGTTTTAATATCAAAAATCTCATCTTTGCATGATAACATAACATAGAACAAGCATGAAGGTGTGGGTTTGTTTATAATCTGTTTTTAACAAGTTTTCAAAGACACAAATACTTAGAAACCAGGTCTGGACCTCTAGGGAGTAAAACTTTATCATTAACAAGGTTTAAGAAGATGAACAAACCTTAGATTTTAGCAAAGATTGGTGTAAGATCTTGTAAAGGTGGTTTCTTGATCAAAAACGTGTTACAGAGGTTGGGTATAGTGTGTAATGGCTTTGGGGTGTGCTAGGGTTTCTAAAATGATGTTTTGCAACACAAGGGTGGTATTTATAGGCGTTTCTAGTCGTCAGGGCTGCAACAGGCGAGTAGGAATCTGCAGCACGCCATTAGGGCACCTAATCGCCCCCTATGCAGGCGATTAGGCCACATAGCAGGCGATTAGGGCTCCTAATCGCCCCCTATGTTGGGCTAATCGCCCCCTGCAGCCTCAAACTGGTTTTTCGCGCGTTAAACACTATTTTAACACATATAAGCACGTATTCACATACCGACAAGTCACATAATGATTATAAACACATAATTCATGCAAACAAACACGTTCACCAATTCCCGGGACTCGAGACTTGCATACCTGGTTAATGACTGACATCTAACGACCCTCTAGGCTGTAGTAACGACTCCCGAACCATAACACGACTCAACCGACCTAGTTAAGTATAATATACGCGTGACTCACTAAGGTAGACTTTGACCCAAACAATGTTATCAACCTGAGTTTGCCGGGTGTCACATTTTATATAATATTTTTGGTTTCCTAAACACTTTTTTTGGTTATTTATGTAGCGGACTAATAAAGAGCGCATGTATTTTTGGTAAACATCTGAGATTTGTTCTATAAACAAGTGGGAAGTGAGACCCGTAATCCCGAGATGATATTCAGATGGTGGGCCTAAATTCAAAACATACGTGGGGCTGTTTACAAATCTTCATAACCGAACAGTAATCGAATGCGGGCAAGTAGAGCCAGTGATCTTGAATTTTACCTATTCACTTTCGAAGAATGGAAGCAGGAGGTGTTTCGTAAGTACAAGGGTACGAAAACTTGGGATGATGACTATTTGTGACGAATTCTTTGCAATTGTTCAAAATGGATGTTACAGATGGTATCAGAGCCACTCCTGTGTGGTTCGGTATGGTGGGTACAACCTCATCAGGGACTATGAGACTCTAACAGGGGGTGAATGTGAAACCCCAGGAAAATCCCACAACAGCTGTGGCCAGGAGAGATCCTTGGTTCATATGTAATCCAATGTCTCTTAAATCACCAACGCGTTTTGGGGCTTAATGTTTGTGGATGAGAGGAGAACTCCACAATTAAGTGTGCTCAGGTGAGCGCACTACCAGGATGGGTGACCTCTGGGAAGTCTCCACTGGGGCACTCAAAAAAAATCCGTGAGCTTCCGATGGGCAACCCATCGAGGTAAAGCGGACAATATTGGTGGTGAGAGGGCCATGTTACAATATCATTAATGACATCATTTCCACATGACACACTCAATGAGGGGATGCCCTCTTTGAGTGCCATGTGGGATTTATTGCTTTCAATTATTACTAGGTGAAATCACATGTGAAAACACGGGAAGTGTATTTTTTTAAGACAATTCTAAGGCCCAAAATATAAAAAACATAAATAGACCAACTGCTATAGTCTGTTTACTAAACACCAAATCAAGAAGTCAATCACCTGTTGCAATTGTCTGTTAATGAGATCTTTCTAAAACAGCTGTTACCACAAACAGTTGTTGATTCAAACATATATTCCTTCAATAGTTTACTTCAAACGGACGTTGCTTTAAACATTTGTTACTAAGATCTATTTCATAATCATCTAAGTTAATGATTACTTTTTACATATTCGTCCAAAACTGCATACAAAATGGAATACTTGGAAAAGAACAAATCCAAATATCTATAAAAACTGCTTTAATACCATGTAATACATTTACAATATCCGAATTAACAAACTACATACAAAATACAAGCAAACATAAAAGAAGTCTTCTAACAAACAAACCCTATACAATGATCTTCCTTGCCATTGTGATCGCGACGACAACAGTTCATATCTAAACATCATCAACTTCAAAAACCATAAAGTTTATGAATAGGCTCTCTACTTAGTATTGATGGATTGATGATTTTCTTTGATTGTAAGAATCTTTGAAAAACAACAATCCCAACTTCATTACTAACGGTTTGTTAGTAATCCATTTTTCTTTGAGTGTAAGAATCTTTAATAGGACCGGTGGAAGCGCATTTGAACGTAATATCATTATGCATATGGCATTGAGATTTGGAATACGAAAATAGTTTTAGGGATATAAACTTGGAAAATGACTATTGGAAATTACTCTCCTTTTATAGAGTGAATAAATTATCTATCTGTAAAGTTGATTTTCAAGTATAAGTTATACTTCAACTAAATATAAAGTTGGAACTTACTTTTGGTGTCTTTTATAGAGTGAAAGACAATTGAAACATAAAAATAATAAAATAATATTATTAATAAACTAAGTTCAAAATCGTAATCATTAAATTGGAATTCGAGCTTCTGTTGAGATAAGATAAGAATCTCTTTGACCCATCATACAGTATTGAAAGATATCCTCATTTTCTTGTATATACTCTGTTTTATAATGTTTGTTGACATGTCAAACAGATGTTCTCAAACAAAGTCTAAATGTTTAAAGTATCCTCATTTTATTCTAAATCTTGTTTTACAGAATCTGTTAAGTTGTTATCAAATTTGTTAAACAACTGTTATAGCATTCAAACTTATCATTGCACTTAGTTAATTTCAATGAAATATTTAAGTTAACAAACTGCATACAAAACGCAAGTCTTCTAAAAGAAAAATTCAGAATATCTCTAAGAAACTAATTAATGCCAAGTAACAAATTTATAGTATCCGATTTAACCAACTATATAGCAAATACAAGCAAACATTAATGAAGTCTTCTAATAAAAAACCCTAGACAATGTTCTTATTTCCATTCCTTAAATAGCTCGAGATATACAGTTTCAATATATATCAATCTGGTCTCTAAACAGCCACCGGATGTAGTAAACACTAGAATAAGTTTTTCTTTGGCTGTAAGAATCTTCCGAGAACACCAATTCCAACTTCATTACCGACGGTTTGTTGGTAGTCCATTTTTCTTTCACTGTACCAATCTTTGAGAAGACAGGTTGAAGGACATCTTAACGTAATATCATTAAGCATATGGAAGGAGAGTTATAAAATGACAATCCTTCGACAGATATAAAGTTGGAATACCACTATTGGGAGTTCCTAACCATATAAGATGGAGGGTTGGAAAGCCACATGTTTAAAATCTTGATATGTGTACGAACATCTTTTATTAGACGATTCAATTTGTTCTTTAAATATCACTACTATATAGTTAAATATAGAAGGCTTTTCAAATTCATAATTAAAATCTTCATATGTGTAACAAATGATGAAGCCTAACCGCCAAAACGTTAGCAATTATTACTCACAGTTTTACATATAATAAACATTATTTACCTTAATTAGTTGTAGTTTTTTTAAAGAACATATTTAAACAAAAGATACATAATTAGTATCCAGTTTAACATTAATATTTTTCAATCACAAACCATAAACATTATAAGCGAATAACCACATTATATTATTCATATTTGAAAATGCAAGAATATAAAAACATTTAAATTTCATCATCTTCATCACTTGAACTCCAATAAGAGAATGACTCTTCCATAACTTGTTCCACCTTCTCCTTCAAATACATTATCCTTTCCCTGATCATTTGTTCCAGATTAAGATGAAATGTATTCCGATTAATGTTACTCATTCTTTTCTGGTCCAGTTGTTCAAGAAACTCTAAGTCGTCGGAATACTCTATCTTCTCTCGGAGGAATAATTTTTCAAAACCATTTTCACACGTAACTATTGCTATTTCAAAATCATGAGAGTAAAACCAACTTACAACATGAAGTAACTTAAGCAATTTTTGTCAACAACGGTTTGCTCCAACATTTCCATTAAGAGCATTTTAATATCGAAATTTATTGTTCTTGCAAATTTCATACATTTGTGTCTGCAAATGTTAATCCATCTGAACTATTGTTTGAATTGATAATTAGTGGTGATAACATACATTATCTAAATACAAAAAAAAAATATAAGAAATAAGCCGTAAATTTAAAAACGTGGTTTCAATGTCATAATTATTATTTGCCAGTGGCGACAGCTAAAAGTCTATGAGACCCACTGTAGAAATGAAGAATCTAGATTTTTTTATTTACAAAATCGACGCTTATTTATTGTATATAGTACTTATTTTTAATATTTTATAACTAAACAATGTTACCCTTAATTTACATTTTTAACTTTTTTAACCAAACATTAAAAACTATTTAATTTTAAAAAATAGTTAATAAATGATTTGAGCTTTTTATTTTTCCTATGATTATTTCTTTTAACTATCCTAGAGTGAAATATAATCGGAACACAAAAATAATAAACTAATATTTTTAATAATTGGAAATTATGGTTACTATTATAATTAACATTAATGCTACATAAACTTTAATAAACTATAGTTAAAAATCGTAATCATTAAGTTTGACATTCGACCCTCTGTTGAAATAAAATAATACATTCTTTGACCCATTCTACAATATCTAAAGATATCTTCATCTTGTTGTATACTCTGTTTTATAACGACTGTTGACTTGTCGACAGATGTTCTCGCATAAACTCTATCATTGTTTAAAATATACTCATTTTATTTTGTATAGTGTTTACCACATCTGTTGACTTGTCAACAAATTTGTCAAACATGTGTTATAGCATTCATACTTATTACTGCAAATCCAAATATGTGTAAAAAACTGCATTATTATCAACTAACAAATTTACAATATTCGAGTTAACAAACTACATACAAAATACAAGCAAACATAAAAGAAATATTCTTACAAACAAACCCTACACAATGATCTTCCTTGCCATTGTCATCGGAACAAAAACACAAAAAAACGAAGAGCGATATTCAACTTCTGACGCAATTGCATTAAATATAATCACAACAAATGTCGACAACCCTTCCTTGCCATTTCTTATATAGATCGAGACATATAGTTTTGCTAAATATCAAAATCCTCTCTACCAGAATCTGGATGTAGCAAACAATGGAATTAGTTTTATATTGGTTGTAAAAATCTTCCGAGAATACCAATTCCAATGTTTTTACCAACGAATTCTTGGTAATCCAATTTTCTTTTGTAGATGCACGAATTGCGACTAGTGCTTTTGGATTGTCTATATAAGCCATTTTGTATAAAACGTGGGGTCAAAAGTGGCTGATATATAGGTCTAAGGAAGATAATGATGGTCGAAGGAAGCTAATCAAGACATATTCTATGTTCGAGCTTATACAGGGGTCGAAGGAACACATTCGACCTAAGCGTAGGGTCGAATGTGCAGGTATATATAAAGTGAAAATTTTGTTTAGTTATTAACTTTGGTCATTTGCATGTATGTGTCAAGTCAGGTTTCTCTGTGTGTTCTATGAAGGTTCTAGAAAGTGTTTATTTGATTGTAAACCTAATTGTAAAGCATATTAAAGTTGTTTATTAATCAAATGGAGATTGAAAAGGTGATTGACTGTGTTTGATTCGATTTCTATCATTTTGTAATTGATCTAGGGTTTCCGCACCTGGATTGATAAACTTGTATGATCATATAACTGTTTTCATCAAAAACGATCCTTTACGTCTTTGACTATAAGAATCTTGAAGAACAATGGTGGAAGGGAATTTGAACGAAATATCATTATGCATGTGGCATAGAGAGTTGGAAACTGACAATGCTTCAAGTTATATAAAGTTGAAAAACGACTGTTGGGATTTCCTCATCTTATATAGAGTGGAAGAACGACTATTGGGGTTTCATCATCTTATATAGAGTGAAACACAATTGGAACACAAATATAATAGGATAATATTTTTAATAATCGGAAATTATTGTTACTAGTATAATTAACATTCATCCTATATCCTATATAAACTTTAATAAACTATGTTTCAAAATCGTAACCATTAAGCTGTATACTCTGTTTTGCAACATCTGTTGACTTGTCAATAGATGTTCTCACACAAAGTCTATCGGTTTTTAAAGTATCCTCATTATACTTTAAATCCAACTTTACAACAATTGTTGATTGTCAACAGATGTCAGCATCACTTTTGTATACGTCAGCCGCAATTTTCATATACAAAACCCCTCTTACATCCAACCGGATATTCCACTATGTTATTGTATTCAAAATACAGAAAAACACTTTACTATCAATTACGACCTAAATCCATTCAACTACGAAATTATGAATTTCCGGTCTTATTCGATTCTAAATTTACAAAACGAATTTTCTCTCCCGACTTAAAACGAATTCACTTCATTTCTTTCAATCATCTACATGGATCTTCAATTAAACTCCCCCCCCCCCCATAACTATCTACCATGCCTGCTTAAAACACAAAATAACCATCAATTTCACTCTATAATCGATGTGCTCTGCAATTCGAATGAAACTTTTACAAGAATGTTGGACGTTAAAGGTCAAAAAAAATCTCATTAATAGTAAAAGTTCTAGAAAAACAAACACTGATGCTTCAACATCTGTTATTGTAACATCTGTTGCCGAGCCGACTGCTCTTGCTGAAAATGAAACCACAACTAGTCCTATTGAACCCATTCAGTGATTTCAACAAAGAAAACCATAATTAAAAAAGTACAAAAAAAAAAGAGAAAGACCATATCTCTGGAGGTTCAGAAACCAAACGAAACTACACCAGCGACATAAGAGCAGCAAACATCTGTTGATGCTTCCTCTCAGTAGATGGAAATAACAACAATCACAGGTAATGTAAATGTATCATCTCAACTTGATCATCTTGTAAGTCAAGGACACATACAACATGACCTAGATGATTCACTTGTGCATTTGTTTAAAAGTCCTTCTCCTGGAGCTGGATCTCTTCTAACTCTACCACCATCTCCCTCACATGCACCACTTCAAATTCCACCTACCTTTAATCCATTGTTTGAAGCAATTTATAAATCTCAGACTGAAAACAATTCCTCTCAATCACCCATCACTGAAAATATACAGCCAGAAGAAGCTGTTACTGAAAAAAATCAATCTGCTAGCCCACAGGCAAAGAAGACCACACCCTCTGAGTTGCAAGTTAATATTATTGGTAGTTCAAATGAAGTAGACACTACAAATGCGGAGACAACTGTCTCGCAGTTGGAAACTGACTGCACAAATCAGACTTCCTTGAAGGAAACAACATGTGACCCTACAATTTTAACCTCTGTTACAGTTGGAACTCTCCATAATCAAGAAAAAACTCCAGTCGCTGATACCATTGAAACAAATACAACCACAACTAGTAGGAATGTAGATGATTGTGTTAATTTAGTTGATGCTTTAAAATATCAGACTTTGTCAGGAAGGGTCACTAAACTTGAAGCCTCATTTGAAGCATTTGAGGCAATAAAGGAAAAGTCCTAGGGAAAACAACTGAAGTTGCCAATGAGCTCTCGAAATCAGTTGAGCCAATTCTGCAGGCTTAAAAAATAGCAGAAATCCAACACAATTTTCAAATGGAGTTGATAAATAATCAAGTGGAAGCTTTATACAAAGATACTAAAGCTGATATGAAAGTGACAAGAGATCATCTGTTAAGGATAACTGGCTCTGCTCCTAATCTTGTTTTTCAAACAGATCTTGTTGATGATCATGAAACCAAAAATGGGGACAAAGATCAAACATCTGAGATGCAAACATATGATAATCTAGCTTCTACTACAGTATCAACCACTGCTGAACAGGAACCAAGATAATTCACTACTGTTTCTTCTGCCCAAACCACTGAAACCATAACATCTGTTGGCACTAAAAATGTTCCAACAAATCTTACCAGCACAACTGCCCTTATAAACTTCTCAACAACTTACCAACCAGAGCAAACACCAATGAAAACAACAACTTTCGATAACACCACTGCTAGAGAATCAACTGCTGTATTTTGTACACTACCCACTAAAACCACAACCACATCAGTTATCATCACTACAAATCCCATTAGACAATCTACAACATTACCATATGAATCACCAATCCAAATAACATAAGTTGGCACTGAAAGTACACCAATAAATGTTCCCAGCACAACTGCCCTTATACTCTTCCAACGACCAACAGATGTTACATTAACATTCCCTAAAACCACTGTTACATAATCAAGTGGAGTATTTTCAGCACAAACCACTAAAAATACAACCACAACAATCACGTTTCCAGCTACTTTGCCTCCATCAACTAAACCCATTCCAGCAACCGGTATCCCATCGTTTCGACATCAAACATCCAATAGCACCACCACATCAAAACACTCATCACAATCATGCAACCTACTGATGTGTCATAAAATTAACATATACAACATGCATAATCAGTCTCATAATAGGATAGAATTGGGCTTAAATTACTGATTTTGGGTACTTAAATCATTCCTATTTGTAATTCTCAGGAAATTGGAGCTCCACACCGGAAACAAGTGGTTTTCGGGTAAAAACAGGCAAAAACCGGTGATTCCTCAGGATACGAGACTTGCAGCATTTTCCTTGTATGTTTGAAGATCATCCCGGGACTTTAACAATAATAAAACCAGTCCGGGACTGACCCAGCACGCCCATGCACACTCGCACAGAGGCCCTGCACGCTAGAAGACAACGCAGCAAACTTGGGGGACAAGAAATCCAGCCAAAAGATGTGGCACGGCCATGCCAAAGACCCTGGCACGCCCGTGCAGGGGACAAACAGTACAGACAGGGTAGGACTGCAGCCAACAGAATGTACGAAGAACAACTGCACGGCCGTGCTCCACCTTGTGGCACGCCCGTGCTTGCCTTGGCAAGTCTATAAATAGCAAGTTCCACTCAACCATTTGCCCCATCCCATTTCACTTAGTCTTGTGCCCTCTTTGTTCGACTTCCAAGAGTCTTCCAGAGATCTTGGAGTCTTGTGGGAGGCCTTAGGGCCATCCTAACATGCCCAGCAAGGTCAAGCCTCGTCCTACCTTGATCATCTCGGCCAAGCATGGGATCGTAGAGTAGTATATGCAATAAAACATCGATGGTCGTGAGGATCATACTAGATACATAGCACTAGGAGATGGAGAGCTTGTCTATGAGCAACCATGTTCATGTGTTGATCATTCATTATGGTTGTATTTTTCTATTATCTCCGAACCCACTTCGACTTGTAGACTTTTATTATTATTACTAATAGTTTGTTTTTAATTATTTGTTGTGTTATCTTCTTTCTAATCCTTGTTTTTTTATTTTGTGACAGGTTCAATTGATGATTAACTTAATAAACTTAAGTCAACCTTAACTAAATTAATAAACTATCAAGAGGTATAACCAGCTTCTGGTAGTCCCGAGCTAGATCCAAGGCAAGGAAGCCGGTAGTGAGACAGATCCTTCGTGTTTCTGATATCCAAACCGGATTCTAGGCAATGGCTTCTGAAGTGGACCAGATCTGAGTGACACATTTCTGGTTCTTACCAGATGAATGAATGATTTTCTTGGCCAGACGAGGATTCCCTACAGGTGTACCAGTGATCTTCGGATTCCACACCTTTAGGATTATGTTCCACCTTTGTCAAGGGTTTCATTCATCTCGAGAGGTTATAGGTTGGGTTAATTAAGTCATAAATCAATGAACCAAATTTATATTTACTTGATCAATAAATAATAAAGGGTCACAATTAAGATACATAAAACAAGAATTTTATAACTAGATCTCGTTAGTACAAAACTGTTAACCAATGGGGATACACGTCGCCTGAGTTGAGTGTAAGAGAGATCCTTCGGTCTTCATGATTGTTAACCTACTTAGGGGATACGACGTTGCCAGGACTGACTCTAAGGAGAGATCCTTTGGTACGGAACGCGAGAGCTAAGGGAGGTGTACGTTGTTCCAAGTCGGAAGTCAAGCCTCCATTTCAAGAAGAAGATGAGTTAGAGGACCAGAGACTTGACCGCGGTTAGGGAAGCACTTGCGAAAGCAGGGCTCAGTCGGTGAACCTTCATGTGGGCCCACCTCGGAAGGTTAAGCATATTGCCTCAGTAGTGGCCCCGATTCTCTATCAAGGAGTCAACAATTCAAGCTCACTCTCGTCCTCCTCACAAATAATTAAATCTACTACTAGATTTTAATAATAAACTTAACTACTTATACGGAGGGCCCCATATGTGCATGCTCACTATCTCTACTATTTTATCTTATTATATTACAAAACCCAAAACCTTCTTCAAAACTATTTTTAAGAACCCCTCCGTTTTATTTTACTTTTCAAACCCGATTAGTTAATTGATGGAAGGTTGAGTAGGGGAAAGTGTGTTCAAAAAACAACTGTCATACAATAAAATTTTCCAATTAAAAACAAGCATGTGGAAAATAAATAAACTAAGTTTCAAAATCGTAATCATTATATTTGGACTTCGAGACTCTATTTAAAAGATAAATAAGTATCTCTTTAACCAAGACTACAGTATTGAAAGGTATCCTCATTTGATGATATATATTATAATCATTAAAATTAATAATAATATTAATATTCTCATGTTTAAACTTTTTAAAAATTTGCATGAAGGTTACTCAATGCACGTAATATTTTGAAGAAAATAAATCAATTAATTACATATAAATCACTTGACTACTTATTCTTTGTCACTCAGCACTCTTAATGTAGAAAATCGTAACCACCCTTCCCTATGTTACTTTAAAACTTTCCCTCTTAAAAGTTCAAAAGTTAGGGGCTTAACACATGCTTTTAAAAATTTTATTATTATTTATTTATGTAGATGAGATGATGGTACAGACAAACTCTATAGAAAATTAAAAACTGATATTATAGAGGATTATATAACCTGTAAATCATAACATCTGTTGACTTGTCAACAGATGTTCTAAAAACAACTGTCATAAAATTCAATTTTCCAATTAAAAATAACCATGTGGAAAATAAATAAACTAAGTTTCAAAATCGTATTAAATTTCCAATTGGAAATTACTACGTTCAACTGAGATTTTTGTCAGATTATTTATCAGATTTTAAGATAAAATAACCACCTGTTTCAGCAAAGTCTTAAATTTAATCTATACTCTATTTACAAACATATGTTGACTGTCAACAGACGTTGCAAAAGACTACCATGCCAATGAAACCTATTATTGAATTTCCATAATTTAACTGAAAACATCCGAGTTAACAAACATACAAGATACAAAATACAGCCAAAAAAATCACAAAAGAAAACTGTTTACAAAAATAGAAGATACAAGTCTTCTAAAAAAACAAGTGCCGATATCGCTACAAAGTTAAACTAATACCAACTATTCTTGCAGAAAACTTGCAACTAAAGATCAAAATACATACAAGTCAACTTTCATTGTAACATGTAGAGAATTTGCCTCCCACTCTTGAATAGATGGACCCATATTTGTTTCTGTATACACCCATCAGTCTTCAAGAGATAATCTTGCAAAAAAACTACAACTCTTGAACCGTTGGTAATGATACATATAATATTTTTCTTTGATTGTAAGAATCTTCCAAAGGTCAACTTTCAAAGATCAACATACTCAAGGTGCTTCCTCACATAATGTCACACCCTCAAATTCCACCTGCGGGGTTTTACCGCGAGGCGCGTGACAAACCAGGATCCAAGTCAACGGTCACAATAAACAACACTATATGAACACATGCATATTTAAAAACATAAGTTTAAAACCATTAAACAGTAGCGGAAGCTTTGTTACAATCCAAAATCCAAAAGTAATCCAAATCGTTCAACATACGAAAACATGAACCTAAACTAGACGCCGTGCAGACGCGTGCGCCCTAGTTCTGGAATGCTACCTTAGCGACCTGAGAAAAACATGCCAAAAGTTACGTCAGCACAAAATGCCGGTGAGTTCACAGGTTTGTAATAAAAGTACCAAGTTCACCCTGTCCATACTATGCAAATATGTAAACCAAAGTACGCTAGCTAGGCGTATGTTTTGTTACTACTACAATTGGAAAACCATTACTAACTCGCAATCCCAGAAGTATTGTGCCCGAATAATGTAATCACCGTTCCTGTTTGAGACAATATGCACCCGCCCGGCTCCAAGCCGACGAGTGGGGCAGGTCACGCCCAATAGATCTATCCACATTTCCCCGTTGTGCTACACCGCACATTCATGGTTTCCCCCGGGACTTCCAAAGATCGTATAGTAACCCATAGTATGACAGTTGTTACCAAACACAAGTTTAACGCATGTTTTCTCCCCCAAAAGTAAAACCAGTTAAAGTGGGGCCGTGAACTCACCTTAGGTTGCGTTACTTCGATAAATGATTAAAATCAGCAAGCTATGCTAGCCCCGTAAAGCGGCGACCTAACATATGACAGTTACAAGTACTTAGACTAATAACCCGTAGGTTAGTTAGTCCCTAGATGTCCAGACCATAACCAGGTTCGTTTGAAAACACGTTGACTGTTAAACTGACCAAATGTACAAGACTCGACATCCCATTGGTGACCCGAGACTCCACGTGTTATCCTTGTACTCTAAGTCATACTTTTCATGCAATCATGCTTAACATGTGTTAAAGTTCAACAAGTCTAGCACATAGTTCAATCAGCACATAAATAAGTCCGAGCACGTGTTATCAAGTTACTAGGTATGATACGGGGTTCCTAGCATGTTCCTAGGTATCAAATCGGACCTCGGAATACCAAAATACACTTACAGCAGCAGTACATGCGATTAGGAAAAGTCAACTAGCGATTAGGAAGGTCAACTGGCGATTAGGGAGGCTAATCGCCCCTTAACATAGGAGATTAGGCCTATTCTGATGCTTAGCAGGCGATTAGGGTCATAAGGCATGCAATTCAGGGCTTAGCTAGTGATTAGGATCGTAATCGCATGCCATGAAGGCGATTAGGCCCCCAATCGCCTACTACATAGGCGATTAGGTCCCCATAACAGGCGATTAGGTCCCCATAACAGGCCTATTCTGATGCTTAGCAGGCGATTAGGGTCATAAGGCATGCAATTCAGGGCTTAGCTAGTGATTAGGATCGTAATCGCATGCCATGAAGGCGATTAGGCCCCCAATCGCCTACTACATAGGCGATTAGGTCCCCATAACAGGCGATTGGGCTCCCAATCGCCTACAGCACAGGCGATTAAGGTCCCCAATCGCCCCCTGCAGGGCTGTTCCGGTTTTTCGCGCGTTTAACCCTCCAAATCAGACCCGGAACGTGTGGAAACACCAAATATCAATCATACAACATTATCAAACATATTTCAAGCAAAAACCCCTAGCTTATCATCGTTCTACCAGTCCCGAATGCAAGCGTTTTCCCAAAATAGTACACTTAGCATGAAAACATCACATCAACATGCACAACTTTTACCCTAAATAGCAAATACTCAGATTTCATCATGTAACAACGTTGTCCGATCATTCCCTACTGTTCTAGCATCATTCTATAGCAAACCCTAACATCATATGACTAACAAAACACCTCATATCAATCACAATCATTCAAAGTCATTCAAATGGGTCAAAATACCAAACATCCTCAATACACCACCAAAACCATCCAAACTCCTAAGACATCATCATCCTAATACAAACAAGCTGTAAACACCTTAATAACACAACAACAATCCTTTTAAGTCATAAAAATCCTATCTTTTAAATCATATTCAACACATACAACATGCATAAGGTTTAGACTTGTATAAAAACGATTTTAATAGGTTTTCAGAGACATAAAGGTTTATAAATCAGGTCTGGACCTTTAGGAAGCAAAACATAATCATTCAAAGGTTTGGGGATGAAGAACACACCTTGGATTTATGAGAAATTGTTGTGTAAGGCTTGAGAATGTGTGTTTTGATGCAAAAACGTGTTCCAGAGGGTGTTTGTGAGTTGGGATATGTTATGGGACGGCTAGGGTTGCACTAGGGGTGTTTTGGAGGTCAAGGGTGGTATTTATAGGCGTTTCTAGTCGTTTAAAACACGTCAGGCGATTGTGCAGCACTACCAGGCGATTAGGGAAGCTAATCGCCCTCCTTAGCATGCGATTAGGCCTAATCGCCTGTCACTATAGGCGATTAGCCTGCCCAATCGCCTGCTAAGGCTCCCAATCGCCCCTTAAGCTGCGCAGTCACCTATAATGTCATGCAATCGCGTGTAATCACCGTTTTAACATATGTAAACACGTATACACATACCAACAAGTCACATAAAGGTTATAAACACATAATCCATGGAAACAAACACGTTCTTACTCATTCACCAATCCCCGGGACTCGAGACTTGTGTTTTTACTAAGGTTCGACGATTCTACGAATCGTCAATCCTTGCATACCTGGTTAATGGCTGACATCTAACGATCCTCTAGGTTGTAGTAACGACTCCTGAACCATAACACGACTCAACCGACCTAGTTAAGTATAATGTATGCGTGACTCGCTAAGGTAGACTTTGACCCAAACAATGTTATTAACCTGAGTTTGCCGGGTGTCACACATAATCTGCTTGCTAATGCAACAGACAAAAACTTAGACAATTATGTTTCAAGTAGACATCTTGAAAACAAACTCAAGAAATAACAAAATCACACAAAACATACCTGTTGACAAGTACAACAGTGGGTGGAAAAAACACAGCAGTAAACAGAGACGGTTTTCTCAAAAGATAATCGTAATGACGTAAAGCATAATCGCAATCAATGTCTTGCCTGACACCATCTCCGAAAACACTATAGTGTTCTCCTTGATTGCTTGAGCTAACGCCTCTAGCTGGTAACCGTAAAATATTCACCAAAAACGTACATCAAACAACACTCAAATTAATAAAGCACATAAGTTGCACAAACAAAAACTTCCACGATTATTGCAAAGAGATCAATTTTATCTTTATTAATATAAATCGATGAAAATTTGGTTACCTGATGCTTGAATCCTACGACCTGAATGTAAGTGTGAGAGACGCATTCATCAAATGCATAAGTTGCCTTTAAAAAAAACAAAGACATACCTATCTTGAGTTTGATGCTGCCATTGTTGAACCATTGGTAATGGCACAAATAATATTTTTCTTGGATTGTAAGAATCTTCCAAAAATCAACATCTTTTTCAACCCCAATACTCTGCTTGCTAATGGAACAAACAAAAACTTCGACAATTATTGCACAGACATAAATTTTATTTTTATTATTATAATCGATTAAAATTTGGTTACCTGATGCTTGAATCCTTCGATCTGAATGTGAGTGTGAGGGAAAGCATTTGCTATGATTTAAGAATACTGATAGAGGGAGAGGGAGAGAAAGAAAGAGAGCAATCACGAATAATTTGAGAGAGAGAGAGAGACAGATGTCACATTTATATATATATATATATATATATATACACATTTGTATAAGCGGTTTTGATTTTAAAATTTGAATTTGAAGGTTAAATCTCGAGTAACAGTTGTATAAGGGGTTTTGATTTTGAAATTTGTATTTGAAGTTTGTTAATGCAAGTGACATTATTTAATTAATTTATATAAAGCACAAGTGACCCATTATAAACATTTGTTAATGCAAGTGGCATACTTTTCGAATATTTTAAGCAGAATAATGACATCACATTTATCATTAGCATGACATTGTTGGCATAGCTAAGGTGTTGCCACATCAACTTTTCTTAACTTTTTCTTATGTCATTTACGACTCACCTATTATAGTAAGGATAGATAATAGATAGATTTAACCTGTGTGATATACGAGTTTTCTAATCTAGTTTGCTAACATGTGTTGTAACAAATAAACTTTAAGGTGTAATGAATATTGCATAGACAGAATGAAACTGTTACTTACACATATAATGCAACCGAATATTATGTTAAATATATGTCTAACAAATTAATATTGTAATAGGTTATGAAAAGATCGAAAATTAATATTGTAATAATTCATTATTGATAAAATTTTGACGTTTTCGAATCCTATATCTTTACGACATAGGAGATATAAGTAAAATGGTTGTAAAGAAGATAATTTCGAAGATGAGATGTACAAATATAATTCAACTTGGGGAAGGTGATATCTAAATCTGACGTATATACTAATTATTATTGCATTGATAAAAAATTATTTAATAAATTATATTAAATGTTTATAATTTTAAGTAAATTTTTAGTTTTCTTTTCTATAACTTTAAAATCATCACTTAAACTCATTTTTCTATAACTTTAAATTAATCACTTAAACTCATTCACATTTTTTTTTTTGATAAACGACTTTATATATAAATATAAACGTCCATCAAAATGGTTGCAGGGAAACAACAATCCATAAAGAGAAACACAAACACAATTGCAACGTCATGTCTACAATATCAAAATCCCGTCATTTCTCCCAAATCGAACCTCCCAAATTCGACCGGTTAGCCACCCAAAAGTACGCATCCTTTTTACCAAGATTCACGGTCTTCACATTGGGGATAAAAGTGTTATCGAACATGAATAGCCATTCATATTCTCCAAATGGTCGCAATAACAATCGCATACACCGTCTTCCTCCATTCTGTCACATTTTAATATTCATATTTTCTATTACCTTTCGTGTAGCCATCATTGAAAACGCAATCGTTTTCTCAATAAAAACTATGGATCAACTTACGATCTATATATCATAAAAGCTTTAGCAAACACAAGTATCTCTTAGATTCCTATATCTTAACGACATTGTTACATACTAAATATTAATGAATAGTTGTTTGTTAAACAATAAATCAAGATTGATGATATTACGCAAATCCAACTAAAGTCGTTTTGATTATCGAGATTTATCCTTAAAGAGTTGGTATATGCAACCATATCAAAGAAAAATAGGAGTGAATATCAGAGAAAAAAAGAAATATCGTAGGGTACAGTGTATGAGAATAAGGTAGTGTTTGGTATGATTGAATGGAAGTGGGATAGAATCGATCATTACGATGTAATGAAAATTGAAAAATAGTGTGTATGGTTGGTTAAAGGAATTGATTCACTCATTCTACAAGGCATTTTATTCCCTCAAAACCCTTTCATCAACCCCCATGTTTTTTTTTTCATTTCATCCCTCATTCACCCTTTACTAACAACACCATAACCCACCATCACCACCAACCACCATCGTCACCACCCACCACCGTTGTCACCACCGAACACCATCGCCCACCACCCACAACCGTCGCCCACCACCGCTGCCACCACCACCCACCGATGCCGCCACCACCCACCACTGTCATCACCACCCACCACCGTCGTCACTGCCCCCAAGCACTACCTTCACACACCTACCACCGCCGCCACCCACCACCGTCACCCACCCACCACCACCACCACCACCACCGTAGCCATCTAACACCACCCACCGCCGCCTACACCACCTGCCACTATCACTTACCACAATTTCCTGTACCCACCACTAACGCCGCCACCTACCACCACCATCGTCGTCGCCACCACCCAAACCGCCACACACCACCACCTACCATCACCACTACCACCAACCACCGCCACTACTCAGCATCATCGCCCAACCACTATCACGGCCATCCACCTCTACCTTCCACCGTCGCCACCGCCGTCGCCATCCACCATTGCCACTACCACCACATATCACCACCCACCATCACCACCACTACCACTGACTACTACCCACCACCGCCACTAACCATCGATTTTATTCTTTCGTCTTTCATCGTGTATCCAACAACACAAAGTAATGTTTTGTTTCATTCTCACATGGCAACCAAACAAGACATGGAATGGTAATGATCTATTCCATTACCTTGTACATTCTATTACCTCGTCCATTTCATTCCCTCATTCATTCCATTACCCCATACCAAACATGTCCTAACAAAATTGGACAAATAAAATGCAAACACAGATTTAAGGTGTATTAGTTATTAAAGATTCTAGATAAGCGGTCTCTAGGGCAACTATGGAGTAGATAAACATTTAAATTCGAATGCAAGTATATTTTGTTGCAACTAGCGAGAATACCTTTCAAAGTTGATAACGGGGTATTTATTCTAAAACCCTCACGTTTAGTCCTTCATTAAATAATAAAGCAGCATAAAGCATTAGGAGTTCCTGACTTAACAAAACTTAAGCTTATACAGGGCAGCATAAGATGCCTTACAGTAGCCTGGGACTGAAAAGGTGAACAGTAACTTTATGGAAAAGCAAAAAAGGTATTTCAACTTTTGCTTTGGTCAAGAATATTTACATCAAACACCTTCATTCAGACCTCAAAAGTAGCAAAAGGCTGAATCTATACCAAAAGGGCAAGACTTCTCTACAGGGAGAAAGAAGAAGGGTCAATGCTTAGAGTTGTCATCATACACACTCACTTACACTCATTTCTTTCACTCTAATACTCTTTCCTTCATATTTTCCCAACTCCAAATGAATAGCCACTTATTCTCACGTTGGAGTTCAAACGCAGGAGGTCCCCTCCTGCGTTAAGGCTAACGGTGTTTGCTTCTTTATGCAGATCCATCCAGGAGCATAGGAACCCTCTAAAACCTAACACATCTCTAACCTTAAACCTGGTCATTTTCCTTGTTGTAGCAACATATATCATATTTTTCACAACCAGATCTGCGATTAAACAGATAGTCTTACTGGTCTAATGGTCGAGTTGGTTTAAAGACAACGTCATTATAAATTATAAAGAAGTTATATATGCTAGATTTATGTGCCCAAAACATAATATCATGTAATGATTAATCATATTCTCTACCAAGGTGGTAATCAAAATATATATTTTTATAGTGATAGTTCAATAAAAAGCTCATAAATAACAAAAAGGAGTTTATATATTTGACAAAATAGACGTTCGTACACAATGAGTAAGTTGTCAACATTAAACATTTGTTTCATAAGCATGGACGTGTCACCCAAGGCATTATAGCCTAGTGGTATCTTGGTGATGAGATAAGACTTAGGGGCCATAAGGTCCTGGGTTCGAATCTCACAAAGGGGGTTTTCTCATAATTATGAGTTTCCTCCTGAATTGGTGACTTGGTGGTGGAATATGATCGCGTGGCAACACTGGTGGCACGATGATACTCCAGTGTTCCGTGAGTGATTCCGATTTGTTGGCCGTTCAAAAAAAAAAAAAAATAAGCATGGACGTGTCCTACAAGGAGCGCAGGTGTGTGTCAACGCAAATTAACATGGCTATTTCAATTCTTGACCACCGATCAAATCGTCGTCCTAATTTGTGTTTTTTAACTAAAATTAAATAAATATAATAATAACTCTTATTATATTGCGCTCGTTATTTATTACTCCCTCCGTCCCAATTTAAATGTCATAGTTCAAAAAACACACATTTTAAGAAATTTTTTGTTTGTATGTAGTAAAATGACAATAGTATCCTCAAAAGTGGTGATTGTGTTTTGTCTTTTATGGGCAAAATTGGAAATTACTTTTCTAATTTTGGAAAGGGACATTTAATTTGGGACAAACGAAAAAGGAAAGTATGACATTTAAATTGGGACGGAGAGAGTATTATAATAGGTTAAAAACATATGTATTACACATATTTGTATTAGATTTACAGAGGAATGTTCTATTACAAATGGTTTTTATCCTACAAATAGTCCTTAACGTGAGAAGTGAAGATTGGTATTTTTTTTTTTTTTTGGAAATTTTTTTCCATTTTGTTAAACATGTACTTTAGTACTAAAATCTAAAAAAAAGTGGTGTAAAGTAATTACGTAATTAGTAGTAATTATGTAATTACTCTAGTGTAAACTACAGTAATTACTCTAATAACGTAATTACGCTAATTTTTTTTGGTATTATTATCTAGAAAGCATGTATAAAGCAAATGGGAAGACAAATTTCAAAAATAAATAAATACAAAAATTTCCCCTTCACTTCTCATGGTTAATAGGTTAATGCTTTTTGTATTTGATCTTTACTCTATATTTATATATTTTATAGCTTATCAACTTATCTAAAAAACTTATAAACTTTATAAAAGATTATCTAGGTTTTTCACATTTTTACAGGTCTTAAACTATTCTATATATTTTTTTTTATAAAAGATAGTTTTATACTCATTAGAACTATAAGCATTTTAGTTTTTTTAGAATGCTGACGACCAAGGCTTGTCCAGCCCGGCTTGGCCCGTCAAACACCGCCCCAGACGGGGCTCTTTCGTCCAAACCATCGAGAATCAGACGGTGAAGACGCTGAAGATGATTGGTTGTTGTGTTAAGATGGGCCCCTCTCCAATCTCTCTTGTTTTCCCTCCCAATTGAAAAAAATAATCACCCGGAGGACTACCCGTCGGAACGTTTGAACAGAAAAAAGCAGTGAAGACTGATGAAGATGAACTTTCAGACATGTCCGTTTGGAAAATGAAGAAACTGACAAGTTTGATAGGAAGATGGTGGTGGGTAGTTTTGTCGGAAGGGGTGACTTCCGGTCACCGGAGACAAAGGGGATGATCTTTTTTGTGTGTTTGGCAGGAACTATATATTCGCTTTTGGGAGTATTAATATAATTATTATTTATTTTTGTTATTTATTATTTATAATTTAGAATTATAAAAAATAAACGGTTGGACCAATATGAATGGAGAACTACTTAAGGAAGACCACCCCATACCCTTAGGTAGTCCTCATGTTGTCATCTTAAGAAGGGGCCCATATTTTGCTGACGTGACGAGTAGACATGGACAAAAAAACCGGTTTTTCCACCCGACCCGAAAAAAAAACCGGTAAACCGGTTTGACAAAAACCGGTTTTTTTAAAAACCGGTCCCAACCCGACCCAAGCAATCGAGTTCGGATAGGTTTTGGTTTCTGGATCCTTTTCCGGGTTGAAAACCGGTTTGATTTAAAACCGGTTTGAAAACCGGGTTATAACAAAAAACCGGTTTGAAAACCGGTCCAACTAAAACCCGAAAAAAAACCGGTTTAAAAACCGGTTATTACCGTTGGAAAACGGCTATATAGCCGTTGGAGCCAAAATCTAGCCATTTTTTTTGTTTTTTTTTTGGGTATTTTTGACCCACAATCATACTATAAATACCCCTTAATGTTTAGGATCAATCACACCATCAAAAACACTCTCTAATCTTGCATTCTTCATCTACTTTCTCACAAATTACTCTCTATTTTTTAAGAAAAATGGCATCTTCACAACCACCAACTCCTAAAAGCCAAACCGGTTCGCACGAAGTTGGTGCTTCTTCATCCCAAGCCACGGTTGTTAAGGTGGTTCCCACGAAAAGAAACCCACTTGTTTGGAAACACTTTGATTTATGTGTTATGACTTTTGGTCCAAACAAGGCGAGATGCAAATATTGTTCGGCTTTGCTTAAACATGATGCTAACTCGACATTGAGAGACCACGTGGAAAAACCATATTGTAAAATTTTGAAAGAACAAAAAAATTCTCAAGGTGGAGCCTCGATCACACAAGAAGGCGACTTGTTTGTGTACAACTTGGAAGCGGTTCGCGAAGAAATGGGGAATTTTGTCATACAAGAAACGTTGCCTTTCAATCATTTTGACAACCCACGTTTGACGAGGCTTATCCAACGAACACTTCAACCAAGATACACACATGTAAGTCGTGCTACTCTTAGACGTGATTGTTTAAAAAGATGGAAACAAGCAAAAAATGAATTAATTAGTTATTTTGAAAATTTAGAAACCGGTGTTAACTTAACAAGTGATGTTTGGTCCGCACCACACGGTTCACCCGACTCTTATATTTGTGTAACGGCCCATTGGATTGAACCGTCTTCTTGGCAAATGATGAAACGAACTATTGCGTTTCGATTGTTTGATTACCCTCACACCGGTACAAATATTTTTAATATGATTGACAAAGTTATTCGAACGTTTAAGTTAGAAAACAAGATTTTATCAATATCTTTTGATAACGCGTCGAATAATACCGCGGCAATCACACAATTAAAATTAAAATACCAACCTATTTGTGAAGGGGTATTTTTTCATAGTCGTTGTGTCGCACACATAATCAATTTGGCCGTTCAAGATGGTCTAAAACTTATTGAAACACAAAGAGAAGGTTTTCGAAGAATGTTACGCGATATTTATAGCAACAACACAAGGCATGCTAACTATATAAAATTTTGCAAAAGTGTGAATTGCATTTGTTTGGGTCCGAATTGGGATTGTCCAACAAGATGGAGTTCCACTTGTAACATGTTCGAAAAACACGTTTTGCAAAAAGGTAGTTTAAATGCATTTCATGAAATTTTGGTTAGTCGGGGAAAAGCGGCACCATACCACCAATTGAATTGGAATGTTATTGAAGCTGTTTCGGAAATGCTACAAGTTTTTAAAGCTTCAACCACCGCTTTGTCGGGAGTTTATTATCCCACAAGTTGTATAACACTTCACAAGTTATATAACATGACTAGAAAATTAGGGGAAATGGAATGTAGAGGTAGTCCATACAAAGAAATGGCGGCAACTATGAAGGAAAAATTTAGAAAATATTTTTCGGAATTACCGCCGGTTTTTACTTGTGCATCCGCTTTAAACCCATGTTAAAATATAGGGGGGTAGAAAATATAATTGAAAATATTTGTGACGAGTTGGGGTTGAACACGGCAAAAGAACCACTTTTTTCACAAGGTATGGTAGCAAGATTTAACAAACATCTCACGGATATGTATGATGTTTATTTTGAACGTTATGGTCAAATGTCGTCCATTCAAACGCAATTGAGACAAGCTTCTCAAAATGTAAACGATTCGGACATGTATTTATACAATTCTTTGTTGGACACATCTAATAAACGTGCACGAGGTAACACTCCTAGTAGCGAACTTGGGAGGTATGGTGCCGAAAACTATTTACAAGGTTTGACTCCCGATGAATTTAAAAATTTTGATGTGTTGGCTTGGTGGAAAAGTAAGGAAAATCAATTTCCGGTCTTAGCCGCCATGGCCCGAGATTTACTAACCGTCCAAGCTTCCACGGTAGCTTCGGAATCCGCTTTCTCTATTAGTGGCAGGGTCATTTCGATACGTAGGACGCGACTAACTCCACCTTCGGTAGAGATGGCGATTTGCTTGAAGGATTATTTGGATGCGGCGGAGAGGGTGCAATACATACGCTCACTTGAGGGAGAACTTGAATATGAAGGCGAAGTGTACGAGGACGAGGTGAACGCGGACTTAACCGAACCAATGTCCGAATATGAAGCCGAAATGGATGAATGGATAAGAAGCAACTCCGGTTCGGGTGAAGATTAGACTATGTTTGAAGACTTATTTCTTTTTAAGACTATGTTTTTTAAGATTATGTTTTCTATTATGCTTGATGTTTTGATGTTTTTTATCTTCGGATTCCTTTATGTTTTGATGTTTTTTATCGTGTTTTTTAGTTAATGAAATCATATTTTTAAGTTACAACGTGTTTATAAGAATTTGTAGTGTTTAAATTGTTCAAAAAACAAATTTTTTTTCTGCACAGTAGCTGCAAAACAGCAGCAATTTTTTTTAAAAAAAACCGGTTTTTTTCCGGTTTATTTTTCCGGTTTTTTAGAGAAACCGGTTTCCAACCCGGTTCCAACCGGTTTGGAATGTTGGTACATCTTGGATCTAAAAACCGGACCGGTTTCCAAACCGGTTTAAAAAAAAACCGATTTTTTTGCACCTTTAGAACCCGGACCGGTTTACAAACCGGACCGGTTTTTAAAAAAAAACCGGTTTGTACATCACTAGTGACGAGTAGTCCTCCTAAGACTACCTTCAACTACACCTCATAACAAGCAACAATAAATATATTTATTATTATTAAAAGTTAAAAACTGAATGAGATTCCTTGATTTAAGTTAATCAAATGATATCACTGTAAGTCTAAAATAATTTAAAAATAAAAAAGAAGCTAAATTTTAACCTCACCACTTTAACAGTCTGTTCTACAGTTTTATTAAAGGATGGAAAAGAAAGGATTGAGAAGGAAGTGGGGAAAAAATGTGTTTCAGAGTTTTTTGTAGGAGGGAAAGGGAGGGAATGAGAGGGATAATAAAGAGGTTTTTAGGGTGATTTTCAATCTTTTCAATTCCGAAGGAATTGGAGAGAAAGGAAGAGGATGGAGATCCTTTCTCTTCCATCCTTTAATGAAACTCCGGAACAAAGTGTAAATAATCTAAAAACACTCGCGGTTCTCTTTTCAAACCAAGAATACGACTGATATCTTTGATTCATGCCTTGTGGATACCGTTCCCATTGTATTGATAAATTGGAATCTAAAATTTGGTTTAAATACTTTTTTGTTTTAATTATGAAATTCGAACGTTGTTATATATTTAGTCGACATGGATGTTAAATTTATATGTTACCCAAATTAAAAATTCGCTATCATAAATCTTCTAATTTTAAGTTCATTTCTCCAATGGGAATAAAAATAAAATAATTACTTTTAGGTGAATTGTGTAAAACTAGTAAGTTTTGGTCGCACGATGAAAAAAATAAAGTTGTGATTACTTAAAAGCAGTGTTGCAAAACTCGGTTTGGCCTTGTACTCGGCGACCTACCTTGGAGTGAGTACTCGGACTAATTGGGGGAATACTCGGGGGTTAAATCGGCCTATGCGGAGAGTACTCGGAGTAATTGGCCAACTCGACGACCTACCTTGGAGCGAGTACTCGGGGAGTAATCGGTCAACTCGGCCTTGTTTTGCAACAGAGCTTAAAAGACATCGATACATGTTTTCCAACGAGCAAAACATATTATATATATAACAATTAAGGACGCTAGGAATAGTAACCTCGATAAACGCGAGGTAAAAAACCTTCCGTTTCAAAGTAATTACGAAAATGTCATCGCAGTAATTTTATTAATAAAATCAAAATAAAAAGCCTTTAGTTTCCACGTATTTACGAAAATGCCATCGCTTTACTTTTTAATAACGTCGATAAACGCGAGATAAAAAACCTTTCGTTTCGAAGTAATTACGAAAATGTCATCGCAGTAATTTTATTAATAAAATCAAAATAAAAAGCCTTTAGTTTCCACGTAATTACGAAAATGTCATGGCTTTACTTTTATTAGCAACTTCTCTTTTTCAAGCGGGCGCTTTGCTCGGTGCAATGCGCACCCGCTATCGACGGAACAATGCGACTCTCTACGTTGTCTTATCCGATTAGCACACCCTCGCAATACTGTTGGTGTAACTCCGCTGTTAGTCGGAAAAATCTGTAGCTTTTCACGAATCGGCGCCGGTTATGTTTCCACGCCGCGCTTAGCGCGACGCGTACCGGTGCCGTTTGTGTGCTGGCACTGGCAACTCCACCGCCGCGAAGCGGCGGGGATTTATACTAGTTAAATACAAATTAGGTAAATGTTTATATTGTTTATAGCGTAAATGTGAAATTGAATTTTCAAAAAATAAAAAAAGGCAACATCACATGGCATCCTCTAGGTAGCTTGGAGACCATTCATTGAAACCATGGGCAACTATTCTTGATATGACCCGAAAAGTAACCCAAATCTGTTACGAAAAAAAACATTTTGGGATTGACTAACACGACCTGTAAAAATAGGTCGGGTTCGGGTTAACCCATATTAAAAACAGATCGGGTTCGGATTGACCCGTTTAACTAAGAACAGATTTGATAAATACTGATAACTCTCGGATAGAGTATTAGAACGGAAAGATCCACCAGCCAAAATGGTATTTCTTTTATAAGAAAAAAAAACTTGTATTTTTGTTATTGTTTTGTATCCATATCCGTTTTACATGCTTAGTAATAATAAACTGCTTAGAACCCAACATCCTGCGTATAACTCGTTAAAATGTATGACTCAAAATACGGGTTAAATGGTTCGTATTCAGGCTGACCCGAATTAATGTGTGTGTGGGTTAGGGTTGAAATTTTTGACACGAAAAATATTATGGGTAGGATCGGGTTGCATGTTTCAACCACCAACCCATTAGCCCGCAATCCGTCAACCTATTAAACTGACACAATTAACACCAAACAAAGTTTGGAAGGATTTTAAGCTTGACTCTTGATTGATTGATACTACAAAAACTAAATAATAATAATAATAATAATAATAATAATAATAATAATAATAATAATAATAATAATAATAATAATAATAATAATAATAATAATAATAATAATAATAGTGAGAAAATTTGATTTTAAATAATTTAAACTATGATTCATTACCCGTAAAATTATATATCGTCAACATGACCAATTTAAATATTTGTTTTTATTTTTATTGCCAAGGGCAGACATATGCTAAAAATTAACGTAAATCTGTCTAACTTTCATTAACGCGTTTGAAAACAATATACAACATTTTTTACTAAGGCATACAAACTTATTTTTCTAGTTAGAGCGTGACTATGTTTGCAACTGAAGATATATGTATCAGTATGCGCATACGCGCAGATGCAAGACTCGTGGGTGGTCCGTCTCACACTTGAACCTTGACAGAATAATCAAAGGAAGTTTCCGTGGGGCCCGCGCGCTACTTAGGACGTGACAACTGCAGAGAGTGAATGAAAGGAACATCCAGCCAATCAGATGACTACATTCCCTGCTCCATGATCTCCTGCCACCAGCAAGGATAGACATGACAGTCGGCCAATCAGAGAAGGACAACGCAAATTCCCTCAACGGCCTCCCCTGCGAGGCCTGCGCGAATGAGTTGTCAATCATTACCAACTCAAGAGCTTAACCTAGGATCACTACAAATACCCTTCTCTCTATGAAGAAAGGGTAGGCAATTCTCATACTTACACACACACGCATTGTAATAGCTCTACGTTTTGTAGAAAGATTGGTTGACGTATTAGTCCGGTGATACACGTTATTAGTCCTTGTAATCGTCACACAACATTAATAAAATCTCTCTATATCTTCTTAATATTTTGAGTATTATTTGGATTGGTGTTTTTTTAGCAACGAAAGTGAAAACTAGAATGTTATTGGTTAAGTTGTTTCATACTTTGGATAGTTAAAATCCAATTTATATAATAATAAAGACATTAAGATGTATATAGTTATTAAAAGAATAATTTGAACACTTTTTTTTTTTGTTGAAAGGTGGATGAACACCATCTAGAACTCTAGATACCCTATTTGAATGTAATGATGTGTCATGTTGCATGGAAGATGATCCAGCGTATCAGATACGTGTGTATCTCACCATCCCGTGTGAATCCCGTGTGCGGGGCCTGGTATCACCTAAATTCTTAAAACAAGTAATTTTCAATCTTTAAGATAAAAGTATGATTGGTATCTTTACCTAAAAACAAATCATAAAAGATATTGTTAATCTTTCTTTATTATTATCATTACTATATTTCAGAATCATGTGCAGCTAAAGTTTTATGGTTGGATTTTGAATTGTAAAGTATATTAAGAGATTTTTTATTTTATACAAAATAATAAAATATATTTCAACAACAAAACAAATTACATTAAAATATATACAAGGTAAGCTTTATACATAATATAACATAATCAGAACATGTTCGAAGAACCAGAATTGATTTTGTGGAGACCATGTGACAAACATTATATGGTAAAACAACTGATAAGTAGTAGTTGTACAATGTATAGGTGAGCATAAAATAAAATTAACTAAATCATAATCAAAATAACTAAACCGAAATAACGGAAAGTGAATGAAATTTAATCATGATTAAAACCGATTAATAACCATAACTAGTCCTTAACCCTGCAAAAAACGCAATAACTGAAAATGTGATCATTGAAACCGATTAGTTATGAAACTTAAATAATCAAAGATATCGGTGAAGTGAAAGATGATAACCGAACAAAATCAACCATGCTCACCTCTACGCAAGAGATTAATTCATTAGACTGGGACAGATCACCCTTGTAACGTGATTAGAGACTATTAAGATTAACAAAAGAGACAATTAAAAGATACTAAGACCATGCGTAGTGGGGGGCTTTATATATAAAGCCCCCCTTTCTGATTGGTCCACGTGGCAGCTGAGTCAGCATGGAGAGATAAAGTGGAAAAGGGGTGTAGTGGTGGGGCTTTATTTATAAAGCCCCTATTAATATTTTATTATATCTTTTTAATTAAAAAAATAATAAAATAGAGAGAGAGAGTGAGATGGCAAATGGTGATTGGAGGGAACAAAACACATCAGGCGTTATAGCAATGGAGCCCCAACCCTTTTTGCAAAAATAACGCCCCCCTGTTTCAGTGTGGGGGGCGCTATTTTGGTCCAAATCAGCATGAACAATGAAATAACTTTGTCTGCCCCACTAGGTGAAATGAATAAAAAAATTGTAATAAGTTCACCCGTAGTGGGGCGTTGTGGGGGAGGGTTATGCCACTATAGCGCCAGGGAACACCGCCCCCCTGGGCGCTATGGTGGCGTTTTGGGGTTGGGCGCTGTAAATCCAACGGGCGTTTTCAAAATGATTTTGGTGGGGTTTGTGTTTTTGACCGTTATTCAACGGTTGTTTTCTTTTTCTTTTTTTTTATTTTACAAACTCTTCTATATATATATATATATACACACACACACACACATACAACATACATAAACAACACAAACACATACACTTTAAACAAAAACAAACCCAAATACAAACCCAAAAACAAAGCAATGGCAGGGTGGACTAATCAAGATCAACTCCAGTTGGTGAGGGCGTGGATCAACACTAAGGAGAACCCGCCAAACAATAGGGAGCATTTTTACAATTATTAATATTATTATTTAAATAAGAAATATTATTATTTAAATAAGAAAAGAATAATTAACCAAATTACCCAATCATTTATACAAACGCCCCTTCCCACTACACCCTCTTTTTTCATAACCCCTTTCTATTACTTTATAATATTTTAATCCCCATAACACCCTATATGCCCCTTCACTGCACATGACCTAAAAGATGGTGTAATTAACATGTAGAATATGAACCTGAAAACAGCCTCCACTAGATGAATTATGCACCCACTTCAGAAAACGACATGTTAGATAGGCATTGGGTGAAGATAGAAGTGGTACCATATTTGTACTACTTTTGTAAGGTATGATTTATTCCAAGGGTTTCTTTCTCATGTAATATTATGTGATGTATGACATAATAATAAACTTCATTTTTGAAAGGTATAAGTTCTTTTCATTTTAATTTTTTTTAATTTCAATATTAATTATATTTTAATTGTTTTTATTTAATATAAATTTGATACAACAATCATTAAAATCTACTCTGCTATTGTACTTTTCTTTCAATTTCATGGGTTGTCACTTGAGATAAACACTTGTACTCGTGATAAGTTTTTATTTTTTATAATTTATTTTTTAAACAGCCAGAAAATTATAGAAAAATACTATTGTAGTCGGGATATGAAAGGCAGTTGAGTGTTGACATAGTAATAAGACTTTCTTTACTGCATCCGTAATTTGCCGCCCGAAGCTGATGTGGATCTGTCCAAGATTTCAGGCCCATTAAATGTCCTCTAAGTTAATGTGATATCCTTCTACAAGGGCTACAAATTTGGGTTATTGTGCCCATTTAAATTATTTATTTAATCATTAATGATTTAAATACACTATATGGTTGGAGGATATGTAAAGATGGGTGATGATATGGAAAATGTAAGGATATGTAAAGATGTTTGTACGGTTGGAGGTAAAAGTGAGGTTTTTAAGGATTTGTAAGGATATGATGTGGCAGCTGACTAGGCAACTAAGGGCGCCTAAGGGCACCCTTAGCATTAGAGATAGTCTAACAAATGGTTATTAAATCTATTATTACTATTATCATTAAAATATTTTAAAATGTGTTTTATTTTACCAAATGACCAGTAAGATTCCAAATTCGTATCCTGCTACATATTTTGTATTTTTTGATAGTAAATATTTTTCCAAATAAGCATTGTAATTTTGTAAGACATCTACTGGGCTTCAAATGGGCTTCTTTGTACCAGCAAATTTAATTCGGCCTGGTTTTTAGGTCCATCATCAAATTATTGAATTTTATAACCAAATTCTTGTAACGATATTATTTATCTATAATCTATAATCTATAATCTATAATCTATAATCTATAATCTATAATCTATATCTATAATCTATAATAATAATAATAATAATAATAATAACTTATAATAAAAGAATTGAGTTTGTATGAGGTGGCATTCAATGAAGGCCTCAAACCCCTATTGAATGTGCCATGTGGCACCTTAAGGTGATAGTATTAAATTTATTATTAAAAAAAAATATACAATGTGGCAAATTAAAAAAAACAAATAATAATATAAAACCTAATAATCTACTAAAATTAAATTGATTTATTTTAGGAAAAAATAATTTAAAAACAAATTTAAATTTTTCTCTTTTATGTTTCCTCTCATAATTTTTAAACGTTAATATCTTTTATATACGAGAGTTTTTAAAGAAAAAAATTACACCAAATTAACGAGCGTTTTATTATATTTCCAACGAGTACCATAGTGCTATATAAAAAACGGAGAAAAAACGACTATTTTTTGTGGGGTTTTGTTCATAAAGGAAAAAAAACACAAAGTGTTCTGGTTATTCATTAATCATGTTTTTTATTTTAAACCAGGTTCTTATCTACGATGTTGAAATTCAGCTCAATCGTCATGCTATCATTGGAATTTTACTCTTTAAAGATGCATAGGTATATTTCATCAAGAGAAGCTAGGATAGAAGAAAGAATCGCGCAACACTGCAACACATGGTGTCACCTTATAGCAAGGTTATTTTTTTTATTTATTTAATTACAAGAGTAATAATTATAACTATTAGTATTAATATTGGTATTATTAGAATTGTTATATTTTTCAACCCCGGGACGCTCCCGGGATAAAAGCTAGTATAATATAAAAACAGTAGGGCTGACAATTCCTAACAAAGCACAAAACGGCATAGATACCCTGTTTAAACACGATATAATATATATATATATATATATATATATATAATATATAATTATAATAAAAGAATTGAGTTTTTATGAGGTGGCATTCAATGGAGGCCTCAACCCACCATTGAATGTGCCATGTGGCACCTTGAGATGATAGTATTGAATTTATTATTTTAATAATAATCTGTTTTTAATCTATATAAAATTAAATCGAGTTATTTTAGGAAAAAATAATTTAAAAAAATTAAAATTTTTCTCTCTTATGTTTCCTCCCATAATTTTTAAACGTTAATATCTTTTATATACGAGATTTTTTAAAGAAAAAAATTAAACCAAATTAACGAACGTTTTATTATCTTTCCAACGAGCACCATAGTGCTATATAAAAAATGGAGAAAAAAACGACTATTTTATGTGGGGTTTCGTTCATACTGGAAAAAAAACACAAAGTGTTCAGGTTAATCATTAATCATGTTTTTTCTTTTAAACCAGATTCTTATCTATTATGTTGAAATTCAGCCCAATCGTCATGCTATCATTGGAATTTTACTCTTCTAAAGATGGATATGTATACTTCATCAAGAGAAGCTAGGAGAAAGAATCGCGCAACACTGCAACACATGGTGTCACCTTATAGCAAGGTTATTTTTTTATTTATTTAATTACAAGAGTAATAATTATTACTATTAGTATTAGTATTATTAGAATGATTATATTTTTCAACCCCGGTACGCTCCTGGGATAAAAGCTAGTTATTTATATAATATAAAAACAGTAGGGCTGACAATTCCTAACAAAGCAAAAAACGGCACAAAGTTAACAAGTTTTTTGTTTTAAATACGTTTAACATGTCATAACCTGTTACCCTGTTTAAACACGATAATTAACATGTTTATATTTTTAAATCTATCTATACCTTCAATAATAGGAGAGTTGTGAGTGACGTCAGAAAGCTGACGTGTCAGCAGCTCAGGCAGGCCATCAATGCCTGCGTGATGCAAAACCTGACGTCACAAACCCCTTAAAATATTCACAAATAATACGTTGGCCACGTTAAAGTACCGCTGCTGTCATGAACAGCGGTTCCCAAGCAAAGGGTCTGCCGTCAAGCAGCAGTTGTTAGCCACGTACTGTGCAGCATTTAGGACCTAAGTTTGAATTTTAAGGGGGAAAATTTAAATTAATCTAGGGAGACGTGCCTCATTAGCTCCTTATATATAAGCATACAAACAACTCAACCATTTCTAATATCAGCTTTCAATTTTTTAAACCTATACAAAGATTTTCAAATTTCCCTCTTAAAAGATATCTTTCAAATCTTGTCGGCGTCAATGGACGGTGAAGAAAAGCACGTCAGTTTCATTCGTGATCTGAATCCAGCCAAAGACATGTGGTACATGAAAGCTCAAGTCATAAGGAAGTGGAAGACAGACTATAAGTTGGAGGTCATATTCATTGACGAGCAGGTAAATTTTATAGCTTTGTTTATTCATGAAAACGTGTTCTTTTCTGTATGCTTTTTACGTTCTGTTAAACGATATATGCAGGGTGATAAGATTCAAGGTTCTGCCAAAGGCACCTTTTATGCAGGTTTTTGATAGTTAAATTGAAGAAGACGGTGTGGTTGTGTTGTCTAAGTTTGGTGTAGGTGAAAACAAGGACATCTACAGAGTTGTAGCTCATCAGTTCAAAATAATTTTTTATCGTTTTACCACTGTGAAACAGGTTAAGGGTTGGGAAGGTGTGGAGTATGGTTTCAACTTCTTATCTTTTAACCAAATACTTAACGGAGAAGCTAAGAGTCTGTTGAGCGTTGGTTTGTATTTTATTGTTTACCTTACTACAATTTATTTACATTCAGTTTGGTTGAACACTGTTGCTTTATATTTAACAGAGTTTTGGTTAACTTGTCTGTTTTCTTTTTACAGATGTTGCTGGAAGCGTCATCTGGTGTAGCGACTTGGATGTCTTTGGACGAGGTCCTAACGAAACCAAACGAATGAATCTTGATATTCAGGACTTAGAGTAAGGATTCCTTAAAATTGTTATACAGTTTTGTAAACAATCATTTGTAATAAATGTTATGAACAACTTATTCTATGACTGACTGTTTTGAATCTCATGTGGAACATATTTATTAATGTAATAAATTACAGCATCATTAATGTTTTACATCTATGTTTCTGTTGTTTTGTTGCAGAGGTACGACCTTAAGATGTACATTGTGGAACTCTTAAGCAATGCAGTTTAAAGAATTCATTTCAAAGATCACTGAGGAGCATTTACTTGCTGTTATCTAGCATGGAAGGGTTAGAGACTGGAACGGTAACTTGTGTTTCAGTGTAGTTATTTTAAAAACATATTAATATGAAATAAGTAAAGATACGTGTGTTGTCAAATTTTTAGAAAGAATTACAGTTCAAACCGATAAGTATGGATCTCGCCTTTTTCTCAATCAACTTATAGATGAGGTGTCTGACCTAAAGACGAGGTGCTATTTATTTATATTTCTATACGAAAGTTTACATTTATGTTTCTTTTAGCTAAGAGATTTAATTGTTTTTGTGTTTATGTAGCTTGATGTTGAAACAAGAACAAGAGTCTGGTTGTACTTCTCAAACTGTTCTTTCGTCCCAGATTGTTTATCCAACCCGTCAGGAATTCATAGTTGGAACACAGGAGAAGCGTGTTGATGAGCTCATTGATATTCAAGAGGTTTCAATATTTTATTCGTAACTTTTATATGTCTTTAGTTTATTATAGGTTTGTATTCTTTAAAACTACTAATTTTGCATACATATATACTGTGTTTGTAGCCGATGTCTTATGTTGTGGTTGTGATCATAAAAAGTATTGAAGAAAGCATTGGTTGGTTTTATGCTGCCTGCCGTAAGTGTAACAAGAAAGTTTTAAGCAAGTCAGAGTATTTGCAAAATGCTGAAGAAGTTTCTGAAGCGATTCTCAAATTGCCTGCTACTGCGTTGGTTTGTAAAAAATGCCAGTGTGAATGTACTTCCGTTACCACAAAGTATGTAAATTAGTAAATGTATACACATTTTTTGTTTCAGAATTTTTATTTCATTTCATGCAGTTTTTTATGATAAATTATGTTTTTTTGTTTTAGGTTCAAGTTGCAGATAAGGGTTCAAGATGAATCCGGTAGTGTGTCGTTTGTCATGTTCGACAAAGATGTTATGAAGGTCATTGGAGCTGCTGCATTTGATATTAGGGAAAGACAGTTGAAGGAAGGCGACACAAAAAGTTTGCCGCATGAGTTGTCCCGAATCCTTGAAAAGAAACTTGCCTTCAAAATTGATGTTTCTGAATACAATCTTACAAATGACTACCATGTGTATACTGTCGTCAAGATTTGTGATGATGCTGTTATAATTGAAGAGTTGGTCGACGGACATGAGAATGTACACGATAGTTCTGTCGAGGTACTTATTCTAATTATTTTGTAATAAGGATTTATATTCTGTAAATTTTCAAATCTGTTATGTTTATTTGTATATTACCACTTTTTAGGTCACTCAGGAAGTTTGTGAAAATAAATGTGTTAACCTTTCAGAATCATCGCAAGTTGGGTTTGAAGTTAGTCCTAAGGTATTTATAGCTTTCTGTATTTATGTCTAACTTTTTTCTATAAATTGTATTATCATGTAATACTTTATTAGTTTTTTCGTTATTTGTTTGAAGGATATTGTATGTGTTGATGCCGTTGTGGATACTCCCACAAGTTCTAATGGAAAAAGAACTATTGAAGATTTTGTTAATGCAAATGTTGCTGACCAAACTTGTACAAGCAAAAGAATGAAAAAGAAGACTGCTAGATTCAAAACTTAGAATTTATTATTAACGTATTCAGATGTTTGTGTAGTGTTTTCGGTTGAATGAATATATTTTTGTTAACAGCGGTTGTTTAACACCTGTTTTGTCAGTGGATGTAATGTTATTTTAATTTCATCTGTTATAACTTCTGTTTTGCAATATCTGTTAAAATAATAGTGTCTCGAGTATTTTATAATACTTGAATATTAAATTTTGTGATAGTTATTCCTTAAAATATTTGTTACAATTATTAAATTTGACTTCATTTTTTTAAAATGTTTGTCATGGAAATATTTTAATTTAAAATATAATAAGTCATCAATAATAAAAACTATAATTACATGTGTTTGTAGAATTTTTATTCTTATAAAATAAAATGTATGTTCAGTTTTTAAAATTATAGGAACAATAAGAGACTTCAAATAATTTGTTAGAACAATAGTTTTAGTTGTTTAATTTTACCGTGGCAATGAAAGAGTTTTAGGGCTGTGGCGAGTGTTTGTAATTATGAATTTGAAAAGACTGGTTTAAATTTATAGTTATTTCGTTAGATATTAATTACAAGTCATTAAATATTGTATAGCATGAAATTAGAATAAGTTTCAAAATTCGAATAAGAAATTTTTATTCACAATGTAATACTTTAGTTTCTTTAAAATATTACTTACAGTCGGTACATTTCATGTTATTTGTTAAAAAAGTTTGTCATGCAAATATTTTTTATTTAAAACATAATATTTCGTCAATAAAAACTATAATTACATATTTTATAGACGCTAACATTCTTGTAGAATTTTTATATATTTAAAATATGTCTTCCCTTTTTAAGAATTTTTATGGTAAACTTTTTTTGTTGTTAAAGAATAGTAAAAATAAATACATTTAGCATTAATTATTGTTGTATTTTATGTCAGGTTGTATCTAATCGTTCATCTGTGCATTGGGCGGTAAAGACTTTTAGGGTTCTAGGTACTGTTTCTAATTATGAATTTGAAAAGACTGCTTTAATTTAAATTAATAATTATTTCGTTAGATATTCATTAGAAAGTTTGTTTTAAAATGTGGTTATATTATTCTTCAGTTGATAATTGTAATTGATCACAGTTGTTTGTCAACATCTGTTCACAAGTCATGAAATATTTGATTACAATTTTTATCGAAGATCGTTTTTTTATAAATTTTTATTGCTATAGAATATGTGTTATGGAAATTCTAAATTGTATTTTACAAACCTCTCATCTGTTCATCAGGCATTATTAACTTATGTTGAATTTTAATATATGTTAACAATTTAATAGTTGTTGATAAACATAATGAATGAGATGGTTATAATAACAGATAACTTAAGTGAGTTACATGTAAATATTTCATGGGTTTACAAAAAAGATGAGTGTAAGAAATTAGCCGTTCTAAAAAAAATATTTCATGTCATTTCTTAAAAAAGTTTGTCATGAAAATATTATCTATTTAAACCATAATTATTCATCAATAGAAACTAAAATTACATATTTTATATATTTTTTAAAGTTATAGGAACAATAAAAGACTTCAAATCATTTGTAAGAACAATATTTTTAATTGTTTAATTAATATAAAAAGAATAATGTTTAAATTTACGTATAAAATATGTCGTATGTAAATTGTATATTGTATTTTTAACAATGATTATTTTTTTAACAATTTTGAACAATTTGTAACAACAATATTTTTAATTGTTTAATTAATATAAAAAGAATAATGTGTTAATTTATGTTATGTTTTCATCTAGAACTTTCATTTCCACAGTGTCCATGTGACACCCGGCAATCTCCGGTAACTAACTTTTTGAAAACTTAGTAAGTCTACCTTAGCGAGTCGCGCATACGTTACACATAACAAGGTCGGTCGAGTCGAGTCGCACATCATTAGGGGTTTTAACACACGCAAGTCTCGAGTCCCGGGAATCGGTGAACGAGTGTGAACGTGTTTATTTCCATGTATTATGTGTTTATAATCATTATGTGACTTGTCGGTATGTGAAAACGTGTTAACATATGTTAAAACGGAGTTTAACGCGCAAATTACCATGGACCAGGCCCTGAGGGCGATTAGGAGGCCCTAATCGCCTTCATGAGGGCGATTAGCCACATTCTATAGGCGATTGGGCATCTCTATAGGCGATTATGGGGCTAATCGCCTATAGTGAAGGCGATTAGCAGCCCTAATCGCCTGATAAAGCTGCATAATCGCCTATAAGGTACCTGACGACTAGAAACGCCTATAAATACCACCCTTGACCTCCAAAACACCATTTATGCAACCCTAGCCGTCCCATAACCTATCTCAACCCACAAACACCCTTTGGAACTCATTTTTACATCAAAACAACCATTTCCAAGCTTATTCCATCATTTCCTCTTAAAACCAAGGTGTGTTCTTCAAACCCAAACCTTTAAATGATTATATTTTGCTCCCTAAACGTCCAGACCTGACTTACAAATGTTTTTGTCTTTGAAAATCCATTTAAAACCGTTTTTAAACAAACCCTCACCTTTATATGTGTTATATGTGTTAATTGTGTTTAAAGGTAGGATTTTTAGGATTGAATCATGATTGTTTTTGTGTTGTTAAGATGTTTATGGCTGTTACAAGTTAGTATGATGATGTTCTAGGAGTTTGAATGGTTTTGGTTGTGTATTATTGATACTTGATGTTTTGACCCATTTGAAGGATTTTGGATGATTAAGGATGATATGAGGTGTGTTGTTGATTGTTTGATGTTAGGGTTTGCTCTAGGATGATGCTAGAACAGTAGGATGCTATCGGACAACGTGGTTATGTGATTAAATCTGGATATTTGCTAGTTAGGGCAAGTTCTTGCATGTTGATGTGATGTTTACATGTTAAGTTGCTATTTTGGGAAAACGCTCGCATTCGGGACTGTTAGAACGATGAAAACTTAGGGGTTTTGCTTGAAATATGTTTGTTAATGTGTTAGGATTGTTATTGGGTGTTTACACACGTTTCAGATCTGATTTGGAGGGTTAAACGCGCGAAAAACCGGAACAGCTTTGCTATAGGCGATTGGGGATCCTAATCGCCTATGCTATAGGCGATTGGGAGCCCAATCGCCTGATATGAAGGCCTAATCGTGTATATATAGGCGATTAGGAGCATAATTGCCTTCATTTCATGCAATTGTGATCCTAATCACTAGTTAAGCCCTGAATTGCATACCTTATGACCATAATCGCCTGAAATGCACATGGATAGCCCTAATCGCATATAATAAGCGGCGATTAGCCTCTGTAATTGCCTGTTGACCATCCCTAATCACATGTTGACTTTCCTAATTGCATGCTAATTTCCTAATCGCGTGTAATGCTGTTATAAGTGTATTTTGACATTCCGAAACCCGATTTGACACCTAGGAACATGATAGGAACCCCGTGACATGCATAGTATCATAGTAGCACGTGTATGGACTTGTTTGTGCGTTATTTGACCTATGTGTTAGACTCGTTGAACTTTAACGCATGTTAAGTACTAAGTTGCATGATTTGTGTATGTTTGAGTATGAGATGAACACGTGGAGTCTCGGGTCACCAATGGGATGTCGAGTCTTGTACATTTGGTCAGTTTAACAGTCAACGTGTTTTCAAACGAACCTGGTTATGGTCTGGACACTTGGGGAACTATTTGACCTGCGGGTCAATGGTTCGGGTACTCATATGCATTCGATGATAGGTTGCCGATACCAGGGCTGTCATTTGCATTGTCTGTGGTTTATTAAGAAGAACGCAATCTGGTGAGTTCACGGCCCCACTCTTTACTGGTTTTGCTTTCGGGGGAGAAAACATGATGGGTACTGGTATTCATAAAACGTGTGTCAACTTACGTTCTCGTATTCATAAAAGGTGTGTCAATTTACGTATTCGTATTCATAAAAGGTGTGTCAACTTACGTATTCGTATTTATAAAAGGTGTGTCAACTTACGTATTCATATTCATAAAAGGTGTGTCAACTTACGTTTTCGTATTCATAAAACCTATGATTTACTAAGTACTCGGATTGGTAAAGCTTACAAGGTAGTCGTTGGTTACTATATGGTATTACGTATTGGTATTCTTGAATTCTTTATGCTTGCTATACGATCTTTTAAAGTCCCGGGGAAAACCATGAATGTGCGGTGGTTGCACAACGGAGGAAATATGGATAGATCTATTTGGGCGTGACCGGCCCCACTCGTCGACTGGAGGTCGGACGGGTGCATGTTGTCTCTTAGAGTATTCTTGTATTCTTGTATTCTTGTATTCTTGTATTCGGGCAGGTAGTATTCTTGTATGCATGTATGCGTGTCCAGTAATGGTTTTCCAATCGTAGTAGCGACAGGTATTCATTTTGGATGGTATTCTTTGAGTAGTATTCTTTTGGTCAGTTTACGTATGGTTTGGTCTACTTTGGAATATTCTTTGAAATTAACTAAGTTGCTTTTCACAAAAACCTATGAACTCACCAGCATTATATGTTGACGTTTTTAGCATGTTTTTCTCAGGTCGTTAACGTAGCAGCATCGGACTTAGGCGCACGGAGTCTCACTTGGCGTCTAGGAGTTTAGTTTCATGTTTTCAGTGCTTTCAGGCTTCAGTCACGTTGTTTAAAGTTGTAATCAAGATTTTAAAAAGCTTCCGCTGTCGGTTTATGTTATGAAACTAAATGTTTTTATTTTACGTATTTCATCATATAGTGTTGTTTATTGTGACCGTTGACTTGGATCCTGGTGTGTCACACGCCTCGCGGTAGAACTCCGCAGGTGGAAATTTGAGGGTGTGACAGTCCATCAAAGACTTTTAGGGCTGTGTCAACTGTTTAACAATGATTTCGTTAGATATTAATTACAAGTTAGGTTTGACGAACTCTGTTTTAAAAATCTGGTTACATCATTCTCCAGTTGAAAATTGTATTGGATGTCAGTTGTTAGAAAACATTGGTTGGCAAGTTGTCAAATTTTGTATAGTTTTGAAGTTAGAATAAGTATCAATATAAAAGTATATTACCAATTCATCATATAATTAATAGTAATGGTAATATTAATACCAATAATTTAAAACATAATACGTTGTTAATAAAAAATGTTATTACACATTTTAACAATACTGATTTTTTTAAAGAGTTTTTATTTCTATAAATATGTCTTAATTTTTTAAGAATTTTTATTGTAACGTTTTTTTTGTTGTTTAAGATTGTAAAAATAAGTACATTTAGCATTAATTACTGGTGTATTTTCTGTCAGGTTGCATCTAATCGTTCATCTGTGCATTGGGCGGTAAAGACTTTTAGGGCTCTAGGGACTGTTTCTAATTATGAATTTGAAAAGACTGCTTTAATTTAAATTTATAATTATTTCGTTAGATATTCATTACAAAGTTTGTTTTAAAAATTTGGTTATATTATTCTTCAACAATGATCATTTTTTTTATAAATTTTTATTGCTATAAAACATGTGTTATGGAAATTGTAAATTGTATTTTACAAACCTCTCATTTGTTCATCAGGCATTATTAAGTTATGTTGAATTTTAATATATATGTTAACAATTCGATAGTTGTTGATAAACATAATGAATGAGATGGTTATAATAACAGATAACGTAAGTGAGTTACATGTAAATATTTCATGTCATTTCTTAAAAAAGTTTGTCATGAAAATATTATCTATTTAGAACATAATTATTAGTCAATTGAAACTAAAATTACATATTTTATAAATATTGATATTTTTGAAGAATTTTTATTTCTATAAAATACATTTCCTTTTTTTAAAGTTATAGCAAAAATAAAAGACTTCAAATCATTTGTAAGAACAATATTTTTAATTGTTTAATTAATATAAAAAAATACTGTTTAAATTTACGTATAAAATATGTCGTATGTAAATTGTATATTGTATTTTTAACAATGATTTTTTTTAACAATTTTGAACAATTTGTAACAACAATATTTTTAATTGTTTAATTAATATAAAAAGAATAATGTGTTAATTTATGTTATGTTTTCATCTAGATCTTTCATTTCCACAGTGGCCATGAAAGACTTTTAGGGCTGTGTCCACTGTTTAACAATGATTTCGTTAGATATGAATTACAAGTTAGGTTATACAAACTCTGTTTTAAAATTCTGGTTACATCATCCTTCAGTTGAAAATTGTATTGGATGTCAGTTGTTTGAAAACATTGGTTTGCAAGTTGTCAAGTTTTGTATAGCTTTGAAGTTATAATAAGTATCAATATAAAAGTATATTACCAGTTCATCATATAATTAAAAGTAATGGTAATATTCATACTAATAATTTAAAACATAATACGTTGTGAATAAAAAATTTTATTACACATTTTAACAATACTGATTTTTTAAAGAGTTTTTATTTCTATAAATATGTCTTAATTTTTGAAGAATTTTTCTTGTAAGTTTTTTTGTTGTTTAAGAGTAGTAAAAATAAGTACTTTTAGCATTAATTACTGGTGTATTTTCTGTCAGGTTGAATATATATTGTTTATTTGTGCGACTGTTACTAATTATGAGTTTGAAAAGACTGGTTTAATTTAAATTTATATTTATTTCTTTAGATATTCTTTACAAAGTCTGTTTTAAAAATGTGGTTATATTATTCTTCAGTTGATTATTGATTGAAAGTTGTTTGTCAACATTTGTTCACAAGTCATCAAATATTTAATTAATTTTAACTTGGAATAGGTTTGTATATGAAACTTTATTATTAGGACGTTTTAACTAATTACTACGTATAATGGTAATACTAATAATCTAAAACGTAATACATTGTGGATAAAAACTATTATTACAATTTTTAACAATGATGATTTTTTTTACAATTTTTATTGCTATAAATATGTCTTATGGAAATTGTAAATTGTATTTTACCAAACTCTCATCTGTTCATCAGGCATTATTAACTTATATTGAATTTTAATATATGTTAACAATTCAATAGTTGTTGATAAACATAATGAAAGAGATGCTTATAATAACTTAAGTGAGTTACATGTAAATTTTTCATGTGATTTCTTAAAAAAGCTTGTCATGAAAATATTATCTATTTAAAACATAATTATTCGTCAATAGAAACTAAAATTACATATTTTATAAATATTGATATTTTTGAAGAATTTTTATTTCTATAAAATATATTTCCTTTTTTTAAAGTTATAAGAACAATAAAAGACTTCAAATCATTTGTAAGAACAATATTTTTAATTGTTTAATTAATATAAAAAGAATAATGTGTAAATTTATGTTATGTTTTCATCTAGATCTTTCATTTCCACAGTGACCATCAAAGACTTTTAGGGCTGTGTCCACTGTTTAACAATGATTTGGTTAGATATTAATTACATGTTAGGTTTTACAAAGCGTGTTTTAAAAATCTGGTTACATCATCCTTCAGTTGAAAATTGTAATTGATGTCAGTTGGTTGGCAAGTTTTCAATTTTTGTATAGATTTGAAGTTACAATAAGTATATAAATATAAAAGTATATTACCAATTTAGCATATAATTAATAGTAATGTAGTATTCATACTAATAATTTAAAACATAATACGTTGTGAATAAAAATTGTTATTACACATTTTAACAATATTAATTTTTTAAAGAGTTTTTATTTCTAAAAATATGTCTTAATTTTTTAAGAATTTTTATTGTAACGTTTTTTTGTTTAAGCATATAAAAATAACTACATTTATCATTAATTGCCGATGTATTTTCTATCAGGTTGCATCTTCATGGTTCATCTGTGCATTGGGCTGCAAAGACTTTTAGACTATCTACATTGCTGAAGAAATTCAAATTTGTTTGTGAAAATAATATTAAAAAATGTTTGTTTGCAAATAAAGCCTAAATCGGTTTGTTATGACAACCGTGTTTACAATGAGTAAATTTGACGTCATTTGTTAAAAAAAGTTTGTAAAAATTAAGTCGGCAATAAAAATTATTATTACATGGATATACTATTAATTATTATGATATCGAAAGTTATTTTATTATTTTATCCTTATTTTTTTTATCGTTTGTGTTAGTAATTGTATTTTTTTTTCAATTTATTTAAATTTGTATAAGAGGGCCGAATTAAAAACACTTTTATTAGAGTAGGTATACACCTATTTTTTCAGTCTATAAAAGGCCAGTAACTCTTTATTTCAGTTTGCAACTTTTGTAATACTTGAACCATCGAAAAGCAAATCAACTATCTATACCTTCAGTATATAATGTTATTTCACGTAAATTTCGTAGCTCAAGACTTCTCAAAAATTTTCCGTCTGAAAGAAAAATGTATTACCAATAATCCGTTGCTAATGAGGTTGGAATGGTTGTTGCTTGAAGATTCTTTCAATCAAAGGAAAATATTATATGTTCTAATATAATATACGAGAGCCCGACCAATTTGAGATGGTTCTCTATATAAATAATATGTCTCTAAAATTTGCGGTATTTAGAGGCTTATTATTGTATTTGTTTTCTTTTTTTTTTTGAGCGCGCCTTCTTTTTCTTTTTATTATAGATTAGATATGTTAGTTGGTATTAGTTCACTTTTTTTGTGATATTGGAGTTTTTGGTTACAGTACTTCTATTTTGTATTTTTGTAAGCATTTTTCGTTAGTAGTGTTTTTGGTTGTAATTTGTATCCTGTATGTAGCTTTATCCTCATATTTTATGTAAAATTATGCAATTGGAATGACGAATTATATTGCTATACCTTTTTTCAGTATTGTAGTATAGAATATATTCAATGTACGTTTGAACAATGAAGATTTTCCCCAAATAGACTTAAATAATTTCCTAAAAGGTTGTTACAAAAAGATATGACAAAATATTAAGCCAAAATATGACTAAAAGAGCAGTTGATTATTGTGACACCCGGCAACTTCCGGTAACTAACTTTTGAAAACTTAGCAAGTCTACCTTAGCGAGTCACGCATACGTTACACAAAACAAGGTCGGTCGAGTCGAGTCGCACGTCATTAGAGTTTTAACATACGCAAGTCTCGAGTCCCGGGGATTGGTGAACGAGTGTGAACGTGTTTACTTTCATATATTATGTGTTTATAATCATTATGTGGCTTATCGGTATGTGAAAATGTGTTAACATATGTTGAAACGGAGTTTAACGCGCCAAATACACCACAATGGACCCTGTAGGCGATTAGCCTGGCTAATTGCCTTCAAGGTGGCGATTAGCCTGGCTAATTGCCTTCAAGGTGGCGATTAGCCTGGCTAATTGCCTTCAAGGTGGCGATTAGCCTGGCTAATTGCCTTCAAGGTGGCGATTAGCAGCCCTAATCGCCTGATAGAACTCCATAATCGCCTGCAACATGTCTGACGACTAAAAACACCTATAAATACCACCCTTGACCTCCAAAACATTATTTACACAACCCTAGCCGTCCCATAACATATCTCAACCCACAAACACCCTCTGGAACCCATTTTTACACACAAACAACCATTTCCAAGCTTATTCCATCATCTACTCTTACATACAAGGTGTGTTCTTCAAACCCAAACCTTTAAATGATTATGTTTTACTCCCTAAATGTCCAGACCTGATTTATAAAGGTTTTTGTCTTTGAAAATCCATTTAAAAGCGTTTCTAAACAAACCCACACCTTTACATGTGTTATATGTGTTATATGTGATTAAAGATAGAGTTTTTGGGATCTAATCATGATTGTTTTTGTGTTATTATGATGTTTATAGCTGTTACGAGTTAGTATGATGATGTCCTAGGAGTTTGGATGGTTTTGGTCGTATATTATGGATACTTGATGTTTTGACCCGTTTGAAGGATTTTGGATGATTTAGGATGATATGAGGTGTGTTGTTGATTGTTTGATGTTAGGGTTTGCTCTAGGATGATGTTAGAACAGTAGGATGCTTTCGGACAACGTGATTATGTGATTAGATCTGGAAATTTGCTATTTAGGGCAAGTTATTGCATGTTGATGTGATGTTTTCATGTTAAATTGCTATTTTGGGAAAACGCTCGCATTCGGGACTGTTAGAATGATGAAAACTTAGGGGTTTTGCTTGGAATATGTTTGTTAATATGTTAGAATGATTATTGGGTGTTTGCGCACGTTTCGGATCTGATTTGGAGGGTTAAACGCGCGAAAAACCACATTTGCTGCACTATAGGCGATTAGCAATCCTAATCGCCTATGTTGTAGGCGATTAGGGGCATAATCGCCTAAGGATTGAGGCTACTCGTGTGCTAGGATGGCGATTAGCATCATAATTGCTAGCAGTCCATGCAATTGTGATCCTAATTGCCTTCATGTCATGCAATTGTGACCCTAATCACTAGTTAAGCCCTGAATTGCATACCACATGACCATAATCGCCTAATACACATGTGATTAGCCCTAATCACCTAACATAAGTGGCGATTAGCCCTGCTAATTGCCTGTTGACCATCCCTAATCACGTGTTGACTTTCCTAATTGCATGCTAAGTCCCTAATCGCATGAAATGCTGTTGTAAGTGTATTTTAACATCCCGAAACCCGATTTGACACCTAGGAACATGATAGGAACCCCGTGACATGCTTAGTAACATAGTAACACGTGTTCGGACTTGTTCGTACGTTAATGGACCTATGTGTTAGAATCGTTGAACTTTAACGCATGTTAAGTGCTGAGTTGCATGATTTGTGTATGTTTGAGTATGAGATGAACACGTGGGGTCTCGGGTCACCAATGGGATGTTGAGTCTTGTACATTTGGTCAGTTTAACAGTCAACGCATTTTCAAACGAACCTGGTTATGGTCTGGGCATCTAGGGACTAACTAACCTACGGGTTGTTAGTCTAAGTACTTGTAACTGTCATATGTTAGGTCGCCGCTTTACGGGGCTAGCATAGCTTGTTGGTTTAAATCACTTTCGAAGTAACGCAACCCAAGGTGAGTTCACGGCCCCTCTTTTATACGTTTTCTTTCGGGGGAGAAACATGCCACGCAATTTAACAAACTCAATGCTTTCGTATAAACATGTAACTCTTTTGGAAACGCTTTACTCATTTTGAATACGTAACTGTTTTTGGGAAGTGACTTGTTGTAAACACGCTACGCTTTTGAAACACTTTTGGGAAGCAACACTTTTGGAAAGCAACACTTTTGAATGCAACGCTTTTGAAACACAACTCTTGATTTGCAACACTTTTGTTTACTACACGACGAAACAAGGAGTCCCGGGGGAAACCATGAATGTGCGGGGTAGCACAACGGGGAAATGTGGATAGATCTATTGGGCCTGACAAACCCCACCCGTCAGCTAGGAGCCGGGCGGGTGCATATTGTCTCTAGTTTAGCAACACAAGCAACTCAAACACGGGCAGCAACTCAAGCAACGCTGTCAGTAATGGTTTCAGCATCACAGTCGTGGTAGTACTAGGAAACGCTTGTTTGTTCGTTTACTTATTCGTTTAACGTATCTTATGACATGGTATTTTGTGATCAACGCTCAACACACGGAAACTTATTGTAAACTTAAACCTGTGAACTCACCAGCATTATATGTTGACCCGTTTTTGGCATGATTTCTCAGGTCGCTAAGGTAGCAGCATCTCAGGGCTTAGGCGCACGCGTCTGCACGGCGTCTAGTTTAGGTTCATGGTTTTGTTATTAAACAAGTTTGGAAACTTTTGGGATTTAGTTTTGTAAAACAATGCTTCCGCTGTTATTTCAAATGGTTTGGATTTATGTTTTTATTTTACGTATCTTATCATATAGTGTTGTTTATTGTGACCGTTGACTTGGATCCTGGTGTGTCACACGCCTCGCGGTAGGACTCCGCATGTGGTAATTTGAGGGTGTGACAGATTGGTATCAGAGCCAATGGTTATAGTGAACTAGGACTGCATGTAGAGTCTAGACTATAGCCGAGTCTCACACACTAGACGGTCACATACATTCGAGTCGTGTCTTTTGGTAAACATACTAACCTTGTCGGGGTGTCGGTATCCTTACCACACGGTGTCACATTGCCTATCTCATTCTTGGTTATTCCTAGCTTCACTTTATCTTCTCCTTCGGGTTTACAGTCGTGGGAACTTGTTTGATGATCTTTTGAGTTGGTTATATCTTCCTAGGATGTGGGTGTCGGGTGACTTGAGGTTCGAGCTCGGGGCACGCCTTGAGGACCATGTAGAGCAATTTATCATTTCGGGTGCACACGAAATGATAAGTTGAAATGCATGAAAGACTTGGCGGATCTCGGGTTGGGATTAATGGTCACATTGGACCCAATCCTGGATTTTTCGTATTCTCTTGGTTTAGCGTTGGTGATGGGCCTGAGTGTTTGTTTCTTGTCTTTCTCAGAAGATGTCTGGAATTCGCGGTGGACGTAGAGGCGGTGGTCGTACTGGCGGACGCAATGGTGGCGGTGGCCGTGGAGGGGTGAACCTAACCCAGGAGGATCTGAACACCTTGCTGCAGGCTGCCTTTCAGGCAGGACACAATGCTCATGGCGGTGAGTTGATCCTATCAGTTTTGCCTCGTTGTGAGCATGGTATCCTTCTTTTGTGGTTTTCTTACGTGTTTCGTTTCAGGCGGTGTTGTTAACCCACCCCCAGCCATGTGTACGTTCAAGATGTTTCGGGATTGTAAGCCCCATGAGTTCTCTGGCACGGAAGGGGCTGTAGGCATGCTCAAGTGGCTAGAGAAAGTGGAGTCCGTATTCATAATGTGCAATTGTCTTCCCGAGGATCGGGTGAAGTATTCTGTTGGGCTCTTCACAGATGTTGCTCTGACTTGGTGGAACAACATCACTAAGAACATGGGTATAGGTGAAGCCTATGCCATGCCATGGGAGAACTTTGTGCAGCTATTGAAAAGGGAGTACTGTCCCAGGGAGGAGGTACAAAAATTGGAACATGAGGTTTAGAGCCTCAAGATGGTGGGGGTCTGAGATTGAAGAGTACACTGTGAGGCGTAACGAGTTGGCGGTGCTGTGTCCTGACTTGCACGTACCAGAATACAGGAGGATCGAGCACTACATTTCAGGGTTAGTACCAGAGATAGTGGGGTTAGTGGCTGCGGGAAATCTTCCTACTTATGCAGAGGTGGTTCGATCGGCTCATCGGATGACTAATCTGAAGGTGAATGAAGGTGTTTTACCTGCTCGTGGTTCGACTGTCAAGGCTCCAGAGGGCAGCAAGCGCAAGTTGGAAGGCTCGGGGAAGAGTTCGGCTCAAGAACAGCCACAGCAGCAGACCAGGAAGCTAGGGGCGGTGGGGTCACCGTCGACTCAGAATCAGGGTGGGTACACGGGAAAGAACCCTAAGTGCAACCAGTGCGGGTACCATCATGTTGGGAGTTGTGATACGTTTCGTTGCAACCGTTGTCTTCGCTATGGCCATCTGGCCAAGGATTGTAGGGTCAGCACTCAGGCAGGACAAGTTCAAGCAGTTGCCCCCACTCCTACTCCTCGGGGAAATCAAGGGTGCTTCAATTGTGGTGAAACAGGGCATTTCAAGCGAAATTGCCCAAAGCTGAATCAGGGAGAGGCAGGTACAGCAAGAAATGGAGGGAACAACCAGGGCGGTGGTGTAGCTGCTCGTGCTTATGTTATTGGGGCTAGGGAGAACCAGGAGGACCCAGACACTGTTACCCGTACGTATTCTTTCTTATCTCTTGTTACGCTTGTACGCCTTGGTTTTACTCTTTCGCAATGTTGTGTGTTCGTGTCTTTGGGTGTTTCCTTGGGGTTTGGTCTTTACTTCTCATTCTTTGGGGTCGATGAAGGTCCTTTGGGGATGTTACTTGGACGGTACCAGTGGGTTAGTTATACCGATCACAGTAGTCCCCAGTAGGCCTTCGATCGGGGGTCTCTTGTGTCATATCCACTCGCTGTTCCTTGGGGAAACGTTACTTGGGCATACACAGAGGTCGACGCTCATCACTGTTGGGGCCAAAAGAATCTCGGGGCGAGATTCCTTTTAACAGGGGGATGATGTGACGACCCGGAAAATTTTTCTTCTTGTTTTGTCTTCTCTTTTCGACTTCGGGAAATTTTCGGGACGAAAATTCTTTTAACAGGGGGATGATGTGACACCCGGCAACTTCCGGTAACTAACTTTTGAAAACTTAGCAAGTCTACCTTAGCGAGTCACGCATACGTTACACAAAACAAGGTCGGTCGAGTCGAGTCGCACGTCATTAGAGTTTTAACATACGCAAGTCTCGAGTCCCGGGGATTGGTGAACGAGTGTGAACGTGTTTACTTTCATATATTATGTGTTTATAATCATTATGTGACTTATCGGTATGTGAAAATGTGTTAACATATGTTGAAACGGAGTTTAACGCGCCAAATACACCACAATGGACCCTGTAGGCGATTAGCCTGGCTAATTGCCTTCAAGGTGGCGATTAGCCTGGCTAATTGCCTTCAAGGTGGCGATTAGCCTGGCTAATTGCTTTCAAGGTGGCGATTAGCCTGGCTAATTGCCTTCAAGGTGGCGATTAGCCTGGCTAATTGCCTTCAAGGTGGCGATTAGCAGCCCTAATCGCCTGATAGAACTCCATAATCGCCTGCAACATGTCTGACGACTAAAAACACCTATAAATACCACCCTTGACCTCCAAAACATTATTTACACAACCCTAGCCGTCCCATAACATATCTCAACCCACAAACACCCTCTGGAACCCATTTTTACACACAAACAACCATTTCCAAGCTTATTCCATCATCTACTCTTACATACAAGGTGTGTTCTTCAAACCCAAACCTTTAAATGATTATGTTTTACTCCCTAAATGTCCAGACCTGATTTATAAAGGTTTTTGTCTTTGAAAATCCATTTAAAAGCGTTTCTAAACAAACCCACACCTTTACATGTGTTATATGTGTTATATGTGATTAAAGATAGAGTTTTTGAGATCTAATCATGATTGTTTTTGTGTTATTATGATGTTTATAGCTGTTACGAGTTAGTATGATGATGTCCTAGGAGTTTGGATGGTTTTGGTCGTATATTATGGATACTTGATGTTTTGACCCGTTTGAAGGATTTTGGATGATTTAGGATGATATGAGGTGTGTTGTTGATTGTTTGATGTTAGGGTTTGCTCTAGGATGATGTTAGAACAGTAGGATGCTTTCGGACAACGTGATTATGTGATTAGATCTGGAAATTTGCTATTTAGGGCAAGTTATTGCATGTTGATGTGATGTTTTCATGTTAAATTGCTATTTTGGGAAAACGCTCGCATTCGGGACTGTTAGAATGATGAAAACTTAGGGGTTTTGCTTGGAATATGTTTGTTAATATGTTAGAATGATTATTGGGTGTTTGCGCACGTTTCGGATCTGATTTGGAGGGTTAAACGCGCGAAAAACCACATTTGCTGCACTATAGGCGATTAACAATCCTAATCGCCTATGTTGTAGGCGATTAGGGGCATAATCGCCTAAGGATTGAGGCTACTCGTGTGCTAGGATGGCGATTAGCATCATAATTGCTAGCAGTCCATGCAATTGTGATCCTAATTGCCTTCATGTCATGCAATTGTGACCCTAATCACTAGTTAAGCCCTGAATTGCATACCACATGACCATAATCGCCTAATATACATGTGATTAGCCCTAATCACCTAACATAAGTGGCGATTAGCCCTGCTAATTGCCTGTTGACCATCCCTAATCACGTGTTGACTTTCCTAATTGCATGCTAAGTCCCTAATCGCATGAAATGCTGTTGTAAGTGTATTTTAACATCCCGAAACCCGATTTGACACCTAGGAACATGATAGGAACCCCGTGACATGCTTAGTAACATAGTAACACGTGTTCGGACTTGTTCGTACGTTAATGGACCTATGTGTTAGAATCGTTGAACTTTAACGCATGTTAAGTGCTGAGTTGCATGATTTGTGTATGTTTGAGTATGAGATGAACACGTGGGGTCTCGGGTCACCAATGGGATGTCGAGTCTTGTACATTTGGTCAGTTTAACAGTCTACGCATTTTCAAACGAACCTGGTTATGGTCTGGGCATCTAGGGACTAACTAACCTACGGGTTGTTAGTCTAAGTACTTGTAACTGTCATATGTTAGGTCGCCGCTTTACGGGGCTAGCATAGCTTGTTGGTTTAAATCACTTTCGAAGTAACGCAACCCAAGGTAAGTTCACGGCCCCTCTTTTATACGTTTTCTTTCGGGGGAGAAACATGCCACACAATTTAACAAACTCAATGCTTTCGTATAAACATGTAACTCTTTTGGAAACGCTTTACTCATTTTGAATACGTAACTGTTTTTGGGAAGTGACTTGTTGTAAACACGCTACGCTTTTGAAACACTTTTGGGAAGCAACACTTTTGGAAAGCAACACTTTTGAATGCAACGCTTTTGAAACACAACTCTTGATTTGCAACACTTTTGTTTACTACACGACGAAACAAGGAGTCCCGGGGGAAACCATGAATGTGCGGGGTAGCACAACGGGGAAATGTGGATAGATCTATTGGGCCTGACAAACCCCACCCGTCGGCTAGGAGCCGGGCGGGTGCATATTGTCTCTAGTTTAGCAACACAAGCAACTCAAACACGGGCAGCAACTCAAGCAACGCTGTCAGTAATGGTTTCAGCATCACAGTCGTGGTAGTAGTAGGAAACGCTTGTTTGTTCGTTTACTTATTCGTTTAACGTATCTTATGACATGGTATTTTGTGATCAACGCTCAACACACGGAAACTTATTGTAAACTTAAACCTGTGAACTCACCAGCATTATATGTTGACCCGTTTTTGGCATGATTTCTCAGGTCGCTAAGGTAGCAGCATCTCAGGGCTTAGGCGCACGCGTCTGCACGGCGTCTAGTTTAGGTTCATGGTTTTGTTATTAAACAAGTTTGGAAACTTTTGGGATTTAGTTTTGTAAAACAATGCTTCCGCTGTTATTTCAAATGGTTTGGATTTATGTTTTTATTTTACGTATCTTATCATATAGTGTTGTTTATTGTGACCGTTGACTTGGATCCTGGTGTGTCACACGCCTCGCGGTAGGACTCCGCATGTGGTAATTTGAGGGTGTGACAATTATTAATAGTGTTGTCTGGTTAATAATAATTATTATTATAATCTGTCGTAGTTGGTCTAAAACTTTTATTAGCAACTTTAATTTTACTAAGTTATTTAATTATAAAAATAAAGCTTAATATAAGGACTTAAAAGTTACATTAAAATCTTAAACTTGGATAAAGACTGAAACATGTTTTTTAAAATTTTAATTTACTGCAACTGAAATAAGCATCTGTTGATTTATATTCAAATAATGGATTTACTTAATTAAAATATTAATTACATTCAATAAGTTCTACTTATATTTTTAAAGATATACTTATTTCATCTAATATATTATCAAAATTCAAATTTAAGGATTAAACTTTTGAACTTTAGTTTTGATATTTAATTAAAAATTTTCAATTTGAGTTGTATATTTATTTTAATCTTAAATAGTAAAGTAGTATACATTGACAGTTGTTTGATAACAGCCGTTTATCATTAAACAGATGTTGTAAAACAGACTATATACAATAAAGGCACTATAGTTTTTGAAGTAGCATTAATTACAGCCGTATTTTGCAAGTTTCCATCTAGATTCTTGAACTGTATAGTAATCATTCTAGCAATTTAGGGCTATTGACTGCCAATAATAATCATTACCTTGAAACTCGAATTTTTGAAGTGGTTCGATATTTTTTGATTATTGGAAGGTTAGATGTGCATTGTAATCGAGTGTTTTGTATATATATATATATGGTGGTGTGAATAGAAAAAAACTTTAAACACGGTATGGTACACATGTTTTATGCTTTACCCCATGACGTTTAAATTAGAAGTCTATAAATTTTACAGCTGGCACTTAGAAATATGGTTTTTCATCTACCGCATTTATAGCATTAAATTTCGTTAATTATTACGAAATTGGTAACTTTGGTTTCAACTATCGGCTTATAAATATGTAGATCTTTTACTGAAAATTTCTTCTATATAGTCCTTGTGACACCCGGCAAACTCAAGTTGATAACATTGATTGGGTTAAAGTCTACCTTAGCGAGTCACGCGTATATTATACTTAACGGGGTCGGTTGAGTCGTGTTATGGTTCGGGAGTCGTTACTACGGTCTAGAGGGTCATTAGATGTCAGTCAATAACCATGGGTACAAGAATTGACGATTCGTAGAATCGTCGAACCTTAGTAAACACAACAAGTCTCGAGTCCCGGGAATTGGTGAACGAAGGTGAACATGTTTGTTTTCATGATTCATGTGTGCATAATTGCTATGTGACGTGTCGGTATGTGTATACGTGTTTACATATGTTAAAACGGTGATTACACGCGATTGTGTTGATGCCGTTTTGCGACTAAGGATTAGATACTAACATGTGTTAGGGGCGAAGGAGTATCAGGATGGGCGAATGAGTATTGTAAATGGGCGAAGGAAGTTTATCATGGACGAAGGTGGAACAGGAATGCACAGAAGAACACATTCGACCAGTTCTACTGGGCGAATGTGGAAATGGCTTACCTTCGACCAGTTCATCTGGGCGAACGTACAGCTAGTATAAATAGATTTCAAGTTTTTGTAATGTATAACGAGTCATAGAGAGTGTGTGTTTTGTGTGTGTGTTCCTGAGAGGTTAGAGATTGTCTGTTTGAGGTCTAGATTAACTGTTATCAGTCTGTAAAGGTTTAATTGAACAAGTTAATCTATGAAAAGCATTTAAAATGATCTTGATTGTGTTTTGATTGAGTTTATATCAGTTTGTTCTAAGCTAGGGTTTCCGCACCTGGTTTAGCAACTTGTATGATCATATAATCCTGTGTTTGTGTCAAATTCCGTCCTCTACAAAGTTGTATCAGAGCGTAGAGGATCATACAACAACAAATTGATAAACTCAGAGCTGATTTGGACATAATTTTCATCAATTCACATCTGTTTTCAACTAAAAATGGTTTTTGTGTGTTTTTGAAAGAATTAGAGGTGATTTTGTGGTTAAAATTCAAAATTCCAAGTATTAAAGTTGTTCCAAATCATCTCCGAAGCATAACCTGATCAAGATCAATCAAATCCACAAACTTTTGAAAATCAGAGATCAAAATAACCGTTTTTCAAAGTGTAACCGTTTTTCAAAACTCAGATATGGGCGAACCTACAGGTTGTGGGCGAACGTAAGTGTTTTAGGTCGAAGGTGATAGGATTTTCGGGCGAACGTAGTTGATTTCGGACGAACGTAGTGTTTTTCATATTAAAGTTTTACATTCGGGTTTAAATTTTTACATTCGGGAAGTCGGGCGGTCGAAGGAAGTTCAGGAACGGACGAACCTAGACCTAAACGGACGAACGTAGAAAGTGTTTGTGAGTTTTTACATTCAGGTGAAATTTTACCTTCGAGACTGATTGTTTTGGGCGAACCTAACACAAAAAGGGACGAACCTAATTTCTTTTGGGCGAACCTAGAACAGTTTTTGGTAAATTTTTTTCTAAGTGTCGAATTTCTCAAAGTGCGTGAATATGTGGCGTTATCAGACTACTCCTACACCAGCAACTACACAACCACAACAGCAGGTGATGGACCCATGGACCGTGGCAGCACAGAAGACGAGCACACAGTCTTCGCAGCCGGTTAACTACATGACTCAGAGTGCACCTACAGTACCACAGTCTGACTACTGGGGAGTAGCAGCAGCGGTGGTAAACACTCAAACTACTAATGCTATTTCCACACTGATTAATGATTTGTCTTCAGGTAGCGGGACTCGACCACCGAAGCTCATGGAGATTCAGGAATACAATCAGTGGCAGAAAAAGTTCAAGATACACTTGGAAGGCATGGGAGTAGAAGGTGCTGAAGCATGGAACATGATTGCTAAAGGATACACACCACCAGTTCTGGAGAACACGGGTGAACCAGTGCCATTGGAGAGCATGGCGGAGGATGAGAAGAAAAAGTTTGCTGTGGAAAAGAAGGCGTTCTCCCAACTGACACAAGCCATTACTAATGATCTTTTGCATCAGTTTGGAACGTGCACAACTTCTAAGGCTTTGTGGGATATGCTTAAAAGGAAGCATGATGGAAATGAGAAGACTAGGAATTTGAGGATGGAAGAACTTGTTAAGGAGTTTGAGAATTTTTCTTATGTTGGAAATGAAACTTTGAAAGAACTAACTCCTAGATATAATCATCTAATATCTGAATTGTCTAGCTATGGTGTACAGATCCCTATGGCAAAACAGGTGGACAAGTTTGCTGAAGCATTACCACCTAACTGGGATCAGCATGTGGATGTTCTGAAGGAAAAGGATGCTTTTCAGTATTGGTCTCTTCAAGAGTTCGTTGAGAAGCTGGAAAACAAAGAGTTGGAAGAGAAGAGGAAGGCTAGGAGAGCACAGATTCCTCAGAATCCAAACTTATACTTTGGAGGATCCTTAGTTCCAGCAAGCACAAGTTCTGGAGGGCTAGTTACACCACATGTTGCTTGTATATCCAATGCTGTAGAATCACCCATCATTAATTACCATCAACAAACTTCATCTTTATCACAACCACAACCACAAGTTCCATATCAATATTCATACATTTCACCATTCTCACCAAAACAACAAGCAGCTTTTTACACTGCTGGTCAAACTCAACCACAACCAATGAACCAACCTAATCAACCAACTGTGGTTTTAGAAACTTCCAATCTTGGAAATGTGACAGTTGAAGTTGCTCAGCAACACATTGCTTTAGTCTCAGCAATGGTTTCTTCCTATAATGGATTAGTTGCTAGTCAAATTGGTAATAACAACTTGACCAATGAAGACTACGCACAGATTGATAAGGAGGAAATGGAACTCATTGACATCCAATGGGCCTTTGCGAGCATTATGCGAAGAGCAACAGAGTTTATTGAGAAAACAGGAAGAACAGACTTGGGAACTTCTCCTAACACAACCTACGGGTTTAATAAGGAGAAAGTGACTTGTTTTAATTGTGGGGGTAAAGGTCATTTTAAACGTGAATGCACTCAACCACCAAAACAAGGCAACAGGAATCCATTTAATGCTACCTATCAGAACCGTCAACAACAAAACCAAACCCAAGTTTCTTCCCAAAACAACAACAACAACAACTACCAAAATCGTCAAACAAACTTTAACAACAACCAAAATAGACAACCAACCACACCAAACCAGACACAAAACCAAACACCAAACAATACTAACCGAACAGTCATACCAATCACTACACCAGCTGAACAACAGAATACCAATCAAGCATTGGTTACTCAACAAGATGAGAGGTTTGACTGGTCGAGTATTCAGATAGGTGTTGAGGAGATAACCACTGGGGGAAATGTGGCGTGTGTTGCCTATCAGGTTGATTTGGAAGATTCTGTGACGATGGAGGAGAAGGTTGAAACTGAGGTTGATAGTGATGATTCTGAGGCTGAGATAGATGGTGATTTTGAACCTGTTAAGGTTGATTCTGAAGTGAATGTTGAAGTTGAAAATGAAGAGACTAATTCAGGAGTGGTGATTGATACTGTTTCTGACATTCCTGAGGAGTGTGAATCGGTTTATTCTGATTCAGACAGTGACTCGGATACAGAAGCCAGTGTTAATTCTCTTGATGAAGATATTGATCAATTACTTGCAGAAGCAGATTTTCTGATGACTAGGAAGTCGTGCATTGCAGATGATGCTTTCACAAAGATTGATTATTCCAGATTCTTTGCAGGAAAGGAAGCTCATTTCGCATTGATGGCCATGACTGACCCACCAAAACCTGTAAGTTCTGCTTGTAGTACTGATAATACTAGTGAAAAATATTGTGGTGCTTGTGATAGATTGACTGAGGAGGTTAAACAACTCCGTATTCAACGTGATAGTGCTATCATGAACAGTCAATCTACTCGCAAAGAGTTGAATGCTTTTAACAAAGTATTAGATGGCTACAAAAAGGACATTTCTGACTTGAAAAACACTTTGTCTTTAAAACAATTGGCAATTAACAACTACATCAATGAAATTGAAAACACCAAGTTAGAAATGGCCGCCATCAAATGCTTTGCTGAAAAAGTAAACAAAAAGTTAGAAAGCTACAAGAATGTTGCTTATGTGGTAGACCACATCATTGATGACAAAACAACCAACTATCGGGCTGTACCATCTCCGGTTCTTTTTGAAAACCATAATTGTCACTCAGTGACACCGGAGAGTTCGGTAAAATCTGATTCGGCATCGGAAAATGAATCTAACACTTCAAGTGTTGGTGATCCAAATTCTGATGTTAGACCGATTTTGGGAATCAATGATGAGGGTGTTACTGCTGAAAGTGTTGACTCAGATTCAGAGAGTGATGATACTGGTTGTAATCAAACTGTTAATGTATGTGATATTCCAAAAGAAAATCACATCATTACAAATGAACCAGTTTCTTCATCTCAAATTGTTCCAATGAGAAATGTTCATCATGTGGAAAAATCTGAAAAGAATGTTGTGAAGAAAGATCTTAATGTAATTAAGAAAGATCTTGAAAAGAATGAGAAAAACGAACAATGTGACAAACCTGTCAAGGTGTTTTATCGGATGGAAGGATCCGATAAGATCATCTCTGACGAGGACTTTCCAATTAAAAATGCCAACTATGCTAAAATTGAAAAGATTTGGCAAGAAAGTACTATTTGGTTCCCTAAACATGAGAGAACAAATGAAATTCCACCAGCTTTGTTGACAAAGTTGTACTTGGATGTTCCTCAAGAACCAAAGGTCCATGTCACAGAGTTTGTTAAACCCAAAAACAGAGCTAATGGTTTCAATGAGCCTACTTACTCAAAAGGGCCACTCCCTGAGAGTTTAAGGAAGAAACAGTATAATGATCAATATCCTGTTAGATCATTTGCTCAACCAAATGCTCCAAATGTTTTTGAAGAGTACCGTGCGTGCTTTAAGTGTGGGGAACGTGGGCATTTACTTGCTCAGTGCCCATATGTAAGGCACAAGAGGCACGAAGTGGAAGTGAGGAATTCTATGCGAAAGCCGATTGATCATTATGTGCCACCTCATAGGAGAGTTGTTCCTCAACAATCACAACAGTTTTATAATCAAAACCATTTTCAAATGAGGAACACTCGTCCAATGCACTATGATAGAAGGAATCGGATTGCCATGGAACACTCATGGAGGAAGCCTGTGGTGAACTCAACAGTTGATAGACAAAAGGTTACACCAAAACCGATTGTCAAATCAAATGTTGGACCTAAGTCTGTTAAATCAGATAAGGTTACCAAGAAAGTTACCTTTGCTAACAATGTTCAGAAATCGACTGAGAACCCAAAGTCTCAGATCCGTATCCTGAAAAGGACTGAACAATCTTGGACACCCAATGGTACTCCAGGAGCCTCATCTTCAAAAGTGAATGAGAAAAAGGAAACAATTTTGAGCAATCAGAAAAAGATTGATCAAAAAGATGTTAAAAATGTTTGTGAAAATGTCATTGTGAAACCTGATGTTGAAAGACCCAAGACTCAGGCTTGGGTCCCCCGAAAGCACTAAATGATTTACTTTTTGTGTGCAGGGAGCTTCAGCTGGCCCTATTAGCAGTCTTTGGATTGTTGATAGTGGAGCTTCAGGCCACATGACAGGGGATCTTGCGTTGCTGTTCGACGTGAAGAACATCAATGGAGGGTATGTAGCGTTTGCGGGAAACAAAGGTGGATATATCACGATGGAAGGAAGTGTGAGCAATGGGATAGTGAGTTTTGAGCGGATTTCGTATGTGAAGCAGATAGACTACAATCTGTTGAGTGTCAGTCAAATTTGTGACAAGAAATTTACTGTGCATTTTGATGACAAATCCTGCTATATCTTGAAACCGGGCTTTACAATTCCTAAAGAGTGGATAATGTTGAAGGCACCTCGCGTCAACAATCTATACATTCTTGATATGTCCAAGGCGATGACATCACAAGGGCAAATAACGTGTTTTTTGTCCAAGGCGACTGAGAAAGAATCGATAATGTGGCACCGAAGAATGGGGCACATTCATCTGAAGAAAATGAATCAACTTGTGAGGAATGGACTTGTCGAGGGAGTAAATGTGAAACATTTCCATTTGAATGACAAGTGTGTAAGTTGTAAAAAGGGGAAGCAACACAAACAGTCCCACAAAGTGAAAAAGGTTAACTCTGTTGAGATGCCACTAGAGCGATTGCACATGGATCTTTTCGGACCGGTCAAGCGCCATAGTCATCTTGGAGAGCTTTATTGTTTAGTCGTCACTGACGATTACTCAAGATTTTCATGGGTGATGTGTTTGCAGAATAAAAGCGACACTTTTATGAATCTAAAAGTTCTGTTCACTCGATTGGAGAATCTCTATAATGTGAAGATAAAGAGGATTCGGAGTGACAATGGGACGGAGTTCAAAAATGCCAAGATGGATGAACTTTGTGAAAACAAAGGGATACATCATGAATATTCGGCTCCGTACACCCCTCAACAGAACGGTGTTGCTGAACGAAAGAATAGGACTCTAATTGAAGCGGCTAGAACAATGCTTGCTGATTCAAATCTTCCAGTAATGTTCTGGAATGAGGCGATTTATGCAGCAAATTACACATTAAATCGGGTTCTAACAGTGAAGAAGTTTGGTAAAACATCTTATGAACTGTTACACCGAAGGAAGCCGAACTTAGAGTATCTAGAACCTTTCGGGGCGCCTTGCACTATGTTGAATCCAAGCGAAAAGTTTAGTCCTAAAGCCGAGGAGGGTTACTTTGTTGGATATGCAACCCCACTCAAACGGGTATACAACAAGCGAACTCGTCGTGTGGAAGACTGGGCTAACGTGGAAGTTCAACGATATACTCAAAATCTTCAAGGCACGGGTCCTGATTGGATGTTTGATTACAAAGATTTCTTTGAATCATTCAATCTAGATAGCTTGGTTGAAGAAGCTGTCATTCGATTACTTTACGAGTGTGAAAATGCAACAACTTCACCGTTGGTGCGTCCGATCACCGTGAATCCCCTACCAGCTTCTAATGATACCAATGCTCCTATACAAGAAGAAGAGATATTTCAAGAGGCTTCAACTTCATTAGACACTTCAGAATCTGAAGATGAACAATTTGAAGAAGCTATTCTTGAACAAGCTGAAGAACAGGAGGCACCGCCAGTGAACCCAACTCCAACTAATGATGTGGCTTCATCATCAAATTCGGGTCATGATCTGGATGCTGTAGAGAACTTGACTGTTCAGACGGGAGTGCAAGTACCTGATTATCCGGAATCTCGGATTCATCGTATTCACCCGCTGGAGCAAGTTATTGGTGATCCTGGAAGTAGTGTTATGACCAGAGGGCAGCTTAAAAGCGTTAATACGCCAGAGAGTTTTGGTGCTTTAGCTTTATATGCCAAAATTCAACAATCTGGTAGTCAAAATGATTGGTCGTTTGCGTGTTATGTGTCGCAGGTAGAGCCAAGGACATACAAGGACGCTTTGAAGGATGATGCCTGGGTTGAAGCTATGCAGGAGGAGTTATTACAATTCCAGAAATTAGGAGTGTGGACGCTCACGGATTTGCCGCCGGATAGAAAGAAGATTGGCACCAAATGGGTGTTCAAGTGTAAGAAGGATGATCGTGGGGTAATTGTTCGGAACAAAGCCAGATTGGTCGTGCAGGGTTTCCATCAAATCGAAGGGATTGATTATAATGAGATCTATGCACCGGTAGCACGAATCGAAGCTATTCGGATGTTCCTCGCGTTTGCTTCTTATAAGAAATTCAAAGTTTACCAGATGGACGTGAAAAGCGCATTTCTGTACGGGAAAGTCAAGGAAGAGGTGTATGTCGGGCAGCCACCAGGCTTTGAGGACCCAATCCACCGGGATAAGGTCTACGTGCTAAACAAAGCTCTTTATGGCTTGCACCAGGCTCCGAGGCAGTGGTACGAGGAGCTGAGTACATATCTCATCAACAAAGGATTTAAGCGCGGCCTCGTTGATTGCACCCTCTTTACGAAAAAGACGGGCGATGACTTGCTTCTAGTGCAGATATATGTTGATGATATAATATTTGGTTCAACTAACGAGCTTTTATGCAGGGATTTTGAATCTGTCATGCAGGAAAAGTTCGAAATGAGCGCAATGGGGGAGATGCAGTTTTTCCTAGGCTTGCAGGTGGACCAAAGACCCGACGGGATCTTCATTCACCAGACGAAATATGTCTCCGACATCTTGAGCCGGTTCCAGATGGAGGATTCAAAGCCGATGGATACCCCGATTCAAACCAATCACGGGATTGGAGTGGACGCTAAGGGGGAGCTGACGGATCCTTTTACATACAGAGCAATCATCGGATCTCTGATGTATTTGACGGCGTCTCGACCAGATATTATGTATGCAACGTGTCTCTGTGCTCGCTATCAATCGAAGCCGAAACAAAGTCATCTGACGGCGGTCAAGCGTATCCTTAGATATCTGAAGGGTTGTCCCTCAAAAGGACTTTGGTACCCTAATGATGATAATTTTGATTTCATATCTTTTAGTGATGCAGATTGGGGCGGCTGTGACAAGGATAGCAAATCTACTACAGCTGGTTGCCAGTTTTTCGGGAGCAGGTTAATCACCTGGCAATGCAAGAAACAGACTTCCGTAGCACAATCTACCTGTGAAGCCGAGTACATTGCAGCCTCGAGCTGTTGTTCGCAAGTACTTTGGATTCAACAACAAATGGTGGATTACGGTTTGCAGTTTCTAAAAACTCCTATTTACTGTGACAACGAAGCCGCAATTGCATTAACTAAAAATTCGGAAAATCATTCTAAAGCGAAACACATCCGGATCAAATATCATTTTATCCGTGATTGTTACGCTAAGGAATTGATCGATATGATCAAAATACACACTGACTACCAACGTGCAGATCTGTTTACTAAAGCCTTTGACCGTTCACGCTTTGAATATCTTTTAAAAGTAAACAATATAAAGGAAAAACAGGACTAATCGGCACCTCGGTTTATCGCTTTTTAGTTTTTAGTTTTTAATATTTTGCTAATTGGGAATTTCTCTTTGCTAATTGGGAATTTCTCTTTACTTTTATAATCCTCAAAGAAGTTGATGCTTTCGAAGGGATTGTAAAATCCTCAAAGAAGTTGATGCTTTCGAGTGGATTGTTTCTTTTAAATTTTTGTTTTTGTTTTGTTTTCCGAAAAATGAAAATCCAAAAATATGTTCTTTATTTTAGGGGGAGCCATTGTTTCAGAAAAGCCAAAAACATTATAAAATTCAAAAAGACCTAAATATTAGAAAATCAAAAATGATTTCCTGGTAAAACAGAGGAAATGATAGTACATCAGTGGGAATCTGACACAGGCTAAAGAATTGTATAGTTTATGAGGCGTGTGTTGATTACGTGTGATATGCTGATAGGCTTCGTAGACTAAATATTGCGTGCATTAGTGATACAAACATAACGAACTACGCGTTCGTGGCTGAACACCTCATGGGCATATGGTCTTAGTACCGTAATTTCGTTTGATAGGATTGCCAAAATCTGAGGTTTCGGGTCGTTATGTTATGGTTATCCGGGATATTCTGATAAACTTTTGTCGTATTGATTTACGGACCTAGTTTTATCAGAATATTTGCTAAAAGAGCTTAATTGCCAAAACCGGAAGTTACCGAATTGAGGAACTTTATGTTTTAATTGATCATAGATCATTATTACATCGTATTGATCATCTGATGCAAATCAGTGATTAATATCAGCCTCAACCTAGTGTATATGCACATGTTACTCTGCTGCATTCATTTGCTGACCTGTACACCTCTGTGCTATATACTTTGTAACTTTTACGGATAACTCTAGCATAATCACGCGTTACGACGAAGCTTTGTGCAATTACTTGATACGGGAGTATGTCGTGTGTGTGGGCACCACATCGTGTTAGTCTAATACACTTAACTCGTATCATTTTAAAGCATTGCGTAATTGTCTGCATGTGAGCTTACGTGGATCACAATATCAGCAATTGCCGTATCACATACTGTTTCTAATGATAATATTAAACAAAAAGATCAACGCTGTGATTAGATTTCTCAGAAAACTGATATGATCCTCTGACCGGATTTCACAAAATGTTTACTGTTTTCATTTACTTTGCTGCTTTTTAGTTGTTGCAATTTACTTTTAATGTCAAAAAGATACAAAATCCAAAAAGATTTTAGGAGTGTTTTGATAAAATTTCAGAAAATCCAAAACTTTTTGCATTTCTGCTTTATTTTTGATAACCGGGGATGCTTGATAGTCAATTTCTGAGATTTGACACCACCATCTGGGCTTTGTATCATTCTAAAAGTGAAAATTTGTGTTGTGGAAGCTTAACGGATTGAAAAATGTTGAACGGGATTCGAATTTGTAATTTGGCAAAATTTTTCAAAATTCCCATTTTACATTCGCCCTTCATTTGGGACGAATGTGGGATTTTTGTTTACGTTCGGCCGTTTCAATCTGGGCGAATGTGATTTTTATTCAATTTTTACATTCGGGTAAAACCACTTTTACCTTCGTGCCTTTGATTAGGGGCGAAGGTGGAAAAGTGATACATTCGGCTGTTTGAAATGGGCGAAGGTAGAACCCTATAAATAAGCCATAACAGGTTCGACCAAACAGTTACATTTTTTTCAAAATTTTTCATCATAACAAGACCTTGTTGCTTTTGAATTCTCTGCTTGTGCGTTTTAATCCCTGTTTATCACTGATCATTTTCGTACAAAGATTACAGGTAATGCTCAAGGATTCAAGCCGGAATCGTTCGATTTTTAACCGGACCTAGGGTTTAAGCGTTTGGGATTTTCAGTGCTTTCTAATGTTTGATTTTGATTTACATTCATCCCATAACAGTTTTAGGGGGAGAATATGTTAGGAATTAGGTTATAAACAAGTTTTAATCACTGTTTGATCTATAAAACAATATAAACCCTAATTTCCTTTTAAAACTGATATAGAATGAATGATAATTGAAATTGATGATGCACGAAGCTCAATCGGTCATGTTAGGACAGGTTTTAATCAAAATTAATGTTTAAAAACAAGATTGAAAAATTTTCAAATTTTTGGTTTGAATCAGTTTCTCCTTCGGTCCATCGACTGGACGAAGGTAGAACAATTTTGGACGAAGGAACTATAAACGGGCGAATGTATCTTTGATTCAAAATCTCTTTACATTCGACCAGAAAATCTGCACCTTCGGCCACTTTTATCTACATTCGACCATGTAAAAATGGGCGAATGTGAAATTTGAAAAACCTAAAATTTTGAATTTTTGGCGAATTTGTGTTTTGACGTTTTATTTTGATTTTACATTTCAGATGGCTGAAGAACAATCAACTGCTGATATTCCTGTGGAGACTGCAGTGACTGATCCTATTCCAGAGATTGTACCAGAAGGAGAATCATCAAGCGGTACAAAATGGCCGTTTGAGAAGACCCATAATTGCTGTGCATATCTTGGTGACGTGGAGAAGAATGTAGAATTCACTGAAATTATCAAGTTCTTGAAGAGATGTAGAGTGGTTTATGCATTGGCAACACCAACTATTATCTACAAGGATATAGTTGAGGATTTTTATAATAATGCTAAGTATGATTACTTCGATAATCAGACTATCATCAGAAGCAAGATTCAGGGTATGGAGATGTTCATCACTGAAGCAGATATCAGAGAAGCTCTCCAGATCCAATTTGAAACAAGTGAAGATCCTAGAGAACTTTCATGGACTGAGCAGAAGGCATGCTTCCTGAGAATGAAATACAAAGGACCGATTACTGATGGTTCTATGTATAAAGGGAAACTGGGAGTTCAGTTTAAGTATTTTGCTCATATTATTATACTGGTGTTTGGATGTGTGAGTGGAGGTTACGATGTGATGAGGAAAAGTTTGAGCTCATTAATGGTTGCGTTGACTCTCAACAAACCATTTAATGTTGCAGGAATGATTTTGGATCATATGCTAGAGATGTTGAAAGGGTTGAAGCTTAAGAAGTTTATGCTTTATCCTAGATTTCTTATGATGATTTTTGATCACAAGTATCCAAATTTGAAGAAGGATCCAACACAGATACTCAATATGGATCATATGAATGTGAGAACCTTAGCAAGAATGAAGGCTTATAAAGGTGTGCCGGAAAATGAGAGACCACCTTTCAGAAGGTTATTCGGAGCTTTGGCTAGAGAGGATTATGAGGATCCTGGAAAGAATCTAGCAAGGCATCCTGACAGTGATAGTGATAATGATGATCCACTCGTGTATGCTGATGCAAGCACGAAACGGAAGAGGCAAGTTGTCAATCCCGGAGCCAAAGGGAAGGGCAAGGGAAAGACAGAGCAGGGTAGTTCAAAACAACAAGCAGTGAGGAAGAAGACTACTGCAAAGAAGGGAACAGGTTTGGTAGATGAGGAGTCTGTTGATTCTGAGGAGACAGAAACTGAGGAACAATGGGATTCGGATGCTGAGAATGTCAAGACTACCAAACAAAAGGCCACTTTGGTTGGAGAGTCTGAATCTTTGAACAGATCGATAGAAGAAGCTAATAAGGGTAAGCAATCTATTGATGCTGTAGATGAAGTTTTGACTGTTAATCTGGATGAGTTGAATGAAGGAGAAACAGTTGTTGTGAATTTGCCTAAGCCCAAACACAAATCTATGGCTAAGAAGACAAGCACTAAGCAACTCAGAGAGAAGGAGTTGAACTTACTGTTGAAGGGAAAGAGATTACCGGATGCTGGAACATCATCTAAACAATCTTCACCAGCTGCAAAGAAACAAAAGACTGTGGAGGCAACAACATTACCAGTGGATAAGTTCAACATTGCACTGGATAATGTTCTTGATATGTTTACTAAGCCTCAGAAAGGAAAAGTAGTTGAGGATGAGCCATCTAAGTCAAAGTCCAAGTCTAAAAAGGTCACTGTGGATGATGAAGTGATGAAGCAGATGAATAAAAGAATGGATGACATGATGAAGATGCTTGTGGCTCAACAATCTGAAATTGCCAAGTTTAAGATGAATGAGGAGAAAATGCTTCAAATCGTTGTTGCTTCTAAATCTAATCAAGATGAAATAGATGAGAAGGTAAAGAAGCTTGAAGCCAAGAATCAGAAGCTTGAAGGTAAAGTTCTGAGAAACAAGAACAGATACAAGGCAATTAAGGAAGATAACAAAGAGCTGAAGGCTGAAAACAAACGCCTTAGTGATCTGATTAATGACTTGTACAACATAGCACCTAAATTGAAGGAAGGTGAAGAAGATGCTGAGAAAGAGGTTGAACAAGTAGATTTTGAACCATCTGAATCTGATAAAGAGGAGGATGAGGATGATGAGAATGAAGAATCGGATAAAAGTGATGATGAAGATGATAACAATGATGATGATGATGATGCTGAAGGTTCAGGAAGCCAAAAGGATGATGATAGTAGTAGCAGTGATGATAATGATGGAGGAAATGATACTGCTAAGTTTACTTTTGAGAAGAGACCACCTTCTAAGAAGAAGAAAGACACAGGTGAGTCTAGTTCGAAGAAAAAGGGAGAGAATATAGATGATGAAACTGTGTTCTGGAATGAAAAGGTGAGGTCGTTATCTGATGATGCAAAACAAGTATACAAAGACATGTTAAAGAAGAGAGAGTGGACCATTGAGTTCACAGGTCGTTTTGCAGAAATATTCCAAACAGATGATATGCGTTATGAATTGGAATATAACGATCCTGATCTTGAAGAGGGGGAAGTACCTGCGTCTGTAGCAAAGGAAATATTGGATGGTCTTGCACAGAGAGTAGGGAAAACTTTTGAAGAGTTCATTGTTGATGAGTCGATTCCACCTATTCCTGAAAAGGATGTTGGAACTCACTCTGATGATAAAGAAACCCCTGAGTTTGAGGAAGTTGAGATAGAGGATATTACACATGAGGAATATCCACAGTACTTCAGACAAAATGATGAAGACGTGGTATTTCCTGATTTCACTGAAAGGCATAATACGTCTGCAAAGAGAAAGGCAAGAAAAAGAAGTGCTGAGTTTGTTGAAAAAGTACTTGGAGCTGATTTGCCAGAATCTTCAAACAAGACTGATGAGTTGAAAGAGTATTTGAAGAAACTAAGATTGATGGATGAAAACCGACCTAAGCCCGAAGCTCAAGGAAACTTCTACAGGTTTCATAATGCAAAGTTCAGAGGAAGAGCTCTTGGGTGGACATACTTGAGCAGGCTGAAGTGCTTAGCTGCCAAGTGGGAATCAGGAATCTTGTACTTCTACAGATTCATTGATTTGCTAACTCTACCGTACTGGGCGGTTAGAGATCTATGCAGATTCCCAATGTCAGGTGCTTCAGTGAATAATACTCATGTTGGTTGGTGTGCAGACAAGTTGGTTTGGGAGAGTAGGACGAGATGGAATAGATTCAAACCTCAATATCCCCGGAGGAAAGTTCACAGGGATACTGATCCTCGAACCAAGTTGAAGAAGGTTACCTTGATATATAAGGCACCTGAAGTTATGAGGAAGATTCCTTTGATGCCCATGCCTCAACACTTCAGTGCTGACTTCATATTTTGGTATTATGATTGGAGGAAAGCAGAAGCTGTGATAGTGCTGAGAGATGGAAAGGATAAATACAAGCATGTGCATGTATTTGATCCTATGTGGCTGATAAATTGCACCTTCGAAGACATCATCATGTTATTCTATAATCCGATTCATCATGAGTCAAACGATGCAGATCAAGCAAGGAAATACACACAAGTTGTGGGTGTTTGCTTTGCTTATGATATCAACGCTGGAAGTAATTTGGAAGGGAAGCTTGGCAAGAAGGTTAAGATGGCGAATGTGTCGAAGCCGGTTAAGAGAAAGTTAGAGCCGGAAATGACGAAAGAGCAAAAGAGTATTCTGAGAATCAAGCTGCTAAATAAAGCCATGGATGAAGATAGAAAAAGATCTAATCAATAGTCGAGGGGGAGTTTGTTGATGCCGTTTTGCGACTAAGGATTAGATACTAACATGTGTTAGGGGCGAAGGAGTATCAGGATGGGCGAATGAGTATTGTAAATGGGCGAAGGAAGTTTATCATGGACGAAGGTGGAACAGGAATGCACAGAAGAACACATTCGACCAGTTCTACTGGGCGAATGTGGAAATGGCTTACCTTCGACCAGTTCATCTGGGCGAACGTACAGCTAGTATAAATAGATTTCAAGTTTTTGTAATGTATAACGAGTCATAGAGAGTGTGTGTTTTGTGTGTGTGTTCCTGAGAGGTTAGAGATTGTCTGTTTGAGGTCTAGATTAACTGTTATCAGTCTGTAAAGGTTTAATTGAACAAGTTAATCTATGAAAAGCATTTAAAATGATCTTGATTGTGTTTTGATTGAGTTTATATCAGTTTGTTCTAAGCTAGGGTTTCCGCACCTGGTTTAGCAACTTGTATGATCATATAATCCTGTGTTTGTGTCAAATTCCGTCCTCTACAGATTGCATGACATTATAGGTGATTACACAGTGCTGAAGGCGATTGTGCAGAGCCTGAGGGCGATTGGGCCCTGTAATCGCCTATAGGAGGGCGATTAGGGGGAGTCTGAGGGCGATTGGGCCCTAATCGCCTATAGCTATAGGCGATTAGGAGCCCTAATCGCCTGATACTGCTGCGTAATCGCCTGACGTGTTTTAAACGACTAGAAACGCCTATAAATACCACCCTTGACCTTAAAACACCATTAGTGCAACCCTAGCTGTCCCATAACCTATCCCAACTCACAAACACCCTCTGGAACACGTTTTTGCATCAAAACACACACATTTCCAAGCTTTACACATCATTTTCTCATAAATCCAAGGTGTGTTCTTCATCCCCAACCCTTTGTATGATTATGTTATGTTCCCTAAAGGTCCAGACCTGATGTATAAACTATTGTGTCTTTGAAAATCTATTAAAATCATTTTTAAACAAGCCCAAACCCTCATGCATGTTGTATGTGTTGTATATGATTAAAGATAGGATTTTTATGATTGAAAAATGATTGTTCTTGTGTTATTAAGGTGTTTACAGCTTGTATGTGTTAGTATGATGATGTCCTAGGAGTTTGGACGGTTTTAGTTGTGTATTGTAGATGTTTGGTATTTTGACCCATTTGAATGATTTTGAATGATTAAGGATGATATGATGTGTTTTGTTAGTTATATGATGTTAGGGTTTGCTTTAGGATGATGCTAGAACAGTAGGGAATGATCGGACAACGTTGTTACATGATGAAATCTGAGTATTTGCTATTTGGGGTGAGTTTGTGCATGTTGATGTGATGTTTACATGCTAAGTGTGCTATTTTGGGAAAACGCTCGCCATCGGGACTGATAGGATGCTGATAACCTAGGGGTTTTGCTTGAAATATGTTTGATAATGTTGTATGATTGATATTTGGTGTTTCCACACGTTCCGGATCTGATTTGGAGGGTTAAACGCGCGAAAAACCGGAACAGCACTGCAGGGGGCGATTGGGGGCCCTAATCGCCTATGCTGAAGGCGATTAGGAGCCCAATCGCCTATGCTGAAGGCAATTAGGAGCCTAATCGCCTATAGGGAGGGCGATTGGGGGCCTAATCGCCTTCACAGCATGTGATTACGATCCTAATCACTAGTTAGACTCTGAATTGCATGTCTTATAGCCCTAATCGCCTATAGAGCACTAGAATAGGCCTAATCGCCTATGTTTGAGGGCGATTAGAGCCCAATCACCTTCAGGGAAGGCGATTAGCCCTCCTAATCACCAGTTGACTTTCCTAATTGCTAGTTGACCTCTCCTAATCGCATGTACTGCTGCTGTAAGTATAATTTGGCATTCCGAGACCCGATTTGACACCTAGGAACATGCTAGGAACCCCGTATCATACCTAGTAACATGGTAACACATGCTCGGACTTATTTATGCGCTGATTGAACTATGTGCTAGACCTGTTGAACTTTAACACATGTTAAGCATGGTTGCATGGTTTGTATGACTTAGAGTATGAGGTTAACACGTGGAGTCTTGGGTCACCAATGGGATGTCGAGTCTTGTACAAATGGTCGGTTAAACAGTCAACCTGTTTTCAAACGAACTTGGTTATGGTCTGGACATCTAGGGGCTAACTAACCTACGGGTTATTAGTCTAAGTACTTGTAACTGTCATATGTTAGGTCGCCGCTTTACGGGACTAGCATAGCTTGCTGATTTTTAATTACTTTCGAAGTAACGCAACCTAAGGTGAGTTCACGGCCTCACTTTCTCTGGTTTTACTTTTGGGGGAGAAAACATGCGTTGAACTATGTTATAAGAACTTTTGTCATACTATGGGTTATTTGGAGTTACTGTACGATCTTTTATGTCCCGGGGGAAACCATGAATGTGCGGGGTAGCACAACGGGGGAAATGTGGATAGATCTATTGGGCGTGACCTGCCCCACTCGTCGGCTGGGAGCCTGGCGGGTGCATATTGTCTCGACCTTGTAACTTGTAACATTATTCGAGCTGTAACATTGGTAACTTGTGACGTGTCTAGTAATGGTTTCCAATCGTAGTAGTAACAAAACATACGCCTAGCTAGCGTACTTTGGTTGAACTTTTCATAGTATTGACAGGTTGAACTTGGTAACTTTCATTAAAACCTGTGAACTCACCAGCATTTTGTGCTGACATATTTTTGGCATGTTTTTCTCAGGTCGCTAAGGTAGCATCCCAGGGCTTAGGCGCACGCGTCTGCACGGCGTCTAGTTTAGGGTTCATGGTTTTCGAATGTTGAATAAGATTGAATACTTTTGGATTTTGAGTTGTAAACAAAGCTTCCGCTACTATTTTATGGTTTAAACTTATGTTTTTAAATTTACATATGTTCATATAGTATTGTTTATTGTGACCGTTGACTTGGATCCTGGTTTGTCACGCGCCTCGCGGTAAAACTCCGCAAGTGGAATTTGAAGGTGTGACAGTCCTATTTTATATAGATTGCTTTTTATTAACTTTTTAAAGTTATGGCATCATCATCTTCACCAGCAGTACTTCTAGTGGATTTGAAGATCGATTTTATAAGACAAGTTTTGATTCAATATGATAAAGATACACTGTATAAAGATGTGTTGAGGCAGACTTTCATGCGTATTTCAAACTGTTTTGATAAAAAAGCCAAGGTTGTGAGGAAATTGAAGTGTTTGCCCTCATCAACTATTCGTGACATTGATGTTGGCTTTTACATCGATTCCATGGAAAGTGATCTAGAATAGTTGGAAATAATTTCTGATATTGTAAAGTCACTTAAGTTGTCTATCGAGCTGAAGTTGAAGTTTTTAAATTCATTTTGAATGTTATGTTTATTTATTTTTTATTTTTTTATATTTTTATGGTAATGTATTAGATCTTGATGTAATATGATAATATTTAAATAAAATATTAGTGTTTTGTTTATGTTATTTGTATAATATGTACATTCAACACAAATTAATCCAAACATATTTGATACATTTTTCATAAGAAGGTTTTATTTAAAAAAAAATCATATTTACGTCAAAAATGATTATAAACGTCAGCAGATATTTAAACTGCTGTGGTATGATTTGACCATACATAATAGTCTTTATTATTTTATCAGATGTTTGTAAATTCTGTTTTGTCAAACAGATAGTTAGAAAATATATAAAATCTGTTTGATATAAATTTATAGCAACAATTTGGTAATCGTGAATTTGATGATATTGTTAGTAAAAATGGTTTAATTGAACATGTATTTTGTGGACAGTGTTTTTTGAATCATCTGTTTGAATCAACAATTGTTTGTATAAAAGGTGTTTTAAAAACGATGAGGTTAACTGATTCAACATATTTGAAGTTTAATTTGATGACTAATTGTTTTAAAAAAAGATATACTCTTCCGTCGTTTCACATGTTGTTTCAACTATTGTTATATAATTTTTTAATTTAGATATTTAAAGTGTATGTTTGGTTTTCATTGTATTCAATATAAAACATCTGATTACTACTATTAACTGTTGTTGTGAAAGGAACAGATATTAATAAAACAGTAGTTAAACACTTATTATTTAATGTAAAACATGACATGTTCATCTTTGTACAAATATTATTAAATAGTATTTGTTTTTGTTAGGTAATTTGATTGTTAAATAAAAATAAAAAAGAATTACTAAAACAGAAGTTAAACACTTATTATTTACTGTAAAACATGACATGTTCATCTTTGTACAAATATTATTAAATAGTATTTGTTTTTGTTAGGTAATTTGATTGTTAAATAAAAATAAAATAGAATTACTAAAACAGAAGTTAAACACTTATTATTTAATGTAAAACATGACGTGTTCATCTTTGTACAAATATTATTAAATATTATTTGTTTTTGTTACGTAATTTGATTGTTAAATCAAAATAAAATAGAATTACTTAAACAGAAGTTAAACACTTATTATTTAATGTTAAACATGACATGTTCATCTTTGTACAAATATTATTAAATAGTATTTGTTTTTGTTACGTAATTTGATTGTTAAATAAAAATAAAATTGAATTACTAAAACAGAAGTTAAACACTTATTATTTAATGTAAAACATGACAAGTTCATCTTTGTACAAATATTATTAAATAGTATTTGTTTTTGTTAAGGTAATTTGATTGTTAAATAAAAATAAAATAGAATTACTAAAACAGAAGTTAAACACTTATTATTTAATGTAAAACATGACATGTTCATCTTTGTACAAATATTATTAAATAGTATTTGTTTTTGTTAGGTAATTTGATTGTTAAATAAAAATAAAATAGAATTTCAAGAGTTGTTTCAGTGGGAAAGTAACACGTATCAACAGATGTTATATATAGTCCCAAAAATAATGATTACCATTTTGAAGTTACTTTATTATTATTTTATTATTATTGTTGTGTTGCAATTGTCTTTCATTTTATAAAAAATAAATTAAAATTTTCAAAAGTAACTTCCAACTTTACATATACTTCAAATCCAACTAATAAAATTGAAAACCAACTTTATGAATAGTTATTATATTTCTGCCTATAAAAGGGATGAAGTTCCAATATTCATTTCCTCGTTCTCACTTTACATCTCTCCATTCAATATGCATTATGATACTACTTTACAATTTGTTTTTACAAATTTTTCGAAAGGTTCTTACAATCAAAGGAAAATAGATAACCAACTGTTAGTTGGTTAATCACTTCTAATTGATGTTTTCTGCTGATTCCTACAATCAAAGGAAAACATCAATTTATTATTATTATTATATATATATATATATAAATAATACACATCCCCTTCCTATTTTCAATGTTAGGGGTTTTTGCATCCTGGTGATATTTATATATGACCTGCTGTCGTGTACTGCCTTTCATTGGATGATTTTTCTGGATCATGCTTGCAAGGAAGATCATTGTTTAGGGTTTGGTTGTTGGTAGGTTTTTTTTTATGTTTTCCTATATTTTTATGTACTTTGTAAAGTCGCATATTGTAATTATGTTGTGAGTGAAGTACTCTTTTTAGAGATATATCTATTTGTTTTTTTATAACTCTTCCATTTTGTATTTATTTCTGTTAAATTCAATGTATAACTCAAATTATGGAATTTGTAATAATAGGCTTGAATCGTGTAACTGCTGTTTCACAAATTTGTTGATGACTTCTAAAAGATTTGAATAAACAGTTTTATAAAGTTTTGGTTGAATAAAAAGTTTAAATCGTGTAATCGTTATTAATTTGTTTTTTTAAAAGATGATGAACAACTCTACTATTTGTTTTTTTATAACTCTACTATTAACTGCTGTTGTGAAAGGAACAGATATTACTAAAACAGAAGTTAAACACTTACAGAAGTTAAACACTTATTATTTAATGTAAAAAGTGACATCTTTATCTTTGTACAAATATTATTAAATAGTATTTGTTTTTGTTAGGTAGTTTGATTGTTAAATAAAAATAAAATAGAATTTCAAGAGTTGTTTCAGTGGGAAAGTAACACGTATCAACAGATGTTATAAAAAATAAATTAAAATTTTCAAAAGTAACTTCCAACTTTACATTTACTTCAAATCTAACTAATAAAATTGAAAACTAACTCTATGAATTTTTAATAATATTTCAGCGTATAAAAGATGATGAATTCCCAATATTCATTACTCCATTCTCACTCTCTGCAAATATTGGTAATCTGAGACGTTAGCAAATACAGTGTTTCTTTCAACTTTAGGTTTACTTTTTAATTTCCTCATCCTCTTTTTTTTTTAATTTGTGTAGATTTATGTTTCCGTGATTGTAATACCTTGAATTATTAAACATCTGATCGGTAATATTACCTGGTATTTTGAAAGAAACAGAAGTTACGAAATACAGTTTTTGTTTTAACAGTAGCTTCACTCCTTAATGCGGTTTTAACCAGAGTATAACTGTCACACCCTCAATTTCCACGTGCGGGGTTTTACCGCGAGGCGCGTGACACACCAGGATTTCAGTCAATGATCACAACAAACATTCAACAAATATGCATTCATATATATATATATATATATATATATATATATAAAACCAAAGTATCATGCTTTGAGCCGTAAACCAGCAGCGGAAGCATTTCTTGTTTACAACCAAAAGACATATTAAAGTTTTACAAAACATTGTTTAATACGTTTCAAAAATCCTAGACGCTGTGCGAGACTCCGTGCGCCTAGTCCATTGACTGCTACTTTAGCGACCTGAGAAAACATGCCAAAAATGTCAACATATAATGCTGGTGAGTTCACAGGTTTTCTTTCATATATGAGTTTTATATGTTCCAAAGGTCATATCCGTTACTACTAGGTTATAAGAACGTTAGCTAGACGTTAAGTGTTTTTACTACTACGGTTGGGAACCCATCACTGAACATGAACCAAATGATGAGAGCAGCCCAGATTGACTGGGTTACCGATGCCTCAATAACCCGATAGTTACAGACAATATGCACCCGCCCGGCATCCCCGCCGTCGGGTGGGGTTTGTGAGGCCCAATAGATCTATCCACATTTCTCTCGTTGTGCTTCCCGCACATTCATGGTTTCCCCCTGGGACTTTCCGAAAAAGCCGTATAGTAACATAAAGTAACCATAGTATATCATGACCTTTAATAAATAAGTAAGTAGCATGTTTCTCCCCCTGGAAATAAAACAATAAAAGCGCGGCTGTGACACTCACCTTAGGTTGCGTTACTTGAAAATAGTTAAGTATTTATGCTATGATAGCCCCAAATAGCGGCGACCTATCATAAGGTATGTATAAGTATCCGGACTAATAACCCGCAGGTTAACTAGTCCCCGAATGTCCAGACCATAACCATAGACTCTTGAAAACACTTTTGACTGATAAACCGACCGTGCCAGACAAGACTCGACATCCCATTGGTGACCCGACATTCCATGTGTTAGCTAAATGCAAGATATCATGCAACATATGAAGTTAAACACTTAGCACGCACAAGAGTTCACCTAGTCTAGCATAACGCCTATTTAAAGTACAATTGAGTCCGAACACGTGTTACCAAGTCATATAGCATGTCCCGGGGTTCCTATCATGTTCCTAGGTGTCAAATCATGCTTCGGGATGCCAAAATACGCTTACAACAGCAGTACACGCGATTAGGAATTTAACATGCAATTAGGAAAAGTCAACTGGTGATTAGGGTTGGTCAACAGGCGATTAGGGTTGTAATCGCCTGACACTTCAGGCAATTAGGGGCCTAATCGCCCCCTAACTTTCCTAATCGCCCCCTGCATCAGGCGATTAGGATTCCTAATCGCCTATTGCAGCTGTGCAACGGATTTTCGCGCTTTTAACCCTCCAAATCAGATCCGAAACATGCAAAAACACCCAATATCAAACCTAAACCATTTACCAACCCATTCCAAGCAAAAACCCCCAATTTATCACTGATCTAACATCCTTTGTGCAATTATTTCCAAAAAAGGCAAAGTACCAAGTTTCATTAACTAATCTTATCTTTCCTTAAATGGAAACAAATCAGATTTCATCACTTACAAGCTTGCAAATCAACATTTCTCTGTTATAACACCTCCCTAGTGTAAATCCTAACAACATTCAATCATTAAATCATACCATATCATCCTAGATCTTCAAGAATCATCCAAATGGGTCAAAATACACATTTTCATCAAAACACAACAACAATAGCTCAAACTCTTAGATAATCATCCTAATAACCCCTACATAACAGAAGTACAACCATTTCATGGAAACATTCATGTTATAATCACCAAGAAGATCAACATATGCATGCAAACTTTACATATAGCAAGTATTATGGTGTAGACTTGTTTTAGAACTCTTTTCAAAGGGTTTTAAAGACACAAACTTAGTAAAACAAGGTCTGGACTTTTGGGGAATCAAAACAACAACTTTACAAAGGTTAGAGATGAAGAACACACCTTGGACTTTATCAAAGAAAGGTGTGTAAGCTTGGAAATGGTGATTTTTGTAGCAAAACAAGTTCCAGAGGTGTTCTAGGGTGTGTGGGTGGCTTAGGATCAGTTAGGGTTGCACTAAGGGTGTTTGGGGAGTTAAGGGTTGTATTTATAGGTGTTTTGACTCGTGCATAGCAGTCCAGGCGATTAGGAGCAGCTAACAGGCGATTAGGAGTCCTAATCGCCTGTCTATAGACGATTAGGAGCTCCAATCGCCTATAGACTCACCCTAATCGCCCCTTAAGTCTTCCCAATCATCTATAGACAGGCAATTAGGCAATCCCCTGATTCCTAATCGCCTGAAACATATCAAAATGGGTTTTCGGCGCGTTAAACACTATTTTAACACATATAAACACGCATTAACATACCGACAAGTCACATAATGATTATAAACACATAATGCATGATAACTAACATGTTTACATCCGTTCACCAATTCCCGGGACTCGAGACTTGCGTGTGTGCGTTAAACCCGGTGATTCCATGAATCACCAATCCTTGTACACATGGTTATGGACCGACTCCCGATGATCCCGCGGATCATCGTAACGACTCCCGATGATTCCCTAGAATCATCGTAACGACTCGACTGATCTAGTTAAGTATGTAATAAGTATGACTCGCTAAGGTAGACTTACTAGTTTAGTCAACGTTACTAACCTGAGTTTGCTGGGTGTCACAATAACAGTTGTACTGTTTACGTTTTTTTATATTTTCAGTAGTAATTGTTTTAAAGAAAGAAACAGATGTAGCAAACACATTTTTTTTACAGCATAGTATTGACCTGGTAATTTTGGTTTTACTAAACAGACGATAAAGTAATTGTTTTAAAGAAACAAACAGATGGTAATAAGCAGGTTTTATTTGCAGCAAACGATTTGCTTCTTGATGTTGTTTTTACTAAACAGTTCTTAACATTTAATTAAAAATACATAATAAAAAGCATATCTACTATATAAACTACTTAATTAAAATCTCTAAAACTCTGTGTTTCCTTTTCAAAATCTCTCTTGAAATATTATTTTTTAACTCCATCAATGCTTCATTAATGTTGTTGTCCATTTGTAGTTGTTGAGTCATGTAGTCTTCTATCTTGTCTCTCAAAGCAGTTGGAGGTTCATGCAACACCATATCTAACACCCCAATGTTTGTCCATAATTGTTGCTTAAGTATTTCTTCTATCTTCTCCACTTCATTTCTAACATCTTCGTCTTTTTTCTTTTCTTTTACTGACCAAATACCGAATATTGACTTAACATCTGATGTATCAGCAAAATGATAGTATAATCTGTTTGCCATTTTGGTAGATGAAGTTTAAAATATGTTCTGTGTGGAATTTATTGATAAATTCTAAGATGGATTTGAACATATATATAGAAATAATTTTGAAAGATAATTAATTTGACGCGATATTTTATATGATTATTTAAATCTTTGATTTGCACAACTAATAATTTATTATTTTGTCTCTTCCTTTTTAAAGTATTTCTACGCTATGACTTTTCAAGTTCACGCGTTTTAAATGTATAAATTAGTAAATAAATCCCGAATTTCATAATAAACATCTTAACATTTATATTTCAGTCTTCATCAATAGCATCAATGGTTGCCCTAAGTAATAACCAAGAATATGAAATGAAGGAGTTTGTTGTTAATCAAATTAGAGAACAGTACTATCAAGATTTGAATACTAGAAGAGATTTGAAGATTTGTTTTGACAGTTTGCACTTGGGCACGTTTGAGCGAGATGACGTGCAACGGATTTTGAAGTCACTGCCTTCAACTACTGTTCGTGATTTGGCATTGTTGTACAATTCTGAGGCCGAGAGTAAGGACATAGATTTTTTGGCAAAATTGAAAGATCTACATGCACAACTTGAAGCCTCAATGGAATTAAAGCTTAAGTTTATTAATTCCTTTAATTAGCTATGTATCTTTGATGTTTAAGATTGATTGTATTTATTTATGTTTTTAGTTTTGTATGTCTTTCAAGATTATATATAGTTTTTTATGTGTTTGTGATGCTAAATTGAATCGTATTAACTTTTGTGTTATATTCAACAGACCTTTAATCCGTCTGTATATTTAAATCAACAGAGGTTTAATCCGTCTGTAGATTTATGTTTAGGACTTTGTTGTAACAATTTCAGTTATTAAACATCTAATAAGGACTAGAGCTTTAGAAGTCAGAAAATTAAAGATTTTTATAAGAATTACTAATCGGTTGTCACGGTCTGGTCAAAAATAGTATTTATAAGTCTACTTTATCATCTTTAACTATGCAGTTAGTGGTAATAGGGTGTCGATCCACGAAAGAGTTTATGGTCGATGTTTACGCTTAGAGTTGATTGAAAAGAGTTATGAAGATGTCTAGTTATTTATGAAGCTTGCTATTGTTTTCATTTAAGATAAGTTGAAAGAGTTTGGTTGTTTAGTAAAATGTAAAATTAAATTGCAAAGAGAATAATTGATAAAATGGAGTTGTAAACAATATAAAAATGAAAAGGTTACACCCGATTTCACAAGCAAGACACAGGTCCTATCAAAATTGGGTAATGGTTAATGTTGTACAAATCACTAACGGGGGGTTGTTGTTACAAGACTTAGGCGCCAATAATCGTCAACCTCAACAATGGACAATTACGCACTTTCTCACTCAAGAACATTCAAACCCTAAATCATAATTGAGCATATAAACAAATTCATTTCATGACGTTATTAGTGCGAGAGGAAATTAACAATCATGAATTCAAAACAAGATTAAAGCATCAAATTAAATTGTTCAAGTGATTGCATACAATTTGAAAATAGAAAATACCCAAATTGTTCAAGAACCCTAATTTCTTACAAGTTAAGTCGGGTGAACCTCTAGGAACTTAGCCTCTCATGGTGATGGATGAAGTAGGCACAATTGAGATAAAAGCCATCTTCTTTGCTTCACAATTGATAACTTGAAAACTATGATTGTGTGTGGACTTAGAGTTTTGATATAGAGAATTCAAGAATATGGATGATTATGAGATGTAAGAGATGATCCACTTCATTATTTTTCTTTGATAGATATAGGCTTCACCTGATGTAACTCCCTGTCGGATCCTCGATTCTTCTCCTTTTCGACCAATCGTAGCCCTCGGTCAAAGTCCACCATTAATCCTCATTAAATTAGCAAGATTTTGAATTATCATCAGGGCCCCCGTCGGCGACGGTAGTGGGATCGTCGTTGATGGCCCTTGTCGTCGTCTTGCTTATTTTGTCCATGATGGTCACCGTCGGCGACTGCAGGGGCTAGACACTACAAACTCTTTTGCCTTCAACCTTCACTCCGCCAGTCATGTAAAATCCATTTCAAAAGCGCTTCTAACCTGAAACACAAAAATCCATCATAGTATTGCATCCTGTCTCAATAGAGGTGGTGTTTTCAACCACACATCAATTACTTAGTTGTTGTTTGCAGTTTATGTACTTAGCTATTGACTCATTAATGTAATATTTTGTTTAGGTTCTATGAAAAACAATTTGATATCTAATGTCTCTTTTTCTAATGGTAAAGTTTCTTTTACTATAATTTTTTTTGATTCTCTTTAAAACTCAATCGTCATCCCATCCATAAGATAAATGGACAAAATAATATCATGTAATAGTCATTTCGTTGGTGAGGTTGTTGAACCCGCTAAGGCAACCGCTGAAGGAGTAGCTTTGCAAGAAGAAGTAGTTTTGTGAAAGATGATGAAGTAAAAGTTGTGCAAACAGAAGGAGTGGTAAGAAGATGAACAAACAACATACAAAGAGGAAGACGAGCATTATTGCAAGTCAGAACCTAAGTTGGATTATGACCTTGATGTATTGAAAAAGGCTTGGGATTATAAAAATCCAGAAACAGAGGTTGACTAGTGGTAGTTCAATCCAAATCAAGGCGAGGAAGATTTAGACAACTGTACCGATGATTATCATTGGAAATAAGTGTCACATTGTGTTTGTTTGATACATGTATTTGGTCAGATGTCACCCTGTGGTTGTTTGCATAATAAATGTCACCCTGCGTTAGCACATGTTTCCACATTCTTCACAAAATATTGGTCAATCAAAAGACTTAACACCATTGTTCAATAAGCATGATAACAAAATACATTGCTTTAAGGAATGACATAATCATGCTAACCAAAGACATTGTCCAAGCAATGGCATAACCAAAGACATTGTGCAAGCAAATGACATAACCAAAGACATTCTCCAAGCAACACACAACAAAAGACATTGTTTAAAGAAAACATATTCAAATTCTTCAAACAAAAACCTCTATAAATAAGAGGCCTTGACTTAGCCCCTATGCAACTTCTGATAACATTAGGGAACCTTGTGTGATTTGTAATGATTATGTCTCACCATGACCCTTGTAGCCTCAACAGTTGTTGCCCTTGTTATTACATTTGCTACCCAATGACTTAAGACCCCAATCCAAACATAAATTAAGAACCTTAATATTGAAGTAACAAGGCATATCACATGGATATCCAAGTTTTTGAACCATTTGTTCCAACAAAATATTTCTAAATCATCAATATCAATAATATAAATGAAATACGTCTTGACATTTACATATGTCCAAACAAGGTTGTTAGAAAACTCATCGCCATGGAAGATTTCAACGTATACAGTGTAGGCTCTGTTGTTGTATAAAAAATTAATGAATTTGATCAAAAGGTATCATTAATAAAGAGTATATAAACACACTACGTATATTTTGTCAAGGTCATATTCTTCTTCTACAATACCATGAGTTCTCCAAAAACCTCCAGCTATCATAACCACCTTGATCGGTCCATAGTGGTGAAATTGGTGAGCTAATGTGAGATGTGTTCGAGTGAAATTTGAGATAACTTGGGAATAGAAGACTTTAAGGGTTTAAGGTAGGCACAATGGTGAAATTGGGTGAAAATGAAGGTTAATGACAATAATACCCCTCAAATTAAAAAGATGAAAAATACCCCCACAAAACAAATGTTTCACTAATGGTAGGTAATGTCAGGGACTTACATTGCATGAAATTAAACCACTAGGGCTCAAGAAGCCAATTTTAGATATTAGGGGCTCAACGTGTATTTTTTTGGACAACCATAAGTAGGGGTGAGCATATTTGGACCGAACCGAAAAAAAACCGAGGACCGACCCTAAAATCTATCGAAACTGACCCGAACCTATTAGGTAGGTTCTGTAGCCGGTTCATGATTTTTATATAATCCGGTTCTCAGGACGGGTCGGTCCAGGATCACATTGTACCCGAGAAAAAACCGATGGACCGTATATACATACTAAAACTAATCTGCTGCTGGCCTGCTGCACTGTTGACCAGCCTGCTAATCTGCTATTGTCGTGTCTGCTAATCTGCTGCAGGCTGCACCTCTACCATCTGCCATTCTGGGTCAAGCGTGTATTTTATCTCAAGCGTGTTGTTAATTTTATGCATATTCATTCTACTAAATGTCATTTATTTTATCTCATACTTATTTGGGTCAACATCGGATCGCACTTATGTACTTCCAGGCTTTAAAGTAAGTTACTTTAAGTAACTTAACTGAGGCATTGTATCCCTGTGGCAAAACCATTTAAATAAATAACATTTTTTTGCTAATTTATTAGAAAATTTGTAAGTTTAAAATTGTGGTTCAAGACTTTTATGATATTATGCAAGTAACAATGAAATGCAATAATGCTCTTGATCAACATTTAAAGCTAAAAAGCAAAGGAGATGATTAGGGTCCTTGTGACACAGAATTGGATGTACATGTAGCATTTGAGCATACAAATGTAGGTGTAGCTGGGTATGCATGCTTATTTGGTTGGGTATCTATCTTGTTGTTGGGTATGCATGCTTAGCATTTGAGCATACAAATGTTGGTTACTTATTAAGATTTCTAAACTGATGGGCCCAAGATGTCTGTGTTCTTTCAGTTTGCTATAAATTTGCTGCAGTTAATATATTTTTTTTTGCTGCAGTATATTTTAGACTAGTTAAGCCACCGAGTTAGTGGTCGTTACTAGATATAATTCAGATTTAGTGGTCGCTCATTTGTTTAGTGGTCGTTCATTAGATATAATTCAGATTTAGTAGTGGTCGTTACTAGACATAATTCAGATGTAGTGGTCGTTCATTGTTTAGTGGTCGTTTATTAGATATAATTCAGATTTATATCAATGGTCGTTACTAGATATAATTCAGATTTAGTGGTTCATTTGTTTAGTGGTCGTTCATTTGTTTAGTTTTTCACTTAGGAATTCTATCGAGCACTTGGTGTGCAAACATATTGTACATATCAATCAAACACAATCAAACAAACTAATCATCAACTAATCAGATTCTAGCTAAATTGTAATAAACACAATGATTTGCCCAGAAATTCACATAACACAAACATCAATAACCTGATTTTATAGATGAACTAATGGCATAATCAATAAACATTCATGTAAACAAATCTAACTTGTAAATCAACATACAAGGTAAATCTAACCTGTAAACAAGTACGGTTGTCTTCTGAACCAAGTAATCAACCTCTAAAACAAGATTTTTGTCACAAAATGGAAGGTTTTTGGTAGGGTCAGTTTTGGGAAGAAGGACCGAAGGACCCAACTGGAAATGGACCGAGGACCGAACCAGGTATTAGGGTCTGAGGTCAGTTCTAATTTTATGTAGGTCTCGGGTCGGGTTGGGTTTGGTCGGGTCGGGTCGGGTTTGGACCATTGCTCACCCCTAACCATAAGGACACAAATTGCACTTTACTTTTAAAATTCTAAATGCATATAGGTTTATCAAAGTATGTTAAAAGTATAAGCGTATGTTTATAAGGTTGTCCGTTGTGAGACGCGAGCGACCACCGGCGCGAGCAAGGTTTTAGCCCGGTGCTCACCTCCAGCCACAACGGCCCTGGCGTGAGCACACGCGATGATGCTCGCATGCGTTAATGGGACAAATTGAGCATAGCTCGCGCCGGTGCTCACCCCTAGCCACAACGGGGTCAAGTGATCACAAGCGATGAGGTTGCTTGAGAGTAAAGTAGGTGGCTCGCGTCCCTCAACGGATGGTCTAAGAACTACTTGTCAAATATGTATAAAAATGTGGAAAATTAAGATAGTCAAAGTTATATAAAAGATTGTAAAAAGTTTTGACTTGATAATAATTTTCTTCACTACCATTTGATGAAAATCTTGGTTTCATTTATTTGATATTTCTTCCCTACGACATTCTTGTTTCATTTGTTGTTAAACTTAAAAGTAAAGATATACATGTTAAAGTTATTTTACATATGAAGAGCTAATGATGTAATAAGATTAAATTTTATTTTATTTTATTTTTGTTGTTAAAAGTAAAGGTATAAATGTTTTGGACATCACTAGCTCTCTCCAAATATATCTTAATTTTAATCCAAAATCAACCAAATGCAAACCCTAACTCATTAAAATATAAATACTAGATATAGCAAGAGAAAGAGAAAACCATAAAAAAAAGAAATAAAAATATGATATGCTCAAAATGATTTTGATATGTGTTATACATCACGAGGAACCATATCGATGAATACTGGTATTGGTTCTATACTGATACCGGTACAAAGGTTGTTCGATTAGTATTTATTCGGTTCATCACACTACTAGTATGGTATTAACACTATTAACACTTGCAATAACTTACATTAATAAAAAACTACTCAATTTTGAATACAACACCGGAACGTCCAACACTTTAAAAAAACAACAATTGTATATTCAACTTTTTTGCTTAACCTTTTAACAAAACCCATGTTATGTTATTAATAAATTAAAAATTAAACTAAATGAGTAACAAACATATATCTATACTATATTATAAAGCATTTCTCAATGACTTCTTAAATTTTAAGAGGTATAACTTTAGTTGCTTTTGATACAACACACAATGCATAAAATAACTACTTTAGGGGGGGGGGGGGGGGGGGCAAATATGTCTTTAGAACACCACATTTAATCAAAAGAAAGTCAAGAGTTAAGAGATGTTTATGAAACCTCACTACATTCAATTTCATAACTACTTTGAACATATTAAATAGAAAACATATAAAAAAGCAATTCATAATAGGGGTGTTCAGAAAAACCGCAAACCAAATAAAAACCGAAAACCGAACCGTAACTGAAAAAACCAATCCGAACAACGAATTTGGTGTTTGGTTTTGTTTTTGGTTCTACATTTCTCTTTATTTGGTTTATTTAGATAACCGAATAAATCGGTAAAATAATTAATTATTAAATAAAAATAAGAGAAAATTGCTCGAATAGTCCCTGTGGTTTGCTCAGATTTCACCTTTAGTCCTTAACTTTTAAAAATTACAGGTATAGTCCCGAAACAGTGGACTTTTTGCACTCGGATAGTCCCTGGAGCTAACTGACGTTAGATAATCCAGTTAAGTGGGTGTGAAATTACTAAAATACCCTTACTTTAATAAAAATAAAAAAATCAATTAAATAATAAGTCTATGGGGCCCACAATCCTTCATCTTCCCCACCCCAATCACCTTCATCTTCCCCATCCCACCACCACCACCACCACCACCTCTGCACACCATCCATCTCCACCACCACCACCTCTGCCCACTTCCAACAGATAAAACCAACTCTTCCATTTGGATAACCCCAATAAATGCCACCTCATCACCCCATCCTCTGCTTATATAAATCAACCCCCAACATCACAAACCACAATCCTATCCTAAATCCTAAAACAAACACAACCAATAACCTTAAAATATTATTCAAACATCAATGGCGATTGCTGCATCTTCTTCTTCTTCCTTATTTCCTACCTTCAACTTATCCTCACCATCACAACCAATCCCGAAATTAGCCAATCAAAATCTTCATTTCAAACGCACCACCATCACCTCTGTACCATGGTATGTGATTGTTTACTGTTTATCCTCTTGCTTCCCACCGCCACGTCATCTCTCCGACCTCTCCTCTCCAACCCCTCCCAATCGCTTATTATTATCACCTCTTCATCGATTCTCCAGCGACTCTGTTAATGTAAATCCTGTTGGTAGTTACAATCCGTCTGAATTTGCTTCTCCTGGAAGGAGAAGGACCAATGGAGGCTGCGGGGCTGGGAAGTTTGCGTCTTCGTTGCCTGCGGGTGGATTCGAGTTGGTTAAACCCAAGAATTTGACTACGGTTTCGGTTCTTAGTTATGATTCTAGAAAGTATGATGGTTGGAACAAGCAAGGAGGTGATGAAAATGGTGGTGGTGGTGGTGGGATGGGGAAGATGAAGGTGATTGGGGTGGGGAAGATGAAGGATTGTGGGCCCCATAGACTTATTATTTAATTGATTTTTTTATTTTTATTAAAGTAAGGGTATTTTAGTAATTTCACACCCACTTAACTGAATTATCTAACGTCAGTTAGCTCCAGGGACTATCCGAGTGCAAAAAGTCCACTGTTTCGGGACTATACCTGTAATTTTTAAAAGTTAGGGACTAAAGGTGAAATCTGAGCAAACCACAGGGACTATTCGAGCAATTTTCTCTAAAAATAATAATATTTAATAACTCATATATAATATACAAGCCCAAAATATTAAACCCAACCCAAAATAAATAAAGCCCACCAATTTATAGAGGTAATAATCTGAGTATAAACTAGTAAACTATTGTTCATTTTACTATTTCTAATTTTTATTATGTTTCTGTTTGCGTGGTTTGATTTTTTGGTTTATATTTATTGCAAACTTTCTTTTCGGATTTTGGAACATATAGGTATATAAGTTAGAGAAAAAAAAACTTCGTTTCAATTTGGTTTGTTTGGTTGAATTTGGTTTGGTTTTCATATTCCTAATTTGGTTTGGTTTGGTTTTTGGTTTGAGGTACAAAACTTTGAAAACCGAATAAACCGAATCGAATAAACCAAATAAACCGTAAACCGAACCGATGAACACCCCTAATTCATAAGGCCACATCTTTTATTATAATATTTATATACAATTAGATACTTTATAAAAGTTAAAGTTTTATAAACTCGACCATACTATATATAAATCGAGAAATCAATACTGGAAGTTGTGTTTTTAATCATGAGGTAATGGTTTGAATTCTGAAAGTATTATATTCATACACGTAAACATGCCTAATCTGATCTAACTACATGATCACTGGATTCAACGACCGAAGAAGAAAACTTCTGTTTATTTAGCTAGCTTTAATTATTTCTATGCGGAGTAGGGGATTAAGTTTCCTAAACCCTAGATTAGAATCTATATATTGATGTATTGTACTTGGCACTCCTTATAGCACACAAATAATAAAAGAATTATTATGCATTTTACACCTTTTTCGTAGGTTACGGTTTTAGGAAAGTATGGCTCACAGTGCATCCCACTATCTTACTAATCGCTTTCAAAAGATGAGAATGCAGAGATGAAGTTAATGAATATATATACTTTGATACAATTATTCTTTATTTGAGATGAGAATACTTCTATCATGTTGTTAAAGGTATTCTTTATTTAATATATCATTAAAAAAAAGTCTTCGATGTATTTTACATCGCAATAAATTGATAAATTTTGATGCAATTTGTAGTTCCACCACAACGCGCAGGTTACCAACTAGTGGTATTTTCCTAATATTATTACACGGTATAAAAGAACATTTTATTCTCTTTAATTTGAGTATAGTATTGCTGTTGTTTTTAAAATTTAAAAAAAATATATGTTAGGGTTAAGCAATAACCGAAACAAAAAAAAAACAAAAAAACAAAAATGAACTGAAATCATCTAAACTTTATTATAATACATTTCCCATTGACGTCTTAAAATTCAAGTTGTAGATGTATAATTGCTTAGAGTACAACACATAATACACATGTTAACTACTTACACAATACTTACACATTTGTCCCCTCAACTATACTCATTTTTTTAGTTAAATAATAATTATACTTTCACCCTTATTTTAACCAACTACCCCACGATTTTTAAATGTCCATAACTTTTTCACACGTTAATATTTTCTTAATATTATTACACTGTATAAACGATCATTTTTTCTTTTTAATTTGAGTATAGTATTGCTATAGTTTTTTTATTTAGAAAATGATATGTTGGGGTTAAGTATAACCAATCTATACCATATTATAATGCATTTCCCAATGATATCTTAATATTTAAGTTTTACAATTATAATTGCTTAGAGTACAATACACCATATGCCTTTTATACAATACTTACACATTTGTCCCATCAACTTTACTCAAATTTTATTTATTTAAATACTAATTATATTTCGCACCCTTATTTTAACAACTACCCCCACGATTTTTAAACGTCCATAATTTTTTCATTCTTAATATTTTCTTAGTATTATTACACCGTATAAACGAGTATTGCAGTCTCTTTAATTTGAATATAGTATTGTAAGTTTTTTCAATTAAAAAAATATATTAGGGTTAAGTAATAACTGAAACAAAAATGACCTAAAATCAACCAACGTATATGTCCTTTATAAACGTTGAACTAACATTATTTAACAATTTCAGGTTAGATTATGTATTTCTGGACAATCACCAATGTGTTTACAATTAGGGTTTGTCATTATGTGTTTAACTTCCCAGTTCCTCATGACCACCCTAATTTTTTGCTTAGCGTTTCTCACAAATTGCTATGTATATCTTCATGTGCTTGCACTTCCTCTAGCACATAGGATTCGAATGTTTCGATTGTGGTTAATGCAGTTCAAGCTCCGCTAATGATTATGCAACACGCCAAAATAAATATTTTGATTAATTGATTATGGCTTAACGGAACCGTTATAAATGTTGTTTCCCTCCGCAACGCGCCGGGCATAACTGAAACTGAAAGTGAAACTTAACAACATTGCTCATGTCGACCTGCATTTAAAAAAATACATTTTAATCTATAATTTTAAATAATATAGGTTAAGAGTTTTCTTAATACTAACTTTTAGTAGTTTTATTAAAAACGTAATACGAAAGTTACATCACAATAGAAGGTAGACGGGCAACAAGCTGTGCCGCCATCCCTTTCTGAATTGCGAACCCTAGTCTACTAAACACAAATCATTGCCCCCTGGAGATGAAGTATTGATGTGGATGACCCGTTGGACCTAGGTCAAGAAACGAATAGTTTCTGGCGCTAGGGAGCCAAAGGTATCAAAGGCCAAGGGGATAAAGACATGTTGGTCCTCTGCATAAGCTTTAGCATGCTTCTCTACTTTCTTCGATTCTGCCTTTCTCGATGAATTCCCAGCTACAAACTCTGTTTCCCTTAACCCAACCAAAGGAGATACCCCTGTGAGGTCCACGCAAGTATGTTTCCCCATCTCCCAACCAAAGACAAGCAGATCTGATGGTCACAGGGTGGATCTCCCTTCCGCAGGGTCTATGAGAAAATTTACAAGGGCCTCCTTTTAGGCAGAAATCCCAGCTCTTCTCAGGATGTCCCACAAAACATCCCTCACCCAGTCATGCCGGTATTTGAAACCAGAGAGCTCTTTGCAATGAATTGCGTGCTCCCCATATTTATCCATGCAAGTTTTACGGCAGATGAGACATGTTTCATCTTCCGGGTACATAGGGATCATCAACCGTTACTTGAGTATAGCCCTGTACTCCACTGCGGACATGCATTGACCCAAAATGTGACACCCGCCATTTTACCAGGTCAAAATCCACACACATTTTAGTCAACATTTAATTTTCTATGCATGATATATATCATTTTATATGCATAAGTCCCCCGAGAAAGTCTAGCAAGGCCCGAACGAGTATAATTTCACCAATATCAATGAACATTGGTGACACGAGTTTAAGCAACTATGAACTGTTTTCTAAAAACATGTGTAAATGTTTATTTGTTCAATAATATGTTAACGAATGTGATAGAGTCCATGTATAAAAACTAGTATTTTTCTTACTTACATATCTACACACACACACACACACACACACATATATATATATATATATGAACACATAAGCATGAAACTAAAAGACACATTAGTAACAAGTCTTTACATACCTTTTGTCCCAGTATAAATGAACAATCTAGTCACTATAAGTGGTGGAACAAGTTATCAACTCTAGGATTTAGACTAGATATTTACCCAAAATACTTGTTGAACATCCTAGACAATTTTTTAAACCCATATTAAGTCTAATCTAAAGTGGTTAGTCAACTATAGATTTGGTGGACTATAGAGAGTTGAACAAGGTGACTATCAAGAATCGTTATCCTCTTCCTCGTATTGATGACCTATTTGACCAACTCCAGGGTTCTAGCTACTATTCCAAGATTAATCTAAGGTCCGGTTATCACCAGTTGCGCGTAAGGGAAGCTGATGTTGCTAAGACTGCCTTTCGTACACGTTATGGCCATTTCGAGTTCTTGGTCATGCCTTTTGGTCTCACTAACGCACCGGCGGTTTTCATGGATTTGATGAACCGCGTTTGTAAACCGTATCTTGACAAGTTCGTTATCGTGTTTATTGATGACATTCTGATCTATTCCAAGAACGAGACCGAACATGGGGAACATCTACGGTTAGTTTTGGAACTCTTACGACGAGAACAACTGTACGCCAAGTTCTCGAAGTGCGATTTTTGGTTACGCGAAGTCCAATTCCTAGGGCATGTAGTCAATGAACTGGGAATCCATGTCGATCCAGCTAAGATCGAAGCGATCAAGGACTGGGAAGCACCGAAGACGCCAACTGAGGTGCGGCAATTCCTAGGCCTTACGGGCTATTATCGTCGTTTCATAAAGGGGTTTTCGGAGATCGCTCAACCCCTCACCACACTTACTCAGAAGGATAGAAAATTCGACTGGGGTGAACCACAGGAGTCAGCATTCCAAAAACTGAAGACTAAGCTTTGTTCTGCTCCTATTTTGTCCTTGCCTGAAGGCACTGAAGATTTCGTTGTTTACTGTGATGCTTCTATTCATGGCCTCGGTTGCGTGTTGATGCAACGCGAGAAGGTGACTGCGTACGCTTCTCGTCAACTCAAGGTGCACGAGAGGAACTACACTACCCATGACTTGGAATTGGGTGCGGTGGTGTTCGCGTTGAAAATTTGGAGGCATTACTTGTACGGTACCAAATGCACCATCTACACCGATCACAAGAGTCTCCAGCACATTTTTGACCAACAGCACCTGAACATACGACAGCGCCGTTGGGTTGAACTCCTGAACGACTATGACTGTGCCATTAAGTACCATCCTGGCAAGGCGAATGTTGTGGCAGACGCCTTGAGCAGGAAGGAATCGACAAACCCTCGTCGTGTTCGGGCGTTGCAACTCACGATCCATTCCTCTCTGCCTGATCAACTCCGTTCTGCTCAGTTAGAAGCCTTGAAGGAGGAAAACCTTAAGGCTGAAACTATGCACGGTGCCGACAAACACCTCGAGCAAAGGCCTGATGGCCTGCGCTACTTCGCAGAACGCGTCTGGGTTCCTTCATTCGGGGGACTTCGGGAGCTGGTTCTTGATGAAGCTCACAAATCTCGGTATTCCATTCATCCTGGTTCAGACAAGATGTACCAGGATCTAAAAATACTGTACTGGTGGCCAAACATGAGGGCGGATATAGCCTCATACGTGAGTAAGTGCTTGACCTGTGCTAAGGTCAAGGTGGAATACCAGAAACCGTCGGGTCTATTGCAACAACCTGAAATTCCAGAGTGGAAATGGGAACGGATTACGATGGACTTTGTCACACAACTACCTAAGTCACCGAGTGGGAATGATAAGATATGGGTGATTGTCGACCGTTTGACGAAATCAGCCCATTTCCTTGCTATTAAGGAGACCGATACCATGGATCGGTTGGCTCGTGTATATCTGAAGGAAGTTGTCTCTAAGAATGGGGTACCAGTTTCTATTATTTCGGATCGTGATTCTCATTTTACTTCGCATTTCTGGAAGTCTTTGCATAAGGCTTTGGGTACCCAGTTGGACATGAGTACAGCTTACCATCCACAGACTGACGGTCAGAGTGAGCGTACAATTCAAACTCTAGAAGACATGCTGCGGGCATGTGTAATTGATTTTGGCAAAGGTTGGGAAGCTCACTTACCGTTAGTAGAATTCTCTTACAACAACAGTTACCACACGAGCATCAAGGCAGCTCCGTTCGAGGCATTATACGGACGGAAATGCCGGTCTCCTCTTTGTTGGGCTGAAGTGGGTGAGAGTCAACTCACTGGGCCTGAACTAGTGTACGAAACTTCTGAGAAAATCGTACAGATTCGTAACCGATTGGCAGCGGCACGGGACCGACAGAAGAGCTATGCTGATCACCGCCGTAAGCCATTGGAGTTTCAAGTTGGTGACAGAGTACTTCTAAAGGTTTCACCGTGGAAGGGCGTCATACGCTTTGGGAAGCGTGGCAAACTTAACCCGCGGTATGTCGGTCCATTTACGATCCTGGAACGGATCGGACCGGTGGCATATCGACTTGATTTACCGACGGAGCTCGGTAACGTACATAACGTCTTCCACGTATCTAACCTAAAGAAGTGTCTGACTGACGAGTCTCTCATTGTTCCACTAGAAGAGATCAAGGTTGATGATCGTCTTCGGATAGTGGAGGAACCTGTCGAGATCCTTGATTACAAGATTCGCAGTCTGCGTCACGGTAAGATTCGCATTGTTAAGGTTCGATGGAACTCGAACCGGGGACCGGAATACACGTGGGAACGCGAGGATCAGATGAAGTCTAAGTATCCTCATCTCTTTCCTAAAGAGGCATTCGAATCGAGACACGTTACCACTGCAACGGAATGAATCTCGGGGCGAGATTCCTTTTAACGTGGGGATGATGTGACAACTCGGGTAATTCTCTCTCTTGATTTCTATCTTGTGTCTGTTTCTTTTGTTCATACTCTTGGTACTTGCATAATTTTCGGGACGAAAATTCTTTTAACGTGAGGATGATGTGACACCCGGCAAATTCAGGTTAACAACGTCGTCTAGATTAAAGTCTACCTTAGCGAGTCACGCGTATTCTGTACTTAACTGGGTTAGTTGAGTCGGGTTATGGTTCGGGAACTGTTATGTGAGTCTAGGGAATCATTAGATGTTGGCCTAGAGGATCGTTAGATGTCAATCATTAACCAAGTGTACAAGGGGTGACGATTCGGAGAATCGTCAAAACATAGGGAACATGCAAGTCTCGAGTCCCGGGAAATTGGTGAACGAGTGTGAATGTGTTTATTTGCAAGTGTTATGTGTTTACAATCATTATGTGACTTGTCGGTATGTGAAAATATGTTAACATATGTTAAAACGGGGTTTAACGCGCAAAATACTTGGAACTATACCCTGTAGGCGATTAGGGTGAGCTAATCACCTACAGGGTGGCGATTAGCACTCCCCAGGTGGCGAGTAGCTCACCCAAGGTGGCGATTAGGGGGCTAATCGCCTAAGGGGGTGGCGATTAGCAACCCTAATCGCCTGCAACTGGAGCCTAATCGCCTGCAACGTGGGTTACGACTAAAAACGACTATAAATACAATATTTGACCTCCTAAACATCATAACATCAACCCTAGTCGCCCCACAACTCGTCCCAACACCCACACAACCTCTGGAACACGATTTTGGATCAAACAACTTGATTTCAAGCCTATTTCATCAATCAATCATAATCTAAGGTGTGGTTTTCATCCATGCAATCTTTTCTAACGTTTTTATTGAATCCCTAATGGTCCAGACCTGTTCATAAACACTTGTGCCTTCTGTAAATTGTTAATAATCATTATTGTGTGGATTCTAGATGCTATGCATGTTGTATGTGTAGGTTTTAATTAAAAGATAGGATTTTTATGATTCAAGAAGGATTATTAACATGATGTTAGGGTAGTTACTGATCTATACTGATGGTTTGGTATGGTAATCTGATTGATTGTTCATTAGGTTATGTTTATGCATGTTAATGTGATGATTACATGATATTTGTGTTATGTTTTAGAAACATGATTGCATCCAGGACTGCTAGAACAAGGTTAAACGATGTATTTTGATCTAAACATGTTTGGGATACTTGTTTGATTGATATTGGAGGTTTACACACGTTCTAGGGTTGATTTGGAGTGTTAAACGCGCGAAAAACCGAAACTGATGTGCAGGTGGCGATTAGCAGACCTAATCGCCTAAGGGATAGGCGATTAGTAGGCTAATCGCCTACCAGGGTAGGCTAATCGCCTACCCCTTAGGCAATTAGGGGCTAATCGCCTACCATGAGGTGTTTTTGCATGCTGCATGACCCTAATCGCCTGATAAGTTCTGAAATGCATGTCACATGACCCTAATCGCCTACAAACTCAAAAATTAGCATACCACATGACCCTAATCGCCTACTGTATAGGCGATTAGCATTCATAATTGCCTGTTGACCAACGTAATTGCTAGTTGACTTTTCCTAATCGCCTGTACTGCTGCAGTAAGTAGATTTTAGCATTCCGAGACCCGTTTTGACACCTAGGAACATGCTAGGAACCCCGTAACATATCTAATAACTCGGTAACATGTGCTCGGGTCAATAATGTGTTAATTGAACTACGTGCTAGAACTTGTTGGACTTTAACGTATGTTAAGTGTGACTGCACGATTATGTGTTTGTGAATACTAGTGTAACACGGGGAGCCTCGGGTCACCAATGGGATGTCGAGTCTTGTACGTTGGGTCATGTTAACAGTAAACGTGTTGTCAAACAAACTTGGTTAAGGTCTGGACATCTAGGGACTAACTAACCTACGGGTTATTAGTCTAAGAACTTGTAACTGTCATATGTTAGGTCGCCGCTTTACGGGGCTAGCATAGCTTGTTGACTTATTCTGTTATCTGAAGTAACGCAACCTAAGGTGAGTTTACGGCCCCACTTTACTTGGTTTTCACTTTTTGGGGGAGAAAACATGTGTTAAACAACTATTTGGTAACAACTGCCATACTATGGGTTTTCAAACGGTTTACTATACGATCTTTGGAAGTCCCGGGGGGAACCATGAATGTGCTGGTTTGCACAACGGGGAAATGTGAATAGCGCTATTGGGAGTGACCAACCCCACCCGTCGACATGGAGCGCCGGGCGGGTGCATATTGTCTCAAACAGGAACAGGTTTACTATTCGGGCACAACATTTGGTTTGCGAGTTAGTAATGGTTTTCCAATCGTAGTAGTAATGGTACATGCGCCTAGCTAGCGTACTTGGTTTACAATTGTTATAGTATGGACAGGTTAAACTTGGAACTTTGATTACAAACCTGTAAACTCACCAGCATTTTTGTGCTGACGTAAACTCTTACATGTTTTCTCAGGTCGCTAAGGTAGCAAAGTGGAACTAGGGCGCACGCGTCTGCACGGCGTCTAGTTAGAGTTGCATGGTCTTTGAACATTAAACATTTGGTTTTATTTTGGTTATGTAACGATATTTAGCTTCCGCTGATGTTTGGGATTTTTAAACTATGTTTTTGAAATTCATTTAGTATTGTTTATTGTGATCATTGACTTGGATCCTGGTTTGTCATGCGCCTCGCGGTAAAACTCCGCAAGTGGATTTTGAGGGTGTGACAGATTGGTATCAGAGCCAATGGTTATAGTGAACTAGGACTGCATGTAGAGTCTAGTCTATAACTGAGTCGCACACACTAGATGATCACATGGTACTAAACTTTATACTGGGTTACTTATAAACTTGTTGGGGTGTCTCTAAATCATCTTACCCTTCTGTGTTACATCATCCATTCTCTCTTACTGGGTTACTTGCTTACTAGACAGTGCGGTACATTGGGGTTAACTGTATACTCTTGAGATTGGTCCAAGACTCGGACATCTCCCTTTCCTACCCCAATAAAAACCCTTGTCATGAACTACCGTAGTTTTTCGGTGTATAGCTAAGAATCTATGTCCGGTGATTTGAACTTTGAACTAGGAGAACACTTGGAGGACCATGTAGAGCGGTTTATCATTTTGGGTGCACACAAAATCATAAACCGAAATGCATGAAAACCCTAGTGAGCTCTGGGTTCGAATGGATAGTCCTGGGTTGGATCTAGCTTTGATCTTGTGAACGCTGGTGATTATCATTGGCTGTGAAACTAAATTTTCTCGTCCTTTTTGCCAGAATCATGTCTGGAGCACGAGGAGGACGTGGAGGTGGCCGCGCTGGTGGGCGTGGTAATGGTGGTCGTGGGGGTGTGAACCTCACGCAGGAGGACTTGAATAACTTGCTGCAAGCTGCCTTCCAGCTAGGGCACAATGGCGGTAAGTTGATCTAACCACTTCTATCTCATCGGTGAACTTTGTTTACATTTCCCGTGGTTTTCTTACGTGTTTCTTTACAGGTGGTCATGTTAATCCACCACCACCACCCATGTGCACCTACAAAATGTTTCGGGACTGCAAGCCCCATGAGTTTTCGGGTACTGAGGGTGCAGTAGGTTTGCTCAGGTGGTTGGAAAAAGTGGAGTCTGTTTTCCTGATGTGTAACTGTCTTCCGGAGGATCGAGTCAAGTATTCTGCTGGGTTACTCCAGGATGTTGCGTTGACCTGGTGGAACGATATCACCCAGACTATGGGTATAGGGGAGGCTTATGCTATGCCTTGGGAGAACTTTGTGCAACTGCTGAAGAGGGAGTACTGTCCCAGGGAGGAGATTCAAAAGCTGGAACACGAGGTGTGGAACCTCAAAATGTCTGGGTCGGAAATTGAGAAGTATACTGTGAGGCGGAACGAGTTGGCCGTACTTTGTCCTGATCTACATGTGCCGGAATATAGGAGGATTGAGCATTATATCTCGGGTCTTGTGCCAGAAATCGCAGGGTTGGTAGCTGCGGGGAATCTTCCTACCTACCCGGATGTGGTCCGATCTGCTCATAGAATGACTAACCTGAAGGTGAGTGAGGGTATCTTGCCTGCCAAAGGTTCAACTGCTAAGGCTCCGGAGAGCAACAAGCGAAAGTGGGAAAATGAGGTGAAGAGTTCTACACCAGCACCAACTCAACAGGGGAAAAGGTTTGATAGTGGGGGTTCGTCTTCATCGGGTTCTAAGCCAAGTGGTGGTTATGCGGGAAAGTTACCAAAATGCAATAAGTGTGGACGCCATCATCATGGGGGTTGTGACAATAATCGTTGCCATCGCTGTCAGAAGTTGGGGCATTTTGCCAAAGACTGTAGGGTGACTCTTCCATCGACTCAGGCCCCAACCACTACTCCGACTTCTGCTACTCAGGGGACTGCGGGCAAACAGGGATGTTTTCACTGTGGGGAAACGGGGCATTACAAGAAGGAGTGTCCAAAGCTGAAACAGGGAGGGAACGGGAATGGTAATGGGAATGGAAATGGTAACAACGGGGGCGGAAACAGGAACGCACGTGCCTTCGTTATTGGGACTGCAGAGGCAAGACAGGACCCTGACACAGTCACTGGTACGTTTCTTCTCAACGATCGCTCTGTTAGTGTTTTATTTGATTCTGGTGCCGATAAGAGTTTCATATCTGTGGAGATTAGTCGTTTGCTAGATGTAGTACCTGTACCTCTAGAGGCTAAATATATTATAGAATTGGCTGACGGTAAGAAGATAGAAGCTACTCGCATTCTTCGGGAGTGTCACATAGAGTTGTCGGGTTTGTCTTTTCCTATCGACCTTATGCCGGTACCTTTGGGTAGTTTCGACGTGGTTATAGGCATGGATTGGTTGTCTCTGTATCGCGCTGAGATCATTTGTTACGACAAGGTCATCCGGATTCCTCTCCCTGATGGAGAATTTCTTTCTGTGTACGGGGACAAGAGCGGCGCTCCACTAAGTCTCATCTCTAGCATGAAAGCCCTTAAGTATCTTCGGAAGGGTTATTCGGCTGTTCTGGCACTTTTATCTGTTTCCACTTCCAGCGAGAAGAAGATCGACGATATCCCGGTTGTACGTGAGTTTTCTGATGTCTTTCCTGATGATTTATCTGGTCTTCCTCCCCATCGTCAGGTTGAGTTCGGTATTGATCTTGTACCTGGCGCTGCTCCTATTGCTCGGGCCCCCTACCGTCTTGCACCTCCTGAGATGCAAGAATTGTCTAACCAGTTACAGGAACTCTTGGATAAGGGTTTCATCAGACCTAGTTCTTCCCCTTGGGGAGCCCCGATTTTGTTCGTTAAGAAGAAGGATGGCAGTTTTCGACTGTGCGTGGACTATAGAGAGTTGAACAAGGTGACTATCAAGAATCGTTATCCTCTTCCTCGTATTGATGACCTATTTGACCAACTCCAGGGTTCTAGCTACTATTCCAAGATTAATCTAAGGTCCGGTTATCACCAGTTGCGCGTAAGGGAAGCTGATGTTGCTAAGACTGCCTTTCGTACACGTTATGGCCATTTCGAGTTCTTGGTCATGCCTTTTGGTCTCACTAACGCACCGGCGGTTTTCATGGATTTGATGAACCGCGTTTGTAAACCGTATCTTGACAAGTTCGTTATCGTGTTTATTGATGACATTCTGATCTATTCCAAGAACGAGACCGAACATGGGGAACATCTACGGTTAGTTTTGGAACTCTTACGACGAGAACAACTGTACGCCAAGTTCTCGAAGTGCGATTTTTGGTTACGCGAAGTCCAATTCCTAGGGCATGTAGTCAATGAACTGGGAATCCATGTCGATCCAGCTAAGATCGAAGCGATCAAGGACTGGGAAGCACCGAAGACGCCAACTGAGGTGCGGCAATTCCTAGGCCTTACGGGCTATTATCGTCGTTTCATAAAGGGGTTTTCGGAGATCGCTCAACCCCTCACCACACTTACTCAGAAGGATAGAAAATTCGACTGGGGTGAACCACAGGAGTCAGCATTCCAAAAACTGAAGACTAAGCTTTGTTCTGCTCCTATTTTGTCCTTGCCTGAAGGCACTGAAGATTTCGTTGTTTACTGTGATGCTTCTATTCATGGCCTCGGTTGCGTGTTGATGCAACGCGAGAAGGTGACTGCGTACGCTTCTCGTCAACTCAAGGTGCACGAGAGGAACTACACTACCCATGACTTGGAATTGGGTGCGGTGGTGTTCGCGTTGAAAATTTGGAGGCATTACTTGTACGGTACCAAATGCACCATCTACACCGATCACAAGAGTCTCCAGCACATTTTTGACCAACAGCACCTGAACATACGACAGCGCCGTTGGGTTGAACTCCTGAACGACTATGACTGTGCCATTAAGTACCATCCTGGCAAGGCGAATGTTGTGGCAGACGCCTTGAGCAGGAAGGAATCGACAAACCCTCGTCGTGTTCGGGCGTTGCAACTCACGATCCATTCCTCTCTGCCTGATCAACTCCGTTCTGCTCAGTTAGAAGCCTTGAAGGAGGAAAACCTTAAGGCTGAAACTATGCACGGTGCCGACAAACACCTCGAGCAAAGGCCTGATGGCCTGCGCTACTTCGCAGAACGCGTCTGGGTTCCTTCATTCGGGGGACTTCGGGAGCTGGTTCTTGATGAAGCTCACAAATCTCGGTATTCCATTCATCCTGGTTCAGACAAGATGTACCAGGATCTAAAAATACTGTACTGGTGGCCAAACATGAGGGCGGATATAGCCTCATACGTGAGTAAGTGCTTGACCTGTGCTAAGGTCAAGGTGGAATACCAGAAACCGTCGGGTCTATTGCAACAACCTGAAATTCCAGAGTGGAAATGGGAACGGATTACGATGGACTTTGTCACACAACTACCTAAGTCACCGAGTGGGAATGATAAGATATGGGTGATTGTCGACCGTTTGACGAAATCAGCCCATTTCCTTGCTATTAAGGAGACCGATACCATGGATCGGTTGGCTCGTGTATATCTGAAGGAAGTTGTCTCTAAGAATGGGGTACCAGTTTCTATTATTTCGGATCGTGATTCTCATTTTACTTCGCATTTCTGGAAGTCTTTGCATAAGGCTTTGGGTACCCAGTTGGACATGAGTACAGCTTACCATCCACAGACTGACGGTCAGAGTGAGCGTACAATTCAAACTCTAGAAGACATGCTGCGGGCATGTGTAATTGATTTTGGCAAAGGTTGGGAAGCTCACTTACCGTTAGTAGAATTCTCTTACAACAACAGTTACCACACGAGCATCAAGGCAGCTCCGTTCGAGGCATTATACGGACGGAAATGCCGGTCTCCTCTTTGTTGGGCTGAAGTGGGTGAGAGTCAACTCACTGGGCCTGAACTAGTGTACGAAACTTCTGAGAAAATCGTACAGATTCGTAACCGATTGGCAGCGGCACGGGACCGACAGAAGAGCTATGCTGATCACCGCCGTAAGCCATTGGAGTTTCAAGTTGGTGACAGAGTACTTCTAAAGGTTTCACCGTGGAAGGGCGTCATACGCTTTGGGAAGCGTGGCAAACTTAACCCGCGGTATGTCGGTCCATTTACGATCCTGGAACGGATCGGACCGGTGGCATATCGACTTGATTTACCGACGGAGCTCGGTAACGTACATAACGTCTTCCACGTATCTAACCTAAAGAAGTGTCTGACTGACGAGTCTCTCATTGTTCCACTAGAAGAGATCAAGGTTGATGATCGTCTTCGGATAGTGGAGGAACCTGTCGAGATCCTTGATTACAAGATTCGCAGTCTGCGTCACGGTAAGATTCGCATTGTTAAGGTTCGATGGAACTCGAACCGGGGACCGGAATACACGTGGGAACGCGAGGATCAGATGAAGTCTAAGTATCCTCATCTCTTTCCTAAAGAGGCATTCGAATCGAGACACGTTACCACTGCAACGGAATGAATCTCGGGGCGAGATTCCTTTTAACGTGGGGATGATGTGACAACTCGGGTAATTCTCTCTCTTGATTTCTATCTTGTGTCTGTTTCTTTTGTTCATACTCTTGGTACTTGCATAATTTTCGGGACGAAAATTCTTTTAACGTGAGGATGATGTGACACCCGGCAAATTCAGGTTAACAACGTCGTCTAGATTAAAGTCTACCTTAGCGAGTCACGCGTATTCTGTACTTAACTGGGTTAGTTGAGTCGGGTTATGGTTCGGGAACTGTTATGTGAGTCTAGGGAATCATTAGATGTTGGCCTAGAGGATCGTTAGATGTCAATCATTAACCAAGTGTACAAGGGGTGACGATTCGGAGAATCGTCAAAACATAGGGAACATGCAAGTCTCGAGTCCCGGGAAATTGGTGAACGAGTGTGAATGTGTTTATTTGCAAGTGTTATGTGTTTACAATCATTATGTGACTTGTCGGTATGTGAAAATATGTTAACATATGTTAAAACGGGGTTTAACGCGCAAAATACTTGGAACTATACCCTGTAGGCGATTAGGGTGAGCTAATCACCTACAGGGTGGCGATTAGCACTCCCCAGGTGGCGAGTAGCTCACCCAAGGTGGCGATTAGGGGGCTAATCGCCTAAGGGGGTGGCGATTAGCAACCCTAATCGCCTGCAACTGGAGCCTAATCGCCTGCAACGTGGGTTACGACTAAAAACGACTATAAATACAATATTTGACCTCCTAAACATCATAACATCAACCCTAGTCGCCCCACAACTCGTCCCAACACCCACACAACCTCTGGAACACGATTTTGGATCAAACAACTTGATTTCAAGCCTATTTCATCAATCAATCATAATCTAAGGTGTGGTTTTCATCCATGCAATCTTTTCTAACGTTTTTATTGAATCCCTAATGGTCCAGACCTGTTCATAAACACTTGTGCCTTCTGTAAATTGTTAATAATCATTATTGTGTGGATTCTAGATGCTATGCATGTTGTATGTGTAGGTTTTAATTAAAAGATAGGATTTTTATGATTCAAGAAGGATTATTAACATGATGTTAGGGTAGTTACTGATCTATACTGATGGTTTGGTATGGTAATCTGATTGATTGTTCATTAGGTTATGTTTATGCATGTTAATGTGATGATTACATGATATTTGTGTTATGTTTTAGAAACATGATTGCATCCAGGACTGCTAGAACAAGGTTAAACGATGTATTTTGATCTAAACATGTTTGGGATACTTGTTTGATTGATATTGGAGGTTTACACACGTTCTAGGGTTGATTTGGAGTGTTAAACGCGCGAAAAACCGAAACTGATGTGCAGGTGGCGATTAGCAGACCTAATCGCCTAAGGGATAGGCGATTAGTAGGCTAATCGCCTACCAGGGTAGGCTAATCGCCTACCCCTTAGGCAATTAGGGGCTAATCGCCTACCATGAGGTGTTTTTGCATGCTGCATGACCCTAATCGCCTGATAAGTTCTGAAATGCATGTCACATGACCCTAATCGCCTACAAACTCAAAAATTAGCATACCACATGACCCTAATCGCCTACTGTATAGGCGATTAGCATTCATAATTGCCTGTTGACCAACGTAATTGCTAGTTGACTTTTCCTAATCGCCTGTACTGCTGCAGTAAGTAGATTTTAGCATTCCGAGACCCGTTTTGACACCTAGGAACATGCTAGGAACCCCGTAACATATCTAATAACTCGGTAACATGTGCTCGGGTCAATAATGTGTTAATTGAACTACGTGCTAGAACTTGTTGGACTTTAACGTATGTTAAGTGTGACTGCACGATTATGTGTTTGTGAATACTAGTGTAACACGGGGAGCCTCGGGTCACCAATGGGATGTCGAGTCTTGTACGTTGGGTCATGTTAACAGTAAACGTGTTGTCAAACAAACTTGGTTAAGGTCTGGACATCTAGGGACTAACTAACCTACGGGTTATTAGTCTAAGAACTTGTAACTGTCATATGTTAGGTCGCCGCTTTACGGGGCTAGCATAGCTTGTTGACTTATTCTGTTATCTGAAGTAACGCAACCTAAGGTGAGTTTACGGCCCCACTTTACTTGGTTTTCACTTTTTGGGGGAGAAAACATGTGTTAAACAACTATTTGGTAACAACTGCCATACTATGGGTTTTCAAACGGTTTACTATACGATCTTTGGAAGTCCCGGGGGGGAACCATGAATGTGCTGGTTTGCACAACGGGGAAATGTGAATAGCGCTATTGGGAGTGACCAACCCCACCCGTCGGCATGGAGCGCCGGGCGGGTGCATATTGTCTCAAACAGGAACAGGTTTACTATTCGGGCACAACATCTGGTTTGCGAGTTAGTAATGGTTTTCCAATCGTAGTAGTAATGGTACATGCGCCTAGCTAGCGTACTTGGTTTACAATTGTTATAGTATGGACAGGTTAAACTTGGAACTTTGATTACAAACCTGTAAACTCACCAGCATTTTTGTGCTGACGTAAACTCTTACATGTTTTCTCAGGTCGCTAAGGTAGCAAAGTGGAACTAGGGCGCACACGTCTGCACGGCATCTAGTTAGAGTTGCATGGTCTTTGAACATTAAACATTTGGTTTTATTTTGGTTATGTAACGATATTTAGCTTCCGCTGATGTTTGGGATTTTTAAACTATGTTTTTGAAATTCATTTAGTATTACATCTTAACATAAAAAAAAAAAGAAGTTAATTCTGTCTCAATTTAGTATTGTTTATTGTGATCATTGACTTGGATCCTGGTTTGTCATGCGCCTCGCGGTAAAACTCCGCAAGTGGATTTTGAGGGTGTGACATCATCTCCTCTCCTCCCTGCCACCGCCTCGTCCTACTCCTCCACCGCTGCCGCCTCCTACTCCTCCACCTCCGACGCTGGCTCCTTCTCTCCTCCGCCGCCTCTCCCTTCCTTCTCTCCTCCCCGGAGCTTACCGATGATCAGATTTCTGAGTTCAAGGAAGCCTTCAGTTTGTTTGACAAGGATGGAGATGGTCAGCTTCCTTTTTTCAGATCATGATTCCTTATGTTTGTGTATTGTATAATATAAAAATGTAAATTTTAGGATGAAGATGGTCAGCCTTCAGTTTCTTTCTGGTGGTTGACTTTTGAAATTTTAGGTCAATTTGTGATGTAGGGGAAATTATGATGTAAAAATTTTTTTATCCGTATTTTTTAGATATGTTTGGTTTTTGTGAGAGCTTGTTTTAAGACAATAGTGTAATCTATTTAGTTTATGTTTCTTAATTATTATTTGAATTTTGTTAATGATATATTTGAATTGGTTTATGTTTTTAGAATTAATTTTTGTTAATGATTATTTGAGGGGTAAAATAGTCATTTGCACAATCATTCAGAGATACAACCAAACAGCACTTAATGGTTCAGCACTTTACTGGTTCAGAGTCTCTTACCCATTCAGACCTCTTACTGGTCCAGCACTTACTGGTTCAGCACTTGCCAAACAGCCCCTAAGATTCCTTAAACCTCTTGGATCCATAATGTTGAATTACCACATTTGTTAAAGGTCTCTTCCTTCCCTTTTGTTACCATTTTGGCCGCCAACCCCCCCCCCCCACCCCCATGGATCTATACTAATCTTTTTTTTATCAAGTCAAGCCTTATTAAGCCACATGTTTAACGAGGTTCTAGAATAATCTTATGTGTTGTCACATTGTAGAAGATTATGATCCAACATAATCCATGACTAGTCATCCTCACTTGATTTGTTTAAACTTGACAAAGAGGCATGATTATGTTCCCCTAATCCCATACAAATCTAGTCAACTTTTCAAGACTTTACCTAAGTATAGTAATATTCCTTAATCCCTTAGAACCATGAGAGATATCTTTCCACAACAAGTAAGATCCTTCCCTTATTGGAACTAGTGAGCCCCCCCCCCCCCCCCTATTTGTCCCATATAGGATCGAATCACTATTCAACTAGCTAAGCAACATCATGATGGCCTAAACCTAGTGTTATGTCAAGACTAAATCTAAGAGATTTAGCACCAAAGTGGATAGATTTCCTAAACCTCACAACCCTATGCCAAGATACTTACCAAAACTAACTTGTTGACTCCTCTTGGGAACCCCAAACCGTCGCCCCCCCCCCCCCGCATTGTAACCCCCTAAATTCTTTTTTTTTAATCCTAACACTTACTAAGTCAACCTCTAATTAGGCACTTGTTAATCTCATGAGTTGTCACATACACTTGATCCTCATCCAACATCTTCATGGGATTAGTCAACTTTAAGATATGATTTAGACATAAGATTATGTTGGCAAGATTTGAGGCAAGGTAAGATATTATCCAAACATGGTAAGATTCTTAAACTCACCCTAATCCATGAGAGTTGACCTACCTCTTTGGGACTCAACACTCTTCTAACCACCATCCTCTTTCCCTTTCTAATCTCTCTCTATCTCGTCTCTCTCTCTCTCTCGCAACTCTCCCTCTCTCTCTTTTCTTCCTCTATAAATAGGAAGCTTTTGATGATCATTTTTTCCCTCACACCACTCACTACTCACTTTTAAACATACACTTACACTCAACCTCTCCCTAGTTTCCAAGCTCACCTAGTAAGGTATCAACATTCATCCTATCTCTTTGTTTCCATAGTTATTGTTTATCTTCATACACTAGTCTTAGTTCATTTACATACTAGTGTTCACCCATACTTTTGATATAGATGCCATGTTTAGGTATACACTACTTTAGATCACAACTTATAAAAACTAGTTTTATGAAAACACTTTGAAACTTAAATAGATATGTGTGTATGCGATATGTATATATGCATAGATATGTATGTTTTGTCACAAGTACTAGTATAATGAATTGTTTAACCTATAAGTGTACATATGTATGAAAGTAGAACATGTATGTGTGTACTCATGGGTATATGCGCATATATATATATATGTGTAATATGTATGTGTATGACAAAAATATAAAGATAGGTGTTAATGTGTATGGATTACCAAGATGCATATGTATATGGGTATGTTTGCACAAGTGTAAGTCTCATGGACATGAATACCTATGGTTATGAAATGGGATATACGTATATATGATATATGTATGTATGTATGTACGCATGTGCATGCGTGGATACACATATATATGTGGTGCTTGTGTGTACATATAACAAAGATCACGTGTAGTTTGTAAATAATATAACTCGTTTTGAACGTTTTATGACTAACAACATGTGTTAGGAACTAATTTTATAAAAAAGAGGTTTTCCATTGATAAAACAACTATTTTTGCATAACATGAAAGTCACCAAGAAACTAAACAAACGTATCACACGAGATTGGGTGAATCACGAGTACCATGGACTTTTTTTGATAAATCTAAGTGAAGAAACAACGAGTATAAAGGGATAATAGGAGTGGGGTGCAATGACTCGTGTTCGCTGCAGGGCATAATCCTTTGCTCACAACGATGGTTAATCTATGGTTATGTGCACAAACGACAAGCAGAGTAATATAAAAGACAATGGTATAAGTGGTTCGGTCTCGTGAGACCTACGTCCACTGAAAAAGGATGATCTTTATTGATATGGAATACAAGTAATGATACAAGTGTGTTGATTCTAATTGGTTGATTGACTACCCTAAGAAAGGAGGTCAAGTCCTCCTTTTATAGGAGGTGCATGGGCCTGAGGTCATCGGGCCCACTTTGATTGTTAATGGGCTTGGGCCCGAGGCCCGGGCCGGTTGCTTAGGAGCCCATTTAGTCGGATCTCAATCCTTACTTAGGTAAAGTGATCCAAGTTGAGGAGGGCTGCTCTTGATTGGGCCACGTGGCACTACGTGGTTTGCCGGCTGGGCGGTGCCTTGTCATTGGTACACGTGGCGCACTGTGGCTGGTTCTGCAGAAGGGACTCATTTTCTTCTGGTGTCAGACGGTGTCAGGCGGCTGACCAGTTGTCAGCTGACATCTGATGGGAAGTAGCAAGTTGGGCTCCAAGGGGGATGTACCCAGGCGCTGTCAACTGGTGCTTCCGCGCAGAGTGAGCAGTGCGCTTTGGCGCTGCTGTGTTATCTTCTTAAGTGTGTTGTTTGGGCTGTTTAGGCGGAGGATCTGGATAATGGGTAGGGTGCGCCTCAGAGCGCTAGGGAATAGTACCCTACCCCTTCAAGTCCCCCAAGTCCAGGGTGTCTCCTGTTCTTGCTTAGAGATCTGGTGGGGCGCTAGACTAATGTGTAGTTTTGCGGGGTATTCCTCCGTTGTGTTGTTTACAGCTGTTGTAGAATATGTATTGCAACATATTTTGTAAAGAAGAGTGCTCGGTGCATCTCTGGAAAAATATATTAACGTAAGGAAAGAGTGCGCGTTGCTACTCTGGTGGCATGTGGAAAGATAAAAGCGTCCCCTTATCTTTGTACATGGCTCCTTTTTATAAAAAACCAGCGCCAAATAGAGACTTAGCGCAGGTGATAATTTTTCACTTTAGGCCAGTAATGGCAAAGTCTGGCGGAAAACGTCCTTTCAATTTTACGTCAACCCAGCGCCAAGTGATGACGTGGCAAGGTGGGTGTGAGATAGTAAAATTTGGCGGGGAACGTCTTTTAGATTTTACGTCAACCCAGCGCCAAGTGATGACTTGGCAGACTGGGTGTGAGATAGTAAAATCTGGCGGAGAACGTCTTTTAGATTTTACGTCAACCCAGCGCCAAGTGATGACGTGGCAGTCTGGGTGTGAGATAGTAAAATCTGGCGGAGAACGTCTTTTAGATTTTACGTCAACCCAGCGCCAAGTGATGACGTGGCAGTCTGGGGTATTTAATGTGCAATCCCCATAATTAAAAATGAAAAGGTTTCCTTGAAATTAGGAAACGTGCTGGAGAAGCTGAGACGGTTGGTGAACGTGTCAGGGTGCAGAGGGGAAGTCTGCACAGTTGTCAGTCACGTCAGCACGTGGGTGGGTGGTTACTCTTCGTGTGTCAGGCGAGTAGCCGTACACGCGCGCGAGTGGGGGTAGTGTCAGAGTACCTGCTGACGTTTGGCAGGTGAAAGGTCGTCATTCTGACAGACGCGTGGAGTCACGTGCTGCCAGATGACTGCTACCATCCAGCTGTATGCCACGAGTAGCGTTCAGATGCCTCCTCTTCTGGCAAGGTGAAGGGTCTTCTGCCAGCTGTTCCCATCGCATTAAATGCGATGGGTATATATATCTGAGTAGGCTCTTGGATTTTGTTTTTATCTCACTCTTCACAAAAAATCCTTCAAACTTCTCTCAAGAACCTTCATCTTCTCCGGTGAACCTTCAAGTTTTCCGGCGAGTTTCTTTCTGAAAAATTTTCTTTTTCTTTGTCTTTGTCAGTGTGTCTGAAGGGTCTACTGTTGGGGGAAACCATGAGAAAGCTGTTGAAACATCCAAGAAGCTGATCCACAATACAACCTGCAAGTGGAGTGACAAGAGTTTTTCCAAATTTGTGAAGGCCATGGAGTTTGATCCCTCATGGGAGGTGGAGCTTCCGACTGGGAAGGGTACTGCTTTAGCCCCTCCCCCGGGGAAGATGAGCTTGTATGGGGCCCACTTTGCTCTTTGTGGGTTTCGTCTTGCTGCTACCAAGTTCCAGGTGGATACCTTGGTTAAGTATGGTGTTCATGTAACCCAGGTTAGTGGGTTTGGTATGCTTCGTCTCGTTCATTTCGAAGCCTGTTGTCGTGCTTTGGACATTGAGCCGTCTTTTGAACGGTTCAATGTCTTCTACTTAATGACCATGGAGCAATCTTGGTTCAGTTTTGTCCCTCGTCCTCATATACCACCGGTTGGGACAACCCCTCCTAAGTCACTTCATGACTGGAAAGAGAAATTTTTCTACGTCAAGAGGGGGGTGGTCATACCTGTGGATATGCCATGGAAGGTTGTTGCAAAACGTCAAAGGGTGCCTGATCATCCTGTTATGGAGGGGTTCAGGGAGCAAGCATGGTTTAAAGATCTGGTGGCTCATGCTTCCCCGTTTGACACGGGTATGTGTTCGGAAGCCATGTTGGCTTTGTTGGGTATGAGCCGTGTTCAGCTTGTGGAGGGGAAGGAGCCTGTGGTTGCTACACCTGGTAAGTTCTTGGTCCCCATGCTGCTTTGTCAGTTGTTTTTATTACTGTTGACTGAGTTTCGTCTTGCTTTACTCAGGGATGTCAAAGTTTGATGCCTTTTTGGCGCGGGATAAAACGCCTTTGGAGTGGAGAGAACCTGCGGAGGGTAGGGTGTCTGTGATTGACCAGATGGTTGATAGATTCTATTTTCCATATCTGGAGTTCAAGCCCTCTGGTATGATTATTTCACGTGAGCATCCTATAAATCCTGATCCTTTATGTTCTGTTCCACACGTAACGACCCCTTATTTTGTTGTTTCCTCTGATGAGGAATCAACTGGGTCTTCTGTGGATCTGGTTCATCCACCGCCTCCGTGTGGTCGTAAGAAGAGTGCGCCGCGTGTTCATAAGCATAAGGTGTTATCCCAAGTTAAATCTGCGCCTTTGAGTGCAGGTGGTGAAGGGCCTTATTTTGGTCAGCGCGATAGGCTTGTGGAATCTTCGTCCTCCGCCCCTGAAGATGTGGATGTACCTGAGACTCCATTGAAGAAGAAGCGGAAACTGGGGAAAGTCCAGAGTGGGAAGTCTGGGTCTTCGAGATATGAGAGTGCTGGTGGAGCTGGGCCGGCGCCATTTACGCTGGAAATTAGTCCGCCGCCGGAGCGCCGTCCTCTTATACAGAAGACTGTGAAGAAAGTGACTAGTAAGTGATATGTTCAGCTTGTCTTTCTTGTCTTCGTTGTAGTAACATGTTTCTAAGTGTTATGCTTTGTTTTCTTGTAGTTGTTTCTCCGCAAGCTCCTGGTTCCTCCTCAGGTCCAACTCCTTCTGAGGTGGAGATTGCCAGGAAAAGGCAGGAAAAGGCGCGAGCGGAGGCTGAGAAATCTCGGGCAGAACAAGAGGCAGCTGAGGCCGAGAAGCGGGCTAATGAAGCTGCTGCCAAGAAAGCGGAGGCGGAGAGGGCTGCAGCTGAAAAGCTGCGTTTGGAGGAGATAGCCAAGAAGGCTGAGGAGGAGGAAGCGGCAGCTGAAAGGCTGCGTTTAGAGAAAGAGAAAGCCGAGGTGGAGGCCAAGGCTAAGGCTGATGAGGAGGCCACCAAGGTTGCCTCCAAGCAGGTGTTGTCTGAAAGTTCTCCTGGGGGTGGTTGTGATACCGGGGTGGTTGGGCAAGTTGGTGATATGCCTTCTGGTGGAAGGTCAAGTGTTGAGCGGAGTGACCCGAGTTACTCCGCGGGCGATGTAATCTGGCGCCCGCACTGGAGTATTCGGGAGAACTCCCGCTTTGCGAATCCTCTTACTGCTGAGGAGTTTGTGTCTCAAGTGGTTCCTCCTAAGGAGAGGCAGTATCAGGATAGCTTGGGTCGTTCGCAGCTGATAACTGACATATGTGTTGGGCAAGCGCTCCAGATTGCTGCTGTAGAGTCGTTGAAGCGACGCGATGAAGCGTTTGCCCGTGATATTGCTGAGTTTAACTCCAAGAGGTCAGTGCAGGCGCAGAGAGAGGAGAAGCTGAAGTTTGATGTTGAGAGGTACAGGGAGAGGGCATACAAATCTGAGGACAAGGTGAAAGCGCTTGAGCGTGAACATGCGCTAGCTCAGAAAAGGTGGACTGAAGCCTGCCAAGTCACTAACCAAGAGATGATGAGGCTTAAGGAGCAGATCCAAGCGCTGAGGAATGAAAATTCCAAGTTGCAAGAGACTGCTGAAGGTCATCACAAGGTTTTAGCTGATAAGGATTCGGTGGTGGCAGGCTTGCGCTCTGATTTACATGTCAAAGATCAAGAGCTTGTGAATGCTTCTACCCAGTTGCCTGAGCTGGTGAGTGAGAAGGAGGCTTGGGTGAAAGAGAAGGTTGCGCTGACGGGGGAGAGGGCTTCCTTAGAGGAGTCCCTAACTTTGTCGCAGACGGAGGCGGAGAATGCAAAAAGTCTTCTGGACGAAGCCAATGTTGCGCAGGAGAAGGCCCAAGAGTCTGTTCGCTGGGTGATGACTAAGGGTATCGCCGGGGTAAGTATTTTCCTACCTTTCTCTGTGTCATTATGTATAGGCTATCTTTGACTGTTTTATCGCTTGTTTGCAGATTTTTAAGCGGTTCTGGAATGAGCCCAATCTCGGCGACCAGGTTGCTGCCATTGCTGCTGCTGCGCGCGCTGCTGGGGAGGCCGAGGGGTTCGACACTGGGTTTTACCATGCGCTGAATGAAGGGCGTATAACTGAAGGTGCGCATCATGGTAAACCCAGGGAGAAAGAGTATGAAGCTGAACTCCTTAAGTTTGAGCAAGTTGAATTCCCTATACTGAAGACAGTGACGGACTGTAATCAGTATGCTGATCCTGCTGGCGCCCTCCATTACTTTATTGAAGAATCTGACCGTTTGGGTGCGGAGGCGCAGAAGAAAGCAAAGCAAGCAGCTGTTGGTGAAGGGACGTCCGGGACGACTCCGGAGGGTATGGAGGAGCAGTTGGTGGACTTCGAAGAGTCTGGAGGGGATTAGAGTATGTGTTTAGGATGGTTTTTTGTTTCTGTTTGTAAAGCTATGGGCAGCTTGAACGCCCCTTTTTGGTGCTATAAAAACTTCTAAGTTTATTTTGTGTATATTGTTAAATCTTCTTGTGTGATGGTGTGTTTGGATTTGATTATTGAGTCCGGCGATAGTTATGTTTAATATCTATGCCTTGAAGACCCAAGGATCCAGTAGTGCACACAATAAGGTAGGCGGTGAAAATGTAACACCCCAAAATTTCTAAATCATATTTTATGATAATATAAGCACACGGGGCTTTTAATCGAACCGAATGAGGCGCGACCTATACGAAATTCCTAACATAGGAAAATGACCCCGTTAACCTTGTTAGCTAAACATGGCTAAAACCCATTGTAAGAGATTAACTTATATAGTGGGTTTAACCAAATCCACTTGTGTGAAACTTGAAGGACCAAATGTGTCATTAAGCCATAGTTGGCTTATGAACTTGATAAAGGAAAAATGGAAGATCGATTTTTCATCTGGAAAATCATCCCTACACACACTCAAAACACACACATAAGAGAAACTCTATGATCAAGCTAAATCAAGATGAAATCAAGGGGCTTTTGTGTGCATTAGCCCTAAAACGAATCATCCAAGCATAATACACACCAAGGTAACATTTTATTTGGCTAATTTTGTTAGTATGTTCATGCTTGGTTATGATGAAAATCATGGGTTGTTATAAAAACGTAAATTAAGGGCTGATAAAGGTTACTCTAGTATGAGGAGACCATAATACATGAGAAATTGTGTGTGTTAAGCAAAATCCTTATGAGATGATTATATCTTTGTAAATTCATGTTATAAGATGAATTGAGTTTCTTGGGGGATTGGTAGGAACCACCTTTAAACCATGAAACACTAGCTTTTGTTAATACTTATCAATGATAAACTATGATGTAGATGTTTATTGGGATGCTAGTAATGTTAATCTTGGTCAATGATGGATCCATGAGGTCCTTAAGTCCTAAAACTAAAGTTAGGAAAATCATGCATACCAAGTGTTTGATAAAATGCCTCAATGAAACTCGATTTCACTTGGGCATAGATACTTTGTCGAAAACATGTATGTTGGTAAAACATGACCAATAATGCTTATAGACATGTAAAGACTAGGTTCTAACAACCTAAGTGATCATTCACCTCATAGGTGCGAATACAAGAGACTTTGGATAGCCAAGGAGTCTCGGATTTAGGTAGAGAGGAAGCTCGCATAAGGTAAGTCAATCGATGGCTTAAATCTCAATATGTTCCTAGTATGTTTATATGCTTAGTTATACCTTTGTATATAAATTGGGATCTAGACATTTGGAGTGTCACAAAAGAAGCTTAAAAGCGATTCATAATTCATGGAAAACAACCTTAGATGGTTGTCAATATTCCAAATTAGACTAACGGGTCAATTTGGGTAAAACACTAGTTAGACAAGGACCTAAGATAAGGGTCAAAATTATGCCGATATCAATTTTGTTAATTGCTTGAGTACATTCGTAGACTCTATGTTATCAATCTTAAGCTAGTCTACAAGTGAAAAGGGGCGTGAACTAAGGTAAGTCATAACTATGACTTTATACATATATGCACATTTTGAAGATGATAGCATTATAAATTGAGCTGCCATTGTGATTCCCAATAGGTATGTTATATTGCATAAAACCAATGTCACGATTTATATGGGTCGCACAAGTAAGACCAAGAGAAGTGGCACATGTGGCCATGGACACGAGGCATCGCTATGACGGTTGAATGGCTTGGACTAATAGTCATTTAGTCAACTTGAGGCTTTATTAGTAGTGTGTAACTCGCGAATATAAACTTGGGAATCATAAAAATGCATGTTTCCAATTTATGCAAATCTTAATGGGTCAAGTAGAAAAGGAATCAAATCACTATGGTAATAGGGTTAGACACCGAATAAGGTATTGTGCTTGAGATTTAATCACTTAGAAACTATGCATGGTGACCCATAAATGAGTTCTAAGAAGTCCCTAAAATGGTTTTGAAGTTGCATGAAATTTGCAGCATCGAGCAAAGAAAATGGGCAAAAATGTTAAGTAAAAACGTGCAGCCATTTCTGAGCAGAGTAGGGATACGCCCAGGAGAGTAGGGTTACGGCCACTCTGTTGTCAAGTTATCTGAAATCATGGAATCCTGCTGCCATACGCCCAAAAACCCATTTTGAGTGAGAGAAGGGCTACGGCCACGGGAGTAGGGATACGCTCATGGGTGTTTTTAATGCTTATCATTGACTTGTTTAAACTAACTTCTGGGTTGTTTTAACCGTCTTTAACCCACAGGAAATCATGTATGTGACACGGATGATGATGATCAAGACCCGAGCAAGAACCGAACGCATCAGACTCGACCGCTTCCGCAACGTTTAAACTTAATCTTTTAAAACTTGGTTTTTGGAAGGCGTTTTGTTGTCGTGTTCGACATTAACTACACTAAATTCATGTTTTGAAATGTGATGCATATGTGCTAAAAACTTGTGAACCACGTTTAACATTTAATGTTTTATTCATAAACTTCCAAACTAAGTTTATTTCATCGTAAATTATCGTATAATCACCCGTTTATCGGGTAGGGTCTTACAGAAAACTTCATAGAATCCTTTAGAAAAGGACTTAGGCATGTGTAGCCTAAGTGTTTACAAAAGTTGTTACATATAACAGAAACGTAACTATGCCGCGTTCCACGAGCGCGGGACGGGCGTACCATCAATTTTCTCTAGCGCATAGGCGCCCTTGCCTAAGATCTCCTGAACTCTGTAAGGCCCTTCCCAGGTTGGAGCAAGTTTGCCATGCTTCTCTGTGTTCGAAGCGCTATTGTTTCGGAGAACATAATCTCCAATGTCAAACTCGTGTAGTTTAACCTTCTGGTTGTAGTAGCGCTCCAACTGATTTTTGTATCTGGCCTCTTTGATGGCGGCGAGTTCTCGTCGCTCTTCAAGTAGGTCTAAATTTAGTCGTAGTTCTTTGTTGTTTTGCCCTTTATCCGCCATGAGTACTGTTGCAGAGGGGCATCCGATTTCTGCGGGTATAACGGCTTCGGAACCGTAGGTTAGGCTGAATGGGGTTTCGCCATTGCTGGTTTTTGCGAGTATGCGGTTTGCCCATAGGACATGTGGAACCTCGTCCACCCATCCGGTTCTTTTGGTTCCGAGTCGCTTTTTGATACCTTCGATTATGTTTCGATTTGCTCTTTCGACTTGGCCGTTCCCTTGGGGATGAGCGACTGATGTGAAGATCTGTTGGACCCCCATTTGCGCCAGCCATTCTTGTAAGTGTTGGTCTGTAAATTGGGTTCCGTTGTCGCTTATGATCTGATACGGTAAGCCGAATCTGCATATGATGAATTCCCATATGAACTTTTTGGTGTGCGATCCGTCTATCTTTGCTAGTGGCTTTGCTTCGATCCATTTTGTGAAGTAGTCGATTGCCACTATTAAGAATTTGACGTTTCCTGGCGCTGTGGGAAATGGGCCGACAAGGTCTATCGCCCATTTCTGGAATGGCCACGCCGCTGTGACGGGTACCAAGTCATTTTTGGGACGCAAGGTGTTTGGCGCGTGGCGCTGGCAGGAATCGCATTTGCGCAATTCTGCTACCGCGTCTGGGTGCAATTCTGCTACCGCGTCTGCGTTCATTAACTTGGCAACCACCATTCTGGGTCCTGCATGTAATCCGCAGATACCCTCGTGAATATCTCTGATGAGGAAGGAGGCTTCTTCCTTGTCGACGCATCGCAGTAATGGGCCTAGGTATGATCGTCGGTAGAGGATTCCCTCTGTCAACTCATAGTGCAAGGCTTTGTGTTGGATTTTTCGTGCGTCCGCCTTGTTGTCGGGTAATGTTCCAGATGTCAAGTATGCTTTGAGTGGCGCCATCCAAGATGTAATACCTGTTTGCATGACGTTTACTTGTCTTGGCGGGACGGATGGCCTTTCTTGTAGTTCAACACGAACGTCTTTGGCCATGTGGTCGAAGACCGTTGAAGCCATCTTACTCAGTGCGTCTGCAGGTTTGTTCTCGCTCCAGTTGATGTGGGTGATCGTGCAGGAAGTGAATTTGCGCATTAGTAGCTTGGCCTGCTGTAGGTATAGGGCCATTGTGGCATCCCTCGCGTCATACGTGCCATTTATGTGTCCGGCTACTAGCAGTGAATCAACGTGTGCTTCGAGATGGGAAGCTCCCATTTGTTGTGCGATGCGCGGTCCTGCTAGTAGCGCTTCATATTCTGCTTCATTGTTTGTTGCGGCAAAATCTAAGCGAATGGCGTATGTGTATTCTTTTTTGTTTGGGCTGATTAGGCTTAAACCTGCGCCTGCGCCGTCGCTATTTGAGGCGCCGTCGGTGTAGAGTTTCCAGCTTTCATTTCCAGATGTTGGTGGTGCGGGGTCTTGTTCGGCTAAGCATTCCGCAATTTTGTCTGTTGGCATTTCGGTGGCGAAGTCAGCGAGTACTTGTCCCTTGACTGCGGGTCTGGGTTTGTAATTGATGGTGTGTTCTCCTAGTTCAATTGCCCATTTTGCTAGGCGACCTGGGGTTTCAGGTTTTCGTAACACATCGCTGATTCTGTAGTCTGTTAGGACATTTATTGGGTGGCCGTGGAAATACATGTGCAGTCTGCGCGAAGCGTGAATGAGAGCTAGCACTAGTTTTTCCATTGTAGAGTACCTAGTCTCTGCATCTAGCAGGGTTCTGCTAATGTAGTAGATGGGTGTTTGAACGCTTTTCCGGTCTACAAGGAGTACCGCGCCAATTGCCCTCTCCGTGACAGAGAGGTATAGGGTTAACGGTTCCTTGGGTAATGGTGCTGTGAGAGTAGGTAAATTCATAAGACGTTTTTTCATTTCTTGAAAAGCTTTTTCCGCCTCAGGGGTCCAGCGGAAATTACTTTTTTTGAGACAATTCTTTAGAGTGTCTACAAATGGAAAAGACTTAGAAGCATAATTGGAAAGGAAACGATTGAGGGCGACGAGGCGTCCCATTAGGGTTTGGACTTCCTTGATGGATGTTGGTGAAGGCATTCTTTCGATGGCGAGGACCTTGTCTGGATTTGCGCGGAACCCGTCCCGCGTGACAACAACTCCCAGGAATTTCCCTTCTTCCATGCCGAAGGAACATTTGCTGGGGTTGAGCTTCATGCGCACCTTTCGCAGTTGATTGAATGTTTTCTGAATGTCTTCCAGCATGTTGGCTTCGTCCTTGCTTTTGATGACGAGATCGTCGACGTATACTTCCAGGCGTACGCCTATCTCGTCAACGAAAGCGCTGTCCATGAGTCGCTGATATGTGGCTCCCGCATTTTTTAGGCCGAAAGGCATTTTGGTGTAGCAGAAGATTCCTGTATCCGTGCAGAAGGCCGTTTTGTCTTCATCTTCCTTTGCCATTTGGATTTGGTGGTAGCCTTTGTAGGCGTCAAGGAAGCATTTGAAGCGGTATGGTGCGAGGGAGTCCACCTTTAAGTCAATTTCTGGGAGAGGGTAACAATCTTTTGGATAGGCTTTGTTCAAGTCTTTGTAGTCGACACACATGTGCCATCCGCCTGTTGTTTTCCCTACCATGACTGGGTTGGCTACCCAGGTTTGGTAGCGTATTGGGCGGATAATGCCTGCGTGGAGGAGTTCGTTGACTTGTTCATTCATCGCCTTTGTTTTCTCTGGCCCCATTTTGCGCATCTTCTGGGCGACTGGTTCCACAGATCTGTAAGTGTTGAGCTTGTGTTCCGCAATTTCTCTTGGAACGCCGATCATGTCAGATGGTTGCCAGGCGAATATGTCTATGTTTTTTACCAAGAGTTGCTTGAGGTGCGCTGTTATGGTGTTGGAGATTTCATGGCCGATGATGACCGTTTGGTCCGGGAATTTGGGGTTGAGGACCCAGTTTTCCGGTTCTGAACGGGTTTGCGTTTTTTGTGGTTTTGCCACCTCGATTGCGTGGCATTGTTTGTTCCCTCGAATTATTGCGACGCCGGTGCGGGTAGGGAAGCCTACCATTTGGTGGGGGGGTGGAGGCGTTGGCATTGAACTTCGCCAGGCCTTCCCGCCCTAGCAGGACGTCGTGGTGAGATGTTACTGGTAAAACCATGAAGTCACACATTTCTGTGCGTTCGTGGGTACCGTCTGTCAAAGTGACCGGGAAGGTGATTATGCCACGTGGCATGATGACTTCATCGATAAAGCCTGAGATTGGTGCATTAACTGGAACGAGGCGGGATTTGTCATCCTCATCCAGTTGTTGAAAACACTGATCATAGATTATGTCAGTGCTGCTTCCGCCGTCTAGGAACATGGATTGCGTTCGGTAATGTCCTACGACGGCGGTGACAATTAGTGGCGCTGTTGCGGAGGGTCCGCCTCGCACCCGAGGGAGGAGGACGTCCACCTCCTTCCAGGAGTCATCTGTTTCTCTTGGGCGCTTACCCTTATTCTGGCGTGTTCCCGCGGCGGAGATCATGTTACAATGATGGTGCGGGGCATGCTGTATGTAACTCGTTTGTAGATTCCGGATTTGTTTCTTTCCGGGTTCTTCGCGTTTATCGTCTTGGTTGGTGTTGCGCCCACCTTTGTTAACGTTTTTGATAAGATGACCGAGCTGGCCCGTCTTTAGTGCCGCCTCTATCTCTAGTTTTAGGTTGTAGCAGTTGTCCGTCAGGTGACCATAATCGTTATGGTATTCACAATACTTGGTGTGGTCAACGTTCTTTCTTTTGCCCAGCACTTTGGGCTCCTTGAAAGTGACCTGCTCTGTCTTGAGCACTTGTGACGGAGTTTTTGTGAGTGGCGTCCAGTCGGTATTCTTTTTGGGTTGGCTTCTCTGGTCCCTTGATTTCTTGTTGGTGATTGTTTGTCGCGCGTCGTTGGCAGGTGAGTATTATCCTTCGTCCGTTGGTCCTGAAATGCGTGACCAAACGGATTGTTTGCCTTTGTTTCTGTTAGAGTTGTTTGTTTGGCTGTAGCCGCGCTGCTGCTTGATGGAGCGCTCCGAGGATGCATATATTTTGGAGGCTTTGATGACTTCTTCCCAAGAATCTGGGACGCCCGTTTTTTCGGATAGTGTTTTCATCAAATCCTCGCTGCGTACTCCATTAATGAAGCCTGCGCGCATGAGCTCTTCTCCGCAGCCGATTTGTAGCGCCTCCTTGTTGTAGCGCACAATGAAGTCTTCTATTGATTCGTTGTCTGTGCGCTGACATAGGAGGATGTGGGCCTTATCTCGTTTGTGTCGCATGAGATGGGAGAAGTGATCTTTGAACTTCTGGATAAGGTCATCGAAGTCTAGGATGCCTCCTACTGGAAGGTTGTCAAACCAAACTCTGGTTGCGCCTGTAAGGGTCTGTGCGAACAGGTGGCACCAGACTTGTACAGGCCAGAGGACTGTGGTTCCTGCACACTCGAAGTCGTGTAAGTGATCAGTAGGGTCTCGCAGGCCATCGTACCTGCCGATGCTGCTTGGGAGTTTTGCCTGTTTTTCTATAGGTGCGGTGGCTATTCGCTGACAAAATTTCAAACTGAGAGCGAACGACTTAGGCCTGTACGGCTTGTTTAAGTCGTCGTCTTCCTTCTTGTGTGATGACGCCGATTGGTTTTTTGTCACTTTTCGCCTTTTGGATTTTGAGATTTTTGTTGTGTCTGAGTCGCTGGTTGGCTGATAGCTATCAGACTCTGATGTGGAGTCTGCTGGGTCCTGATCGCGTGTGTTCTTACTGCGATCTCCACCCCGAGACTTGGGACGTGTGGCTTGCTTTTCTTTCCCCTTTTGGCTGTGTTTAGCCGATGGGGAAGCCTTGCTTTTGGACTTATCGGTTTGGAGTTTTGCCAACATCTTTTGATAGATCTTGGTATTTTTGAGTTGTTTGCGAAAAAGCCACTCGTCGGGGTCCACCGGTGCGGTGGGTATGTCGGATTCAGATGATTCTGAGCAAGAAACCGCCCGGGGCGGTCTTTCTTCCCTTGTAGCTGCTTGTGTTATGCCTTTATCAGGAGTTTGGAGCATGCCCGTTCTGGTATTCTGAATGACTGCAGAAGGGGTTGTTCCTGCGGCTCCGACAGGGATTAGATCAGCCATTTGGTGAGCTTAAAGGATGGAGTTTTGAAAGTTTTCAAATCTTTCAGCCGACACGGATGGCGCCAATGAAGAAACAACGAGTATAAAAGGGATAATAGGAGTGGGGTGCAATGACTCGTGTTCGCTGCAGGGTATAATCCTTTGCTCACAACGATGGTTAATCTATGGTTATGTGCACAAACGACAAGCAGAGTAATATAAAAGACAATGGTATAAGTGGTTCGGTCTCGTGAGACCAACGTCCACTGAAAAAGGATGATCTTTATTGATATGGAATACAAGTAATGATACAAGTGTGTTAATTCTAATTGGTTGATTGACTACCCTAAGAAAGGAGGTCAAGTTCTCCTTTTATAGGAGGTGCATGGGCCTGAGGTCATCGGGCCCACTTTTATTGTTAATGGGCTTGGGCCCGAGGCCCGGGCCGGTTGCTTAGGAGCCCATTTAGTCGGATCTCAATCCTTAGTTAGGTAAAGTGATCCAAGTTGAGGAGGGCTGCTCTTGATTGGGCCACGTGGCGCTACGTGGTTGGCCGGCTGGGCGGTGCCCTGTCATTGGTACACGTGGCGCGCTGTGGCTGGTTCTGCAGAAGGGACTCATTTTCTTCTGGTGTCAGACGGTGTCAGGCGGCTGACCAGTTGTCAGCTGACATCTGATGGGAAGTAGCAAGTTGGGCTACAAGGGGGATGTACCCAGGCGTTGTCAACTGGTGCTTCCGCGCAGAGTGAGCAGTGCGCTTTGGCGCTGCTGTGTTATCTTCTTAAGTGTGTTGTTTGGGCTGTTTAGGCGGAGGATCTGGATAATGGGTAGGGTGCGCCTGAGAGCGCTAGGGAATAGTACCCTACCCCTTCACTAAGGTGTCCATGTATGTATATAGGACGTGTAGGTCAGGATACCTAGTTGTCAGACATACATTCTTGCTAGACTACGCACGGACTTGAGGTGAGTTTCACGTCCCTTTTTACTGTTTTATTTTTGGGGAAAAGCATGCATTGTTTACTTGTTTTTAGAAAGGATTCCTAGTAGACCGGTATACATGAGACGATATGTTTGGAGTACTCAGTAAAGCCCTCGTGTAATAGTTTACCGTAACCATTAGCTATGGAGTTAGCCTAGAAACGCATGAATAGATCTATTGGGTTGACACCCCTACCCTTGGTTAGTCGCTCTAACCCGGATACATACGACAAAAGGGTGCTTGTATTTCTTATATGATGATACATTGCCTTTATTGTGCGATGTGCGAGGCACCACTCGTCAAGGTTTGGTTATGGGCTCATGAACGTTTATTGTCATTGATCTTAGCTAGTCAATGACGGGTCATTCACGGATTTCATTAAACTTTACATTTTCAACTATTTCAAAACCTGTGAACTCACCAACTTTTGTTGACAAAGTTTTTATGCATGTTTTTCAGGTAACTAAGCTATGGATGGAACTTGGGATATGTTTGTGCATTCATTCACGACTAGTGTTTTCAAAACTTTTGATCCCGTGAAGGGTTTTAAACTGTATTTTATGATGGTTGTTGTCGTTGAATATGTTTGGTACTTTTACTATTAAATAAAATATGAATGTTTGCTCGAATCTTGTGCTTGAAAACCTTTCGTGGTTACATCCCATGTTTCCGCCTAGGCGGGGTGTGACACAAACAAACCCTCAATCGGGATAACGGTCAAAAAATCCTGAGCATAAGGACCCTTCAGGCATTCAATCGCCGCCATCTGGCGGGAGGACAACTCAAAAACTTCTCCCAGGCTCTGAGCAGTTTTGCTAAACAGAGCATTCGCCAAAGTTTTTGTGGCTTTGAGGGGGCGGTGTCCTTATTAGAAAAACCGCCAATATCAAAGCCGGGAGATAGACATTTAAGCGTCCGAGCACCTGTTGATAGTCCGGGTCTAGCCCGATGACCCCACTGTTTCGAAGGATATGATCGTGAAGTTTCCAAGACTGTGTTCTAGACGCCACAAAGGCATAGACCCCAACATCTCGAGCTGAAAGGAGGCCCAAACCACCTAAACACATCGGCAAGGATGCCAATCGCCACTGGAGGTCCCCGAAGAAGGGGCCACCACACACAACTATATCTTCAATAGCCTCCCGGAGGCCATCATCGAAAAGGGAGACCGCATCCACCATCAAGTGGGGTTGACAAGTTCGCAACCCAAAAAGTAACTTAGCGACCCCATGCATGACCTGAGCAGGAAAAGTTCACTTTGGGGATCCCTAAGGCGGGGCAAGAGTTTCATAAGGTCAACCGCAACCGTGGCACGCCTTGCCAACTCCCCAAAAAGAGAGGATCTCGGCTAACAGCCCCACCAAGGAGCTTAACCCTCCTCTCTGGTCTACCAATCCCTCTCGGGAAAAGCCCGTCCTGAACTTTCAACCCGTCACACGTCGGCCAAAAGACCTCTGTTTTCTTAATATTGAGGTGAAGCCCCAGAGATGGCCCATATACGTTGATAATGTCTAAAGCCTTAGCAACCTCAGCTGCGTTGCCTATAATCGTCACATCGTCTAAATACCAAGCATGAAACGGGAGGTTACAGTATTCCTGAATCCTCGTGATAAAGGGGTGTAAGGCAAGAACAAAGAGAAGGGGCCCCAAAGGATCTCCTTGCTGCACTCCGGTAGTAGCCCAAATACCATCATTACCCACATACATCCTAGCGGGTTGGGCCTAACGAAACTGGACCCACGGATAAATAGACGGGCACCGCTGGTGAACCTCTTGGTGAAAGGCTGTGTGGTCGACCATGTTGAAGGCATTGGAGAAGTCTACTGTAAGCAGAGTTAAGTAACCATCCGCATGAAAAGAGTTAAGGAACCTATTGGCACTCTGAAGCATCGCCTCTGCCCCATTTGGTACCCCTACTCCAAATTGAAAGTCCCCCTGTTACTGGGCAATGTCTTTCCCAACATTCTTCATTGCCACCTTAAAAACAACCTTCGCCAAATCCCCCCCCCCCCCCTAGTAATGGGCTGAATTCCATTATCGGGCTTCAACCAATAGCATCCAACAGGTGTTGGGCTCGTATCTCGTCCCTGCCACAAGACGTCCCTTTAGGGAAAGATCGGATACATCTGAGCACACAATCCCCATCTACAGATAGAGCGGGTTGGGCGATAAGGTTAGAAGGCAAGGATGGAGGCGGCACCACTGAGTGCTTATCAATGAGGGCTTCCATGGTCGATTCACATAGAGGGGCAACCCCACTGGAGCACAAAACCTTAACCGCCGCCGTGAAATGCCCATCCCTGACTTTTCGAAGACATTGCTTAATATTAGATTCCCTTTCAATGTCCTCATCCCTTCTAACTTCTCCCCTAGGTACCACAACCTCCCTCACGCTATCCAAGAGGGAAGAGACCAAGACTGCAAACTCAGACCCATCTTTCCATACTGCTAGCACCTGCATGATGCTACTACACTGCAGAGATTTCCTGTTCTCTGATCTTCGCTCTTGTTTGTAGGACGGTCTAACCACCTTCAGGATTAAGATGTATTTATTAATAAATAGTTTTAGAGGCTTATACCCATATTTTATCTATTAATTTTAATTGTTTGAAATAGAAAAATATTTAGCTACCCTATTTGAATGCAACGCACATGAATGTAAAGATGTGGCAGAGAAGATGATCCAGCGTATCAGATACGTGTGGTTTGTGAATCCATATATCCAAACATACCGTGTATATTCCGTGTGCGGTAGGTATTACATTAATTCATAACAAAATAATATTTAATCTTGAAAATAAATACAGTGGAATTAATATGTGACATTTGAAATAGTATTACGGTATTTTTTTTGAACGGTGACTGTCATATAAGTGACATAATGTCATACGGTTTAATCGGTAGTTCTAGCCAAAGTCTGCTCAGACTATGTTGTTTTAACCGGGCCCGCACTGGTGTATCAGACTTGATTACGGCGTTCCCTAAAAACCGTACTGCCTCCACACGAGTTTCCTTGCTAAAGTAACAGTCGAATGAAAACGGGGTGTGGCTCAGGATCGAACGCTCCTCGGTGCGTTTGTCACCATCATTGCCTGGATGCCGTAGAAAATAATGAGGAGAGTGCGAATTGAACCTGGGAACACGAAAATAGTTTGTTTGGGGATATTTTTCTTGTGACACGCGTCATTCACCATTTGGTGGAGTGGCATGGGAAAATGAAAATAAGAGCTTGAGGTCATTTGGTCTCATATTCAAATCCGATCCAGATGGATTTTACCACAGTGAGCCTTCGGGCGACATGTTTTTCTCCGAATTTGTGGCTTAGTGATGTTTAGCCGGCCGTTCAAAAAAAAGATGATGTTTGAGTTTACCCATGTAATTTATTTGATTAAACGGTTGTGTTTAGTTGGTATTGAAAATAAATACGATGACTTGTCAATCCATTAGAAGTTACAATACACACACAAAAATAAAAACTTATAAATTCGAGCAGTTGTACACAACTTGGTTACAACTCATTTTCAAAACATTATACACAACAATTATAGACGTGTAATACGAATCATGAGAGTTCAAGTTACACCATTAAGTGTGTTCGAGTTAACATTGATGCATTGGTGCTTTTTATGTGGATACATATATGATTTGTAGGTTCATTAGTTTTAATTAGAGGTGTACCAAAAACCAGTTAGGGCCCAACCCGACCCGTAGGTTTGGCACTAATTCGTAGTCTCGTTCTTTGAAACCGGTTTATATCCCGGACCCTTTTGAAAATAAGTAAAAAACGTTGTAACTGTTTCTTTTGTCCCAAGCTCTCGAATCCCAACCTCAATCGATTCGATAGGTTCAAACATTTTTCCTCCTAAACCGATTTATAATCAAACCGGTTTGGGCCAAACCGGTATGGCACCATTTTGAGAAAAACTTGTTTGGTGTAGGAACCGGATCACTTTATATACATAAAAAACGGTTTTGTACACCTCTAATTTTAACATACAAACCTGTTAATCGTATAACCCATCATGATTATACCCTCTTTGATTATACCTAAAAATAATCTATAAGATATAGTGATGCTACAATGGCACATGATGAGACATTATTATATAACTAGAATGGAACTCGTGCGTTGCGGCGGGGTCGACAATATAGGGCGGAAACGTAATTCAAACCTTAAAACTAATAGCAATAGCATATGTATAGAAAATATTGTAACATTTATTATGTTTATCCCTATCCATAATTATAGGGATTGTATTGTATTATAAATATATTGTAAATCAATGAAAGAGATCAAGGGATTACACACTTTCATGGTATCAAGAGTCTAGGTATCTCTAAACCCTAGGCCGCCATCATCCCCACCGTCGACAGCCCACTGCCGTCGACCATCTCCTCATCTCCGATCCCAGCTGCTTTCCCTCTTCTGCCATTCTTTTCTGTTTTCGCTACCCTTACCGATCCTCACCAATCCTGTCATCACCATGTCCACCGAATCCAACGCCTCTTCCACCATCATTCCGCCCACCCCAAGCGACCATAAGATACACCCAGCCACCACCGTTACCGATATTAAAAACTTCATTCCCGTCACCCTTGAAATCGAGTCCTCCCAATACTTCACCTGGGCCACCCTCTTTACTCTTCATTGCAAAGCACACATGGTCGATGACCACCTAAAACCACCCCCACCTCCTTCTTCTGCTGAATCCTCTACCACCCGAGATGATTGGGAGCGTATTGACGCCATTGTCTTACAATGGATGTACACTACGATCTCCAATGATCTCCTCCACACCATAATAAATAACATCTCTAATGCCTACGAAGCCTGGATCGCCATCAAGGATTTGTTTCATGACAATAAAAGCGCCCGAGCCATACACCTCATGCACAAGTTCTCCAACACCAGGTTAGACGGATTCCCCAACATGTCCGCCTATTGCCAGGCCCTTAAAGTATTAGCTGACCAACTTGCGAACGTCGTCGCTCCGGTTGACAATGATCGTTTGGTCTTGCAACTTCTTGCAGGATTAAACGACCAATATGAGAGCATATCCACAATCCTTAAAAACCAAGACCCTCTCCCTTCCTTCTATAACGCACGTTCTAAACTGTGCCAGGCTGAATCCGATAAAGCGGAACGTGCGTTGACTGCCGCCAAAACCGCCTCCAACGCCCTCACCGCCACCACAACCCATCCCCAACCTAGTGAACCTACCCGACCCAACGACCGCTCTGGTCAGCCCACTAGCCGCACCCGCGGACGTCCTGGACGTCGGGGCGGGGGCCGTGGCAACCAAAGCCGAACCCCTGTCACACCTTTTTGGACTCACAATTATCTACCTTGGCAACAGGCCTGGTCCACTACACCCTTCGGCCATTCCTTTTCCAACCCAACAGCCCAATACACTTACAACCAGGCCCAAACCTTCTCCCCATGGCCCGTACCCCCTGCCCCTATCCCACGTCTGCCCGGCCCAATACCACTCCTTCGGCCCAGCAGCCGGGTCTGTTAGGCCCACGCCCACAGCAAAATAATTATGCAGCCTACAGCCCAACTGATATTGAGCAGGCCCTATACACCATGTCTCTGCAGCAGCCTGATCCCACACAGTACATGGACGCTGGCGCCTCCTCTACCATGAGTCATGAAAAAGGTGATTTCCATTCTTTTTCTAACTCTTACATTCCTCAACATATTAGTGTAGGTAATGGTAATACTATTCCGGTCCTAGGTCAAGGCACAAAATACCTACCCAAACCCTTCCCCCCTTTTATACTTAGAAATGTCCTATACTCACCCAAACTAGTTAAAAACCTTATTTCCGTCCGTCGTTTTACTAGAGATAATTCAGTGTCTGTTGAATTTGACCCGTTTGGTTTTCTTGTGAAGGACCTCAAGACGCGGGCTCCGCTCCTGCGATGCAACAGCAGCGGTGATCTCTACCCTCTGGTGCTCGGGTCCTCCTCCACATCACACACTGCCCTTGCTACCATCACTGTTGACCTCTGGCACCAACGCCTTGGCCACCCAGGACGTCAATCTTTGAATTCTTTTAAAACTGTTTCTTCATTTTCTTTTGATACTTTGAATAATAAAGTTTGTGAATCGTGTGTTTTGGTAAAAGTACTAGATTACCTTTCTTTGCCAATTCTAGTGTTTTACAACCTTTTGGCATGATTCATAGTGATGTTTGGACTTCTCCTGTTATTAGTTCGTCTGGTCATAAGTATTATGTTTTGTTTTTGGATGACTACTCTAGTTTCTTGTGGACCGTACCTCTCACCCATAAATATAATGTGTTTCAAGATTTTATGCAATTTGCCACAACTATCAAAACCCAATTTGAACGCACAATTAAAACCTTTCAGTGTGACAATGGCCGTGAGTACGTTAATAACTCTTTTCAAAAAAATTTCACGACCAATGGCATACTTTATCGTCTTTCATGTCCATACACATCATCTCAAAACGGTAAAGCCGAAAGAAAAATCCGCACCATAAACAACATAATTCGCACCCTCATGGCTCACGCATCCCTACCTACACATTTATGGCATTTTGCGCTTGAAACCGCCACCTACTTACTTAACATCCTCCCAAATAAAGCCACCAAAAACAAAACACCCACCGAACTTCTCTACTGTCTAACTCCCACCTATGATCACCTTCGTGTCTTTGGTTGTCTCTGCTATCCTCTCACCCCTACATCCACCATTCACAAACTTGAAAATCGGTCTCACCCTTGTGTCTTTCTTGGCTATCCTCCCACTCATAGAGGGTACCGCTGCCTTGACTTGAATACCAAACAGGTCTACATTTCACGACACGTCGCCTTTGATGAAACCACTTTTCCCTTTAGGCAAACCATCGGAACCCCACCCACCTATGATTTCCTAACCGAGCCATTCCCATTTCAATTATCACCCCACATACAAACTGGACATCGGCCCACACAAAACCACACTACCAACCCGTCCCACCCTACAGCCTAGCAGCGCCCCGGCCCAATCCCCACTACATCCGTCCCGTCTCCAGCCACCTTTGACCAGCCTTCAGGCCCAATCGACCCAACACCAGGCCCACCCCCCATCCAACCACCCCAGGCCCAACGCACCACTTTCGAGCCCATCCACATCCACCTCTACCGCCGCTACATCACCTCCACCACCCACCCGAACCATACACACCCGATCAATGAGCGGCATTTTAAACCCAAACAGCCCTTCAACCTAACCGCAACCACCACCACTGTCGTACCACTCCCCAAGAACCCTACTGATGCCTTGTCTATACCGGAATGGTACTCTGCCATGACCACCGAGTACAATGCATTAGTTAGAAACGGAACTTGGGAATTAGTACCTAGACAACCTGATATGAATGTTATACGTAGTATGTGGTTGTTTAAACATAAATACAGGTCGGATGGCTCTTTGGAACGGTACAAGGCCCGGTTAGTTTGTGATGGTCGTACTCAACAGGTTGGTATCGATTGTGGGGAGACGTTTAGCACGGTGGAAAAACCGGCTACCATTCGAACCGTTTTATCTATTGCATTATCTAAGCGTTGGTCCATCCATCAGTTGGATGTCACCAATGCCTTTCTTCATGGGAATCTCCATGAAACGGTTTATATGTACCAGTCGATGGGTTTTCGTAACAAACAGTTTCCAGATTATGTGTGCTCTCTTAAGAAATCTTTGTATGGGCTGAAGCAAGCTCCTAGGGCATGATACCAGCGGTTCACCGATTTTGTCTTATATATTGGGTTTCATCATAGCAAGAGCGACGCCTCTCTATTTACTTTTCTACAGGGCACTGATACTGCTTACCTTCTACTTTATGTGGACGATATTGTACTTGTTACTTCGTCAGACCGTCTTCGTCACTCTCTCATGGCCAAATTAGCTGCTGAATTTGCCATGAAGGACCTTTGTCCTCTCAGCTATTTTCTGGGCATCTCCGTGTCTCGCACAAAAGACACTATGTTTCTCTCACAATATACGTATGCTAATGACATAATTACTCGGGCCGACATGCAATCGTGTAACCCTGTCGCCACACCAGTTCACACTAACAGCAAGCTTAGCTCCACACAGAGCGACCTGTTTCAGGATCCTACTTTATTTCGCATCCTAGCGGGTGCTCTTCAGTACCTCACCTTTACTAGGCCAGACATCTCCTATGCTGTCCAACAGGTCTGTATGCACATGCACTCTCCTCGTATTGATCACTGGAATGCTTTGAAGCGCATCATTCGCTATATTAAGGGGACTGCGTCTTTTGGTCTCACTCTTCACGGCGCTCCTGCTCAGTCTCTCGTCTCTTACACAGACGCGGACTGGGCAGGATGCCCTGACACTAGGCGTTCTACTAGCGGCTACTGCTTTTACTTTGGTGATAATCTTATATTATGGTCGTCTAAACGCCATTCCACAGTCTCTAGATCCAGTGTCAAGGCTAAGTATCGCGGGGTTGCAAATGTAGTTGTAGAGATTTGCTGGTTACGGAATCTCCTTCTCGAGCTTCATCTTCCGCTCTCCCGTGCCACTCTGGTTTACTGCGATAATGTGAGTGTTATTTATTTGTCTGGCAATCCGGTTCAGAACCATCGGACCAAGCATATAGAGTTGGACATTCACTTTGTGCGCGAGCAGGTTCAGCGCGGTCAGCTCCATGTCTTACACGTTCCTTCCCGTTATCAGGTCGCCGACATTTTCACTAAAGGCTTGCCTCGCGTTCTGTTTGAAGATTTCAGAGACAGTCTCAGCATCCGGTCTCCTCCCGCTTCGACTGCGCGGGTGTAATAGCAATAGCATATGTATAGAAAATATTGTAACATTTATTATGTTTATCCCTATCCATAATTATAGGGATTGTATTGTATTATAAATATATTGTAAATCAATGAAAGAGATCAAGGGATGACACACTTTCAAAAACGATTAAAAGAATCAATATGTAAGGTGTATGTTTGTGTGTGTAAACACAAGTGCTTTGTAGTGGGGTAATTTTTTAAAGGTACAAGGAGACATGATAGCATGCTACGTTTTATATATCATATGCAATTTAACATACATGCTAGTAAAAAATGGAAGTAGCGGTTTGACTAATTAGCGAGTATTATTATACTTGTAGTCCTACTCAATATGTTGAAAGCGCCAAATCTGGAAAGATTACCGAGGAGAAGAAATTATAGGTACATTTATAAGATCCAAAAAAAATTTATAAGATCCACATTAAGAGGAGGTTGGAATGCCTCATATGCAATCAACCTGCAAAGAAGCATACCCATAAGTTTTTCCACATAATAAAAGCAATGCAATACAACTGCTAATTAAGTGCACCACAAATTTCTATCAGTGGCCTCGGAAAGTGAAATTGGAAGTTAGGTTAGTTGGAAATATTCCACATAAGACATCCCAACCCGAGAACTTTATAGACGTGCACGGATTGGTTTTTTTCTAGGAACCGAACCAGTTCCAAACTGATCCGTGTCCAAACCGGTTTCAGTTCAGTGTGTCCCGGTTTCGCCGGTTTGAAACACCGGTTTCGGTTCGGTTTAGTTTGGGTTCGTGAACCAATTCATGCGTACACTATTTTTTTAAGAAAAGACATCACAAAATTTTTTTTACATAAAGTTCGACTTTTATTGATTTCTAACAATCTTTTTAACGTGCATAGGTATATATTTGTATGTGTAGAAACATTTTTATATAATTTTGTAATATATAATTTTTTTATATAAAATTGTAATTTTTATAATAAAATGTGGTAGTTACTTAATTTTGTTTGATACCCTTCTTAAATGCTTTATAGGGTACTAGGTTAGAGACCCGGGTGTGCACCCGGTACATTTCCGAGTCAAATGAGAAAGTTATTTTATAAAGATTGTAATATCAAGTTTTAATTACGTATTACAAATTCCTATGAATTTGGGTTACTTGAAAAATATCATAAAAAAGTTAATGTTACCCAATAAATGATGTATGAATTATGCAATGTTAATCAAATATTTGTTTGAAACCTTATACTGTTAGTGATAAAATGAGTAGACATGAAACAAAAAAAAATAGTGATCTAAAATAAAATAAAATAAAATAGCATATCACACCTAGCTAGTCTTTCCACTTCACTTGCATATCACACCTAGCTATTAGATCATTTATTTGATTCAGTTATAAAACTTGTTGGTTTTAATGGAATATGAATATCATATAAAAAAATAAAGATCAGCACTGGCTTTGATCAAGACTCATAGACATTCTTTTTGTTTAAATTGTGCACAAATCATTAGTGGTATTTCGCCACTGTTGGTAGTAATTCCTGAATTGATGACACAACCAGAGTCTATTAGGTGTTGAAGAATGGATAGTAACCCAAGCTAGAAGCCATGTGTACTGCCTGGGATTCGGTTTTTTTGTGTGGTCTTAATTCGAGATTCAATGTGGGACCCATATTTTAGTAGTGTTTTGACTGCTCCTATCTACCATTATGATTAGTGTTGGGGAGAGATGTGACTAACAATTGCAATACGATGCCACTTGCTTTAAAATACTCCACGCATCACCGTCGAGCCCTGCGCCCATCCGAAACTCGTCGCCTGATCCCATGTCCTATGACCATGCTCCTAGTGGTACCTTGATATGATAAATAACAATCCTAATATTGTTTAATTTTGTTTATTCAAAATAAAATTAAACGTCCTTAACAAAAAGTTATTTGCTCGTGTTACACACGTGCAACAAATAAAAATCATATAAAGTTTTAAAGTATACGAAAGCTAATCAACCAGACTTCTTAAATTTGTAAAAGTGATGATATTTTAACGAAAGGCATTTTAGGTGCATACAACCAACCCAAACCTTTTTGATCCGTATAAATTTCTAAAATTAATTGTATAAATAATCACATACAAAAAATCACATGTATATATAAACTTGGCACTCAGAGTATAAGTTTGTAAACTTCTTAGATAAATCATATAGGTATTTATTCAAGACCATAAAAATAATACAAAGATGTCATCTTACACATGACACCAAAAACATGAAACTTTATTGTTAGAGGCAACAGACATGTATGGAATTTAGCTACCCCTTAAATGAAGAACAAAAAGATATTATTATGTTATACCTTATGATTCACACTACCAAGATTTATAGTGGTATTGTACAACTGTCATAACAAATGGTTACATTGGATCACATTGTATTTACCACACAACTAATGCAATCGTCCATGCGACCGCAACAAATGTGTAATCCATGTACACATATGTAATGTGCTTCACCAGACGTTATATTCATTATCATACAGTATGTTGCAAGGGATCGTACAGTGTGATATATTCATGGTCATCTTAGATAGTATTGCTAAACAACTTGCAAAATTATTCAACAGACTACATAATATAATAAAACAGAATTGAGTGATCTCTCTCTTTGATAAATTTACTAAACCGCCATCAAAGTATTCCGAAATATGCACATTCTTTTTTACATATAGTCATTTGACATTAAAATGGAAGTGAATGGTGCACAAGCCACAAAACCTCCATGAAAATGCCGCCTACTAAAATTCGTCAAGTAAATATACAATACCCAACGAAACAAAAATCAAAACAATGAAACAAATCTTTTTAAGAAACTACATAGTAGAAAAATACCAAATACATACAACTGGGTTCGTCCACTAAAGCAAACTAATGCATTTAATTCGTAAGAACAAATCGACAGCCAATTACAACCATTATGACAACCAATCCCCTACAACCAATTGGTGAGCTCAGTTCAACTAATTGTGGTCTATCTATACACCTACATAGAATAGGATCAGGTAAATTACCATTCAAACGGGATGCATAATTGGTCAAAACATCAAGCCCAAAATTTGAAACTTCATGACAGTTCATGTCACCTTCGTGAACCAATTCATGCGTACACTATTTTTTTAAGAAAAGACATCACAAAATTTTTTTTACATAAAGTTCGACTTTTATTGATTTCTAACAATCTTTTTAACGTGCATAGGTATATATTTTTATATAATTTTGTAATATATAATTTTTTTATATAAAATTGTAATTTTTATAATAAAATGTGGTAGTTACTTAATTTTGTTTGATACCCTTCTTAAATGCTTTATAGGGTATGTTTGGCAAGGAGCTTTTAAGAGCTTTTAGGAGCTTCAAGCTTCAAGCTTTTAAGAAAAAACTCCTACTCAATAAAAAGCTTTGTTTGGTTGAAGGAGCTGGAAGCTTTTAGGTTGGAGAAAAAGCTCTATAGTGAAAAGCTACTAGTACTAGCGTTTAAGAAAAAGCTCCTACTAGCTACAAGTTTTTAATGAGTAAATGACATAAATACCCATTCTATTTTAAAACTAAAATAAAAACATTCCTTGCAAGCTTTTAATTATGCTCATTTTAGTCATTTTATACGTTTTATTAAAAGCTCCAGCTACTCTCCCAAACACCAAAAATATATTTAAAAAGCTTCTAGCTTACAGCTTCCAGCTACCAGCTTTCAGCCACCAGCTAGTTTTGCCAAACATACCCATAATATAATATAGATTATAGATATAGATTAATGGTAATTGGAGGTTATGATAAAAGAATATGTACAAGTAGGTTTTGCATGAACAGTAGAAAGGGAAAAAATTACATGATATTTGTGTTTTAAGTATAAGACTTTTCTCATACCATCTTAAAATTTATGTAAAATTACATTTGTAGACATTTTTCCTCTTTTATAATGTAGTATAGATTATATAAATATATTATAATTTCACATTTAACAAAGGTTCAGAATCTCATGAAGTGCCTCCCTTCCTTTGTTAACGTTTAATTTTTTTGCTAAATAATTTTATAAATACATATTTTATTTTTTCGATGATCTTTTAAAAGGTTACGAGTATGCATCGTTATGACGTGTCTACTTACTTGTAGGTCTCGATATAAATCTTAGACTATCCGTTGTGGCCCGCGAGCGACTAGTCGCGAGCCACAAAACATTCCACGTGGATCACTCGAACCATAACACCCTTCAGCGATAGACGGTGCGAGCGAGTAGCCGTTAGTGCACTCGCATCTGTTAGCGAGCAAAAAAGAGCCATTGGCAGCCACTAGCCGTTAGCCAACGGCTAGTTGGCCTATTTAAATACAAAAAATACCATTTTTTATTCACCAAACAATCAAATACAATATTCATTTTTCAAGCTACATTTCAAAAATCAAGCAAACAAAAAATGGACTCACAATAGCAAGGATGCTACCAACCCGCAATGGAATTTCTTGAGGAAGAAGAGTATGATGTTAGTCCAACGAACGAAATCGAAGTTAACCTAAGCCAAATGCCACCACTTTCACTTTCACCGGATTTAGTCCCGGATACACAACCACCAACAACTCAAAGGCGAGGTGGTAGAGGTGGGGCTAGAGGTGGTGGCCGAGGACGGACGGACGGCCGGCGAAGTGGTGCAAGGGGTGGTGGTAGGGGCGGTGAATTGCCCGACCAAGATATTCGACAAAGGCGTCAAGTGACCCCTTGGACCAAAGAGGAGAAAATAGCCCTTTGTCGGGTTTGGGTTGAAGTATCGGAGGACCGAAAAGCGGGTATATATTTTTTTTAACTATATAATTTTTTAATATACACTAGTATCGGAGCCCGCGCTTCGCAGCGGGATCGTAGGAGGGTGCTGACGATAATATACTTGTTATATGATATATCAATGGGTTATTATAAACCATGTAGGTTTAATAAAACAGTGGTGAAAATAAGCAATCAACATGCTTAAGTAAACATGTTTAAGGTTATACGTTAGCTTTAACTATAATAAGATAGATAAAAATAATAATTAGAGTTGTTACTTGGTATATTGAAGGGTTAATATATACCATGTAAGTTGTAATCTAAATGACAGTAAATATAAGCAAGAAATACGGTTACATAAACATGTATAGAGTTAAAAATTATTAATTTAACAAAAAAAAAAGTTTAATAGACGATAAATTTGTAACAACTATGACTTTTTTTAAAAAAAAAATCAATTTTACTTCAAGTAAAATTTTGCCAAATTTATTGATACATGAAATTTAAATATTGAAACATACAAACCATTAACCAACTATAGTATCATATTAATGAAAAAAGATACTCAACTATTAAGATGAAAATGATATGATCACAAGCTCATAAGTGGCTCACAAAAAGCACCAATCAAAAATTAAAACTATTCACATTGTAAAATGTTGTTATATATAATAATTATTGAAAATTAAAAGTTTTTGAAATCAGAATTATTTTGCTTGGGTCTTGTACATGAAAATGATGATTGAAACATTCTTAGTTTGTAATAAAATGTTGGTCAGTTGGTATTATTCTTTTGTGGTTATCTAAACCCTCTTTGTTCATCTCTCAATCCAGTGGACCACTAAAACAAGTGTGTATAACCTGTTGAAATAAACCGAAATGAGTAAATCAAGTCGGTACTTTTAATCAGTTTGAGATCCAAAAGGTCGGTTCATAGTTCTATTTTGAAATAGTTTACAAGCTGAACGATTTGATATAGTTTGGAACTTGGAACCAACCGTGTAAACCGAACTACCCGTTCAACTTTTGTTATTTATATCCATTTTTCCATCATTTAAAATATTCATACAAATTAAAGATTTTATAAGAAAAAAATTTCAGTTCAAAACCACCCACACTGAATAGTTAAACCACTAAACCTACAGATCCGGTGGACCCACCCAACCCGGCCAGTTCAGTTTGTCATTCCTCGAAACCATAGTTAGCTGTTTGAACAATGATTTTCGTCAAAACCGGACCGTGACCGGAGAAGCAACTTCTAGTTATAGACACCTCTTATCAAGTTCCTACACACTTCTAATCTACACAATTACACATGTAATCTACACCAATCTGAGTTGACTTTTTTATACTCATTGGTCAACTCTCAACCATCATCTATTCATTAACAAACAACCCTTTCTCAAGAACCCAATCTTCAATCATTGCTTGAGAATTCATTGACTGATCTACAGGCACCAAATGACCCCAAATGACCCCAAATGACCAGCCCCTAAAACCACCACTCATCAAATTCCTAAATTTTTTAACATACCCTGCAAGTTGACCGTTGACCAACCATACCTCCCTCTTTGACTTAACATAATCTTTAACCCCATCCTACTTTATCTTATTAACCTAAGCCTCAACTCCCACTACCCCAAGTCTTAAATCACACTGCCCAGAATACAACAAAACTTTAACATCACTATTTACCAACAAATACTCCATCATACACCTCACACTCTTCATCAAATCATCATTCAAAATCGAGCCAACGACCGCGCTACATTTATGATAAACGATCGATTCGTTCGCTCTCAACGTTTTCTTGATTTTCCCATCCGATAAAAACTCATCCACTATGTTGATACCATAAGGTGTCAGCCTCCTAAAATCATACAATGTCGCGACACCTGTCACCTTTTGTAACAAGTTTAACACCTCGGTTTGGGCCCGTGTGGCCCGATTCCATTTTCGGGCTTACAGCTCTTCGTGTAGTTGAGCGCCTCAGGCCAAAAAATGCGCTTTTCCTAGCGCCTCGCGCCTCAGGCGCGCTTTTTTAAACCAAGGCGCTGAGGTTTGCGCCTTGCGCCTAGGCGCGCATTTTAAAACCAAGGTTGGCACATTATGGTAACAAGGTTAACAGGGTTGAATTTCATTTGTCTTGTGCCATACATAAATGTTCCTGAAATTCTCCAATTCCTGCAGAGCTCTAATGTTGGTGTAGATCCGGTGGTGGGGAAATACATATCGACAGGTATGTTGTTGGGAATGAATAATTTTCTTTGGTTTGAGGAGGAATGGATTTATAAAACCCACCCCCCTAAAACAAACATTGTATATAACTCTCATTCCCGTACCCCCATTCCTAAACCAACAAATCGAACACACTCTTATGTTTTTGTGTAGTTTGTTATTAAAATGCCATCTACTTCAAGCATAATTGAAAATTTAATACCGAAGAAAAAAACCTCTGTTCAGTTTTCTTGAATATTCTTCAGTTGCAGATTAACATACGTCATTTCACCTGCATAATTTCAAACTATCAATTAACAGTGTCAATAGTATATTAAGCACATTCAAATGAGTACTGTGTAATAACATTATAAGTTTCATCATCATGTAAACTAAAGTACTTAATTAAATGACATTTAATAAATTAACAATTAGAATGGTTTTTATAACTGTTTTAATCAAACAAGACCTTGAAATATAAAAAAGAATGGAGTCTTAACAAGCTCTTGCAATAATGGATGTAATATTGCTTCATTAATATCATTGATGCTTTCATAGTAGCAACATCACTCCTCAACTATGACTGTATTTTCAAAAACAAAACAACCCAAATTAGTAAAATGTCAAACTGGATTATACTTTTCTTGGCTCTGTAAACGAATCAAGCATACGGTGAACAGTTCGTTTATGTTCATTACAATAGTATGCAAGAGCTTCCCGTATGCAAGATGCCATTTACAATAGTATATTTACTACAATTTTAATCCTTCAATACCATAAATTAGGGTAATAAAAATAAGTATACACAATTCAGTAAGTCAATGTACTACCAAACAAGCTTAATGTACCTCAGTTCGACCTGGCATGACAGGTTTGCCAGCGTATAGCTTGCCAAGAATGCATCCAGTCCTCCACAAGTCCACAGCCACTCCATAACAAGTTGATCCAAGCAGAAGTTCAAGTGGTCATACCAAAGTGTCACAACATGGCTTATTAGTGCCACATTTTCACTATTAAGAAACAGATTTGCCAAACTAAAGTCTGCAGTTTTCAAGATGCCATTGTTATCAATCAAAAGATTTGACCCTTTTATGTCACGGTGCAGGACACCACGACTATGACAGTGATCAAGTCCACTTAGCAGCTGCAGCATGTAGCATTTAACCTACAAATATTCATTCATCATATAATAAGTTAAAGGGAGAATTTCATATAGCCCCTCAAGAGTTGGTATAATATCATAAATTCATAATAACCAAGCAAAAATCACAAAACCTAATGAAACTTTGAACCAAAGCAGCAATGAATTCGTAGGCGGGTCTAGATTCAGACCACTCATGGTTAATTTAGCCCACCCGTAAAAAATAAGTCACGGATCTCGAGAAAGGAAGAACCGGGTTGCAGTTGACCAACCCAAGAGTCAAAGCATGGAAACAAGGCCTGTTGAGTTTTGAGACCAGGTGTGAAAGCCGATTATGAATGCTTAAAGGGATCTTAAGCTGCAATCGTTACGAAGCCATCCCATTATAGGATGCCAAAACACTTTCTATATTATAATTTGCTACAAATAATTAGTGCCCGGACTACATTATGAGAATATTACAACACCCTTTTTAACTAATTAGTTTGACTCGTTAAGTAATAATAATAACAAACCAAATCGACCCATTCATAAGTAAACTAATTGAAATCGCTAAGTCCAAATTTCCTCTGTCTTCGCCTTCACGCAATTCAAGCTGCATTGTAACATGTAGTTCATGCATCGGTAAGTGCGCCTCATGCCTCAGCCGCTGCTTCGGGGCGCTTCTTGTATATCCACGCCCCAGCCCAAAAACGCGTTTTTCGTAAAGCCTCTAGCGCCTTAAGCATGAGGCACGCTTTTTTAAACACGGTATATAACAAATGAGTGAAATTGTGAATGTAGACAACAAAACATGGGTGAATTCATACCTCCTGAACTTCTGATGATCCACACACAAAATTGTCAACGAATGATAGAAGAATCACCCTAAATATACATAAATAAGCCAATCATTTAGTAGCTAATATGCATCATTTGAAAGCATCACACTTTGTAATAGACAAAACCATCTAGAGTGAATCTCAATTCCCAATACAACACTTTATAACCCATAAAAACACCACGAATAAGAGAAAGAAAAGTATGGATGGAACCCCAAATAAACCAAAAACAAACAATACGTAACCTAAAATAACCACAAAGCACGAAAATTACCAACTCGATCGGAGAAGAACTCGAGAAATCAAACCCACCGATTATGTCTCCGTTGCGAAATTCTTAAAAGAAGTTCTTAATTATTGCAATTTAAAAGAAACACTTCAATCGAAACCCTAATTTTAATTGCCAGACTTCTAAAACAGAGAAGAAAAGAGGAGTAGAGAATTGGTACTTGAGAAATGGAATGACCAATGTCGACTATAGAGGGGGTGGACGGAAAATGGATGGGCGGATTAAATTGACCTCTTCAATATCTTTAATTCTTGTCTTTATTGTCCGGCCTCTTCAATAGCCATTCACTCAGTTACAAATCGACATTCAAAGAAGGTGAGCAATGATACATCAGTAATTGATAACCAGTAGGGGCAGTAATGGAACAACTTTTTGATATTGCAAAGGAGGTGGTGGGTAAAATGTCTACATTACCCTCCTAAGTGTCTTAATTGTCACCAACATGCCTATAATACCCTTATGAAATAAGCTTTATTCTCTTATACTTGTTGCTCTAAAAATTGTACTCATATCAAAATTCCAATATGGTACATCACTCCTCCTTTATAATGTATTATAGATAATTGATTTTTTAACATTAATATTTTTTTTCTTATGTAGCCGATTATCAAAAGGCTAAGATGTTTTGGCGACGAATCCGAGACCTTTTTCATGAGCAAGTAGGGAGCACTATGCGTTCGGCCGATATGATTTCCAGCCGGTGGGCGGAGATTAGAAAATATGTGGGTTTGTTTACGAACCTTCATAACAGGAACGATGTTCGAGTCGAACGAGCGGGTCAAGCGATCTTGACGTGTATCAATATACTTGTGACGAATGGAAAGAAGAGGTCTTGCGCAAGTACAGAACCAACAAGACGTGAGATGAAGACTATTTGTGGAGAATCCTACGTAATTGCTCCAAATGAGTGGAGCTAATTTCTGTTGAAGACATGAGCGAAGGCGGCTCATCATCAAAGCGAGCCAAGACGTCTTCATCGGGTGGGTACATCTCCTCTACGAGCTCGGATGCTCACGTGGGGGTTGACCTAAACAATGATGAGGGTCTTCCTCCGTCTCCCCTTGGTCGACCCGCTGGAAGGGACAAGACAAAGGCTAAACAACCTGTTAATAAAGCCGATGCGGAGTTCTCGGGGGAAATTACCAAAATAAGGACGACAATGGAGATGACGGTGAAAGGTAAAGTCCATAAAGTTCGAATGAGGGACATGGACTTTTTAGCGAAAGACTTTAGCCACATACCAATGCCTCGTCGAAAGATACTTGAACTAGAACAAGCGCGTCTCGTGAAGGAATACGAGATGGAACAAGAACACCTCAACAACGAGGAAGAGTAGTTTATTTTTTTAAGTAGTTTATTTTTTTATTATTTTATGTCTTTTTAATTTTTTTATTAATGTAAAAATTATGTTTATTATTTAATTTGTGGTACAAATTTAAATATTATAAATTTAAAATAACTAAGTTTAAAAAAAATAAAAAATAAATAAAAACTGGATAAAGCTGCTGCTCACCTCTAGCCACAACACCATCAGGCTAGTGAGCAGCAGCTTTATCACCCTGCCAACTGGGCGCTTACGTGACTCAATATAAGAGGATAGGGTCATTGCTCACCTCTAGCCACAACGGATAGTCTTATACGAAACCAAATTGTAATAGTAATGTAAAACTAATCAAAACATAAAATTACAGGTTATTAAAGTTACCTCACAATTTAAATTATTATATTATTTTCCTTTTTTTTTGTTCTAATCTATAATCTATAATAACTTATAATAAAAGAATTGAACTTTGATGATGTGGCATTCAATGGAGGCCTCAACCCCTCCTTAAATGTGCCACGTGGCATCATGTAGGATTTCTTAATTTTTGAGTTTTTTTTAATAAATCTATATATATTATATAATTATTTTAGGAAAAGATAAGAATTTAAAAACAAAATTAAATTCTCTCTAATGTTTCATCCCATAACTTTTAAACATTAATATATCTTTTATATACGTGATTTTTTAAAGAAAAAAATTACACCAAATTAACGAGCGTTTTATTATCTTTTCAACGAGTACTATAGTGCTATATAAAAAACGGAGAAAAAAAACAACTATTTTTGTGGGGTTTTGTTTTCAAATATATTTTACTCTACTAATAAATCACAAACGATAAACATAACTTCATAGGCAGAGATTTTTTTTATATATTTGAATATGATAACTTATGACAGAAATTTGTTTAAAATAAATAATAATAATAATAATAATATATTATTCATTAATCATGTATTGGCAAATCATTAATTATGTTGTCATATTAGATATTTTATTATGTTATATTAGATATTTCAACCCCGGGACACACCCGGGATAAAAAGCCAGTAATATAATATAATAAAATGCTTCAAGAAAGTCCGCGCATAACATTGTGACGAAATTATTTCTATCTATTTTTCGATTAAAGTTTTATTTTAAACCGAATGAGTAAAATACAAATACAATGATCTTATCTTTGTTTTTAAATACAATTTCTTTTTCCCTTTGTGGCTCTTGACTTTTCATATATTTTTTTTATAAAGTTCCGAATATGATATACATTTTGATGTCTTTAACCCATTTAATTTGATTTTCTCTAATATATTATGTTCATACGTATACTGATATGAATTTTATTGAATACTAGCTTTTATCCCGGGAGCGTCCCGGGTTGAAATATCTAATATAAAATATCAATTTTACATATGGAATAGACTGATGCGCTTTACAATTACATGCAGGAAAGCTGTAATCGATCATTCTAAAAAGAACTAACATGAAATAAGAAAAAAAGGGTTATTTATTAAAATAGTATTATAATAACTATACATATATTTTAGTTACATACTATAAAGTTTTTAGTTTATGATGGTGCACGTATATTGCAAATATCGAACGCATTAGTCTAAGGGTAATGTGATGCGTTAAAAAATTCATGGGTATATAGTTCGGGTATTTGGGTATGTGGTTTCGGGTAATGGGGTCGGGTATCACCTAATCCCAGACCCGACCCAAATCCACAATTTTTTTTCAACTAATCCCAAACCCGACACAATACCTGTCGGGTTACAAAATAGTCGTTTTTTCTCCGTTTTTTATATAGCACTATGATACTCGTTGGAAAGATAATAAAACACTCGTTAATTTGGTGTAATTTTTTTTCTTTAAAAAATCTCGTATATAAAAGATATTAACGTTTAAAAGTTATGAGATAAAACGTGAGAGAGAAAATAATAAAGGTTTAATATTTAGATTTAGTAGATTAGGTTTTAATATATTATTTGTTTAAGGTTTAATATTTAGATTTAGTAGATTAGGTTTTTATATATTATTTGTTTTTTTAATTGGTGTAATAGGCGTCACCTATGATCCTACATGGCATCTCTCAAAGAAGAGAATGCCTAAATAAATGACATGTAGGATTTCCCCCTTTGCAATATATCTATAACTTATAATAAAAGAATTGAACTTTGATGATGTGGCATTCAATGAACGCCTCAACCTCTCTTTGAGTGTGCCACGTGCCATCATGTAGAATTTTTAAATTTTTGAGTTTTTTTTTTTAATAAATCTATATATATTATAATTATTTTAGGAAAAGATAAGAATTTAAAAACAAAATTAAATTTTCTCTCTAATGTTTCCTCCCATAACTTTTAAACGTTAATATCTTTTATATACGAGATTTTTTAAAGAAAAAAATTACACCAAATTAACGAGCGTTTTATTATCTTTCCAACGAGTACCATAGTGCTATATAAAAAACGGAGAAAAAAAACAACTATTTTTGTGAGGGTTTTGTTTTCAAATATATTTTACTCTACTAATAAATCACAAACGATATACATAACTTCATAGGCAGACATTCCTTTTTTTATATTTGAATATGATAACTTATGGCAGAAATTTGTTTAAAATAAATAATAATAATAATAATAATATTGTTATTCATTAATCATGTATCGGCAAATCATTAATTATGTTGTCATATTAGATATTTTATTATGTTATATTAGATATTTCAACCCCGGGACACTCCCGGGATAAAAGCTAGTATAGATATAGATAGATATAGATTGTATTAAAATTTAGCATCATAAACTTTACACATTCCAAATCTGTGACTTGATTTAAAGAAAGGAAAAAGTAAACGAACAAATATTTAGATATGCATCGTACCCATAAAAAGTCTAATTATCATATACCTAAAAACCTCCACTAGATGAATTGCATCCACTTAAGAAAATGACACATTTGATGAAGATGGAAGTGGCATCATCTTTCTACCATTTTGTGAGTACGACTACTAAGGGTTTCTTTCTCATATTATATTATGTAATGTAATGAAAAGGTACATGACATTAGGGATAAGCTTGATACCGGTTTAATTTAGTACAATTTACTCATCTTATAAGACATGATAAACAACTACGTACATCTACTTATTGAAAATTTCATTCTTAAAAAACAAAAATTCTTCTATTATACTAAATTTAATTTGTTAAATATAAATTTAATACAACAATCACTAAAACCAACTTTAAGTAGGAGTATTGTTTATTTCTTTCAGTTTTATCATAAGTCACTTGAGATTAGCAATTTTAGTTGTAACAAGAACTATTTATTAGTTCTCTTTACAAAGGACATTTAAACATGGTTAACAATTATGCTGTTGTTGTGTTGGCAATTATGCTAGTGGTGGTGTTGCTTCTGCCAAAGTCGTATATGTTGTATTAATCTATATTATCTTATTAAGGAGGAGTGATGGCTAACATAGTCATTTTCATTTCCATACAACTTAAGAAGCAACATGTACAACATATTTAAGCATGAAATTTAAGGGTATTATGGGCATAGTTGTGCCAATTAAGACACTAATGAGGGTAAAGTGGTAACTTTATTTTAATCCTTTACTCACATTGTGAAAGCTATTCCCACCCTGCCCCTCCTGACAACCCAATCGACTAATACATGCGATTCAATTCACCAAATTGAATGGGATATCAGTTACAATCCCTTGTGTTTAGATTCTACCCGCTCTTTCATAGACATTATAGCTTCATCCCATTAGGTTAGATTCTACCCGCTCTTTCATCACGCGATGCTGCAAAATTAGGGTTTTATGTTCCAGGCCTGCTTTCTCCATTTTTTATATCAATTTATGCGCTATTCTAAATCCAGCAGGTACGATTCTGAATTCTCTTCATAGTGTTTCTAATTTTGTTGTTTGATTGATTATTTGTGATTGCATTTGGCCTAGGTTTTTGTTCTTTGTTGAAATTGTTATGGATTTTGTGTGAATGGTTAAATTTTATATAATCTTATAGGGTATTCAATATTTTTTGTTTCAGTTTCATTAATAATGAAATTAGTTGAATATGTCACCTCTATTTTAATTTTTTATTCTAAATTTCTAACACTGCATTTTGTGGCAGCCAAATCTTTGTACTTTAGTATTCGCCCTAAGAGATGCATCTGTGAATCTTGCCAATTGGGCATTTGAAAGATTGAAAAAGCCCCCATAAAAGCTACATGTTAATGGGAAGCCAGTTATGATCAGAGGGGTACACAGGCATGAACGCCATCCAGTATAGGAAACCCGAACATTTTGCAGGTTAATATCAGAGATGTATTTTGTTCTTGTATAAATCCACATGGTTAATTTAATTGATAAAGTTTCCATGTGACTTTTTGCAGGTTATGAAAGTCTATGAGTACGTTGTCTTATGTTTTACGTTTAAGTTTTCTCGCTCCCCACCCCCCAAATTGTTGAATCATGTGGATGCTCTATGTTTGTTTCTTGCTTGTCATGATTACTTTGTGTGATAATTATAATGTTTTTTTTCTTGCCTTCTTTAATTCAGCCTAATGTTACAATTATAAGATATGTAATCTGCATATTATATGGGACTACTAATTATAAGATATTTGGTTAGTTGTGGTTAACTTGTAGGTCAGGACGCTGGTAAATATATGGGACTACTAATTGATGTAGAACCTAAATTCAAAGTTTGAATCCTTTTATATTCAGTTTTGCTCTTTTCGCCAGTACAGCTTATGTTGGAAGGTACTTGTTTTCCCTATCAAGATCTCCCGCAACAACTCACTGAGGTGTTTTGACACAATTATGGTTTTAATGCAGCATCCTTGTAAGAAGCACAGAAAGGGAGAGAATTAAATCAAAATCGAAATTACAGGTCCCGGGTCATTTCTCTGTTAGTTTTCACATCAGTTGGTAACTATTTTCATTCTCTACGTATATTCACATCAATTGGTAAACATTTTCATTCTCTACGTATATTGATTAATTTGCTGTATGTTATTTGCTATTAGAGTAAATAATTAGGTTTCAGCAGGTCATTGATTTTTATTACTTGATTTAACATAGTTAATTAGCTTGGTTTACTCTTAGTTTAAGATAATTGGATGAATATCATAAAGAGTCTTTGCTGGCCTTTTGATATGTGTTATAACTACTGGTCTATTAGATATGTGGGTCAACTGAAATTAGGGCCTAAGGTTAACATGATGGTGGGGAATTTTGATCTCATGTGAAAATTTAATGCTGTTAGTGCTAAGAAGCTAGAGTTATTCACTTCAATTAAGAAAATTTGGCAATTGATGACTGGATCAATAATAGTTCATGGATTTGTAGTTGGTGTTGGATGAACTATGCTGATAGTCAAAAGCATTGATTACTGGTTTTTTTTTTGAAAGGTTAACTTCATTCAACAAAGGCGCGCCCTCGAAAAAAGGACCGCCAAACACAATTACATCATATACAAAGGAAATGAGACCCACTCCTTCCAAACAATGTTCTTAAACCTCGATCTATACCTAAGCCAAAGGTAGGCTAACGACTTAATAGACACAACAACCTATATGACTTTCGCCTCTTTCCTTTGAAAAACCTTTTCGTTTCGAGTCTTCCACAGCATCCACATAGTAATCATGATGATCCCGCCAACAATCTTCTTCACCCAATTACTCCCTTTAACCTCAGAGGACAGAAGCAACAGATCTTTAATCTCAAGAACAAGAAAAAAATCGATCTTGCACCATTTACAAATTGCAGCCCAAACACCGTATGAATAACCACATCCCGTGAATAAATGAAGAGATGACTCTACATCAACCTCGCAAAGAGCACAAGACAGATCAGGGATGTCTATATTCCTTTTAGATAAAGCATCGCGAGTAAGAATACGAGCCATTTCAGCCCTCGAAACGAACACTTTTATCTTGATTGGAATCCACGCAATCCATTTCATCAAAGTCTGTCTATGCAGAATAAGCACCAACTGCGCTGCCCTCCCATCTCCATTTATCCCGTTTGTGAAACAACTGCATCTGTTGCAAAATAAATTGCAGCTGCTCTTGCAGAACAGTAGCCGAAGACAGCTGTTGCTTCCAACCTGCACGCATACTGTTGTCTGCATACCATCTGACCCAAACATCCCTGATACTTTCATTTTTTTGTGCAGCAACTGAGAAAAGATTCGGCCACCTGTCCTTTAATAAATCATTCCCATTCCAACGATCCAACCAAAAACGAACATATCTCCCGTTAATCTCGCGTCTATGCTGACAAAGCTAGAGCTCTAATAATCAGGATACTTTGCTTTACCTTTAGAATGAAAATCATGTAGAAATGATTAGTTTGTTGGTCATTTTTTGCTACATTGTTTGTTGATAAAAGTAAATTTCTAATTTAGGAGAAAATTGTAAAAAAAAATAAAAAAAATCAGTGCATGTATTTGTGCACCAGGAAGCAGTGTGTTTAAGCTATTTGCCATATAAAAAAAACAACGTTGGAGTTTCTACTTCCCAATATTGTGTAATGACTGACTACTCATAGATTTTTGTTCTCATTTTATCATTGAAAAAAAACTATAATTTCATGAGCCTTTAAATACAGTGTTTAATGTACAGGGTTTGATGATCATGGGATATTTGATGGTTGAAAGACAAAGGAGATGAAGTTGAAGTTGACTTGTGATTGGGGTTTCGGTACTGTTGGTTGACTTTGGAGATTAGTATATTAAGTAATATAGATCTATTCTTAAGATATTCTGTGAATTTGTAAGAAATTTAAATTAAATCCTAAAAAAGTTTATAATTTTTTTTTGTGTGTGTGGATCTGTCTCTCTTTAGAGATGGCAATTTCATCTGGTTTAGTAATAAAGGGGTTGATGTGGGTTAAGTTATATTTCAAATGGGTCAATGGGTCCATATTGAAAATGAAACTAAAAAGGAACACGTCGGATGGTTAAGTTTAATTTTTATGCCCACAACTTTATAAATCTTTTTATTATAGAAGTTATATGACTCATAACTATATGGTTTTTGTTATCATATTTAGTCATATTGTAAACCATTAAAAACCATGAATTTTCGCTCGTTATTCAACCCATTCGACCATCCCATTATGCCACGTTTAGGAATCTTCGTTATGTAATTAAGGAGTACGAAGTCACTTGTTACTTTGTTTCCTTCTGATATTTCCCATTGCATGTCATTACCCATGTTCCTTATCACTTGCTAGGCGTGACTTCAGGTTAGGATCTTCTTTATCCTAATTACTTTTCTTTGTTTTGTGCATTTAAAAGAGTATATAGAACTAAAAAAGTTTTTTTTTGTTTTTTTTTTGGTCTGCGCTTCACCCCCCGTTTTTGTTTAACATTTCATGTTCTTTTAATTGGCGACATGTAACTTAAGTTCCATTAGAGATGCTTTTATTAAAGCAAAAGATTAAAAAAAGTGGAATTTAGATAAGCTCTTTATTTTTTTCCATCTTAAAAGGACTTCCTACTTGAAAGCAGTGGCGAAGCTTGACCCGAAGGTTCGGGGGTCGGAAGTCACCGGGGGTTCGGAAGTCACTGGTTTTGGGGGGTCGAAACCCTATATTTTCGAAATTTTCTATACGGATACTATATAATCGGAACTTCTGCGCGAAAATTCGGGGGGGTCGGCCGCCCCTCCCCGCCCCAACAAACCTGCGCCACTGCTTGAAAGAGAAATAAGTGCCAGTATTCAACAATACCGCCGGTATTGATCCATTTAGCATGTCATGTCATTTATCATGTAACTGACCCAACTTCGACATCATGCATTTTTTTAGAGTTTCGCTCTGTGTTTTGATTTTAGCTTGCACAATTAAATTTGACATATTATATTATTCTTTATGTATGAAACTGAAATAATTTATTATGTTACTGTCGAGACAAACGAATGTTTACCTTGAAAGTTTTACAACAAGACATTTAAATATTTGATTACCACAAATGTGAGGGATTATCGTTGGTCTGTAATTGATAGCAGCTTTCTTATCACCTGCATTAGCAAAATCCTATTGTGTGATTTATTCAAACCTTTACCGAAGATTATGTTTGGATGCTTATGTCTTGGTATCCATGAAATGTGATTGTGATTTTTGATATGCGTTCCTTGTGTTGTTTGATTGCTGCTGCAAGTGTTTGATGTGATTGAACACAACTTGTTAACCTTTCGAATTTGGTATAAGACTTCATGGAACAATGTGTGAAATCATCATTGTATTTATTTGGCAGAAACGCAGAATGGATAGTGATTTATAATAGACATCATAATTGAATCCGATATTAGCCGAAACACCCGCTGCAACGCGCGGGCATTCCCACTAGTATTATTAATAATAGTCAATACTTTTCCTATATAATAATTACACCAAACATTGCAATTTTAATTTTGTGAAGTAGACCAATAAATCCTTCTATTCTGAAATATCTATTGGGCTCCAAATGGGTCTAAACTGGATCCAAAATACTTGGTCTTGCAAGTGACAAAAGGTACCTGAAACTTGAAAGACCCAAACAAAACACTAGTCTAGACTCTAGCACACATTAAATCATTTTGTAGGCACGGCAGTGAAAAGACTGAAAGAAGTGAAAGGCATACACGCTTATGGGCTCATGTCGGGCACTTAAGTGTGGCATAATGGGTTGAGGCATTAAACATCCATTTTTCTAAGGTCTATTTATTGTTTATGTAAAAAAATATATATACTAGATTATACCCCGGGAACGTCCCGGGGTTGAGAAATCTAATATGACATTAATTTTACATATGAAATAAAATGATTCGCTTTACAGTTATATGCAATAAAGCTTCGGGTAGCACCTAACCTAAAACAATTAAAAATGTATCTCCAATGTTAACGCCTAACCTTAAACAATGTATAACTTTAATATTAATATCTAAACTAAAACAATGTATAACTCCAATGTTAACGCATGTTGAAAATAGAATTCATATTTACTAATTCATATACCTTAACACTTTGTGTTTTTTTTTCCTGTATGAACAAAACCCCACAAAAATAGTCGTTTTTTCCTCCGTTTTTTATATAGCACTATGGTACTCGTTGGAAAGATAATAAAACGCTTGTTAATTTGGTGTAATTTTTTTTCTTTAAAAAATCTCGTATATAAAAACATATTAATGTTTAAAAATTTATGGGAGGAAATATAAGAGAGAAAAATTCAATTTTATTTTTAATTTTTTTTTTCCTAAAATATCTCAATGCCACATGGGATGATACATGACACATTCAAGGAGGAGAATGACTCTTTGAGTGTCATGTCATTAAAATGGCTTTGGTTGTATCTCTAATGTTAACGCCTAACCTTAAACAATGTATAACTCTAATTAATATCTAAACTAAAACAATGTATAACTCCAATGTTAACACATGTTGAAAATATAATTCATATTTACTAATTTGAACATAATTAGTGACTTGCCTATATATGATTAATGAATAACCTGAACACTTTGTGTTTTTTTTCCTGTATGAACAAAACCCCACAAAAAATAGTCGTTTTTTCTCCGTTTTTTATATAGCACTATGGTACTCGTTGGAAAGATAATAAAACGCTCGTTAATTTGGTGTAATTTTTTTCTTTAAAAAATCTCGTATATAAAAGATATTAACGTTTAAAAATTATGGGAGGAAACATAAGTGAGAAAAATCCAATTTGATTTTTAAAATATTTTTTCCTAAAATATCTCAATGCCACATGGGATGACACATGACACACTCAAGAAGAAGAATGCCTCTTTGAGTGCCATGTCATTAAAATTGCTTTCTTTTATTATATATATATATATATATATATATATATATAGATATTTATAGCTGGGCTTAGTTTGGAGCAGTAATGATAAAATAGAATAGGTTGGGGACTTGAGGCAGGCTGGCCTGTGCGAGGTGTGAGTCCATGAACAAGCCCAATAATGAAGCGGCCCAAGAAGCGTCTTTATGTTCAACAACGAATTACAGTTCAAAGAAGAAACCAACTGGATCCAAAACCAGACAAAGACGTTGAGAAGATCATGAACAAAGCATAAGATCAAGAACCATCGGTGTCTTGCTGCTGTTGGCTGCATATGGTGGTGGTAGTGGTGGTTTCTATACAATACAATGTAAAGCCAACTTCTTTCCCATAGTTTGTGACGGTAGCAACATTCCTGATGGTGTAAAATGTTCGAAAGAAGGTTTGAAGATGAAGCATCCGGTGGTGTTTTGCGCTAGGTGGTGGGAGGGGCTTTAGAGATTGTTCCGGAAGAGACTTTTGGGCCGGGGATTAGGGGAAGCCTATAAGTGTTGGTGTTGGAGTTCAATTGATATAAGTAATCTGGAGTTGAAAGTAATGTTGCTTGTGTCCTACAGTAACTTTTGTGTTTTGTATAATGGTGTTATATGTGTGGTTGGCTGTCGACGACTTCATGCCATGACACTTTTCAACAAATAATTGCAAAACACATGCATTCGAGAGAATAAAAACACGCTAATAAGAAAACAGAATAATAGATCAAACTAAACAAATGACTACCATGCAACAATATAAATGTCAAATAATATAAAAAATCTAAAGATACTTGAAGACTCTTTCTTTCTGCGTGTTGCTGAACAAGATTTTGTCACAGAATCTTGGTTTCAACATCACTGATTACCAGCAATTTTTGTTATCACTGATTACCAGTCGTTGGACAATCTTTGTTAACAAAAGTAGTTTTGGGTCACGAGCAGGGACCAGGGGCGGATCTTGGCTATAAAATTAGCATGCTTCACATGCACCTTCTTGATCATCATCATCATCATACTCAGTTAATCCCACCAATAGCAAAGCTAAGGTAGGGTCTGAGGAGGGTAAGATGTAGACAGCCTTACCTCTACCCCGTGGGAATAGAGAGGTTGCTTCCAATGAGACCTCCGGCTCGATAGTGGTTTTGTATCAAGCATTGGACATAAGGCACATAACACTTCGCAATCGGGACAAGCCCGATTGGTGCATGTAACCCCTTGCCTTTTGGCTATCAACGCCACTACATGATGCATGATTAACCATCCGCCGTTTTTAACGTTATTTTCACAAAATTAGTAAAATAACGTTAAAATTAGTGCAACTTTACTTTTGCCCCCATAGGGCCACACATATATACATTATATGTGCACATCCGTAAGCAGGGCGTATGCACCTTCTTAATAATTACAGAAAAAATTACAATTTTTCAAACCTTGCCAGAAAATAAATTGGGTGTCAAGTTGAGTGTGTCGGTTTGAATTGTATTTTATGGGTCAAATCAAAACACTCAGCTATAAATAAAACATGTTAAGAGAATCAAAACCTCCAAATTAAACGGGTCAAATGAATAGTTTTAATACCAACCCAATACGTGTGGTTACGGGTCAAATGACTAGTTTATATACTAATCCAACCCATGTGTAAACAGGGCAAAGTGACTAGTTTTGATACTAACCTAGCCCACGTGTAAACGGGTCAAATGACTAGGTTTGTATTAACCAAACCCGTCGCAACCACAAGTTAGTAGTTAGGTGGAGTAGATCTAAAGGGAGAAAACCTGAAGACAAGTTTCTAATAAATTATCTGTTAAAATGCAAGAAGTTTAAAATCAAATGCAATACAAAAAATAGTTATCCTAAAACAGATGACTAAAAGTTTTACCAGAGAAGATACGGTGTAGGCAACACAACATATGAAGTCACTGAATAGTAAAAGCTTCAACCAAAGAACCAGCATCAAATAAATCAGTCCATTGACCTTGCGGTTGCAAGTTAACCCTTGACCTTGTGAGTCAACCCACGTTTGTTATACCATACACCGTTTCTCTCACCACTCATCTGGCTTTTAGCAGCAATCAAACATGGGTCAACCCTTTGACCTTTACTATCCATCTCATTTTGAAGCTTACGCCTCCTCATTCGGTTCTCAACACGCAACGCCTTTAAGGCCGCTGCTCTTTTCGCCATTTCAAAAGCTTGCGAAAAATTCCAAATCCTAACTGTACCCTCTTCCCCACCACATATGATCCGGTCAGCACCGATGCCTACACAAAATAAACTGCCACACGACCCGTTTAACATTCTTTGTGGTGGCTCCATATTCTTACGGTCTAAATTATTTCCATTAGAAGAATCACATTTTTTAACTAATTTCTTTGAGGAAGAATGTTTAATATTCTTCAATAACTTTCTAACATCAATAAGTGAAAGCCTACCATCACTAGAAGCAGAAACCAGCCATGGAAACTCAAATGAAAGGGAATATACAGGACCCGTATGCGGACCCCATATTGCCAGCTGGCGAACCGAACCACATCCATGACTAGTAATCTCATACATATGTATAGCACCGTCTTCCCCACCAGTGAAGATGAAATTACCTGTGTGACTTCTAGCTAGCGAATAAGCATTACCGACATGCGCATCTTTGATAACGTCAATAAGTGAAAAGGTATTCGTCTCCCAGATATATACATCTGAACCAGAAGTACTTACTACGGTAGCATCATGCGGGACCAGGCTCCACACCCAGTCGTTATGCATCAAAACATTCAAACACTCGAGTGACACACGATCCCAAACGCGTATAGTCATGTCCCACGACCCGCTGTAAATTCTAGAAGAATCCAGCCCGACACAAGTTATCGGGCCTTGATGTTCCCAAAGTCGAAACTCGGTATTCTGGTTTTGGGGTCCTTTAATGTCAAACAAATGAGGATGTCCTTCTTCAGCTCTCCAGCCATGTATAAACCCATCCGACCCGCCAGCAATTAACAGCTTAGAATCAGCTGCAACGGCTCGGATGGTGCAACCAAGCGGTCGAGACGAAGCGATTGCATAACCATCTTCAACGTCCCACATTCGAATAACCGAGTCATAACCAGAAGTAATTATAAGCTTTCTCGAGAGCAAAACAAACAGAGTACGAACAGGTTCTGTATGACCATAAAGCGTATCAACAGTATACCGTCCCATAAACGTCTTGCTCCTAAATTCCCGTTCCACAAACAAGGCTTTCCACGATTTCTCATTAGAACACTCCGCATTCAAAGAGATGGGGACTCCAGTCGGGAGTCCCCATCTCTCACAATAAAACTCCTTCCAAACTTGATGATCAGACGCAATCCGATACAAAGACGGACTCACACACGACACAACCCCAAGCTCCTTCGGATCAAGACAGTTAAATATCTCAGATATTAACGCCGGAGGAAGGTCTACAATCGTTCTTTTATCGCTCAACAAGCACGAATCAATGGGTAACTTTCCAAAATCTTTTCCAAAATCTATCGACTTAACTACACTTTCCGAATCTATAAGCAAACTTTTTCCAACAACACGGTTTGTATCAACTTCTGTCGTATCGTCTGAATTCTTTGTAGGAACAATATCTGTATTCACTTTGCATTCAAATGCCATAAAAATATCCCCTCTAATCCTACCAATTTCAATCCAAAAAAACATTCAAATAATTAATAATAATAATAATAATTCAATTACAATTTTAACATAAATATTAGGGAAAATTAGGTTAAATCAATTCCAACATCAGATAATAATAACCAAATTAAAGGTTACAAATTTAATCTCAAGAAGCAAACCCTAGCACGTACATATTATTATTATTTTACAATTTGAAACATTAGAAACAAGATTTAATGAAAGAAGGAACATTAAATTGGATAATCGTAACTGCATATATTATGTATTAAATTTTGAAATGGGTAATTGTCAAATTAATAAGCACGAAGAGACAAAAAGTAATTAATTAATTAAATAATATAAATAAAGAAAATTACCTGAAGAGAAATATAGGGTTTTGACGGAAGAAGAATGGGAATGAAAGGGGATAATAATATAACGTGATGGGTTAACAGATTCAGAATCAATGAGATATAAATTAATAGATCCAAGCGTATAGGGGAGGTCGGTAACAAAGGTTAAATAAAATTAATTATTTGAATAATAAAAATTTGAGTAAATTCCTTTTTGAGTCCCTGAGTTTTCTTGATTTTAACTACTTGAGTCCAACATTTTCATTTTTAACATTCTGAGTGCTAGTGTTTTAAGTTTGTTATGGTTTGAGTCCAATTTTCTAACTCTGTTAGATTTTTTCTGTTAATATTTATGAAATGACCAAAGTACCCCTATCATTAAAAATAAATGTTATTAAATGTTATACTTTATTATAATATTAAATATATACACACACAATACAGATCTCACCTACCCCCCCCCCCCCCTCTCTCCCTCTCTCTCTCACTTCTCTCTCTATCTCTCTCTCTCTCTCTCTCTCTCTCTCTCTCCCTCTCTCGTTAAACCACTTCTGCAGGTCATCTTAAAACCACTTCTCAGCCACCCTCAACCACCTCCTCTTTACGACCTGCAGGAAATGATGATACGGTTTCTGACAGCCAAAAATTCAAGAAAGAAGATATTGGTAGTGGTGGGGTTGAGGAACCGTCGGCTCAGACCCGACGACGGGTGTGGAGGTGGCCGATTGGAGGTGGTTGGTGAGGCGACGGTGGTGGTTTGATTGACGAAGGGGCAGGTGGTGGTCGTTGGTCCAACGAAGGGGAGGAGATGTGGTGTGTGGTGTTCGATTGACGAAGGGGCAGGTGGTGGTCGATGGGAGGAGTTGTGGTGGTTCGATTGACGAAGGGAGGAGTTGTGGTTGTCGGTGATGGTGGTTTTGGTGGGTTGCAGGTGGAGGTGGTTGGTGAGGCGACGGTGGTAGTGGTTTTGGTGGGTTGCAGGTGGAGGTTGTTGTGGTGGGTTGTAGGTGGAGGTGGTTGGTGAGGCGACGGTGGTGGTGGTTTTGGTGGGTTGCAGGTGGAGGTTGTTGTGGTGGGTTGCAGGTGGAGGTGGTTGGTGAGGCGACGGTGGTGGTGGATTTGGGGGTGGTGGTTTATGGTTCAGATCCGGATTTGGGGGTTAGGGTTCAGATCGGTGTGGTGTAGTGGTGATGATTTATGATGCAGTGGTGGTGGGATGGTCGATGTGGTGTGGTGGTGGTGGTGGTGGTTTATGGTGTGGTGGAGGGGTGGAGAAGAAAGTGTGTGTGTGTGTGTGTGTGAGAGAGAGAGAGAGAGAGAGAGAGAGAGAGAGAGAGAGAATGTTGTGTGTGAGAGAGAGCTTTATTATTATTATTATATATTATATTTATTTATGCATTAAAGACTTGTACGTTATACCTTATGCATTACAGAGTTGTACCTATGTATAAAATGACCGAGATACCCTTATAGTTAACTGACTTGGTTAACGACGTTAGAAAATTGGACTCAAACCATAACAAACTTAAAACACTAGCACTCAGAATGTTAAAAATGAAAATGTTGGACTCAAGTAGTTAAAATCCAGAAAACTCAGGGACTCAAAAAGGAATTTACTCTAAAAATTTTATAAAGGTAAATCATTTTTTTTTACGATCAACAAAGCCCGATCACTTGGGTAAATTTAATGGCAAAATGTTTATAATCCCGTGAATGTAGACAACACGTTGACTCAGTCTGCCATCATTTCAGAGAAAATCCAATGTTAGGCTTAATCAAAGCATTTTTGTTTAAGACGATACTTGAACCCACAATGTCACTTTTGAAAGGTTACGAGACTGCTAATACAATAGAAGGTCATCAGCCTAAAGGTAAAGATAAATGATTCAAAATATAAAAAAATTAACTAAATAAAGTTTATTTAATTGTAATTAATTGAACCCAACTACCGAAGGATTGAGATATTTTACGTGTTTGAAATATGGTATATGAAATCGTGTTTATTTGGCATGATACAAGGTAATTAAGTAGTAGATCAGAGCCGTCTTCGAGAACACTAAAAAAAAATTGGGCATCGGGCGAAAAAAATTTAGCCTCAAAATTTTGTAAAGAGGAATGAATTAAAAAAAAAACATTAATATGGTAATGGAGTCAAGAATTGAATTTGAGACTTCTATATTAAATTAGCATGGTTTATCCAATTCTACTAACATAACTTTATGTATAAAACACAAATATATATCCTAAATATAGAATTTAATATATATATATAGGGGGCGGTTATTCTACAAAGTAAAAGAAACGTGCGAAGGATGCGAAGGATCTTTGTACTTGATAATTACGTAATGATAATTACGTAATGTTTTTTATGTTCATGAAATCATTACGTAATTATCATAATGTAATTATCATTACGTAATTATCATGCACTTTGTACATGATAATTACGTAATGATAATTACGTAATGTTTTTGTATGATCATGAAGGCATTACGTAATTATCAAGTCATGAAGGCATTACGTAATTATCATTACGTAATTATCAAGTACAAAGTGATCCTTCGCATCCTTCGCACGTTTGTATTACTTTGTATTTGAACCTGTCCCTATATATATATATATATATATATAGGGTGGGGTTATGGTACAAAGGGTGTGTTTTGTAAGAAGGGTGAGAAGTAATTGTGTCCTTTGGATCATGTTGATGGATGGTTAAGATTAAATTGATGGCAAAGTTGTAAATTGTGTTGTAATTTGTTTAATAAATTAGGAGTTGTTGGGGTATAATTGTCAAAACACAAAAAAACTCATTAAATATCTCCTTTATTTAAGCTCTCTCTCTATCTCTCCTTTTTTATTACGATTCCCTCTCTTTCCCCCTCTCTTTCATCAACCTCAAAGCTACAAAACATACCTGTATAAATCATCAAGACAACCTAAAAAAAATCTACAAACCGCCGGATCGGATGATGGGGCTGTGCATGAATCATCATCATACAATCCTTCATTCATCCCTTGACATGTGTGTGGCCTACATTTTGTCACCTAATACACATATACTATATTAATATATTTTCATGGAGGTTGTTGTCCACATGCAGTAATAAAAGACTTCATACTTTGGTCTAGTTTCTTCAAGTGTACACTTGCAGATTTAAATTCACAATAGTCGATTATTCATTTGTTGTCAATATCAAATATATTTTAATATAACATGTTAAAATATATTTGATAGGGTGTATTGTATGTCGTTTTAATATGTGTGTTTTATCTTCAAAGAATTTTTCTTTGTGTGTTTTTTTGTTTATCATATGGTGTTAAAACACAAAGTTTATAAAACACACTGGATTGTTGAGACAATGGTGATAAAACACACTGGAATGAACGCTATCAAATGGTGTTAAAACACAAAGTTGATCCAAAATAATGTGTTATTTTTTTTGTTTATCAAGTGGTGTTAAAAACACAAGTTGACTAAACACACTGGAATGAATTTCTTCAACATATAACACCATCATTCATCCTTTAAGGAAAATATTATATAAAAATAAAACATCAAAAATATAATAAAACACCTAAATGTCGGAGAAAAAACAATTCTAGAAGTCATATGCCTATTCAACACATTAAACTATAAAAAAATCACATGAATATCCTCTGATATAGATAAGAATATAATAATCAAAAGGAATACACGAAAAAACGAAAAGAAATATCAAACGAGGTTATTGGAGTAAAAAAAAATGAATAAACTTAATCCCTAAAAAATCTCATAAATTAAAACCACCAAAAATAAAAATATTAAATGATATGTGTGTGATTACAATACTACCCTTAATCTTTCATTACCCTACCGCCACGTGTCAGCATGAGAATCCTTCTTATCCTTCCTACGAATTCCATCTTTTGTACCGGAACCTTAATCTATATATATATATATATATATATATATATATATTTTAAAAACGTTCAGGCCGAGCCGGAGAGCACCCGGCCCATGCTCAGGGCCAGCCTGCGCGTACTAAAAAGCTACCTACTTTTGACATCCGTAGTCCGTACATAAGATGGAGAAAAAGGAAGGAAAAATCAGTTTATCATACATAGGAGTTATGGGCACATCTGTGTGTATATGGATATGACATGTAAAGGAAAAAATACATTTATATAAAATTTGATGCAACCTTTCCTGTAGTGTTCCTTGTGTCACCAATAATCTCCACAAGAACATGAGCCATCAATAAAAGAATGAAAACGATTATTATCTCGTACAACTATCTCTCTACCCGTAATTTTCGAAAACAGCTTAATCGCCATGTGGCAGTCACCACAAACACGAATATTCTTCACGACCCGAATCACATCACCAGGGTTAGTGCTGATTAAACCAAACGCAATAGCTAACTTCTCACTATGACAACCCAAGAAATACTCTTTCTCCTCATCTTCAACATCAAATAACACAAATTCTGTTGTTGGAACATATCCCATTTGTTTTAGTACCATGGTTAACTCACTAAGTTTCGCATAAATTCTTTCTGACATTGGATGAGATTTGTCTCCAACAAGAAACTCATGAACAATGCCATTTACTTCTATCCAACAACATCCTGGTATCTTCCTAATGCTTTTATTATTCATCGTTGATCTTATGTTCTCTGCGTCTTCCCATTTTTTATTAGCAGAGAATATGTTAGATAACAGTACATAGTTTCCTGAATTCCAAGGCTCTAATTCAATCAACTTTTTTAAAACATATTCGGCTAGTTGTGTATCGCGATGTAACCTACATCCACTCAACAGGGCTCCCCAAACAATAGCATTAGGTTCCATAGGCATACTTTTGATCAAAAGATGAGCTTCGTCCAATAAACCAGCTCGCCCAAGGAGATCTACCATGCACCCATAATGTTCAATTGAAGGAGTTATCGAAAAGACACGAGTCATATTATTGAAGTATCGTTTACCATCATTAACAAGACCAGCATGTGTACACCCACAAAGGATACCAATAAAGGTCTTCCCATCAGGGCGTATCCCTAACTTCTCTAGTTGACCGAGCAGACCGAATAAAACTTTGGTTTGACCAGTCATTCCAAGACCAGTTATTACAGCATTCCAAACGATAAGATCTTTTACTTTCATATCTTTAAAAACTCTCCAAGCACTACTCATCTTCCCACATTTCGCGTACATGTCAATAAGTGATGTACCAACAACAGGGTTATACAAAAACTCATTTTCATCAACCAACGTACGCGCCCACTCCCCTAACTCAAGCGCTCCCAAGCTCGAACAAGCAGACAGAACTCCAACTATAGTATAACAATCCGGCTTTATCCCATCATTCTTCATTCTATAAAACATATCCAAACCTTCTTTCGGCTGCCCATTCGAAACATAACCTTGAATCATCGCACCCCAAGTAACCGCGTCCTTCTCACGCATTTCATCAAACGTCGCAAGCGCTTTCCTCATACTTCCACATTTCGCATACGTATCCACAAACGCCGTCCCCACAAATATATTCTTACCAATCCCACGCTCCGTCACACACCCATCCACCCACTCTACAGTCCTCAAATCCCCTAACCGACAACAAGCAGACAAAACCCTCACAATCGTAAAACTATCCGGTCTCAAATCCATCTCCACCAACCTTTTAAAAACCCCAACCGCTTCCTTAAACTTATCACAATCAACATACCCGGTAATAACCGCGGCCCACGAGGCCGCATTCTTCTCAGGCATTTCATCAAACACCTTACGTGCATCCTCCACCCGCCCACATTTGGAATAAAAACAAACCAACCCAGTTGAAACAAACACATCACAATCAAAACCCACTTTTAGAACAATGGTATGCAACACCACACCTAATCTCAAATCCAAAACATGAGTACACGCTTTTAGTATAAATGGGAAAGTGAAACCGTTGGGTAAGAAGCCCAACTGACGCATGGAATAATATTGGTTGAGGGATTGATGGAAAAGGTTGTGGGAAATGAGGCCACGGATGAAGGTGTTGTAGATGTGTTCGTTGGGGTGAGGGATGTGGGTGAAGAGGAGGTGGGAATAATGTGTGTTGTTGGTGAATGTGAAGGTGTGACGTAAGAGTATGTTGCAGAGGTAGCTGTCGTTGTTGAGGAGATTGAGACGAAGGAGGAGAGCGTGGATGTGTTTTAGGTGGGTTATGGAGGTGAAGGGTTGGAGAAGACGGGTTTTGATTTGTGAGGAGATGTTCATAACTGTGGCTTCCGCCAAGCGAAGCCACCTCTGTCAAAAACTGGTTATTTTATGCTTTAGTCGGACTTTTGTGTTAGTATTGTATCGTGGCGAGCAAACATGAACCGGTTACCTACTTTAACAGCTCTAGTGGATAGAAACATCGACGTCGGCTCTGTTCTGTGTCCTATATGCGGAGATTACAACGAGACAGTGAATCATATATTTGTGGAGTGTGGATTGGCAGCTTCAATTTGGCAGATTATTTCCTTATGGTGCAAGGTGCAGCCGGTCTTTGCGTTCGAGTTCAGAGATATCCTGGAGGTACATAAATATTCTACTGGTTCGAGAAAATTGAAGAAAGCGTTATATGCAATAAATCTAGTGGTTATTTGGGCAATATGGAAGGCAAGAAATAAAAAGGTTTTTGAGAATGTCGCGTTGGATCTAAGTAAAATTATTGGCGAAATCAAGTCTATGACGTTCTTATGGATCAAGGCAAGGGCTAGGAATCTGGAACTGAAGTGGGAGATATGGAATAGCTTTAATCTTCACAGGATAGGTTGGTAATGGTTGTGTAGTATTGTGTTATAATGTGTTCTTTTGTCTTGTTCTTTTGTCTTGTTTCTGTTATTGTTATTGGTGGTTGTATGCTAGTTTCTCACTAGCTTGGTGATTATAATAAATTGGTGTTTTGTTGGCCGTTCAAAAAAAAAAATAAATAAATATGACTGCTGACTGTCAAATTTAAATTTAATTTCTATTTTAATTTTATAAAATGCATGTTTTGTAACCACCTAAATTCGCCTTTGACAGGGCTCGAATCTTTGGCTCATATATTTATTTTTCTTTAAAACTTATGCACATTTTTTTTTGACAAACTAAACGCCATTTTATAGAACATTGCTAACTAAATGCTATTGATATGAATTAACATACAGATACCATCCGACATAAATTATTTTAACTAAAACTAGACATGAAATTTGAATATTTAATTACTACTTCAGTTTGTATTTCAGCGATAACTTAAAACCAGAGTGAATTATGGCTATTTTTTTTTTATTTGAACATGCATTTTCATCTATTTGCCATAAATCAATGCTCAACAAGATGTAAATTCAGCCCCCCAGTAGAAATTTGTCATAGAATTAGCTTGACCCATAGTACCAGATTAGAATCAGCAAACCTCTAGTGCCTGTCTATTGGCCTAGGTTTTTCACCCATCTATAACCCTAGTTACAACATTAACATAATATACAGAAAATAATCACAGTACGTTTGACATGGAAACAGAATATATGTTGTAACCACGCATCACACGGATTCATATCCACAAACTGTTCATCATCGTGTAACGAATTTAACCATGCCCATATACAGCTAAAAGAATCAACTATTTTTGCTACATACTATAGACTCGCACGCTTTATCTATTTTACTTGTAAAATGATGGGAGAGTTGTATCAAGTTGAAATATAAACCAGTAAAAACTGTTGTAGACAAGCAGTAAAGATCCAGCTTACCACAAACTCTCATCGACAATATTCGATCTTGTGGTAACCTGGTAAAATTGATGGATTAACTACAAGTGGTGTTGGAATTTGAGGTATCATTTCACGAGTCACTCCAGTTGTCACTGTCATCATCATCACTTCCTGCAAATGCCTGTAAATGAAGCACAGGGAGAAAGATGGGTGGGAGAGTTAAAAGGGGTACAAGTTGATGGATCAAACAGATAACTATTTGTGCAAATAACATATTGGGACGGGTTGGGCCTGACCTGCAGGCTGCAAACACTTGGATGTTCATTCCTAAAACCTTTTGTAATGATTAATGTCTTCAATATAATTAACTAGATTATACCCCGGGAACGTCCCGGGGTTGAGAAATCTAACATATTAATTTTACATATGAAATAGAATGATGCGCTTTACAGTTACATGCAGGAAAGCTTCGGGTAGCACCTAACCTAAAACAATTAAAAATGTATCTCCACAAACGCCGTCCCCACAAATATATTCTTACCAATCCCACGCTCCGTCACACACCCATCCACCCACTCTACAGTCCTCAAATCCCCTAACCGACAACAAGCAGACAAAACCCTCACAATCGTAAAACTATCCGGTCTCAAATCCATCTCCACCAACCTTTTAAAAACCCCAACCGCTTCCTTAAACTTATCACAATCAACATACCCGGTAATAACCGCGGCCCACGAGGCCGCATTCTTCTCAGGCATTTCATCAAACACCTTACGTGCATCCTCCACCCGCCCACATTTGGAATAAAAACAAACCAACCCAGTTGAAACAAACACATCACAATCAAAACCCACTTTTAGAACAATGGTATGCAACACCACACCTAATCTCAAATCCAAAACATGAGTACACGCTTTTAGTATAAATGGGAAAGTGAAACCGTTGGGTAAGAAGCCCAACTGACGCATGGAATAATATTGGTTGAGGGATTGATGGAAAAGGTTGTGGGAAATGAGGCCACGGATGAAGGTGTTGTAGATGTGTTCGTTGGGGTGAGGGATGTGGGTGAAGAGGAGGTGGGAATAATGTGTGTTGTTGGTGAATGTGAAGGTGTGACGTAAGAGTATGTTGCAGAGGTAGCTGTCGTTGTTGAGGAGATTGAGACGAAGGAGGAGAGCGTGGATGTGTTTTAGGTGGGTTATGGAGGTGAAGGGTTGGAGAAGACGGGTTTTGATTTGTGAGGAGATGTTCATAACTGTGGCTTCCGCCAAGCGAAGCCACCTCTGTCAAAAACTGGTTATTTTATGCTTTAGTCGGACTTTTGTGTTAGTATTGTATCGTGGCGAGCAAACATGAACCGGTTACCTACTTTAACAGCTCTAGTGGATAGAAACATCGACGTCGGCTCTGTTCTGTGTCCTATATGCGGAGATTACAACGAGACAGTGAATCATATATTTGTGGAGTGTGGATTGGCAGCTTCAATTTGGCAGATTATTTCCTTATGGTGCAAGGTGCAGCCGGTCTTTGCGTTCGAGTTCAGAGATATCCTGGAGGTACATAAATATTCTACTGGTTCGAGAAAATTGAAGAAAGCGTTATATGCAATAAATCTAGTGGTTATTTGGGCAATATGGAAGGCAAGAAATAAAAAGGTTTTTGAGAATGTCGCGTTGGATCTAAGTAAAATTATTGGCGAAATCAAGTCTATGACGTTCTTATGGATCAAGGCAAGGGCTAGGAATCCGGAACTGAAGTGGGAGATATGGAATAGCTTTAATCTTCACAGGATATGTTGGGTTAATTTGAGACCACAGTTACCAGGTTTAACCATGTTTAGTTATATGTTAGAGTTGGAGGGTTAAATATGTAATTAAAGCATAGTGTATGCTAGGAAACCCTAGACTGCGCACCTATTTGACGGAGGCTGCGAACTTAACCTTAAGTTCGCAGTCCTCAGGTTTTCCCCTATAAATAGGAGCACATTTGTGCAGCTAGGGTTAGGGTTTTTGGTTATCTTTCATTACACAAGAATTCATCTGGTGCGAACTTATTGTAAACTCCATGGTTGTTCACTGCTGAATCTTTAATGGAATTATCTCTTTATGTTTCTTGTGTGTCGGTTCTTACAATATTCATCTAGTTCTTTGCTTGTCTTGATTAATCAACTAAAACACCTAACAAATAGGTGTTTCTAGTTGATAACAATCTTGTGCACACTTAAGATCTAGTATTTTGGGACTACAATTTGGTATCAGAGCCTCTGTGCTCGAGATTGTATCTATCTAAAGATATCAAAACCCTCCTTGTTAGTTTTTGCTATCAAGTTTTTCAAAAAAATTTTTTTTTGTGTTTATCAAACTTTGAATATTTTCACTAGTTTTTGCCTTAAAATCTCGTGAACAAGTGTTTCTAAGGTGTTTAAAAGGTATTAATTTCAGTAGAAACATCATTCAAGAACTTCAAAACAATTGAAAATCTCTTGGACTTGTTTCTGGTAAGATTAAAGGTCATATCAGCCGAAGTTGCGCACTTAAAGTGCGAACTTAGCTCATAGAGTGTGAACTTGTTTCTTGCTTGTGAGTACTTGTTTCAAAAGTTGAGTACTTAGCTCATAAGTTGCATACTTATTTCTTGTTCTGTGCACTTAACTCAAGTATTGATGTGCGCACTTAACTCATAAGCTGTGTACTTATTTCTTGCTGTGTGCACTTAACTCATAAGTTGCATACTTATTTCTTGTTTTGTGTACTTAACTCAAGTCTTCAAAATCGTGTGCACTTGCTTCATCATACTGTGCACTTAACTGCGCACTTATAAGTACACACCTGCGTACTTATAAGTACACACCTGCGTACTTATAAGTACACACCTGCATACTTAACTGCGCACTTGTCAAAGGGTGCATACTTATCTGGAGACAAGCAATTGAGTGTGTACTTGTTGACATTTACTAGGGTTTCTGCATACTTATCTGGAATTTCTAGTTGGGGTGCGAACTTACTGAAAAGGTGCATTTTCTGAGCACTTGGCTAGGGTTTCTGCGAACTTAAATCTTAAACGAGAGTTTAAGTGTCTGTGTACTTATACTAGTACGCAGGCTGATCAGTCAAAAACTGAGCACTTGTGCTGCTCTGACTTGGCTGAACTGCGAACTTAAGCCAGAGTGTGTACTACAGGGACTGCGAACTTAGTGACTGCGAACTTAGTGACTACGAACTTAGTGACTGCGAACTTAGTGACTGCGAACTTAGTGACTGCGAACTTAGTGACTGCGAACTTAGTGACTGCGAACTTAGTGACTGCGAACTTAGTGACTGCGAACTTGTGGACTGTTTGAATTTTTCAAGGACTTTGGACTGTAACTTGATAATCTAATTAATCAAAACCCTAAAATCAGTCTAAAATCAATCTTAAATCATGTCTGGTAACAACTCATTTCAAGTTAACCCCATAACTCAAGCTGAACTTGAAACCGGCACTATAACACGTATTCCCAAGTTGATGGGTGCTGAAGACTATGGTACATGGAAAAACAGAATGAAAGCTTTTTATTTTGTTAACGATCACACCCAATGGAACTCAGTTCAGCTCGGACCTCACATTCCCACAAGAACCACTGATGCAGGAGAAGTGTTCAACACTGATCCCACTACATACACTGATCTCGACAAACAACTGATGCAGCGAGACCACAAAGCCTATGGTGCTCTCACCATGGCTTTGTCAAATGATGTATACAATATGTTTGAAGAATACGGATCAGCGCACGATCTGTGGTTCGCTCTGAGTGAGTATTATGAAGGAAATGCAGAGATGAGGCAAAACAAGCAGGATATGATTCAAAAGGAATACGACATGTTTGGAAGTATCCGTGGTGAGAGTCTGTCGTCACATATAGACAGGTTCATGAATCTGTTGACTAAGATGAAGAAAGCTGGTATTCCTGTAAACAACCGCAATTCCATCAAGAAGCTGCTCGATTCTCTCCCAAAGGAGTGGAGTGTCCAATGTATGTTGATCAAAAAGGACTACTTGGATGCTCAGTCTACTTTGGCTGATCTTATAAACACTCTGAAATCGTTTGAAATGGACATCACAAAGAGAGAGATGAATCAAACAGTGTCAAAAGTTACTCCAAGGAGCTCTCTAAAGAATCTGGCTTTAATGACTCCAATTGGACAGAAGGCACTGGTGGTTGAAGACTTTGGCTGGGGAAAGGAAGCTGTTGCAACTAAAGCAGATGTTAACAAAGCATTGATGGTAACGATATGCACCAAATCCGCAAATGGTGTAAACTATGTGGAAGGATCTTCAGTGGGAGTGCCAAAAGGAGGAATGCAAGAGAGTGCGGGTCTGAAGAGTGTGCTGATTGCTGAGAAGAAGAAAGATCAGACTGGAGAGGAGGCTTTGATAGCTGAGAAGACACCCACTGAGAAAGCAGCTGAAAAGATGGAAAGTGCACCCAAGAAAGCTGAGGAGAAAGATATGGTAAACATTCCTCTTGAAATAAAATCAAAGCTGTGCTCACCTAGGTGCGTTACAGCTGTTGCTTACTGTTTGTCACACAACAAAAGGGTTTTGAGAGAAATGGATGATATCCAAAGAATTAACTCTGAAATGAAAGAAAATGAGTGGGCATATCAGCGAAAGTTGAATGCAACTCTAGCTGAAATGCAGACTCTAAAAGAATTTGTTCTCAAAAAGGATTTTCTAATAAATGACTTAACCTCAAAATTAGAAAAATCTAGAAATGAAACAACACTGTACATAGATTTTCTTTAGTTTAGCTTTGTTTCTCTTTTGTTTTTGTATGTGCAGAATAAATTACAAAAATGGCTGATAGCTCTCATGAGATATCTATGGCATGTCGACAGCGGCGCTTCAAGACACATGACAGGATTGAAAGAACTCCTCAAGAACTATCGGTTCATTGATGGAGAATTTGTAGCATTTGCGGGGAATGAGAAGGGTGGAAAGATCGTTGGCATAGGAGATGTAGTCTCTGACGCATTAACACTTGAGGACGTCAACTATGTTCCAGAACTGTGCTACAATCTTTTGAGTGTATCACAAGTCTGTGACAAAGGAATCTCAGTGTTGTTTAACGACATGGAATGCATCTTCCTAAAGCCAGGATTTAAACCATCCACTGACATGATCATGCTGAAAGCCCCCAGACAAAACAATACTTATGTGATAAACATGAGGGATGCCAAGTCTGAACAACCAATGACTTGTCTACTGTCAAAGGCATCCGAGTCAGAGTCACTGTTATGGCACAGGCGATTAGGTCATGTTAACTTTAAAAATATAAACAAACTTTCTAAACTAAATCTAGTCAGAGGTCTTCCTTCTAAGGAATTTCCTTTTTCTGAAAAATGTTTAGCATGTGCCAAAGGTAAACAACATAAGAAATCGCACAAGTCCAAAACAGTGAACTCAATTGACTCACCTCTTCAATTATTACATATGGATCTTTTTGGTCCTATCAGTGTAAAGAGCTTGGGTAAAAAGTCTTACTGTTTGGTGATTACAGATGACTACTCTCGCTTCACATGGGTGTACTTTCTGGAATTCAAGAGTGAGGCTGCTGAGACCTTGATGCTGTTCGTTCCTTTGATCGAGAATATAATCAAGTTGAAAGTAAAGTCAATCAGAAGTGATCATGGAACAGAATTCAAGAACCAAACTTTCGTGTCGTTCTGCAGCGGAAAAGGAATTCATCTCCAATATAGTGCTACAAGGACTCCTCAGCAAAATGGAGTGGCTGAAAGGAAGAATCGTACGCTGATTGAAGCTGCCAGAACCATGCTCATTGACTCTAAGTTACCGATCATCTTCTGGGCAGAAGCTGTGAATACCGCCTGTTATGTTCTTAACAGGGTCTTGATTGTCAAGCCTCGTGGGAAAACAGCTTATGAATTGCTTTTCAAAAGAAAACCTCTCATTGATTATTTCAGGCCGTTTGGATGTTCTTGCACTCTTCTAAACAACTTTGAGAATATCATGAAGTTTGATGCCGTTGGAGACGAATGTTTCTTTGTTGGATACTCGTCTAGTCAAAAGGCTTATCGGGTATACAACAAACGCACAAAGATGGTTCTGGAATCCTTTTATGTTGACTGGCAAGAATCCAACTCCACCAACGTTGGAACCGGTCCTGACTGGTTCTTTGATGTGGATGTTGTGTTCAATCACTTTGTCATTCCTGAACAGCAAGCTCATGCAGAACCAGCTCCTGAAAATCAAGCCACAAGCTCTTCTCCGTTTGGAAATATTCTCTACTCTTCTGATGATGAAGTCGCACCGTTTACCACCCGTTTCTCTCCTCTGGTTGCTGATCCTATTGTTCCTCAACTTAATAATGGTGATACTACTGCTGAAACCTCTAACACTCCTGAAAGCACGTCAAATGCTGAAGGAACACATTCAAATCAGCAGTCTGTAAATGATCCATCCAGTTCTTCTACACCTGGAGATCATCTTTCGAACCTTCCTCTTCAAGTGCAAGAAGAAGAAAATATGGGATTTAAATCTTCTAAGAACCATCCAATTGAAAATGTCATTGGACCAATCAGTGAGGGTGTTCTTACCAGAAATCAGACAGACAAGCTCAACACCGCTCTCTCAGCTTTCCTATCTCAAACCGTTCCCTTCAGCATTGAAGATGCAGTTAGAGATGCAAGCTGGGTTGAGGCCATGCAAGAAGAACTATTTCAGTTCAGAAAGCTCAAAGTGTGGGAGCTCGTTGATCTGCCTGAAGGAAAATATCCTATTGGGACAAGATGGGTTTTTCGCAACAAGATGGATGAACGTGGCGTGGTAATCAAGAACAAAGCTCGTCTGGTTGTTCAAGGATTTCGTCAGCAGGAGGGGATTGATTATGAGGAAGTCTTCGCTCCAGTCGCTCGACTTGAAGCCATACGCATATTCTTGGCATATGCTTCATATCGAAATTTTAAAGTCTTTCAGATGGACGTGAAGAGCGCTTTCTTATATGGGAAAATCAAAGAAGAAGTCTATGTGTGCCAACCGCCCGGATTCGAAGACCCTCATCATCCAAACAGATACTACAAATTGGACAAGGCTCTCTATGGTCTCCATCAAGCTCCTAGAGCTTGGTATGAGACCTTGTCCTCATATCTGTTGCAAAATGGATACACGAGAGGGAAGATCGACATGACCTTGTTCACCAAAGAAGTCAACAAACATTCTATCCTTGTTCAGATTTATGTTGATGATATTATCTTTGGTTCAACTGACGAAAATTTGTGCAGGGAGTTTGAAAGCATCATGAAGTCTCAGTTTGAAATGAGCATGATGGGAGAACTATCATTCTTCTTAGGTCTTGAAGTCCAACAGAAGGAAGACGGTATTCTCATTCATCAAGCTAAATACACAAGAGACATTCTGGCGAAGTACAACCTGTCGGATTGCAAACCGTCCAACACTCCTTTTGCAGCTCAAACAACACTTGTACCAGATCTTGAAGGACCTTCAGTGAACCCGCACACTTACCGTTCTATGATTGGCTCCTTGATGTATCTTACAGCTAGCAGACCAGACATCATGTGGGCAGTTGGATGCTGTGCTCGCTTTCAGTCAAACCCAAAGCAATCTCATGAGACTGCAGTCAAAAGAATCTTCCGCTACCTCAAAGGAACACCAAAACTTGGTTTATGGTATCCTAAGAGTGACAATTTTGACCTAATTGCGTACTCTGATAGTGATCATGCAGGTTGCAGGATTGACCGAAAGTCTGTCTCTGGTGGCTGTCAATTTCTGGGGAACCGGCTCGTGTCATGGCAAAGCAAGAAGCAGACCACTGTGTCGATATCTACTGCTCAAGCTGAGTACACAGCCGCATCCAGTTGTTGCTGTCAAGTGTTGTGGATCCAAAATCAGCTGTTGGATTACGGTTTGAATATCATGAGAACCCCTATCTACATTGATAATGATGCCTGTCGTGACATCGTGAAGAATCCAATTGATCATTCGAAAACTAAACATATTGAAATTCGGATTCATTCAATTCGCGATGCGCACGACAAGGGGTACATACAGGTGTTGGCTATCGATACTGCTGATCAAAAGGCAGATATCTTTACCAAAGCTTTCGACAAAACCCGTTTTCGTCAGTTGGTGACTTGGTTAGAAATGATCAACTTTGAATAATTTATGTTAAAAAAAAAAAAAAAAAAAAAAAACACTTTACTTTGTGAATAAATTATAGAAAAATCTTATGTTTTAAAATAAAATAAAGATTTTTGGGGGAGAAATAAACCGGTAGATCCCTGAATTTGCAAGTTTTAAAAACTTTTTCAAAAACAATCAGGAAATGATAGGAACTAATCATATTTGTCAGCATGTGAAAAGGACCCAGAGGACGTTGTGGCTTCAAGCAACGACATGTCGGTAGATTCAGCCTGGAATTGAGTAGACTGCTAAAAGATGACAAACTAAAAGTCTACACGAGGTGCTGGATTCCCACTGTGCTTCAGGCTTGCACAAGCTGAGTCCGGTCATACACAGGTTGAGAGATCAAAAGACACAGAAAATTTTGTGCATAAGCAATCAAAAGACACCTAAGAGTGCAAGCTACCAAAGCGGGGCTATTAAAATCAAAATGAGCAACAAAAGACACGCAATGTTAGTGACGTGCAAACATATAGATAGCTCAAAAAGCAATCAGATGATCATCTTCTTTGTTATGGGAACATAGACCTGAAGCTCTCATCATCTGATTGACATAATGATCATCTTCTCTGCTTATGGAAACATAGACCTGAAGCTCTCATCATTATATCTCAATAAACCTTGAGGATTGGTAGGCTTACACCTGGCACAAGTGGGGTCCATTAACATGTCGTCAATATTACCAAAACATGATAAAGATCATCATATAAAGCTTGTTGAAAGACGAGAGGCATGGATTTAAGTGGACAAATATACCGACAGTTTTTCTTGGGCTGCAGCTATCCAACGGAAAGTTGAAACGTGGTCTGGCAGGTATGACTAGTATGATCTTGATGCAAAAGGTGAGAAACGGTTGATCTCTAAACTCAAATCTTTGGTTAAAAAGGCTATTTTGTTGATTGTTGGGCCTGCGCACTTAAAAGTTCTCTTTAAAATCTTGGTGGGCCTGCGAACTTAACTCATTGAAAATGTTTGTTGGGCCTGCGCACTTGACAAAAGTTTTGGGCCTGCGCACTTAAGGGCCAAGTACGCAGCCCAAACAATTTACCTATAAATACACAGTAATTTTATCTTTTTAACTTTTTATCAAATTTTCAAACCCTAAATTTTATCATCACCATCAACTGCCGTCGTCTTGTTCTTCCAAACCACCACCAAACCACCTTGTACCACCGTCTTCAATCCATCCCGTCTTTTTTCTTTACGTGTTTGTGTGATTAGATAAGGTATCTCAAAGATTCTAACCAGTTTTCGTTGTGTATAACAGGATCTGAGGTTGAAATCAGTTAAAGCAGTTGAATGGTTGGGGTTTTCAAGAAATGCGCACTTAAAAACTTGAAGAACTGCGCACTTGTTTCATATGACTGCGCACTTGCATCATATGAATCAAGAACAAAAAACCCTAACCAACTGCGAACTTGGGTGTGGACTTAAAATCCTAAACGAAGGTTTAGGTGGCTGCGTACTAGTCTAGTACGCAGACCTGATAACCCTCCCTAAGCCGTTACCATGCCCGAGTTACCAGACTGCGCACTTAGGTTCCAAACATGATCTGGTGACTGCGTACCAAGCAGCTGGTACTCAGTCCTGATTTGGACTGCGAACTTAATGTGTGAACTTGATTTTGGACCAAATTTTGACCATTGACTTGACTTTTCAGGACATTTGACCGGACTACGTAACTTGACTGATTCAACTGTAAACCGTAACTGGACTTAAATGACTATTAATATGGAAAACGAAACAAATCATAAACACGTTAAAATCTAATCCATAAAATAAGTAACACACGTAAAACTAACTTAAAACCAAACCAGTCTAAGTACGTCGTCAGTCAAAGAAAATGAAATGTCTGTCATTAGTCAAAATTCAAAATCAAAATTCTAACTTAATTTTCGTGCACGTGTCCAAAACAGATGGCTCTTGAATGGGATCCTCGTGGAATGCACAACCAGGCGATCATTCTGGAAACTGACGATTCAAAGTTTCGGGACGTAGTTGCATGGATCAGGAGAAGCAGGATCGGATATGCAGTTGAGCAGCAAGTTGAAGTCTACAGTTCTCACATCGAAGACTTCTGGAGATCTGCAAGAGTGGAAACAGTGGCTCGAGTCAAGAGAATCAAAGCCACAGTCAGAAACAAGGCAGTCATCATCACAGAGGACACAGTGAGACAGGTTCTAAGATTTCAGGATCAACCAGAGACTGTCAGATCTTTACCAAAGACTGTGATCCATCAAGAGTTCTTAAACTTTGGATACAAGGGAGACTTCGATGCAAGAGGTGACATCAAAAAGAGTCATTTAACCAGAGACTGGAAGCTTATCTGCCATGTATTCCTGATGTCTTTATGTCACCGAAAAGGGGGTTATAATGCACTCAGTCCCGACTGGGCAACAGCCATGATTAAGATCTGCAAGAATGAGTCTTTTAATCTGTCGGGATTAGTTTTTGATTGTATGGTGAGGAATGCCCAAGATACAAAGAAGAAATGGACGATGTATCCTCGGTTTGTTCAGATGATGATTAACTCGCAGCATGAGGATCTGCCTCTTGGTGATAAATATGGTTTTGCCAAGGGTGCACGATTCTTTACTGAATGCAACACACCGGATTGGGAACCTATGCTGGAAAGCATGTACTCTGCTCAACGCTATCCAGTTGTCATGAAGCTATTCAGTGAAATGAAGAGAAGACGACAATATGCTTCTAGAACTCAACAACCAGCTGCAACAGAACCTGAACCTACTGAACCTGCTCCTACCGAACCTGCTACTACTGTTCCTGCTGCTACAGTGCCTCAGCACACTGCTGAAGAAGTTGCACGTGAAAGATCAGTTGGTAAAAGAGCAGCAACTGATCCTGTTCCTCAGAGGCCGACCAAAAGAAACAGGCCTACTGGTTTACTACAGGCAGGGAGAGAATCATTGACTCCCGAGGAACTTGAGATAGCTGAGGCTGCCAGACAGAATGCTGAGATTGCAAAGGCAGAAAGAAGAAGGAGGAGAGAACAGCTGCCCGAGTCTGAAAGACCAAGGGTTATGACTGAAGAAGATGAGGAGAATGAAGCTATTCTGGAACAGATGTTTGGCACGGAGGGTCAACCTGGGCCTTCCACTGACAGGCCAGGGCCCTCTACTGCCAGACCTGGTGCTTCATCAGCTAGACCTCCTGTTCCCAAGCCTCCCACAAAGAAGCAATCAGTACCTTCCTCGTCAGTTCCTGGTGCCTCTCGTCAAAAACCGGTGCATCAGGAATTGTATGAGAAGTTGTCTAAGGAGGTGGGAAAGAATGCGGCCAAGGAAATCTGTGTGTTGAAGAATCAAATCTATAACAATCAGGAGTTGAGAAAGAAGCTGAAGAAGTTGAAGCATAAGAACCGAAGTCTTGAAAAGGTGGTCAAAGATCAGCGCTATTTGATTAAGTTTCAGACTGAGGTCCAGATGAAGATGTTTGATATGCTTCAGGAGTTGAAGACTCAGGGTACCGATACTCCAAAATTGACATTTGATGAGGTCTTTGATTTCGGAAAATTTATGGAAGAAGAAAAGGAGAAAGAGAGAAAGGAGGAAGAGAGTGATGTAGATGAGATAAGTGAAGACGAGATGCCAGAAATGTTTGTAGAAATTGGTGCGGGGGAAAAGACAGTGTATGAAATGGAAGATGGGTATGTGTTGGATCCTGAGAGAGCTAGTTGGTTTCCAAGAAGACCAATCACCATTCCTGCGTTGCACCAGACTATTCACCATACTCGTGCTTCTCATCAGGAAAGAGTTGTCTGCTGGGGATATGATGGGTTTAAACGCCTTTTCTTTGTAAAGCGAAGGGGAGGCGTCATTCAGTATTTCAAGGGAAGGCCGAACTTGAAGTCCCTTCCAAGATGGGACATACGAGAGATGTGCAGGACACCATTTCTGAACCATTCTGAGGATACCACTGCTAACATGGTGTCTGTGTTTATTGAAGATGAATGTGCACGTGACTTCAAAGACTGGAAGCCACAGAAGCCAAGGCGAAGGATGTCGAAGAAAAGGATTGATCCTGCCACTGGACGGGGAATGATAACTTATGTGATAGACCCTCCAGATGTCGTCACTAGGGTTCCCATTCGTCCTGAGCTTCCTGTGCTTCTGGCAGACTTCAAGAAGTGGTTTTACGACAGCAGAACCGGTGAAGCCGTGATTAAGCTGAGAGATGACACAGAAGCATTGAGAATAGTTGATCCAGTGGACGTGTTTGCTCTAAATCCATCTGATCTAACTACTCTCTTTGCTAATCAGATAAATGTTGGTGCTGGAAATGTGTTGTTTGAGGAAGCTGTCTTGTTTAGAAGGGCTGTGGAAAGAGCACTGAAAAGAAAGCAAGAACTGATCGATCTGGTGGCAAAGATCAACGCAGCCGACAAAGCGAAAGATGATAGAGCTCTAGCTGCTGCTGCTGCTGCTGCTGCAAAGAAATCAGAAGCTGAAGCAACTCCAGAGGTTCAAACACAAGCTTCTCCAGCAACAGTTGATCTTGATCCTGAGCCTTCACAAGTACCACCAGTCTCTCCCAGCACAGCTCCAGAGACTCAGCAAGATCAAACAACTGTAGATCTAGCTGAGTTGTTCATTCAAGAGCCACCCTCTGAAGTGACATCCACTGAAGAAACACATGCTGAAGCACCTCACACTGAAGAACCAATCATCGAAGAAAGCATAGTTCAGGCACTCCCGGCACGTCAAGCAAGAGAAGAGGGGGAGTTGAGTGATGTCGAGATAGATTGATTGTATAGCACTGGTAGCTGTGGTCTAGGGGGAGTATTGTTGGGTTAATTTGAGACCACAGTTACCAGGTTTAACCATGTTTAGTTATATGTTAGAGTTGGAGGGTTAAATATGTAATTAAAGCATAGTGTATGCTAGGAAACCCTAGACTGCGCACCTATTTGACGGAGGCTGCGAACTTAACCTTAAGTTCGCAGTCCTCAGGTTTTCCCCTATAAATAGGAGCACATTTGTGCAGCTAGGGTTAGGGTTTTTGGTTATCTTTCATTACACAAGAATTCATCTGGTGCGAACTTATTGTAAACTCCATGGTTGTTCACTGCTGAATCTTTAATGGAATTATCTCTTTATGTTTCTTGTGTGTCGGTTCTTACAATATTCATCTAGTTCTTTGCTTGTCTTGATTAATCAACTAAAACACCTAACAAATAGGTGTTTCTAGTTGATAACAATCTTGTGCACACTTAAGATCTAGTATTTTGGGACTACAGGATAGGTTGGTAATGGTTGTGTAGTATTGTGTTATAATGTGTTCTTTTGTCTTGTTCTTTTGTCTTGTTTCTGTTATTGTTATTGGTGGTTGTATGCTAGTTTCTCACTAGCTTGGTGATTATAATAAATTGGTGTTTTGTTGGCCGTTCAAAAAAAAAATAAATAAATAAATATGACTGCTGACTGTCAAATTTAAATTTAATTTCTATTTTAATTTTATAAAATGCATGTTTTGTAACCACCTAAATTCGCCTTTGACAGGGCTCAAATCTTTGGCTGATATATTTATTTTTCTTTAAAACTTATGCACATTTTTTTTTGACAAACTAAACGCCATTTTATAGAACATTGCTAACTAAATGCTATTGATATGAATTAACATACAGATACCATCCGACATAAATTATTTTAACTAAAACTAGACATGAAATTTGAATATTTAATTACTACTTCAGTTTGTATTTCAGCGATAACTTAAAACCAGAGTGAATTATGGCTATTTTTTTTTTTATTTGAACATGCATTTTCATCTATTTGCCATAAATCAATGCTCAACAAGATGTAAATTCAGCCCCCCAGTAGAAATTTGTCATAGAATTAGCTTGACCCATAGTACCAGATTAGAATCAGCAAACCTCTAGTACCTGTCTATTGGCCTAGGTTTTTCACCCATCTATAACCCTAGTTACAACATTAACATAATATACAGAAAATAATCACAGTACGTTTGACATGGAAACAGAATATATGTTGTAACCACGCATCACACGGATTCATATTTACAAACTGTTCATCATCGTGTAACGAATTTAACCATGCCCATATACAGCTAAAAGAATCAACTATTTTTGCTACATACTAGACTCGCACGCTTTATCTATTTTACTTGTAAAATGATTGGAGTGTTGTATCAAGTTGAAATATAAACCAGTAAAAACTGTTGTAGACAAGCAGTAAAGATCCAGCTTACCACAAACTCTCATCGACAATATTCGATCTTGTGGTAACCTGGTAAAATTGATGGATTAACTACAAGTGGTGTTGGAATTTGAGGTATCATTTCACGAGTCACTCCAGTTGTCACTGTCATCATCATCACTTCCTGCAAACGCCTGTAAATGAAGCACAGGGAGAAAGATGGGTGGGAGGGTTAAAAGGGGTACAAGTTGATGGATCAAACAACGATTTGTGCAAATAACATATTGGGACGGGTTGGGCCTGACCTGCAAACACTTGATGTTCATTCCTAAAACCTTTTGTAATGATTAATGTCTTCAATATAATTAATTATAAAAAAAAAACAATTTATTACAATAAAGCATAATCTTTTATGAAGCAATCTAGATCTTTGTATATGTTAAGAATACATTTTAGGTGACATTTAATACATTTTCCTTTTTATTATTTCTTTTTCTACTTATTTCACACGTTAAAAGTTAGGACTAAAATAAAACATAGCCCAAGTCAAACAAATGTAACTAAATGAGTCAAAATTGCCAATCAAACATAGGATAAACCAAAAAACACACAAATCAAATGCCAAAAGATCCTGGGTTTCACACTGTTTCTGGTTTCATTGTGTCCCAAAGTTGATCTACTTTTTAAACCATCATATTTATCTTATTATTAGGCATATATATTTTTTTTAATTTTTTTTAACTGTTTCACATGAGAGCATGTTTGGACCAAAACTACATTTTTTGTTTCTTTATTTCCACAATTTATATCAAACTGCTAGTTCTTCCAAAATTTTGCTGTTGTTATGGCATTTCTGCAAGTAAGATGATTAATTTATAACAGAAAAGGTAAGCATGAACAGACCTGGCGAATGGCATTTGCTTTCTCTAGAATAGCAGCTACTCTCAAATTGGTAGTAGGACCCTGAATGCTTGGCCTAGTCTGGACAGCCGGTTTCAAGTTGATGGACTGTACAGTCAACCCAAAACCATCACTAAGCAAACCGAAAATATATTATATTATATATTTAGGTGGGTGAGTTGCCATTTGATTCTTACCTTTGCCCGTATCTGATCAAGTAAAGTATCTTTTTCATCTCCCTTTGGTATGTGAATTGCGTCACGATCTGAGACCTTCCTCAACTGCAGAAAGGAGAATAGAATCATTAGTCCGAGTAGTCTGTTTGACTAAAATATTGCATTGTCGACTATTTAAGAAACATACTTTGGTTTTGTCATGAGCAGCAACTGCATCAATTAGAGGACTGCGAGGTCGCTGTATTTTCATAGGTCGAACATTTATTTGCATTTCATCAAGAATAGGAGGAAGTGGATACGGGCTTGAAGATGGCCAAAAAGCTTCTTGGTAAGATACCGTTGGCATTCGATGTGGATCAACTGCTGCTGCTTGTGGCACCAAGGTTTCAGCAAATTTTACTTCATTGTGCTGTGTGTGTGATTTTTGATTCTCTGTATCCAGATTTACAGTCTCATCTACTGTAGACTGACCAACCACCTCGGGATTTTGAATGGATGTAGATGAGAAAAATTGATGGAAGGGATTTTCACTATGTTGACCACCATTCGTTGGAGTTGACAAAGGACTCTGAAGCTTTCTCATCCTCCATTGCATAGGCGGAAGAGGCGGCAATGGTGGTGGATCTTCCACTTTGACTGATGGTAACTGAGGAAGTATGTTGAAACCGGACAACACTGGAGATGATTGGTGTTTGACTTGGTCAGAGAGGTTGATGTCACGGGTGCTTAACTCCATTGTGGATGATTTTTCTGGTACAGGTACATGAAGTTGACCAATGGGTTGGTCAACCTTATCTTCCACAAGAGATGACTGTGACGGGGCTTCAGAGACATCAATGTGATCACCATGGTTGAGAGATTTAAATTCTACGTCATGGTCAGCTTCTGTGAACACATTTGATTCATGTTGACATGATGCAGTGATGTCATCTTGGTCAGAGATTATCTCATGACTGCTTAACCCCGTTGCAGATGGTTTTTCAGAAACAGGTACTGATTCAGAAAAAGATTGTGAGCCATCTAAATGAGTTTCAATGTGTGTTTCATGATCTACTTGCGTCAGAGAACCCAACTGAGAGCCGTCAGTTTCAGGAGGCAACTGCATATGAAGTTGATTGTTGGATTGGTCAACCTTAGCTTCAAGTATATCAATGTGATTTGGAGATTTAGATTCCAAGTCATTGTCAGATTCTGTGAATGCAGATGCTTCACGAGAACTAACAATTAACTGCGCATTGGAAACACATGGTTCACTGTCGACAGGTTGAGAGCCAAAATCAGGTAAAATAATTTCTTGATTTTGATCTGTTTCTGCAAGAAAGGAATTATTGTGATTCTGCAAGATTTTTGAATTTAACAATGGGCTATTAACTTCCTGCTTTTCACCAGATTCTTTGGAATCTTGTTCAGATACAGAATGACTAGTATTGTCATGCCTATCAGCATCAACTGGGAGAACAGAACAACGTTCTTCCGTATCAGAGTTAACAGTATCTGCTTCTATTCGCTCTAATTTAGTATCATCTCCAAGACCCTTACCATCATCTCTATCAGAATATGTTGATTCTAATTCTCTCTCCTCGGATTCTGTTCCTGTTCCCTCTTTGAGAACAGAATCATCAATACTATTTGTATTAACATCAGCAACACTCACAGGTTCAATTTCTGAATTATTTGATCTTGTTTCATGCCCACTAGAATATGAAACTCTAGCTTCTGCTTGATCAGATATAACCAACCCACCTTCTCCTTTTTCTTTTAACTGTTCTTCAGTTACAGAATTATCATCATTGAAAGTAGTGTCACTGGACAGCTCAGCTACACGAGAAATAACTGATTGTGACGAACTGACAACTGAATCTGTACTATGATTCTCCAAATCATATCCGGTCTGATTCTTGGTTCGCTCTAAGATGTTTGGAAGACTCGTAGGGATAGAGCTGTCATTAGGATACTTATTCTCTAAATCTCCCTTAAGATTTTTGCCAAATGAAAAAGAAGATAGACCATCAGCTACTGGAAGAACGCCCGAGTGTTCAGATGTACACTTAGCAGTATCTTTCGTATCGATTTGATGGTCATCACTTTTTCTTGAACTATCAAGCTTTTCACTATGGTCTGAGCACACTTCATTTGTATCTAAAGTACCGTCTTCCAAACTTGCTACTTGATCCACATTTGACACCTTGCTTACATCAATGCATGTATCATTTGTGATATCATGGCCTGGATTTTGGGTCACGTGAATGGTATCAGTAATGGGTATACTTCGTGGACGAAAAGGAATCTCAACGCATGCAAAGGGTTGAGAAGGTGAATCAGTACCAACTGTAGATGCATTTTCAGTTGAAGTGCTTATGGTATCAGAATTCCCAGACAGAGATATTCCCTTAGTAATTGAGTTATTTCCGTCACTGGATACTGTAGAGTTCTCTACTGAGAGAGAATCTGATAATTGAGATTGGAGTTGATGTTTGTTTGCATCAAAATATGTTCTCTGAGTTATGCTTGTTTCAACCTCTGACTCCATTGTAGCACGGGCATCCATGTAGTTGTCAGTCTCACTTGCAACATCCTCAGATGGATCGGCATTTTGAAGACCGTCTGGGCGTATTTCATTATCAACTGTTGTTTGATTATTTTCTACCTCAAGCTCATCATCATATGGAGGCTGACTTTCAGTTATTTTCCTTGAAGATACACATGGGCTTGTGTTGTTCATTGGTGAGCCCAAAGCTGACCCCATTATGCTACCATCATCAAGCCTTGATCCATTAGAGGGAGCAGCAGTAACTTCATGGGCACATGATGCAGAATCTAATAACTTGTTCATGTAACTTTCTCCGCTTTCTGAGTCGAGGGGAAATTTGTTTGGCCTTTTCTTCAGTTTCACACGGCGTGCAGCTTCACTTGCATCACTCTGAACTCGCTCCTCCAGGAATAATTGATGGAGCCTGCAGTATTGCAACTCCAAGAAGTTAGCTTCAGATAGGTAACCCTTATTTTTAGTACCCGTAGCAAGATGAGCAAGTAGGGGGGTTAAGTAACGGGTCAATGTGCCTATTTGAGCAAGTAGTGATAAAATATAACCCGGTTGACTCATTTAAATAGGTCGAAAAACAAAATTGGATAGATATATGGGATGAAAAACATATTGAATTAATGTCTTACTTGGCATGTGACGACTGTGAAACCTCAGGAGCCTTTCCCCCTTTCCATCTTGATCCTTTTTTCTGTTCATTTTTTATAAAGATTAAAAGTCTGAGGATGATAGTTATTTCTGTAAAATGCATTCACCAGGAAACGAAGATATAGGCATACAGCCAAAGACTGCATAATTTTAATGCCAAAATCAAGTTTGTCTCGGTATTTTCTAAATGATTCCATGGCATTGGTTTTCATTCATCTTACAATTATAGTCTATGGATAAGTATGGGAAAACTGATTGTGTAGCAAATGACTGATAAGGCCTGACATAGTACCAATAGGTACTAAGTTAAAGTCTATCTCAGAAGTAGACGAATATATGAATCAAAAGCCTTCAGAACAAAATTCAGTTGACCCAGAGAAACAAAATCCTTACATTAAACTGCAATGTGTGAGCACACATCCAATATAAATGACAAATAAACAATTAGAGTTTGAACATAGCCATACTCTAGAACACAACTTGTGTACTTGAGTTATTCAAAGTGCTTATTGACGTTAAAGCAAGCTCTCTGAGGAAATTACTACGGGTAATAATGCAGTAAATATCATATGACCAGACATTAATGCTAAAGATATATTTGCATTTTACTGTTATAGGATAACACAGATAAAATAACAAGCAATTAACGCCAGAGAACAGAATAACTTCATAGAACTCACCTTCGTCTGGTGGATCTTTTTCTCCCTTTGAGTTTCAGCAATTTCAATTTCATATGATGATGCTTCCACTTTAAAAATTGAAGGATCCGTGTAGCGTTTTAAGCATGCACCAGCACCACCGACATCAAACCTGTTGAAAGTCACCATAAGCAGGTAAATATGGCAAATTGTAGGGGGCATGCCAGAATATCTATAAGGAAATAATAGTGTACTTGTCTAGAAGAAACAATCGAGGTGGACCACGGCATTCTTCATAAGAGTCCATGACAAATCGTGGTAAATCTCCCGTAGTGATAAGATTCTGTGTTGTTCGTTGATTAGGATGCCAATGAGCACCTGTAGCATTAATAGAGATCCTCACTAGAATTATTCATGTAAATAATACGTTTTAGAACAGTAAAAAAAATATTGCAGCATATGGATCAGCCCACTTGTAGTGCAAAATGGCGGGTGAGTTCCAGCCAGAGGCTGCAAAATGGGTGGGTCGGGTGATGAGTCAAAATGAGAAACTTTTGGTACACTCAAAACAGGTTGGTCGGTTTGACAAGAAACAATTATAACAGAAACCTTTCAAATCTTTTTACTAGAAAATTTTGAACTCACTAAAGTTAGTGTGTAAAATATGATCATAAAAAGATATATACTATATTGATAATGATCTAACTTTTCTAATAAAGAAATTTGGAAGGTTTCTGTTTCAAAAATAAACTCTATTTAGCAATTTCCTTTTAAGATAATTTTTTAGGTTACCTATTTGACTAGTTAGAGATAAAATATAACCCGAATCAACACATTCATAGGTAAAGCAGTCAAAATTGCGACCTCCAATTCCAGCAGTAAAAAAGACACTGGTCAACTCATTTGAGACTACTATCCTTTTTTAAATTAAAAGATAAACACACATCCCGAAGGATCACATCAGTAGTAAGATGCCATGTGAGAAAATTTAGGAGCAAATATCTGACCTGAATTGAGAAAAAATGTTGAATGGGATGTTTGGGACAGAAATGCCCTTTCAATTGGAGGAATTTCTGACTCAAGCTGCTGAACACGTACCAGTAGACCATGGCCACGAGCAGCAGTTGCCATAACTTCTTCATGCAAGTCATGGAAAATCTCAGCAGCAAACCTTCAAAAATTAATACTCAGTTATGTTAGACTTGTAGCATAATATCAAATGATGTCAGAAGACGAAAATATTTTGACAGCTATAAAACATTATCAGGCTTGCAGTGCTTAATGGAGTTGCCTATCAGGGCAATCAAAATATGTGTGATATAAAATTACAATTTGTTCACTCATGACAATCACAAACATTTGGTGTGTCCATGACTACTATGATTTGACCAAGTTATAGCTACCATAAAGGTCTACTGCTAAATCTGAGAAAGTGATACATATAACTAATGTCACGACATTTAATTGGGAATTTAGGATTTCCATTACACGTGCTTTTCCAGCAACCTTACACGCTTGCAAGATAAAGGAAATTCTGAAATTTAAATTTACGAAACAGAAGATATCAAGATACTAATCATCATTCTCAGTGAAAAAAGGTTTATACACTCAAATGATAGTCTCCCTTCTTAATGGTAAGAAAATGGTGTTTGAAGAAGAAAACGATACTATGGGAGTGGATTCTAAAACCACAAGTGTTTATTATTTGTACATCATTTCTGCCCAATTTGTGAAAATATTTTATTCCATCTTTCTTAGACAGGTCCACCAACCAATCTTGATTCACCAATCTCCAAAACAACCCAAATATCTATTCACCGAAGAAACATACAAGCACCAATAAATTATTCCACCATTTTAGGTCACCCACAAAGAAATATCTAAAGCAATACCGTATTGCAACAGCGTTTCACTAACTCACTAACCAATTTTCTCCCCTCCCATGATGATTTTAAGTTCCTAAAAGATGTTGAAATTTGAAATCTAGCACACACATCCTAACTTATTATCACACATATAATTACTTCCTAGCAAAAACCCTAGGCATCATCAACTCTACAGTCTCCTAAATCTAGGAAGTGTATAAAGACACAATAGATCACAAAATATAACACATTGTTGAGCAATATAACACAATGCCGAAGAAAAAAAACACAATGAATCGCAAAACAGACACAATAACAACAACAAAAAAAAGACACAATGATATGAAACAAAAATTCTAAAATCTACAAGCTAAAAATCCAAAAGCAAAAACCTAAAATCTAAGATCGTAGCGTCCGACGAGACGGTTCCAGTGCCACCAGAATGAGTTCCATCGGAGTCCGCTTGGTACGCTTCCTACGACTTCCTAGTTTTAGGAGCCTATGTACTTTGAATCCATGCCTCATCAACTAATCCATAACAACACACTTTCAAAGATGAAAACCTAAACTTAAGAACATAAATCAGAAGTAAATTCAGCTCAACATATTAGCAGAATTTCCACCTTCAAGGCATCAATCATGTGCTCAAATTCAAGCTAATCCGTTTCACTACATTAACCTTAGCTTACCTATCATTGAGATCACAAAACTCATGGTTCAGAATATTACAATTAAACCACACTAAATCCAACTTCCATATGCTAAGCCTAGGAATCATAAACAGAGCAAAACAAGTTCTAATTTCCACATAATCAAGCAACAACACAATTTAACACCTCCAATGCAACACAATCAAAACCTACCTCAACGAAACTAAAAATCGACAGACAAGGAAAGAATTACTAACGAATTATTAGCAATAATCAAGTACGAAACTGAAAATTGACATATAACACAATCAAAATATCACAAAACTCATGACTCAAAATATCACAATTAAACCACGCCAAATCAAAATTCAAACCTATTTTACATCACTTCCAACCCTATAAATCATAAACAGAGCAACATAAGTTCCAATTTCCACATAATTAAGCAACAACACAACGGAACTATAATTGACGTCAAACAAAGAGAATAATGAAGGAATTATGACGTAAAAACAAGTACGGACTCAGCTAGGTCACCGAGCTGACGAAGAACACCAACGAGACCAGCCATGGCGACACCTTCAAGCAAAGCTTCGGGATCATCCTTATCAGATGCTTTGTACAGTTCTGGATCAGCTAAACTATATACATTTCGTATCTGATATCTATTGATCGGCATTTGTTCTGGTTTCTGAAATCAGTTACACACAATGGAGAATTTTAATCACACACAATCTGTGTGTGTACGTGATTACATATGTGTATGTGTCGTTACATTGCTGAATGTATTGATCGTTTATGTGATAAATGATTGTGCGAAACGGTTATGTGAAAAGGTTTGTAGAGAGAGAAAGTGGAGTGAGAGGGGTTTTGAATGAATGAATGAATATACAGTAGGTCTGTGTGTGAGAGAGAGAGGTGACTTGGTGAAGAAACAGTTTTTATTTATTTGTGTATTAATATAGTTGTCTTAAAGGACAAATAAAGACCCAAAAGTTGCATATTGTCATTTAATTTGGCCCAGCTATTGGCACTCCCTTGTTTCCTATCGTCACTCCCTTGTTTCTATTTTACAAAACCTCCTCCTAAAGCGTTTCGCTTTAGTCAAAGCGATGTGCTTCGGGTCAAATCGAATGAGGTCAGTACGAGGTTGCAGGAAAAGCTGAAAAATTAAATCCAAAGTGCCTTGCTTTGGCCATAGCGAGACGCTTTGGATCAGGGGTTTATTTTGGGTAGTTTTTTGGTGTTTTGAAGTATTTTTTTTAATTTAATTATTGTAAAAAATTTTAAAAACAAAGTAATGACCCTAATTAAACTATCGTTAATAACTCTAAAAGTGTTTATTTTTTATGTTTTATTTAAAAAATAATAATAATAACCCTAATCAAACTATCATAAACCAAAATGAAAATTCCACCTTTCTAGATTCTACCCTAAATGAAAATTCAGTGCTTCCGGGAAAGATACAACATTAATCTTCGTTATCCTTTATCATCTCTAAGAATTCAATTCCTAACAACTGGTCACCACCGTTAAGCTTAAGAAACATGAAATGCGTAAATAATCGTTAAGTGAGGTGAATTATTATCATTGATTACATCTTTGACCTAAAGTACTAATGTGACCGGTCCTTACTCTCTTCCCAAAGTACTAATGAAGACCTTGATCTGCAATATTTGAAAATTATCATTTCTTGACATGCTTGGTAACAGAGAGGAACACTTTCTTCTTTTGTTCTACAAACTTTGTTAGTTGTTAATGTTGTTCTAGTTTTTTTCTAATTTTAGTAAGATTTGAAAGAATGTGGTTGTTCTCGAACCTCAGTTAGTCTGAAATGTTACTAAAATGTGAAGACCTTGATTTTCGAATGCGTTATGCGCGTTAAATTTCATTAAATAAGTGAAAAGGCGAATTGGTCAAACTTTGTAGAGGCTTATGTTCTACGGGAGGTGAGTTGGCAATCAAGGGATCCGCTTGGAGTCTAAAGCTTCGCGTGTCATCTTGGTCGAACTCATGTTGCAACATTCGTCTCCCGGCTATATCACTCCTGTTGAGAGACCGCAAGGCTGCTTCTGCAGCTCTAACGTCATAATTGGTTTGTACAGATTAATGATAGTCGTTTTCGGCATAAAAAACAACAACAGTATCATCCATACAGAGAGCAAACCGACGGACGTCATTCAAAATTTCAACTTCCTGCTAACCTCTGCGCCATCATCGACTACAGCAAACCGACGATCTTCCTCCACGACATTCCTAAGAGGCCTCTCTTTATATCACGGTACGATTTAGGGTTCCAATTTTGTTTTGTTTTGCTTTTTAATAATAAATTTTGTGTTTCTCAAACCCTAACGTCTAATATTAGGATATCGTTTAGCTCATTGTTTGAATTATGGATCTCGTTGTCGCTACGATTAGTGGATACCATGGATCAGAGAGATTTAAGCTATCAAACTCATATCTCAAGCGGGGCAAGTTATGGATACCAAGGCAAATGAAGTTTAAAGGCTGAACACGATTATAATCAAACTATCAAGAATCGGAAATTTGTAAAACAATTGTTCATGCAAGAAAGTAAAATTTAGTTGTTGGACATCGTGATCAGGTACGGAGGAAGTTGTTGTCGGAGAGATATCTGTCAACAATGAAGGCAATCTGAAACAACATATAAAACCTGTCTGGATTCCTTCATGGATAATTCCTATGGAAGTTGCTATAATAGTTAAACAGTTGTTCATGCAAGCAAGTAAAATTCAGTTGTTTGGACATCATAAGCAAAAGGTAGACCACACCACTAGACCACTGCTCAATTCCAAAACAACTGTTCATGCAAGCAAGTAATATTCAGTTGTTGGACAAACCAAGGCCTAAGGTGAATCCGTTTGGTGATGCTAAACCTAGAGTGGTTTTGCTTCAGGAGAAAGGTGTGGATTATCAGAAGATTGATTTTATGAATTGTTTGAGAATATATTTTTTTAATCAAAGGATCCATAACTAAACAGTTATTTGGAATGTTCCTGATCATTACAGAAGTGGAACGATCGTCTGGATGAAGAGGAATAATCTCTTGAAACGTATTACAAAAAGCAAGGGATAACGAAGATTAATGTTGTATCTTTCCCGGAAGTACTGAACAACAGAGATAACAACTACAGTACAGGTGTTCTTTTTTCAACAGTTGGATCGGCGCTAACAAACGAATGAAAATTATACGTTTTTGTTTACCTTCCTATTGATTTCAAGTATGTTCTTTTTTCTTCTCCGACATTAAATTTAGTACAGGTATGACCTGGTTTTACATCACCAAACGTCTGCATTGTTTTTGGTGTTTAAATTTCATTAAATAAGTGAAAAAAGGGAATTGGTTTGTACAGAGTTCGTTGTACTGGTTGCGGGAAGAAATCTTAGTTAGTCTAAAATGTTACTAAAAGAACATAAACACAATCATGCGACCAATGATCAGAGCTTTAAGTTGTGACAAACAAGATAATAGGAAGAAGATCAGAGCTCCAAAAGCAAGTGTGAAGATCAAGAGAAAGAAAGTAGAAGAAGAAGATGAACAGAGGTGCAAAAGTTATGGAGAAGAACATTGGTGAAATATGCCATGAAGTTTTCGATCACTATAATTGAAAACAAATAGCACAAGTCCTTCTTTAATGTTCTTTATATATGAATAGTGACCCACTTCAAACTTGTGGTTTTTCAGAAAACCACCAATGACCAATTACTCATTTACCTATGGTGATGTCACTGTAGTATCTTCCGATGGATTTTTCAATACAAAATGACTTAAAAACTAGAGAAGTGATTCTTAGATATGATAAAGGTAGATCATGGTGGTGTGGGTTTTTATAATGTGTCTAAATAGTGATGGATGAATGATGGGGATAAACCATTAGGAACAGTATCGATCGCTTTACAATGCCGAAAACGACTATCATCAATCTGATTTACGAGGTATGGGTTGAATGTGTGTGTTGTATGTATAGAATGGTGAATTATTGTAGTGTGTTAGGTATATGATGGAAGGGTTTGAAAAGAAATAGGACAAGTCCTTCTTTAATGTTCTTTATAATTCAAAGAAACTAGGTTACAAAGGAACTTCAGGTCAGCTAGACATTTGTCAAAAGAATTTTGTACTATGCATTCTCACACAATGTCCAACAACTGAATTTTACTTACTAGCATGAACAGTTGTTTGGATTGTTTGGGAATATATTTTTTGATCAAAAAATCTATAACTTTTGCTTATCGGGATCTGGTACGACATCATCTCATTCCATGTTCTCCATATCCATACCTTGTTTCAAGTACTTTGCAAAAGACATTTGGTCTTCAATTAAACGAACCGAAACGCGTAAAACAGAGTCCGGAAGTCCAGGATATCAATTAGACATGCAATATTTGTATTTTGGAAAAAAGGGTATCAACAGTATAGTCTGTGTACCACGTACACTGATTTATGAAAGTTGTTCAAACTCGGATGTCTACCGAAAAGCATAAACGATCAATAAACAAACCGAAATGCATCAAACGAATTTTGTTGGATTGTAAACAACTTAAAACACTTTAAAATGAATTAAAAATATTTTTTTATCAATAAAAAGTATTTAAAATGAATTAAAACAAATTATTTAAAAAAAAAAGCCTAAAGCGCCTGGCTATGGCCAAAGCTAGGCGCTACGGGTCAAATCAGGCCCCTGAAGCGCCTAGTTTTGGCCATAGCCAGACGCTTTAGGCTTTTTAAAAAAAATAATTTGTTTTAATTCATTTTAAATACTTTTTATGGATAAAAGAATATTTTTTAATTCATTTTAAAGTGTTTTAAGTTGTTTCCAATCCAACAAAATTCGTTTGAGGCGTTTCGATTCGTTTATTGATCGTTTGTGGTTTTCGGTTGAAACATCCGAGTTTGAACAACTTTCATAAATCATTGTACGTGGTACACGGACTATACTGTTGATACCCTTTTTTTTCCAAAATACAAATTTTGCATGTATAATCGATATCCTGGACTTTCGGACTCTGTTTGACGCGTTTCGGTTCGTTTAATTGATCGGATGTGTCTTCTGGAAACCACCAACAAGCACCGGCTTGATATATGAGTTTGATTAGCTTAAAATCAGATTCAAAATCTGGTTAATGCTCAAAGAAGTCAACCTTTGCTAACTCCTAGAAGTCTTGAAGACCAAATGTACTTTGCAAAATACTTGAAACAAGGTATGGATATGGAGAACATGGAATGAGATGATTTCGTACAAAGATCCATGACTGAACAGTTACTTTGCAAAAAGGTAGACCACACCACTAGTCCACTGTTCAATTATGGATTTTTTTATCAGAAAATATATTCCTAAACAATTCCAAACAATTGTTCATGCAAGCAAGTAAAATTCAGTTGTTGGACATTGTGTGAGAATGCATAGTACCTAACACCAACACCACACACAATATTATTATTATTATTATTATTATTATTATTATTATTATTATTATTATTATTATTATTCTATACCAATGGAACCACCACTACCATGATCTACCTTTATCATCTCTAAGAATCACTTCTCTAGTTCTTAAGTCATTTTGTAATGAAAAATCCATCGGAAGATACTACAGTGATCATTACATCCACACATTCCCTCAACACAAACTTTGTCATCAGAGTTTCCAACCACTAATACCATACAATGACCACCATTGCCATCCTCCTAAACAATCCCCCATCCTCTACCACCAAGAAGCGCTGGCCATGTTTGACATGGAGAATTCCTATGGAAGTTGCTAAAATAGTTAAACAAAAGCTGAAATGGATGGATTATTTGTTAATTTAATGAGATTTGGTGTTGGACAGTTTGGTTTTACAGTTTGGATCACGTTGGTTTTACTGGTTAATTTCTCATTTGAGAGTTGGGTATTAGTTCAATTACAAAGGAGTATGAAAAGTATTTGTTAGAGACAATTAGTTGTTGTTTCTTTTTTTTGACTAAAACTTGATTTTAGGTAAGAACATTGTGGATGATGATGATAAGTTCTCTTCAGATTCTGATTGCACCGAATCTAGTCTTCAAGGTCCTCTTCATTTTAACTAATTCACTGTTTTTATTACACTTCAGTTCCTAACAAATGTTCAGTTATGGATGTATACATTCTTTCCACATGGTTAATCATCTATACATTCCATGGGTTTGTGTCCAATGCAAGGATCTTCGAATGAGGTATGCGCATTAAATTTCATTAAATAAAAGATTCTTTCTTATTTTATTACTTGCAGCTGAGATTTATTGATTCTTACTCTTGATAGCCATTGTAAAGTTGAGAAGAAGAAAATGAACAACAGTGGTGTTGTGTCTGCGTACAATTTTGTTTTCCCTCCCATTTCTCCATCCTATTAAATTTGAATTTGAATTGGAATCATTAGAATTGGAATAGTAGGCCGACGAGTCCGCATTCGAATAGTAGGCTGAGGAGTGTGCAGTCTGGTAGTTCGGTTGAGGTGTCGGGTGCGTTGTAGGGAGTGGACAAACCGAGGCCTAGAGTGAATCCATTTGGTGATGCTAAACCTAGAGAGGGATAACGAAGAGGAATAATCTCTCGAAACGTATTACAAAAAGCAAGGGATAACGAAGATGAATGTTGTATATTTCTCGGAAGTACTGATCAACAGAGATGATAAACCATTAGGAACAGTAACAATCGCTTTACAATGCCGAAAACGACTATCATCAATCTAGTTTAGGAGGAATGGTTTGAAGGTGTGTGTTGTATGTATAGAATGGTGAATTATTGTAGTGTGTTAGGTATATGATGGAAGGGGTTTGAAAAGAAATAGCACAAGTCCTTCTTTAATGTTCTTTATAATTCAAAGGAACTAGGTTGTAAAGGAACTTCAGGTCAGCCAGACGTTTGTCAAAAGAACATACTTGAAATCAATGGGAAGGTAGACAAAATCGTCTAATTTTCATCCGTTTGTTAGCGCCGACCCGACTGTTGATTTCTTTCCGCAACCAGTACAACGAACTCTGTATGGGTTGCCTTTTCATCTGTTTGTTAGCGCCGATCCAACTGTTGATTTCTTTCCGCAACCAGTACAACGAACTCTGTATGGGTTGCTTTTTCTATTTTTATGAAAACAGTAATGGAAGAATGTTTCTCTCCTTGTTCGAATTATGGATCTCGCTGTCGCTAAGGTTAGTGGATACCATGGATCAAAGAGATTTAAGCTAATAAAACTTATATCTCAAGCCGATGCAAGTTGGTGGTTTTCATCAGACAAATCCGATCAAAGGATAACGAAGATGCAAGTTGGTGATTATTACTTTGTTTTTTAAATTTTTTAATTTTTTTACAATAATTATATTAAAAAAAAAAAACACTTCAAAACACCAAAAAAACCCAAAATAAACCCCTGATCTAAAGCGCCTTGCTTTGGCCATAGCGAGGCGCTTTGGATCTTAAATTTCAGCTTTTCCTTTTCCTTCACCTTGTACTGACGTTTGCTAAAAAGGAAGCCAAGCGCCTCGCTATGGCCATAGCGAGGCACTTTAGGGGGGGGGGGGGGGTTGAAAATAAAACCAAGATGGTTTTATTATAACCATCCTTTAATTTTGTTTGAAGTAGATGAAATTCCGTGTGAAAAACACGGGAAGTCTATGTCATTTTTTAAGACATTTAGTCCGTAATTACAGAGAACATAAACGTGTTTTACTAAGGTCTATTTGGTAAACAACAAATCAAGAAGTCACTTATCTGTTTATTTGTTGGTGAGGTAATTAATAGCTTTCCAAGACCCTTTGTGCTTGTTATATATCTAGTCACCTGTGTATACAGGCGTATGAGAATTTTTTTTCCTTTTGTTTTATGTGCAAAGATGTATGCACTTTTATATGGGTGTATGAGAAAATGTACAAGGACATATGGCACTTTTCTATGGGCGTATAGAGGTGGTATATGAGAATAATATACAAGGTGGTACCTCATGTGAATAGATGTATATAGTGTAGTATATGGATGTATAGACGAGGAAGGGTACATTCGATAAAAAAATGTGTAACATAACACATTTCATAACCATAACCTTGATAATTGACATCGTCCATTCCTCGACAATCGACTTATTGCCTGTTTATGATGGTTATCAGCATGCTAATATCAATCATAAACATGAAAAAATGAGTATATGAAAGAAATAATTATAATTATAGAGACATGTCCATTTGGAGAAGCACGATAAGATATTTAATTAAATATATTGAAATGGAAATACTATAAGAAAAAAATATAAATATATACATGAAATAAAAAGTAGAATACCACTTTTTGAATAAAATTGTTTGATATATGTTTAACTTATATTTAATAATTAATGAAAATGATTATAATTAAATGTTTAAGTTGAAATGATTATATATGATTCTGAAATTGAAATATTGGAGGTTAAAATATTTATGAAAAATAGATGTTATTGGTATAAAGCTCCTCAGCATATTTACAAGTGAAGATTGGTAATTTATTCGATTAGTTGGGATCAAAAGGTTAAATTCATTCTAGCTTTATTTACTTAATGGCATAAAAAATGGATATTTAAAAATTGATTAAAGTAGTAACAATTTATTTAAGCAAGTAAATGAAAAATAAAAATATGCTAAAGTGGTATTGTAGGTACCCAATGATGGAATCTTTGCTTTGAAGCTTTGATTTAAAACCAAACTCCACAAACAAACAAGTGTTTTACTTGCAATCAAAATTTTATTTCGATAGTGTTTCTTTTAGGAGTAACATTTGGATTTTATGCTTGTTACGTCATGCTTGCCTAACTTGTAGTTTGATAGTATTTTTAAATCTATAATCTATAAATCTATTTATCTATTCTTACTATAACAGGAGAGTCGTGAGTGACATCAGAAATGTGATGTGTCAAGCGGAGAGACATGCCAACAATGCCTGTGTGATGCAAAAAAATAATGTCATTAATCAGCTTAAAATATTTAGAAAAATATGTGGGCCACTTGAATTTAGCAGTGTTGAGGTTAAAAGCATCTGTTTGCTAGCCTCGATTTACTAACATCTGCTCAGACCAAAAGTGACCTCTTTTAAGCATCTGTTTGCTATAAGCAGTTGTTATGAACATCTGTTTAGTACTTATTCAGCCCTTAACTTTGAAGTTTAAAGAGGGAAATTCTGAATTAACATAGGGAACTGTGATTTTTGTAGCTATATAATCATTATCGCAGATGCTTTCCTTATACACAACCATTTTCTTTTAGAAATTAATTCATAAAATCTCCTTTCGAATTCTTTGTTAAAATCTTCTCAATGGACGGTGATAAAAAAATTTATAGTTTTATTTATGATCTCAACCCATCCAAAGCCAAAGATATCTGGTTTCTGAAGGTTCGTATCATACGAAAATGGAAAGAAAGTTTTAAGGTAGAAATGATATTGATTGATGAGCAGATAATGTAATTTTTCTCTAAGGTTATTTTATATGTTGTTATTCATGATAAATATTGTTTTTGTCATGTTTTTCATTTACTTTATGTTATTTAAGTTGTTGTCGTTGATGTCTAGTGGAAAGGAAGTTTTAAGATGGAAATGATATTGATTGATGAGCAGGTAATGTAATTTTTCTTTAAAATTATTTTATGTTGCTATTGTTTGTGTCATGTTTTTCGTTTACTTTATGTTATTTAAGCTGTTGTCATTGATCTTTATATTTTCTTTATGTTCATTCTAAGGGTGATAAGATTCAGGCCTTCATAAAAGAGTCATTTGATCCACATTTTTGACCATCAGCTTGAAGAGGATGATGTCGTTATTCTATTTAAGTTTGGGGTCGGTGAAAACAAGGATGGTGACAACCGGCAACTTCCGATCAATACCAATGTGATTTTTTAATCATTTGAAGTAATTATTTATTATAAATAATATATTTATTAAGTTTCGGGAGTTAACTGATCGTTTTAACAAGGAAACCGTGATCGAATCTTGTAACGCGATTTAAACGCATGTTCTGAAAGCACACGTCAGACAACGAAAATATTTATATTTTTGCTCGGTTTATTGTTATTTTTAATTACGAACTTAACCAACTAGATTTTGTTACCAATTCTTTAGTTTAAACACGAATCGAGGCACGATACGGTTTAAACGGGTTAATATACGCGACATTCACCTACCTGTGACAACAGTCAATGAACCATGTCAACATCCGTACGTTTTCACTTATTATTACTGTTATATGTGCATCTTTATACATTCTGCATACACTATACCCCCCAGTCTAGTGAAGCAAGAGTTAATCAGAAAACTCAACATGGGACACTTGTTTAGTCATACAACACCCGAACAATCACTAAACAAGCATTCAAAAAGGTTACTATACCCTAACATATGGTAATCTCTCTTTAACACATGAACATGGAAACAAATAACTATGTTAAGATGCACAAAATACATGTTGATGTCGTCATCAAGAGGCACAGAACTTAACTAACTCTTACCATTGTGAAACCAGATGATATTCCTATATCAAAGGGTAACTAGAGGCTACTAATGGACACAATGTGCAATCACAATACTATTAACATATATAGGCTGACTAACTCGCATAATATGTTAAGTTTTGGATCATAACAAAGCCATTTGTCATGGAACTCTACAAACCATACTCATATGTATACACATACACACGACATTCCAATTATATCACCATATATACACACCTACTCGACCAATCACATAAGCAAACATAAGAGAAGACTTTCTTACAACTCTTGACACCTTTCCCTTTCTTTTTGATCTCGGCCGAAGGTTCACAAGCAAAGCAAGAGATCTAGGACTCACAATAAGACAATAACCTATCCTACACATTACCATGAATGGTGTTAACTTGATCTAGACACTCCCTTAAACACACTAGCCGATTTCCACAACCATGACTAGTCTTATCATCCTAAACCTTCCAAACCTTTACTCTAAATTGGCAATGCATCATCCTACTTCAATTTCCCATGACTACCACACTTCCTTAACTAGAAACCAACAAACATTCCCTTAACACCAAAATGGAAACCTCACTTTTATGTCTCTACACTAGATCCCTACCCCTTTTTCCTTAAGATTTGCGGCCGATTACCCCACCCCTACTCCAAGAAACTTCCAAGCTAACTACTAGGAGACTAGAAGCAATCAACACCCAAGTGAATGAGGACAAGGCATGCCATAGAAAGGTCACTATCAACCTCCTATCCTTCATATATTTCAGCCGAAACAAGGAAGAGGAAGGCACATGCATGCTTGGTTGTCAACATTCACCAAAACAGCTATAATCCAAACATGGACATTCCTTCCTAGACAAAGTCAACCTTCCTCAATTGTTATCTCCAATAGGAATCGGCTAACACCAAGAAGCATGCAAGACTCAACATAACCTACATCAATACTTGCATTAAAAGATGATAAACTCCTCTAAACAATGCATCAATCAAGAGAGGAAGAGTTACCACAAATGTTTTGTCATTACCTCCTCAACACCTCTATATAAAGCCCCTTAATCCACTCAAACAAATCGCATCACTCCTCCCTTTCTCTTGATACCATTGCAGCCACAATACCTCTAAAAACACCCCAAAAACAATCGGCCAAAGGCAAGCTTCGAGCCAAGGAGGTGGAAGCCAAGAACACGTGACCTTGCATCGTCACAAGCTTCCTTAGGTAAGTTATCGTGTACACACACACTACTAGTCTTCGGCTTTAAAATGTTCACCCTAACCATGGACATTTGATCACTATGGATCGGTCCTACACCTACACTAACCACACACATTGTTTCACTTTCATGAAAACACCTAACTAGTAATCATATTTGTGATGATAACACACCTAGTTGTTAATCAATCGGCTTTTGCAACAATAAAGTAGGATGGAAAATGACTAATTGAATCAAAACTTGACATGATCACATATCTAATAACCGGTTTTTGATAATTAAACTTCTTGATCCTTGTCCAAAGATTAGAATATATGTTAGATGGTTTTACAATCGGTTTTGTCACTTTGGTCACTAAAACACTTGCAAGTTCACGGCTTAGACTTGGCAAGCTTATATCGATCATTAATGATTCACATAACCATCAAACTCGAGCTCTATTAGAAGCACTTGCTTCGGCTATGATTACTTAACATAAGTTGAATTGTGCCGAAACATGTGCTAACTCTATGATGGACTTGAAAAGGGTCTAAACTTGTATTAAACCGGGTTATCTTACAAAAACCATCCACTCATGACGGATTGGTGCTAATATATAGCCCATGACGACGTGAGATGTAACACCCCAAAAATTTCTAAACCGTATTTTTTTCTTTTGATAATATAAGCACACGGGGCTTTTAACTAGAAAATACTTGACAAAAGATGGGAGGGGCCATATTTGCCAAATGACCAAACTTGAGTTTGGTTAGTATTAAAAACAAAACATGGAGATGAGCTCCATGTATCCCAAATTCGTTCATCCTCACACACCCACACACCAAACCCTCAAGAACTCAAGAACAAGCTTGAATCAAGGTGAAATCAAGGGGTTTTTGTGTGCATTAGCTCTAGATTGAATCATCCAAGCTTAATACACCTCAAGGTAACCTTTATTTTGCCTAATTTGATGATTATGCTCAAGTATGATCATAATGAAAATCATTGGGTGGTATAAAAACGTAAAAATTATGGTTTGTTATGGTTGCTCTAGTATTAGGGAATCATCATACATCTTAAATTGTGTAAATTCAACAAAACCGTTGGATGTTGATTATGCTCATGTAAACTCATATTATGAAGAGAATGGGTTTATGGGTTGGCTAAAATCTTAGCAAAAACCTTGAAGATTATGACTTGTACAATCATAATTGGTAGTAAACTTGGACTTAGAAAGCAAGTGGACTTGCTAAATATGATAAACTAGGAAAATGGTGAAACTATGAGATCCTAATGTCCTAAACTTTAAGTTAGGAAAATGACGCCTATAAGGTGTTTGACAAAATGCCCCAATGAAACTCGTTTTCATTTGGGCATAGTTAAGGCATTGATAGCTTGATCAAAAATTGTGTGGTGAAATAAATAATGTCTAAGAGCATGATTTTAATCACCATTGTGGATTACACATCTAGGTGTGAGTACAAGAAACTTCGTTTGGTCAAGAAATCTCGGAATGAGGTAAAAATGGAAGCACGCATAAGGTAAGTCACTCGATGGCTTAAATCTCAATATATTCCTAGTATGTTTAAATGCTTAGTTATACCATTGTATGTATATTTGAAACTAGTCATTGGAATGTCACAAAAGAAGCTTAAACTAGATTCATAATTCATAGAAAACGGCCTTAGAGGAAGGTTGTCAATATCCCAATTAGGCTAACGGGTCAATTGGGTGAAACACTAGTTAGAGAAGGACCTAAAACGAGCGTCAACATTATGCCGATATCGATTGTTGTTAATTGCTTGAGTATATTCGTAGACTTTATGTTAGTAATCTCAAGCTAGTCTAGAAGCAAAAAGGGGCGCAAGCTAAGGTAAGTCCTTCTAGGACTCAAATCTCATACTCATACCATTGCGATATTGACTTGCTAGGCAACCACTCCCCAACTGATAAGTGACCGGTGAATCCGTTATACCAATGGGCAATGTAGACCGGGTGCTTGAAATTGCGCATAAATGGCCCACGGGGCCATAGACGCTAAGGTAGCGCCACAACGGCGTATTGCCCAAGGGAAATCTTGAAAACTACCTCTAGTGATGAGGGATTAATCAAAAATCAGGTTGTGAATCGATTGGGGAGGGAGTTAGGATGAATGGACATACTAAAACGTAACGAGGACAAGTCCCCGATAAAACCCATGTGCCCAAGCTTAGTCCAAACCCGCTATTGGTAAGTGTTAGGTAAGCTAGAACCGGATAGTTAGCTAATCTCCCATGTGTGAACCTTGACTATGTCTTTAGATGAGCTTATGTCCAGCTTTGGTCTTGGTTTTAGGCGAATACTTCTAAACGGGTCGATTTGGATAAAAACAACATATGCATGTAATAACCGAAAAGGGAACTTGATCAATGACATCTTATAAGCATGATATAATGGTGTTAATTAAGTCCCCAAGTGTCCCTAGGAAGGGCCTTGAACATGGGTTCAAAGGTATCCAAATCCCCTTTAAAAACTAGTCAAGATGTTAGTTTCACAATTTTTTTATGCAGCAGCATGCGCCTAGGACGCCCAGACATGCGTCTAGGACGCCCAACTGATAGACTCAGGACGCCCAAGACCTTCTGGAGACGCCCGTCAGGACGCTGGGCAACGTCCTGGACGCCCAGAAGTGCGTCTAGGACGCTCAGCCTAGTTTTGTTTGATTTTCTTTGTTTTGGGGCCGTAAGCTACGCCCGGTCTTTTTCCTTCGCCTTAAGTTGATTGTTTTATTCAATTACTTGACTAAACTAACACACATTAATGGGTTTGTTTTTCATATTCAACCCTAGGTATATAACTCGGAGTATGGATGATGATCAAGCTCATTTTGTGAAGAACCGAACGTTGCATCGTGTTAGCTTCCGCATAGACTCTTGATTTTGGGTGTAAAACTTAAGCCTTTTTGGGTTGAAATCATTGTGAATAACATAGTACTTATGTCAAGTGTTTCAAAGTCGTGTTTTGTACATATTTGTTAACGTCTTAACATGGTTTTTGTTGGTAATTGTATCACATGTTCAACCCTTATTTTATTCTTTAAACACATGAGAATGGGTTAGGGTCTTACAAGTGGTATTCAGAGCCCAAGGTTAAGCGAGTTAAGCGTTCGGTTAAAGCTTGATCATCAATCCAGTAAGGAATTTATTTCCAAAAATAATTTAATCTAGTTGATTAGCATTGTACATCACGATTGAACACGAGTCAATCAAGAATTAAATTTGGAAAAGGTACAATGAGCCATAGAACCCGTATATACGCCAATTACATGGTCATGGTGAGCTAAGGCTTAGCCGAACCGGAAACTGGGAAAAGATGCAAAGAGTACTTAAAACTCGGACAAAGTCTAATCACACGGTCATGGTGGGCTAAGGCTCAACCGAACTGGGAATTGGAAGGCATGATCGCACCAACAAGACTGCGCGATCGGATAAAACACAAATAGCTTAATAATTCGGGTATACAGAAATACATTAGACAAACTAACAAGAATGTTTTTATTAAACAAGATGCATGACCAGAAATTGCCCACTTGGAGAGTACCGTGGTGATTGCGATAAGATCACCGTGTCATGTGTGGATTGCTTACCCTGGCCAGGTAAGTGTTAAACACATGGTGCGGTGGGCTTCTCATGATCTACACGTCTACCATTCACGTGACAAGGACTGGGTTAGGGGAGTAAGGCATATTAAACATTTCCAAAAATATAACTCGCGAGGTCATATAACAAGGAAGTATTGCCAAATAACGTAAGAGGCCGGGTAGACCGGGTATGTAAAACCGATGCATAAACGACCCGCGGGGCCGTAGAGCCAAAGGTATTACCACAACGGTTACACGGATTAGGAAAATAGACCTGAACCTTAATCAAGGTTCAGTCATAAACAGGTTCAGTTCAAAAATAGACTTGAACCTTAATCAAGGTTGAGTCATAAACAGATTCAGTTCAGAAATAGACTTGAACCTTAATCAAGGTTGAGTCATAAACAGATTCAGTTCGGAAATAAACTTAAACCTTAATCAAGGTTGAGTCATAAACAAATTCAGTTCAGAAATAGACTTGAACCTTAATCAAGGTTGAGTCATAAACAGATTCAGTTCGGAAATAGACTTAAACCTTAATCAAGGTTGAGTCATAAACAGATTCAGTTCAAAAATAGACTTGAACCTTAATCAAGGTTGAGTCATAAACAGATTCAGTTCAGAAATAGACCTGAACCTTAATCAAGGTTGAGTCATAAACAGATTCAGTTCGGAAATAAACTTAAACCTTAATCAAGGTTGAGTCATAAACAAATTCAGTTCAGAAATAGACTTGAACCTTAATCAAGGTTGAGTCATAAACAGATTCAGTTCGGAAATAGACTTAAACCTTAATCAAGGTTGAGTCATAAACAGATTCAGTTCGGAAATAGACTTGAACCTTAATCAAGGTTGAGTCATAAACAGATTCAGTTCGGAAATAGACTTAAACCTTAATCAAGGTTGAGTCATAAACAGATTTAGTTCGGAAATAGACTTGAACCTTAATCAAAGGTTAAGTCATAATAAAACTCTAACCTTTATAGAAGGTTAAATTCGTAATTAGACTTGAACCTTAATCAAGGTTAAATCATAATAAAACTCGAACCTTTATTGAAGGTTAAATTCGTAAATAGACTTGAACCTTAGTCCAAGGTTAAGTCCTAAATACATTCAACCCATAATCAAAGGCCAATTTCCTGAATGGATTTGGACCTTAACCAAAAGGTTAAATAATGATCACCTTGAGACATAATCGAGAATTTACTCGTAAGTAGACTTGAACTTTAATCAAAGGATCAAGTCATAATCACATTTGAACCTTGAGGAGAGGTTAAACTATAAGGAAACTTGAACCTTAATCGAAGGTTAAGACATAGTCAAACTCGAACCTGAATGGGAAGTCAATCAAGCAGTAAAAGTCAAACCTTAACGAAAGGTTAAATCATAAACCACTCTGAACCTCATCTAAAGGGTAAACTTTTAACGAGTCTAAACCGTACTTGAGGGCCAACTCGTATACCAACGGGAACCCCGTACTGTGGTAAGACAAAAGCCAAGATTCGGGCTAAGCTTAAGGTTAAGTTACACTTAAACTTGACTCGTAATAAATTCATGAAAGCCTACGGGCAAATGTGAACTATGCGTCACATTAATCGTAATAAATTCGTGAAAGCCTATGGGCAAATGTGAACTATGCGTCACACTAATCATAAGGATCCGTGAAAGTTCACGGGCAACCAAGAACTACTTGTCTCACAAAAAAAAAATTGTAATGCGACGAAAACAGATACACATAGGACAAGTGTGAACTATGATTCACACGAATCTGAGCTAAAAACAAGGTATTTTAGCGTAAAACAAAGTGTTAAATAAAAGAAGAAATTAAACGCTAAATCAAAGGGGGGATTGTAGAAGACCCTGGAAAATGGAGGTGCATCCGCACCAGAGGAACGATCCTAGCCTTGAGCAGGGATCATGTGAGGGTAAACGATGAATGATGTGATCTAATAAAGACATGTCAAAAACAAATAAAGCGAAATAAATCTCATGGGATTTAGCATGAGATGGATGAACAGACAATCTAAACTCTAAATCAGATAGATGGCTGTGAATCATAGAAATGGAGGCAATGCCTTCATAATAAACCCAACGCGGCATGCTGAATCACAATGCATACGAATACTAAATAAAGAAAACATAAGTAATAGACTTGTGCGACTAAACATGGTATCGTAACACCATGAAACACAGATGAGCAAGAACCCTGTTGAGAAACGTTGAATTGATCTATGGGTCAATAAGTCATAAGGGACACGAATAAATAGAAACGGATCATAGTTCAGTAACGGGCCCTACAAGGCTAGACCAATAAAGGAATTTCCCTGGATCCAAAGTGTTCCGAGGAATTAAATAAAAACATAATCCGAAAGGGGACGTGAAGACGGGTTGTTATATACGAAATAATACCTAGATAACAAAAAGAGTCGGGAGACTCGGGTTAAATCTCAAATAAGATGCTTACAAGAGCTCGAAATATAAATTTGAAATGCTAGATAAGAAAGGGTCACGAACCCTATGCTAATTCTTTTGATAGGATAAAAATCCTAAAAGCCCGAGGCATTGGGGCAAAAGATAACAGGTGATCAATCGCCTAGAATTTATTTCGACTAAGAGTGAAATATACTAAAATTCAGATTAGATAAAACCAATGTGAGTTAAAGAATGCATGAGACAGGCGCAGTGCTATCTGAGGTATTATATGGAGGATTCCATGGAATATTCTATCTCTAAATGAGTAATGCGAAATACTAGCCTAGCATTAAACCAGGACATATGCACGTTGTAAGATCCCACATCGGTTGGGAAAGGGAAACAAACACTTCCTTATAAGGGGTGGGATACCTTCTTTGTCGTACGTGTTTTGGCCAGTCCTTCGGGGGTGAGACCAATGCAAAACCCTGAGCTTGTCACAGTCTAATACGGCTGGGCGGGCAAAGCGGACAATATACGATACGAGTTACCTTAGGCTATTTCATCCAGTTAAATGAAAGTTAGACTTTTATAAAGTCCAACAACTCTTAACTCAGAAGTTTGATAGACGGTATATAGAAACGCATTATAAGTCGCAGTCCTAAGATTGGATGACTAACTAAAGCATGTGACATATGAAACTAAGTCTATTTGTAGCCGAAAACCCTAATGAATTAACTATTCACATAATTAGCAATCATATAGTAACAGAACGAATGATGAACCATAAATAGTCTAGTTATAGCTAAGCGATCATTAGAAGGTTCAAACGAGTCAAGTGTAGTCATCACGACTGGGACCCAGAGGAATGCCTAAATATAGCTAAGCCTAGTGGCAGGTGAAATCACTACCAGAAAGGACTCGATGTTTTCCGGTAAAACCATGGCATTATAAGAGGCCCTAGAGCCGAAATCAAATTGAAACTAAAACCACGTTGAGAGTGGGTGACGATCTGCGGAAACCCATTTTGATAACTAAACCGAATATGTGCCTTAGTGCATAGAAATGATTCCAAGTAAGATAAATAGCCGAATGAATTCCCTAGTGGATTTAAGGGATCCAAACACATGTAGGAGTCAAATCGCTGACGTCTGGGCAAACCATCACACCTACGGTTTCCTGAACTAGAATAATTACTGGCAAGGGTGGATGAATGTGTATAAGTAAATACAGGGGGTGTAATCTAATTCAGTTGAAATTAAACTCGTCGAGCGAGGATAAAACTCAAGATTAACCATGAGGCGCGACCCATGGGAATTTGTAGTTATATCCGGTTTCGAGGACGAAACCCTCTTTAAGGGGGATGGAGTTGTAACACCCCAAAAATTTCTAAACCGTATTTTTTTCTTTTGATAATATAAGCACACGGGGCTTTTAACTAGAAAATACTTGACAAAAGATGGGAGGGGCCATATTTGCCAAATGACCAAACTTGAGTTTGGTTAGTATTAAAAACAAAACATGGAGATGAACTCCATGTATCCCAAATTCGTTCATCCTCACACACCCACACACCAAACCCTCAAGAACTCAAGAACAAGCTTGAATCAAGGTGAAATCAAGGGGCTTTTGTGTGCATTAGTCTAGATTGAATCATCCAAGCTTAATACACCTCAAGTAACCTTTATTTTGCCTAATTTGATGATTATGCTCAAGTATGATCATAATGAAAATCATTGGGTGGTATAAAAACGTAAAAATTAATGTTTGTTATGGTTGCTCTAGTATTAGGGAATCATCATACATCTTAAATTGTGTAAATTCAACAAAACCGTTGGATGTTGGTTATGCTCATGTAAACTCATATTATGAAGAGAATGGGTTTATGGGTTGGCTAAAATCTTAGCAAAAACCTTGAAGATTATGACTTGTACAATCATAATTGGTAGTAAACTTGGACTTAGAAAGCAAGTGGACTTGCTAAATATGATAAACTAGGAAAATGGTGAAACTATGAGATCCTAATGTTCTAAACTTTAAGTTAGGAAAATGACGCCTATAAGGTGTTTGACAAAATGCCCCAATGAAACTCGTTTTCATTTGGGCATAGTTAAGGCATTGATAGCTTGATAAAAAATTGTGTGGTCAAATAAATAATGTCTAAGAGCATGATTTTAATCACCATTGTGGATTACACATCTAGGTGTGAGTACAAGAAACTTCGTTTGGTCAAGAAATCTCGAAATGAGGTAAAAATGGAAGCACGCATAAGGTAAGTCACTCGATGGCTTAAATCTCAATATATTCCTAGTATGTTTAAATGCTTAGTTATACCATTGTATGTATATTTGAAACTAGTCATTGGAATGTCACAAAAGAAGCTTAAACTAGATTCATAATTCATAGAAAACGGCCTTAGAGGAAGGTTGTCAATATCCCAATTAGGCTAACGGGTCAATTGGGTGAAACACTAGTTAGAGAAGGACCTAAAACGAGCGTCAACATTATGCCGATATCGATTGTTGTTAATTGCTTGAGTATATTCGTAGACTTTATGTTAGTAATCTCAAGCTAGTCTAGAAGCAAAAAGGGGCGCAAGCTAAGGTAAGTCCTTCTAGGACTCAAATCTCATACTCATACCATTGCGATATTGACTTGCTAGGCAACCACTCCCCAACTGATAAGTGACCGGTGAATCCGTTATACCAATGGGCAATGTAGACCGGGTGCTTGAAATTGCGCATAAATGGCCCACGGGGCCATAGACGCTAAGGTAGCGCCACAACGGCGTATTGCCCAAGGGAAATCTTGAAAACTACCTCTAGTGATGAGGGATTAATCAAAAATCAGGTTGTGAATCGATTGGGGAGGGAGTTAGGATGAATGGACATACTAAAACGTAACGAGGACAAGTCCCCGATAAAACCCATGTGCCCAAGCTTAGTCCAAACCCGCTATTGGTAAGTGTTAGGTAAGCTAGAACCGGATAGTTAGCTAATTTCCCATGTGTGAACCTTGACTATGTCTTTAGATGAGCTTATGTCCAGCTTTGGTCTTGGTTTTAGGCGAATACTTCTAAACGGGCCGATTTGGATAAAAACAACATATGCATGTAATAACCGAAAAGGGAACTTGATCAATGACATCTTATAAGCATGATATAATGGTGTTAAATAAGTCCCCAAGTGTCCCTAGGAAGGGCCTTGAACATGGGTTCAAAGGTATCCAAATCCCCTTTAAAAACTAGTCAAGATGTTAGTTTCACAATTTTTTTGTGCAGCAGCATGCGCCTAGGACGCCCAGACATGCGTCTAGGACGCCCAACTGATAGACTCAGGACGCCCAAGACCTTCTGGAGACGCCCGTCAGGACGCTGGGCAACGTCCTGGACGCCCAGAAGTGCGTCTAGGACGCTCAGCCTAGTTTTGTTTGATTTTCTTTGTTTTGGGGCCGTAAGCTACGCCCGGTCTTTTTCCTTCGCCTTAAGCTGATTGTTTTATTCAATTACTTGACTAAACTAACACACATTCATGGGTTTGTTTTTCATATTCAACCCTAGGTATATAACTCGGAGTATGGATGATGATCAAGCTCATTTTGTGAAGAACCGAACGTTGCATCGTGTTAGCTTCCGCATAGACTCTTGATTTTGGGTGTAAAACTTAAGCCTTTTTGGGTTGAAATCATTGTGAATAACATAGTACTTATGTCAAGTGTTTCAAAGTTGTGTTTTGTACATATTTGTTAACGTCTTAACATGGTTTTTTTTGGTAATTGTATCACATGTTCAACCCTTATTTTATTCTTTAAACACATGAGAATGGGTTAGGGTCTTACATGAGAGGTCCACCTTGTCTAACAATGAATACCACTTCTTAACAAAACTCCAAAGTTCCAGAATCATATGTTTTACAAGGTATTAATGGTCGTCACGAGCACTACAACACGGCCCACATACACTCAACACAAGGTCCACAAGCGTCGGGTGGACAACTTGTATGATAAACAACGAGAACTTATAATTTACCATGCTTTTAATAAATCATAGGGCAATTACTATCCGGACGATAGTTGCTACGTAATTCGGCTTCACTAGACCACGTACATCTCTATCAGGTGAGTTTTCACGGCCCTATTTTACTATTTTACATTTCAGGGGACTTACATGCATCAATACTAGTGTCATTTACAAGTGTATGTACATTCTATCGTGACTACCATGTGGAACATGAGACATAAACATTTACTATAAACATTAGCTATCAAAAGCCATGGAACACTTTAATAGATCTATTGGGTTGACACCCCCACTCTTGGTTAGTAGCTCTAACCGGTTACATACAAAAGAGTGTTAGTATTCTACCATACATACATTGTCTTTAGTGTACAATGCGCGAGGCACAACAGTCAAGAGGTTTGGTTATGGGACTCATGGTTTGCACACTAATCATCGCTTAGCTAGCCTATGATTGGTCATACACGAATTACACATTGGTTTTGCTTGTTACATTCAAACCCGTGAACTCACCAACATTATTGTTGACAAACTCTTTATGCATGTTTTTCAGGTAACTAATGGAGGGTCACAGGGATTTGAGGGAGAGGTTCGAGCATGCACCATGTGGTACCACTTGATGGGTTTTGTCAATCCTGTGATGTTCTGTTTTCAATTCCATGAGTACTAGACACTATCTCATTTTCTAGATGTTATTATGTCGTTTTAAATAAATTATGACAATATCCATCCTTCGTGGTGGTACTATTTTAATTAAATGTGTGTTGCTTGAACCTTGTGCTTGAAAACATTTCGATGGTTGCATCCCCGTGTTTCCGCCTTGGCGGGGTGTGACACTACCAATGAACCCTAGGTATAAAAGCATCATATTCTTCTTCTTCTCATTTTTCATCTAACTCAAAAACCCTAACACACACACACACACACACACACACTCTCTCTCTCTCTCTCTAACTCGCCACTCTCTCTCTAACCCTTCCCCAAACCCGATCTCTCTCTCCCTCGATGCTGTTACAACGACCGGCCACCACTATCCTGGTGGTGGTGGCGTGTGTTGGTTATTGGCCCAAAAGAGCTGTGGTGGTTATTTTATAAAGGTTCAAGGCGGCGCAGGTGAGTAGTCCTGAAAATCAAGCAACACTATCGGCAGGGGTGGTTTTTGTTGGTGGTTCGTGTTCGGGCTCGTGGCGGCATTGGTTTTTGGTGGTTTCGGGGATGGTGATGACGGTTTGTGTGGCCAATTGTGATGGGTTTCGGCTGGTAGGTGGCCGAGTTGTTAGTCAGGCTCGTGTCCGATCAGTTATGGTTGTGGTTGTTTATGGTTTTAAGTCGGGCTAAGGGTGATGGGTCCTGATTGGTTGTTGCTGTCAGACGATGGTGGTGGTTCGTTTGGGCGGTGGTGCTTCGGGTGGTGATGTGGAATGATCTCAAGCTGATCTCCGGTTGGTTAGGTTTTGTGGACTTTGGTCGGGTTTGATTCGGTTCCTGGGTCTCGGTTTGATCTCGGTAGTTTGTGGATGACTGGTTGTGGTTTTGTTAGTGGTTTTGGGCTCGGGTCAGCTTTTGGGTTGGTGTTCAGGCTTGGTCAAACTGAGTCAAGTCAGGTTAACCTGGTCAAACGGTTTGGTTCGGTCAGCGAGCAATCACGTTGGAATCGATTCGGTCAACACGTAGTTCGAGGTGGTTTCAGGTTACGTGCGTGCAATTCAGCAACAAAACGTATGTGTAACAGCAAGCACGCCCTCGACACAACTTGGCACGGTTGTGCAGCCCCTGGAGGTCTATATATAGCAAGTCAACTCTCACCATTTGTTCATTTCTTCTTGTGCTCTCTTGGGGCCGAACTCCAAGCTTCTTCCAGAGATCTTGGGGTCTTGTGGGAGGCCTTCTGGCCCTCCTAACATCCTTCAATGGTTAGGCCTCGCCCTACCTTGATCAGCTTGGCCAAGAAGAGGATCGTAGAGTAGTTATGCAATAAATATCGAGGGTCGTGAGGATCAAGAGAGTTACATATCACTTGGAGGTGGATAGCTTGTCTTTGAGCATCCATGTTCTTGTGTTGATCATGTCTTATGGTTGTATCTTTCTATTATCACGAACCCATTTAGATTTGTAGACTTTTATTATTACTATTATTATTATTATTATTATTATTATTATTAGTAGTAGTAGTTTATTTTTTTCTTTTAATCCTTATTTGTTTATCTTTGTGGTAGGTTTTAATGATGACTAACTTAATAACTTAACAAACTTTAACTTAATTAAAATAAACTAGAGGTATAATCAGCTTCTATTAACCCCAAGCTAGATCCAAGGCAAGGAAATTGGTAGAGAGACAGATCCTTCGGGCTTCTGATATCTGAACCGGGTTCTAAGCAACGGCTTCTGAAGTGGGCCAGATCTGAGTGACACATTTATGGTTCATACCAGATGACTGAGTAATCTTCTTGGTAAAGGGAGGATTCCCTGCGGGTGCACCAGTGATCTTTTTGTATCATACGCCTTCAGGATTATGTTCCACCTTTATCAAGGATTTTATTTAGTAGTTGAGTGATTTTCTTGGTACTAGGAGGATTCCCTACGGGCGCACTAGTGATCTCTTGTATCATACGCGTTTAGGATTATGTTCCACCTTTGTCAAGGACTTCATTCAGCTCGGGAGGTTAAGGGTTGGGTTATTTAACCATCATCCATTTAAACAACTTTATATTTAACTGATCAATAAATATTAAAGTGCCACTTAAAAGATAAAAAAATACTGGATTCTTTATCTAGTTCTCGTTAGTACAACGCCGTTAACCAATGGGGATACGAGTCTCTTGAGTCAACTGTAAGAGAGATACCTCGGTCTTCATGATCGTTAACCTTCTTAGGGGTTTCGTTGTTGGACCACTCGGGAATGACCCTAAGGCGAGATCCTTCGGTATGAAATGCGAGAGCTAAGGCGAGGTGTACGTTGTTCCAGGTCGGAAGTGAAGCCTCCATTTTAAGAATAAGATGAGTTCGAAGACCAGATACTTGACTACGGTTTGAGGAGCCTGCTATACGCGAGGCCCTAACGGAGACCCCAGGTGGACGCACGCTGGAGAGGTTTAGCACTCTACGCAGTAGTAGCCTCCGCTTCTCTATCAAAGAGTCAACATTTCAAGATCCCTCTCGTCTTCCTCACAATTAATTAACTTAAATTATTAATTCTAATAATAAACTTAACTATTAAATTGAAGGACCCCGAGATATTCATAATATACTACTCTACTATTTTTATCTTTTTATTTTACAAAACCAAAACATTTTTCAAAAACTATTTTTGTCAAAGAACCCCTCCGTTTTATTTTTCGTTTTAAAACCCGATCAGTAAATTGATGAAAGGTTGAGTAAGGGAAAGTATGAACCTTGGGATACGATACTCAATACTTACCCTAGAGACTATACTACGCACGTCAGGTTCTCTGCCTATGTGTTGGTTTTAGTTTCTAAAGTAAATATTGTTTACTTTATAAATTTAAAACTTGGTAAAAATCGGTTTAGTAAAAATCAGTCATTTACCCCAAACCAAAGTTTTTGGCCGGGAAAATGATATATTTTTATTTTGCTAAAACCACGCACATCAAGTTTTTGGTGCCGTTGCCGGGGAAACTAATTATTTCCAAAGAAAAATCCAAGTCACTTAACTGATCGGTTTATTTTTCTTTTTCATTTTTATTTTCACTTTATTTTTCTTTTTGTTTTTGGTCTTCTTTATTTTTCCATTTCATTTTATTTCTGCTTTATTTTCGATGATTGCGTTTGTTTTAGTTTTTCTTTACAGGTGTCCTTCGAGATTAGCTACCTTGGAGAATTCTCGTGGAGGAAACCGGAACCACCAATTTCATCAACTTTCTTTTTGGAGGGTTTTTATTTCTTCTTTCTTTTCATTTAGAAAAGGTTTGTCATACCGCGAAGATTGGCAAGTAAGTTTAGTTAAATGCGGAAAATGAGCTCGGTGAGATTTTTCGAAAATTTTTTAACTTAAAATGTTTTCGGAGCTTAAAGTTGGGTTTTAAAGTTTAAGAAGATTTTTCAAGAATTTTAAAACCATATTTTGGAAAACCGTTAAAAGATTTTAAAATCTGATCCTCGCCCGCCATTTTGCGTCATTTTTTCTATTTTGAGCTCTCGTCTTCACTTTTAGGTATGAATAAAACTTTTCTAAATAACTTTCTTTTTCTTTTCTTTTTGGTTACCTTTAATGCACGCGAGTGCATGTCTGGAACGTGTTTAATCTATGATTAGACACGTTCCACACCTCTAGTGTTTCGGCACTAGTATTCTATCCCTAGTTTAGTATTTTATCTATTTAGTTTATTTTTATTTTAGTTTTTAGGACAGGGTGGGGAAAGCTTGATATTTTGGAGCCGCCTTTTTCGACGTCTCTGTTTAGAGGATGCAGATTTCGCTCACTCGCCAGTGGTTTCGTCGTTTATCAGGGGAGTGTTAGTTTCTCTTGCCTTTTTCTCCAATAATGCACTTAAAATTTATGCAAAAATTTTAAGTGTGGGGTGGACCCTTATTGCTGCTTATTTTATTTTATCTTGCGGGTCATTTGTCATTTGATTGTGGTTATCTAGTACCCTCTTAGCAGTTTGATACCCGTAGCGTCATTCACGGTCACTTTGGCAGGTTTGTATAATCTACTAGGCTCGGCTGAGTGGGCACTATTAGGCATTTATGCCGAACGGTTCATATCAAAAGACAGTTGAAATTAGATGATATTAATAAAACCCAATAGGTCCGTTTAAAATAAAATAAAATAAAGTAGAAAAGTAGGTTGCATGTCAAGTGAAAAACACCCTGAAAATTATGCTTAAACCCAATACCTTATCCTACCCGTTTTTCCGTGTGAGAGTTTTGAGCCTTTTTACGAGCACCACGCTTGCAGATATATCACATACTACTCGTTTCATTTGACCATGAGAGACGTTCACCCTTGGCGTGTTACAGCTAGAACTTGCGCAACTTATGCGTTTCGAGGCCGCACTTGAGGTGAGAGATTTTAAAAGTGACCAAGGCACCTAGGACATACCCCTTCCATCTTTCACTAGCCTTCCATAAATTTATCCCTCACCTAGTTACCCCGTTTGAGCCTTAGCATTTTTCATTTCATTCATCACACTTAACAAAGAAGGCGTGCTGCAGGCTACTGGGACACTCTTGGGCAGTTTTGAGATGAAGAAGAATAGACCAGGCATCACAGTGTCCACCGAGAAAAGTTTTGGCAACTGAAGAAAAACAGCCAACCAGAGTTAACATACCAAAGAATAAGCTTCACCGGAAGCAATACTTGTATTGTCTAGTAAAAAAAAAGAGGTTTGAGAAATAAGTCATAAAGCTCGACGATAAACGGGCCGAAAGAAAACAATTCTGTTTGAAGGTTTATTTCTAGGACATTCCTAGCGGAGGTTATTAGGTCTAAAGACCGAAAAATTCGCTGAGTAGGGACGTCAGAGTAGTAAGTTTTCTGGGAGGAGTTTAATGAAGCACATCATTTAGAGTTTGACATTCGCCCATTACGTCACAGCCGCTGCCCGAACCAGACACGAGAGTAGATACCCTTTCTACCCATTTATCCCTATATCATCTTCACCCCTCAAAAGACCTTGTGATTTGCAGTTTTTTACCATTTTATAGCGGTGGAGATTCGATTTGTGTACAAGCCTATGGTCTGTGTGTACCTTGGGCAGAACTTGAGTGTTCACCCCCAAAACTCACTTAAATGATAAACTCAAATGATGAGTGAACATTGTGAGAAGGTATAGGTTTGAGCATAATCGTACGGGTTAAGTATATGTGTCATGCACTCTTTATTTTTCTCATAAAATAAATAAATGGGTTGAGGGTTTGTTGACTACAGTTTGCCTTAGTGTATTGTGGATGATTGCTTGAGGACAAGCAATAGTCTAAGTGTGGGGTATTGTGATAACTCACAAAATTAACATATAAAACATGCATAAACAGTCTCAAAATAGGTTACAGTTAGGCTTATATTATTAATAATTGACGCTTAATTCGTTCCTATTTGTATTTCTCAGGAAATGGGAGCTCCAAGACGGAAACAAAGGATTTCAAGGTGAAAACAAGCAAAAACTGGAGATTCCTGAAGATACCAGACTTGAAGCCTGTTCTCTGTATGTTTGGAAGACAATCCCGAGACTTAAACAACGCAAAAATCAGTCCCGAGTCACCAAGCATGCCCACGCTTACTTGCACGAAGGCCCTGCACGCAAGAAGACAACGCAGTAAATTTGGAGGGCAAGGAAACTTGGGGAACAAGGCAACAGAACGTACGTGTAACAGCAAGCACGCCCTCGACACAACTTGGCACGGCCGTGCAGCCCCTGGAAGTCTATAAATAGCAAGCCAACCCTCACCATTTGTTCATCCCTTCTTGTGCTCTCTTGGGGCCGAACTTCAAGCTTCTTCCAGAGATCTTGGTGTCTTGTGGGAGGCCTTCTAGCCCTCCTAACATCCCTCAATGGTTAGGCCTCGTCCTACCTTGATCGGCTTGGCCAAGAAGAGGATCGTAGAGTAGTTATGCAATAAATATCGAGGGACGTGAGGATCAAGAGAGTTACATATCACTTGGAGGTGGATATCTTGTCTATGAGCAGCCATGTTCTTGTGTTGATCATGTCTTATGGTTGTATGTTTCTATTATCACGAACCCATTTCGATTTGTAGACTTTTATTATTATTAGTAATAGTTTATTTTTAGTTATTTGTGTTGTTATCTTCTTCTAATCCTTATTTGTTTATCTTTGTGGCAGGTTTGAATGATGACTAACTTAATAACTTAAAAAACTTTAAATTAATTAAAATAAACTAGAGGTATAATCAGCTTCTAGTAACCCCGAACTAGATCCACGGCGAGGAAACCGGTAGTGAGACAGATCCTTCGGGCTTCTGCTATCCGAACTGGGTTCTAAGCAACGGCTTGTGATGTGGGCCAGATCTGAGTGACACATTTCGGGTTCATACTAGATGACTGACTAAATCTTCTTGGTAAAGGGAGGATTCCCTGCGGGCGCACCAGTGATCTTTTTGTATCATACGCCTTCAGGAATATGTTCCACCTTTATCAAGGACTTCATTCAGCTGGGTTATTTAACCGTCATCCATTTAAAAAACTTTATGTTTAACTAATCAATAAATATTAAAGTGCCACTTAAAAGATAAACAAATAACAGATTCTTTATCTAGTTCTCGTTAGTACAACGCCGTTAACCAATGGGGATACGAGTCTCCTGATTCAACTGTAAGAGAGATCCCTCAGTCTTCATGATCGTTAACCTTCTTAGGGGATTTGTTGTCGGACCACACGGGAATGACCCTAAGGCGAGATCCTTCGGTACGAAACGCGAGAGCTAAGGCGAGGTGTACGTTGTTCCAGGTCGGAAGTGAAGCCTCCATTTTAAGAAGAAGATGAGTTCAAAGACCAGATACTTGACTGCGGTTTGAGGAGCCCGCTATACACGAGGCCTTGGCGGAGACCCCAGGTGGATGCACGCTGGAGAGGTTTAGCATTCTACGCAGTAGTAGCCTCCGCTTCTCTATCAAAGAGTCGACACTTCAAGCTCCCTCTCGTCTTCCTCACAATTAATTAACTTAAATTATTAATTCTAATAATAAACTTAACTATTAAATTGAAGGACCCCGAGATATGCATAATATACTACTCTACTATTTTTATCTCTTTATTTTACAAAACGAAAACCTTTTTCAAAAAATATTTTTGTCAAAGAACCCCTCCGTTTTATTTTTCTTTTTAAAACCCGATCAGTAAATAGTTGAAAGGTTGAGTAGGGGAAAGTGTGAACCTTGGGATACGATACTCAATACTTACCCTAGAGACTACACTACGCACGTCAGGTTCTCCGCCTATGTGTTGGTTTTAGTTTCTAAAGTAAATATTGTTTACTATATAAATTTAAAACTTGGTAAAAACCGGTTTAGTAAAAATCAGTCATTTACCCCAAACCAAAGATTCTGAATTGAAACATCAAAGTTTTTGGCTGGGAAAATGATATCTTTTTATTTTGCTAAAACCACGTACATCAGTTATGATATCGAACATTGGACTAAAAAATAATGGACTATATTGACGGACTATATTATATATGTATATATAAATAAGTATATATAGGTGTCGAAACGTATAGAGTCTCGTGAATCGGAATTGTGGATAAAAGAACTTGACTTGTGTTTGAAAGTTGATTTTGAGGAAAATTATAGACAACGGGTGTTGTCTGGTTTGTACAAAAATAGAGGAAACTCTGCCCAAATTTTTATAAAAATCAAAGCGTAACGAACTGCTATTATTATTTCTATAAATAAATTCCCCTAAGTGTTTTGGATAAGTGCATTATATACAAAATCAATGTATTTTCAAAGACTAACTATTTGTAACAATAAAGATGATTTTCTAACAATGTAAGAAAAATTAACAAATGTTATTAATCGGTTTTAATAACTAAATTTGTATTTCCTCAAAGAGTATTTTCTAAAATATAGTTACACAAGACAAACATATTTATATGATTTACGAGATGAGCAACGATTCAGGATAGTTATACGTTTCGGGTATTACTCCAACAAGGCTTGCACACGAATAGTGACAAGTGTGCAAATTGGGTGCTATGTAATACGAGAATTAAGATAAGTCATGATCGGTTCGTCGAGTTGAAACATATTAAGACTCGTGTTGGTACACACGAGTCTTGATAGTCGGATAGACTATCTTTTAGGCGGTTAATAAGCTAGGCTTATGTGTGATAGATTTTTAAGGTGTCATTTGTTGGTAATTAGGGCACGAGGAAGTCGGTCGAGGCTTTGGACTTTATTTGCTAGATAAGCAAGCAAGGAAGTTAAGGTGAGTTCATGACCCCACTTTTTACTATTTTTGTAAATGTTTTCGGGGGGAAGACATGCGTCTTTTATGAAAACCTAATGAATTTAAACCATAACAAAGTTTTACTGTTTTCATATTTGGGGAGAAACTTGCAGTACAAACTTACAAACTTACGAACTTTTAGACCAACATATTACATTATATCACATGGATACTTAGTGACATTCATCATCATTAAATTCCTCCAAACATTTAGTGAATCATTAATATGTGGATACATAGCGGGGAAAGTTTGAATAGATCTATTGGGCCCGGCAAGCCCCACTCAGGCCGATTGGAGGTCGGTGGCGGGTGAATATTTGTCCTATCAAACATTACGACACCGGGTGATGACCGGTGACGGGTATTGAGGCATTCTAACGTTCAGCAGTGGTTCACGACACTTTAGTATCATGTAACGATATCTAGCTAGCATCAGGTATATATGTAAGGATTTTGGGTCTGGTTTACGAACATTACTTATTTTTGGAAACTTTATTCCTGGTTTGGAATAACATAACTTTATTCCCTAGTTTGGGGATACGCAACTAGTTCCTGGATTGGAACTATACATGATTTCTGGTCGAACTTATCTAGTAGATTTCAATTTAAACTTCATGTCTATTGTTGAACTTAAATTTTGGTTTCGCAAACTTAAGAACTCACCAGCTTTATGTTGACTTTTTAAGCATGTCTTTCAGGTTTAAACCTTGGTAACGACACGGTTGGAGTGGGCGGCGTCTTGGGATCGGGGATCCTAGAGGGTTAGAAATGGCGTTCGGGAAATAAGAGTCTTAGATGCATCTTTCCGCTGCGTGGCGAAGCTACCAAACGTCACAACCGATGTGGAAAAGTCGGGGTGTGACAAGGATCCATACAAAGTTGTAGCACATGATTATAAGATCAACTTCTTGTAATTGAATTTTTTTAGCTTTAAACCGGAAATCTGATCATACAAGGCACTATTCCAGGTGCGGAAACCCTAGAACAGAACAAAATGATAATACACGAATCACAACACACGAATTACGCTTTTCAACATCATTTTCATAGATAACTTGTTTAATATTGATTACATAAACTGATTACAAGTTAATCTAAAAGCAATCTCATAGACTCAATCTAGAGAGCACACCTCTGACCTTAACACACACAATGACCAAGAACTCTAACAAACAAAACAAAGAAATCCTTTATATAACCTCTGCACATTCGACCGGTTGTGGGTACGAATGTGGAATTCTTACACATTCGACCACTTCCATAATACGAACATACAATGTCTTCAGTCAGTCTTTCACTTCGACCATTTCATTCTACCTTCGACCTTCTAATAATTCACCTTCGACCTACCAAAAACTCTAACATATGTTAAGATTACAATCCGAAGCATTAGTCGCATATAATGCACCTACAAACTCCCCCTCGACTATTGCTCGGATTGCCTTCTCGCTTCATCCATCTGAATGTTCATTAACTTGATCCTCAGTTGTTTCTTTTGGTCTTTTGTCATCTCAGGTTCAAGTTTTCTCTTCGTTGATTGCTTAGGTACTTCAGCTACCTTCACCTGCTTGCCCAATTTCTGCTCAAGGTTGCTACCGGAGTTGATATCATAAGCAAAGCATACTCCAACAACCTGTTGATACTTCTTTGCTTGTGATGCATCATTGGGATCGCCATAAATCGGGTTGTAATACAGCATGATGATGTCTTCAAACGTACAGTTAATGAGCCACATCGGGTCAAAAACATGTATCTTCTTATACGCATCCTTCCCATCTCTCAGCACAATAACTGCTTCAGCATTCCTCCAATCGTAATACCAGAAAATGAAATCATTACTGAAGTGTTGTTGAATTGGCATTAGAGGAATCTTTCTCATCACTTCAGGAGCTTTGTATATCAACGTCACTCTCTTCTTACCCTTCTTTGGATCAACATCCATGTGAACCTTCCTTCTTGGGTATTGAGGCTTAAACATACTCCATTTTGTTCTACTCTCCCAGATCAATCTATCAGCAAACCATCCAACCGCCGTATTATTCACAGATGCACCAGTCATCCTGAATCTGCAAATATCTCTCACCGCCCAGTACGGTAGAGTTAGCAAGTCATAAAAACTGTAGAGGTACAGAATTCCAGTTTCCCATTTGACTGCTATGCACTTCAGATTTCTAAGATACTTCCAACCAAGAGCTCTGCCTTTAAACTTTTGGTTGTGATATCTGTAGAATCCTCCCTGTGCTTCTAGTTTAGGCCTTTTATCATCCTTTTCCTTCAGCTTCTTCAACAAAGTCTTCAAGTCGTCACTTTGTTCAGATGGTTTCTGTTTCTCATCACCAAACACCTTCTTAACAAACTCTTCGCTTTTCTGTTTAGCTATCTTCTTTGCTTCTCTCTGATGTGTTTCAGTGAAATCTGGGAATACTTCATTTTCATCATTCTCTCTGAAGTATTGAGGATACTCTTCATGAGTTATATCTTCTATCTCAATCTCCTCAGTTTCTGGTGTTTGTTTGTCATCAGAATGATTTCCAACATCCTTTTCAGGAATGTCTGGAATCATTTGATCCGACATTATCTCTTCTAGTGTCTTTCCTACTCGCTGCGCAATCCCTTCCAGAATCACTTTAGTCACAGCAGCAGACACCTCACCGTCTTCCAAATCAGGATCATTATACTCTAACTCGTATCTCATATCCTCAGTTTGGAATATCTCAGCAAACTTCCCAGTGAACTCTATCGTCCATTCTCTCTTTCCCAACATCTCCCGATATATATCTTTAGCTTCATCTGATAAAGCTCTTACTTTCTCATTCCAGAAAATACTATCATCAGAATCTACGTTCTCTCCTGATTTCTTCGAGCTAGACTGACCCGCACTCCCCTTTTTGGTCTTTCTTTGTTCAAATGTAAATTTGCTCGAGTCATCATCACCATCATCATCATCATCACTGCTACTACTCTCTTCATCATTACTCTTATTACCGGATCCACCCTCAGCATCATCATTATCATCATTATCAGATTCATCATCTGATTCATCCTCTTCTTCTTCTTTATCAGATTCTTCATAATCTACTTGTTCCTCCTCTTTCTCTTTGTCTTCTTCTCCCTCTTTCAACTTAGGAGCTTCACCGTATAGTTTATCAAGTAGATCACTCATCCTTTTATTTTCCTTTTTCAACTCTTTGTTCTCTTTTCTCACACTTTTTATCATTCTCCTGTTTCCACTACATCTCTCATCAAGATCATTTTTCTCATCCTCTAGTTGTTTCAGCTTCTTTTCAAGCTCATCCTGATTCGTCTTGAAAGCAACAACTATCTGTAACATCTTTTCTTCATTCTTTTTAAACTTTTCTATTTCAGCTTGTTGAGCAACTAACATTTTCATCATCTCTTCCATCTTCTTGTTCACCTGTTTCATCACATCATCTGAAACAGTGACTTTTGCTTTGGAAGATTCAATCACAGGAGTATTTTCTTTCTCAGGCTTCTTGAACATATTAAGAACATTTTCTAAAGTAGCTTCTAGATTAGGAACTACTTCAGGTTCTTTAGCCTTCTTTTGTTTCTTCGCAGCAGGTGAGGAAACTTTAGATGAAGTACCGGCTTCGGGAACTTTCTTTCCTTTTAATAACTTCTCAATCTCTTTTTCTCTCAACTTTTTCGTACTCACTTTCTTAGCCATCGACTTGTGCTTTGGCTTTTTCAGATTCACCACTACTGTCGATCCATCAAAATCTTCAGTATCCAACCCTAAATCACCTTCAATATCAGTTGGCTCTTTCTGTAACATTTCTTCCACAGATTTGTTAAGTGAATCAGACTCTCCAATAGCAGTAGCCTTGCGTTTGGAAGACTTCCTCACCAACTTAGTTTCAGAATCCCACTGTTCTTCTTCCTCAGTCTCTTCAGAGTCCACTGAGTCCTCATCTACCAAACAAGTACCCTTTTTCGCAGTACTTTTCTTCCTTGCCTTCTGTTTCTTTCCAGATTCTCCTTCATCAGCCTTTGCCTTGCCCTTCCCTTTAGCTCCGGCATTCTTAACTTGTCTCTTCCTTTTGGTATTTGCATCAACATGTACCAAAGGATCATCATTATCCGAATCGCTCTTATCATGTCTCGCCTTGTTCAATCCTGGGTCAGTGTAACTCGGATTAACTAAATGACCAAACAAACGTTTGTATGGTGGCTTCTCATCATCTGGAATACCCTTATATCCCTTCATTCTTACCAATGTTCTGATGTTCATATGATCCTGTCCCAACACCATAGTAGGATCCTTCCTCAAGTTAGGATATTTATGATCAAATATCATCATCAGAAATCTGGGATACATCATGAACTTATTAGACTTTAATCCCTTCAACATCTCCAGCATGTGATCTAATATCATCCCAGCAATGTTAAATGGTTTGTTTAGTGTCAACGCAACCATTAACGAGCTTAAGCTTTTCCTCATCACATCGTATCCACCACTAACTGTCCCGAAAACATGAGTAATCACATGTGCAAAGTACTTGAATTGCACACTGAGCTTCCCCTTATGTAACGCTCCATCAGTGATCGGACCGTTGTATTTCATCCTCAAAAAGCATACTCTCTGCTCAGTCCAAGATAATTCTCTGGGATCAGTACACTCTTCATCTTTAATCCTGAGTGCTTCTCTAATGTCTTCTTCAGTTATCAACATCTCCATCCCTTGTATCTTGCTCACAATGGCTGTTTTTCCCTCCCAGAAGTCATAGCGAGCATTCTTCCAAAAATCTTCAACTATGTCTTTGTATATGATCGCCGGTGTAGCAATGGCATGGATAATCCTGCTCCTTCCGAGAAAGTCAATGATACCAGAAAACTCCGTATTCTTCATCATCTCTCCCACATAAGCACAACAATTGTGAGGAGCTGCAAATGACCACACTTTAGGTGCATTCTCTTCTTGTACTGGATCTTCTTGAACATGCACTTCCTCCACAGGAATCTCCACGTTCTCTGGTTGTTCTGCCATCTGTGACATAAAAAAAAAACACGAAAAGTACGTCAATATAATAAAAAACGACAAACTTTAAATTTTTTTTAAGTTTAACAAATTTCCACATTCGCCCATTTATAGGTACGAATGTGAGAAAATATAAGTTCGAAAGTGAGAAAAACAGTACGAATGTAAGATTTTCAGTTCGAATGTAGAATAGATTCCACATTCGTCCCAAACATTCCACTTTCGTCCATTTAATTCTACATTCGCCCTATTCATATGGTCGAATGTGTCTGTTAAAAACCCCTAAAATTCAACATGTATTCTGATGTGTTTAACCCTCTGTTTTTGATTCAATCATCAACTAACATGTCCGACTAGGCTATTAAAACAATCAATTGTGATTTTCATTCAGTTTTTATTGGTTTTAAAGCAAAAACTAGGGTTCGGATATCATAAACCATCGATTAACACTTCAAAACTATGAATTAATCCTAGTTTTTCTCACATTCTCCCCCTAAAACCAATGAAAACTTAATCCAAACCAAATAAACAGACTAGACCAGTCTAAATAGGTCCAGATTGTTGAGTCTAGGATTCGAAGTTTAAAAACCCCAAATCAGTCATCAATACATGTTCATTACCTGTATAAAAAGTAACAAATTGTTGAGAAAACAATAGGGAACAATAATCTGAATTGAAAAGAAACAGGGCAACAAGGTTTGGCAGTTTTGAAAAATTTTGAAAAAACTTCGAATGAGGGTTCGAACCTGGATAAGGCTTTATATAGGAGTCTACATTCGACCCTTTACTCTGGACGAATGTGAGTAAGTTTCCACATTCGTCCCAACTTAATGGCACGAATGTAAAAAGCTGATACGAAAGTGAAATGATTAAAAAAGATTCCCACTTTCGTCCATATTTCAAGGCTCGAATGTGACAAATTTTCCACCTTCGACCCACTTAAGGGGCGAATGTGAAGTGGAAAATTTTGAAATTTTTACCAAATCACGACATCAAATCCCGTTCAAACATTTTTCAACACATTTAGTCTCAAACATGCATTATTTTAGTTTTAAATGATACAAAGCTCAGACTGTTTCATCAAATCTCAGAAAATGACCATCAAACACCGTCGGTTATCTAAAAATAACGCAGAAATGTAAAACTTTTGGTTTTTCTGAAATTTATATTAAAACACACCTAAAATCTTTTTGAGTTTAGTATCTTTTTGTAAAAGCAAAGTGAAAATGCACAAAAGGAAAATAAAGCAATAAATGTTTTGTGATATCCGGTAAGAGGATCATATTAGTTATTTGAGAAATCTGATCACAGCGTTGATCTAATTTATATTATCAGTAGAAACAGTGTGTGACCCGGCAACTGCTGATATTGTTGTCCACATAAGCTCACATGCAGACTGTTATGCAGTGCTTTAAAATGATACGATTTAGGTGTATTATACTAACACGTTGTGGTTCCCACGCACACGACATACTCCCGTATCAAGAAATTGCACAAAGCTTCCTCGTAACGCGTGATTATGCCAGAGTTACCCGTTTAGTTACAAGATATATAGCACAGAGGTGTACAGGTCAGTAAATGAATGTAGCAAAGTAACATGTGCATATATACCAGGTTGAGGCTGATATCAACTACTGATTTGCATCAGTTAATTGACATGATGTAATTATGATCTTTGATCAATAATAACATGAAGTTCCTCAATTCGGTAACTTTTGGTTTTGGCATTAAAGCTCTTTTAGCAAATATTCTGATTAAACTAGGTCCGTAAATTAATACGACAAAAATTCAATCAGAATATCCCGGATAACAATAACATAACGACCCGAAACCTCAGATTTTGGCAACTCTATCAAACGAAATTACGGTACTAAGACCATATGCCCATGAGGTGTTCAGCCACGAACGAGTAGTTCGTTATGTTTGTATCACTAATGCACGCATTTATTAGTCTACGAAGCCTATCAGCACATCACACGTAATCAACACACGCCTCATATTGCATTACATATCTTTAGCCTGTGTCAGATCCCCACTGATGTACTATCATTTCCTCTTTTTATCCTGGAGATCATTTTGGGTTTTTCTATTTTTATGACTTTTTGAATTTTTCAATGTTTTTGGTTTTTCTGATAAAAGACTCCCCCCTAAAATGTAAAACATATTTTTGGGTTTTTGAATTTTTCTGAAAAACTGTAAAAACTTTAAAGAAAATTTAAAACTAAAAAGCGATAAACCGAGGTGATGATCAGTCTTGTTTTTCTTTTATATTGTTTACTTTTAAAAGATATTCGAATCTGGATCTGTCAAAAGCTTTTGTGAACAAGTCTGCTCTTTGATAGTCAGTGTGGATTTTGACCATATCGATCAACTCCTTTGCATAACAATCACGGATAAAGTGATACTTAATCCGGATATGTTTTGCTTTCGAGTGATTGCCAGTATCTTTAGTTAATGCAATTGCGGCTTCATTATCACAGTATATAGGGGTTTTAAGAAATTGCAAACCATAATCCACCATCTGCTGCTGAATCCAGAGAATCTGTGAGCAACAACTTGAGGCTGCTATGTACTCTGCTTCGCAAGTAGACAATGCGACCGAAGTCTGCTTCTTACACTGCCAGGTGACTAACCTTATCCCTAAAAACTGGCATCCAGCTGTCGTGGATTTGCTGTCTTTGTCACAGCCGCCCCAATCTGCATCACTAAATGCGATAAAGTCAAAATTATCGTCATTAGGGTACCATAGTCCTCTCGACGGACAACCCTTCAGATATCTAAGGATACGCTTGACCGCTGTCAGATGACTTTGTTTCGGCTTCGATTGGAACCGTGCGCAGAGGCATGTAGTGAACATTATGTCTGGCCTTGATGCGGTTAGATACACCAGAGATCCGATGATTGCTCTGTATGTAAACGGGCCCGTCAACTCCCCCTTAGCGTCAACACCAATCCCGTGATTAGGTTGAATCGGGGTGTCCATCGGCTTGGAATCCTCCATCTGGAACCGGCTCAAGACTTCGGATACGTATTTTGTTTGATGAATAAAGATCCCCGTTGGTCTTTGATCCATCTGCAAGCCGAGGAAGAACTGCTTTTCGCCCATCGCACTCATTTCGAACTTTTCCTGCATAACACGTTCAAATTCCCTGCAAAGAACTTCGTTAGTTGAGCCAAAAATAGTATCGTCTACATAAATCTGGACGAGAGGCAAATCATCTTCTGTTTTCTTCGTAAACAGAGTACAGTCGACCAATCCACGTTTGAATCCTTTTGACATGAGGTACGTGCTCAGCTCCTCGTACCATTGGCGTGGAGCCTGGTGCAACCCGTACAGTGCTTTGTTCAAGACGTACACCTTATCCCGGTGGATAGGATCTTCAAAGCCCGGTGGTTGACCGACGTAGACCTCTTCTTTGACCACACCGTAAAGAAAAGCACTTTTGACATCCATTTGATATACCTTAAATTTCTTGTTGGAGGCAAACGCTAGAAACATTCGGATAGCTTCTATGCGCCCCACAGGTGCATATATTTCATTGTAGTCAATTCCTTCGATCTGATGAAAACCTTGAACTACCAATCTGGCTTTGTTCCTTACGATCACTCCTCTATCGTCTTTCTTACATTTAAACACCCACTTGGTACCAATCTTCTTCCTTCATGGAGGTAAATCCGTCAGTGTCCAGACTCCCAACTTCCAAAATTGCAGCAACTCCTCTTGCATCGCCTCGACCCAGGCATCATCCAATAGAGCTTCTTTGTATGTCCGCGGCTCCACCTGCGAAACATAACATGCAAACGACCAATCATTCTGACAACCAGACTTTTGTATTTTTGCATATAAAGCTAAAGCACCAAAACTTTCCGGTTAATTGACACTTCTTAGCTGTCCTCTCGTCATAACACTTCTACCAGGGTCACTGATAACTTGCTCTAGCGGGTGAATACGATGAATCCGAGATTCCGGATGTTCAGGTACAATAACTCCCGTCTGAGTAGTCAAGTTCTCTACTGCATCCAGATCATGACCCGTGTTGGACGATGAAGCAACATCTGGATTTGGGTTCACTGGCGGTGCCTCTGTTGCATGTTCAAGAATAACTTCTTCGAAATCTCCATCATCTTCCGATTCTGAAGTATCTAAAGTAGTTGAAGCCTCTTGAAACACTTCTTCCTCTGGTACATGAACATTGGTATCATTAGAAGCTGTTGGAGGAGTTACGGTGATCGGACGCACCAATGGTGAAGTCGCTGCGTTTTCACACTCGTAAAGTAATCGGATAACAGCCTCTTCAACCAAGCTATCTAGATTGAATGATTCAAAGAAATCTTTGTAATCAAACATCCAATCGGGACCATTTCCTTGCACATTCTGAGTATACCTTTGAACTTCAACGTTTGCCTAGTCCTCCACCTGTCGATTTCTTTTTTTGAATACCCGTTTAAGCGGGGTTGCATATCCAACAAAGTAACCCTCTTCAGCTTTCGGACTAAACTTTTCGCCTGGATTCAACATTGTGCACGGAGCCCCAAAAGGTTCTAGATACTCCAAGTTCGGCTTTCTTCGGTGCAACATTTCATAAGAAGTTTTGCCAAACTTCTTCACTGTTAAGACCCGATTTAGTGTATAGTTTGCCGCATAAATCGCCTCGTTCCAGAACATTACCGGAAGATTCGAGTCTGCTAGCATTGTTCTTGCCATTTCTATGAGAGTCCTGTTTTTCCGTTCAGCAACACCGTTCTGTTGAGGGGTATACGGAGCAGAATATTCATGATGAATTCCTTTGTTTTCACAAAGATCATCCATCTTTGCATTTTTGAACTCCATCCCATTATCACTCCGAATTCGCTTGATCTTTAGACCATAGATATTCTCCAATCGAGTGAACAGAACTTTCAGATTATTAAAAGTGTCACTTTTATGATGCAAACACATTACCCATGAGAATCTTGAATAGTCGTCAGTAACAACTAAACAATAAAGCTCTCCAAGATGACTTTTACGTTTGACAGGTCCAAATAGGTCCATGTGCAATCGCTCAAGCGGCATCTCAACAAAGTTTACTTTCTTCACCTTATGGGATTGTCTGTGTTGCTTTCCTTTCTTACAACTTACACACTTGTCGTTCAAATGGAAATGTTTAACATTGACGCCTTCCACAAGCCCATTTTTCACCAAGTGGTTCATTTTCCCCAGGTGAATATGTCCCATCCTTCTATGCCACATGATTGATTCTTTCTCAGTAGCCTTTGATAAGAAACATGTCACTTGTCCCTGGGTCGTCATCGCCTTGGACATATCAAGAATATAAAGATTGTTGACTCGAGGTGCCTTCAACATAACCCACTCTTTTGGAATTTTGAAGCCCGGTTTGAGGATATAACAAGATTTGTCGTCAAAATAAACAGAGAATTGTTTGTCACATATCTGACTAACACTTAACAGATTATAATCGATCTGCTTCACATACGATATTCTCTCGACACTCACAATCCCGTTACTCACACTTCCCTCCATCGTGATATAACCTCCTTTGTTTCCAGCAAATGCAACATAACCTCCATTGATATTCTTCACGTCGAACAGCAATGCGAAATCCCCTGTCATGTGGCCTGAAGCTCCACTATCAACAATCCAAAGACTGCTAATAGGGCCAGTTGAAGCTCCCTGCACACATTAAGTAAACATGTCAGTTCTTTCGGGGGACCCAAGCCTGTGTGGTCTTGGGTCTTTGAATATCACCTTTCAAAGATTCATTAACATCAACATTTGGTTTTGAATCAATATTTTTAGGATCATTCAAAACTTTTTCAACTTTTTCATTTGACTTTGAAGTAGAAGCTCCCGGAGTACCATTTGGTGTCCAAGATTGTTCCGAACGTTTTAGAATACGAATATGAGATTTTGGATTCTGAGTCGATTTCTTAACATCGTTCACAAATGAAACTTTCTTGACTACCTTCTCTGATTTAACAGATTTAGGTCCAACATTTGATTTGACAGCAGGTTTTGGTGGTACCTTTTGTCTATCAACTATCGTGTTCACCATTGGTCTCTTCAAAGGTTTCTCCATGGCTATCCGGTTTCGACGATCATATTGAAATTGACGTTCATTCCTCTTTTGATAAAAATTATTTTGATTATAAAATGGTGCTGGTTGAGGAACAAATCGTCTTTGAGGATAATAATGATTGTCGACCGGCTTTCTCATAGATTGCCTCACTTCAACCTCGTGCCTTTTGTGCCTTACGTACGGGCAGTGAGCAAGTAAATGCCATCTCTCCCCGCACTTAAAGCATGAACGGTACTCTTCAAATACATTCTGAGCATGCGGCTTTGCAAATGTGTTGATGGGATATTGATCATCAACACATCTATGCCTTAAACTCTCAGGAGCTGGGCCCCTAGAGTAAACTGGCTCAAGAAAACCGTTTGCTTTTTGTTTCGGTTTGATGAATTCGGTGACATGAACCTTTGGTTCTTTAGGAACATCCAAATACAGTTTCTTTAAAATTTCTGGTGGAATATCATTTGATCTGTCATGTTTTGGAAACCATATTGTGCTTTCTTCCCAAATTTTCTCAATTTTAGAATAGTTAGCAAATTTGATTGGATATTGTAGATGCACTTTATGCGACTAATGCTTCGGATTGTAATCTTAACATGTGTTAGAGTTTTTAGAAGGGTCGAAGGTGATTTATAGAAGGTCGAAGGTGAGATAGTCAAGGTCGAAGGTAGACTGGAAGGGGCGAAGGTGAAAGACTACACAGAAGATGTCTATGTTCGTACTGTTTGATAGGACGAATGTGGACAAAGTCCACATTCGTACTCCAGAAACGGGCGAATGTGCAGGTAGTATATAAGGCTTTAGCTTGTTTTGTTTGTTAGAGTTGTTGGTCATTGTGTGTGAGTTTAAGTCAGGTTGGCTCTCTAGGTTAAGGTTTTGAAAGAGTCGATAGATTAACTTGTAAAAGCGTATGTATTGCATATTTGAATCAAGTAATCTATGAAATGATGTTGAAAAGTTTAATTCGTGTGTTGTGATTTGTGTATTATCATTTTGTTCTGTTCTAGGGTTTCCGCACCTGGAATAGTGCCTTGTATGATCGGATTTCCTGTTTAAAGCTAAAATTCTTCAATTACAAAGTGGTATCAGAGCCATAGAGATCATACAACAACAAATTGATAATCTCAGAACTGATTTGGACCCTATTTTGATCAAATTTTCTCTGTGTTCATTGAAAAATGGTTTTTGATACAATTTGAAGGTTTTGGACAACAATTCGTGGTTAAAATCAACAATTCCAAGAATTAAAGTTGTTCCAAATCAATTCCGAATCCTAACCTGATAAAAATCATCAAAATCCATTAACTTTTGAAAATTTCAGATCAAAATAACCGTTATCAAAGTGTAACTGTTTTTTGAACATGGGAGGGTCGAATCTAGAGAGCATGGGTCGAAAGTGGGATTTTTAGGTCGAACCTAGGGCATTTCTGGACGAAAGTAGCTTTCTTTAGGTCGAATCTAGACTTGTTGTGTTGGATTTTTCACTTTCGGGTCATATATTCCACATTCGGGTGATCGTGGGTTCGAAGGTGGAATTCAGAGGGACGAAAGTGAGTGATATTGGTCGAACGTGGATTTTATCTTTGGAGTTTCTACATTCGGGTCTTATTTTTGGGCGAAAGTGAGATTCCAAGGGCGAAAGTAGAAGCTTTGTGGTGAAATTTTCAAGTGTGTTGCATTTCTAACTTTGTGAACAACATGTGGGGATTTCCAACTACACCGAGACCGGGGACAACACAACAACAGCAGCAAGTGACCATGGACCCATGGACAGTAGCAGCTCAGAAATCGAACACTCAGTCGTTACAACCAATTAACTACTTAGCGATGACGAGTTCGATGCCTCAGAGCGTTGCATCATCTTCACAACAACCTGCAGCAGATTATTGGGGAGTAGCAGCCGCGGTGGTAAACACTCAAACTACTAATGCTATTTCTACACTAATCAATGATTTATCTTCAGGTAGCGGGAATAGACCACCCAAGCTAATGGAGATGCAGGAGTACAACCAGTGGCGGAAGAAATTCAATATTCATCTTGAAGGAATGGGGTTGGAAGGAACGGAGGCGTGGCAGATGATTGCAAAAGGATATGTGGCACCAGTGTTAGAGAATACCGATGAGCAGATTCCTCTGGAGAGTTTGACTGATGACGAGAAGAAGAAATTCGCGGTGGAGAAGAAGGCGTATTCTCAGGTAACCCAGGCGATCACAAACGATTTGCGACATCAGTTTGGATCGTGCACTACCTCCAAACAGTTATGGGATGTGCTAAAGAATTGTCATGATGGTAACGAGAAGACGAGAAGGTTGAGAATGGAAGAGCTGAGGAAAGAATTCGAGAACTTCAGCTATGTTGGGAATGAGACGTTGAAAGAGTTGACTCCCAGATATTGTCACTTGTTGACTGAATTGTCAAGTTATGACATTAAGATTCCAATGTCAGATTTGGTGGACAAATTTGCTGATGCTTTACCACCTTACTGGGATCAACACATCGAGGTACTTAAAGAAAAAGATGCTTATAAGTACTGGACCATCAACGAGTTTATCCAGAAGCTGGAAAACAAAGAATTTGAGGAGAAGAGGAAAGCCAAAAGATCTCAGATTCCTCAAAACCCAGAGTTGTACCATGCTAGTACTTCATCAACTGTGGGGAATTCAAGTGTTGGTGGAACAGTGGCTCCTCATATAGCATGTGTCTCAAGTGTTATGGAACCACCCAAATAACCGATCAACCACCTAGCTCAAACCTCATCTTACTCACAACCATCATACACACCACCACCACAACAATACACAAATTCTTTCATTTCCCCATTTTCTCCGATGCAACAAGCTGCATGTTATTCAGCTAACCATCCACAACAACAACCTCAACAACAACATACATGACTCAAATGAATCAGACCAGACATCCAAGATGAATAACGTTACTGTGGAAGTTGCTCAGCAACATATTGCGCTAGTCTCAGCAATGGTTGCTTCGTATAACGGTTTAGTAGCAAGTCAAATTGGGAATAACAACTTAACCAATGAAGACTATGCTCAAATCGATAAAGAGGAGATGGAGCTGATAAACATTCAGTGGGCTTTCGCAAGCATTATGAGGCGAGCAACCGAATTCATAGAAAAGACCGGGAGAACTGATTTGGGTACTTCTCCAAACACCACATATGGCTTTAATAAAGAGAAAGTCACATGTTTTAATTGTGGTGGAAAAGGGCATTTCAAGAGAGAGTGTACACAACCTGCTAAACAAGGTAACCGAAACCCATTTAACTCAAACTACCAAAACCGCCAATCTCAAAACCATGTCTCTTTTCAAAACAACAACTATCAAAACCAAAACAATTACCAAAACCGACAAAACACCTCTCAAAACAACCCAAATAGACAACCAAACACAACCAACCAGAATCAAACTCAACCACCAAATAATTCAAACAGAACAGTTATACCCATCACTACACCAAATGAGCAACCACAGAATAACAATCAAAATCAAGCTTTGGTGATTCAGAATGATGAGAGGTTTGACTGGACTGATATCCAAATTGGTGTTAAGGAGATAAGACCTGGTGGGAATGTGGCTTGTGTTGCACAACAGGTTAATATTGAGGAGTCGGTGATAGTTGATAATGTTGAAGAAACTGAGAATGAGGTTGAGGAATCAGTTGAAGAGATGAATGTGGAGACTGAAACTGTTGAAGTTCAGGCTGAGGAGAAAAGTTCGGGAGTTGTGATTGACTCAGTCACAGACGTTCCTGAAGAAAGTGAGTCAGTATATTCAGATTCAGATAGTGAATCAGACTCAGAGGCCAGTGTGACTTCTCTAGATGATGACATTGATCAATTACTGGCTGAAGCTGATTTTCTGAAGATGAGGAAGTCATGCATAGTGGATGATGCCTGTACCAGAATTGATTATTCCAAATTCTTTGCTGGGAAGGAAGCTCATTTTGCTCTAATGGCCATGACAGATCCTCCAAAACAGGTAAGTTCTGAATCTAATTGACATTACTAGTGATAAATATTGTGGCACTTGTGATAGATTGACAGAAGAAGACAAGCAACTTCGCGTACAACGTGATAGTGCTGTGATTAACTGTCAATCTGCTCGCAAGGAAGTTATAGCATTCAACAAAGTCCTTGATGGTTACAAAAAGGACATTTCTGACCTAAAGAAAACTCTTTCATTAAAACAATTGGCAATTAACAGTTACATTGATGAACTTGAAAACACTAAGTTAGAAGTGGCCACCATCAAATGTTTTGCTGAAAAGGTCAACAAAAAGCTTGAAAGCTACAAGCACATTGCATATGTTGTTGACCACATCATTGATGAACCATCTCAAACCACAAATTATAAGTCTGTGCCATCTCCGGTGCTATTTGAAAACCACAATTGTCATCAAGTGACACCAGAGAGCTCAGTAAAATCTGATTCTGTATCGGAAGATGAATCCAATACTTCGAGTATCGGAGATCCAAATTCCGATGTAAGACCGATTTTAGGTTTGAATGATGAAGGAGTTACTGCTGTAACTGATGATTCGGACACTGAGAATGAGAGAGTTGAGAATGTGAGTGATATTCCAAAGGAAAATCACATTATCACAAATGAACCTGTGTTACCTTCTCAACATTCTCATCCGATGGCTAATGTGCATCGTGTTAAACAGTCTGAAAAGAAAGAAGTGAAAAAGGATTCAGGTGACAAACCAGTCAAGGTATTTTATCGGATGGAAGGATCCGATAAGATTATCTCTGACGAGGAATATCCAATCAAGTTTGCTAACTATTCTAAAATTGAGAAAATTTGGCAAGAAAGCACAATATGGTTTCCAAAACATGAAAGATCAAATGATATTCCACCAGAAATTTTAAAGAAACTGTATTTGGATGTTCCTAAAGAACCAAAGGTTCATGTCACCGAATTCATCAAACCAAAACAGAAAGCAAATGGTTTTCTTTAGCCTGCTTACTCTAGGGGCCCAGCTCCTGAGAGTTTAAGGCGTAGATGTGTTGATGACCAATATCCCATCAATACATTTGCAAAGCCGCATGCTCAGAATACATTTGAAGAATACCGTGCATGCTTTAAGTGCGGGGAGAGAGGGCATTTACTTGCTCACTGCCCGTACGTAAGGCACAAAAGGCACGAGGTTGAAGTAAGGCAATCCATGAGAAAGCCGGTTGACAATCATTGTTATCCTCAAATACGATTTGTTCCTCAACCAGCACCATTCTATAATCAAAACAATTTTTATCAAAAGAGGAATGAACGTCAATTTCAATATGATCGTCGAAACCGGATAGCCATGGAGAAACCTTTAAAGAGACCAATGGTGAACACAACAGTTGATAGACAAAAGGTACCACCAAAACCTGCTGTCAAATCAAATGTTGGACCTAAATCGGTTAAATCTGAGAAGGTAGTCAAGAAGGTTTCATTTGTGAACAATGTTAAGAAATCGACTGAGACTCCAAAATCTCAGATTCGTATTCTAAAACGTTCGGAACAGTCTTGGACACCAAATGGTACTCTGGGAGCCTCTACTTCAAAATCAAATGAAAAGGTTGAAAAAGTTTTGAATGATCCGAAAAAGATCGATTCAAAACCAAATGTTGAAGTAAATGAATATTTCAAAGACCTAAGACCACACAGGCTTGGGTCCCCCGAAAGAACTGATATGTTTACTTGATGTGTGCAGGGAGCTTCAGCTGGCCCTATTAGCAGTCTTTGGATTGTTGATAGTGGAGCTTTAGGCCACATGACAGGGGATTTAGCATTGCTGTTCGACGTGAAGAATATCAATGGAGGTTATGTTGCATTTGCTGGAAACAAAGGAGGTTATATCACGATGGAGGGAAGCGTGAGTAACGGGATTGTGAGTTTCGAGAGGATATCGTATGTGAAGCAGATCGATTATAATCTGTTGAGTGTCAGTCAGATATGCGATAAACAATTTTCTGTGTATTTTGATGACAAATGTTGCTATATTCTCAAACCGGGCTTCAAAATTCCAAAAGAGTGGGTTATGTTGAAGGCACCTCGAGTTAACAATCTTTATATTCTTGACATGTCCAAAGGAATGACGACCCAGGGACAAGTGACATGTTTCCTATCGAAGGCTACTGAAAAAGAATCAATCATGTGGCATAGAAGGATGGGTCATATTCACCTGAGGAAAATGAATCACTTGGTGAAAAATGGGCTTGTCGAAGGCGTGAATGTTAAACATTTCCATTTGAACGACAAGTGTGTAAGCTGTAAGAAAGGAAAGCAACACAAACAATCCCATAAGGTGAAGAAAGTAAACTCTGTTGAGATGCCGCTTGAGCGATTGCACATGGACCTATTCGGACCTGTCAAACGTAAAAGTCATCTTGGAGAGCTTTATTGTTTAGTTGTTACTGACGACTATTCAAGATTCTCATGGGTAATGTGTTTGCATCAGAAAAGTGACACCTTTAATAATCTGAAAGTTCTGTTCACTCGATTGGAGAATATCTATGGTCTAAATATTAAGCGAATTCGGAGTGATAATGGGACGAAGTTCAAAAATGACAAGATGGATGATCTTTGTGAAAACAAAGGAATTCATCATGAATATTCTGCTCCATATACCCCTCAACAGAACGGTGTTGCTGAACGGAAAAACAGGACTCTCATAGAAACGGCAAGAACAATGCTAGCAGACTCGAATCTTCCAGTAATGTTCTGGAACTAGGCGATTTATGCAGCAAACTATACACTAAATCGGGTCTTAACAGTGAAGAAGTTTGGTAAAACTTCTTATGAGCTGTTACACCGAAGAAAGCCGAACTTGGAGTATCTAGAACCTTTTGGGGCTCCGTGCACGATGTTGAATCCAGGCGAAAAGTTTAGTCCAAAAGCTGAAGAGGGATACTTTGTTGGATATGCAACCCCGCTCAAACGGGTATTCAACAAAAGAACTCGACAAGTGGAGGATTGGGCAAATGTTGAAGTTCAACGGTATACTCAAAATGTGCAAGGAAATGGTCTTGATTGGATGTTTGATTACAAAGATTTCTTTGAATCATTGAATCTAGATAGCTTGGTTGAAGAGGCTGTTATCAAATTACTTTACGAGTGTGAAAACGCAGCGACTTCACCATTGGTGCGTCCGATCACCGTAACTCCTCCAACAGCTTCTAATGATACCAATGCTCCTGTACCAGAGGAAGAAGTGTTTCAAGAAGCTTCAACTACTTTAGATACTTCAGAATCAGAAGATGATGGAGATTTCGAAGAAGTTATTGTTGAACATGCAACAGAGGCACCGCCAGTGAACCCAAATCCAGATGTTGCTTCATCGTCGAATACGGGTCATGATCTGGATGCAGTGGAGAACTTGACTACTCAGACGGGAGTTATTGTACCTGAACATCCGGAATCTCGGATTCATCGTATTCACCCGCTAGAGCAAGTTATCGGTGACCCTGGTAGAAGTGTTATGACGAGAGGACAGCTAAGAAGTGTCAATTCACCAGAAAGTTTTGGTGCTTTAGCCTTATATGCAAAAATACAAAAGTCTGGTTGTCAGAATGATTGGTCGTCTGCATGTTATGTTTCGCAGGTCGAGCCGCGGACATACAAAGAAGCTCTTTTGGATGATGCCTGGGTCGAGGCGATGTAAGGGGAGTTGTTGCAATTTCAGAAGTTGGGAGTCTGGACACTGACGGATTTACCTCCAGGAAGGAAGAAGATTGGTACAAAGTGGGTCTTTAAGTGTAAGAAAGACGATAGAGGAGTGATCGTAAGGAACAAAGCCAGATTGGTAGTTCAAGGTTTTCATCAGATCGAGGGAATTGACTATAATGAAATATATGCACCTGTGGCGCGCATAGAAGCAATCCGAATGTTTCTCACGTTTGCCTCGTACAAGAAATTTAAGGTGTATCAAATGGACATCAAAAGTGCTTTTCTTTACGGTGTGGTCAAAGAAGAGGTCTACGTCGGTCAACCACCGGGCTTTGAAGATCCTATCCACCGGGATAAGGTTTACGTCTTGAACAAAGCACTGTACGGGTTGCACCAGGCTCCACGCTAATGGTACGAGGAGCTGAGCACGTACCTCATGTCGAAAGGATTCAAACGGGGATTGGTCGACTGTACTCTGTTTATGAAGAAAACAGGAGATGATTTGCTTCTCGTCCAGATTTATGTAGACGATATTATTTTTGGCTCAACTAACGAACTTCTTTGCAGGGAATTTGAACGTGTTATGCAGGAAAAGTTCGAAATGGGTGCGATGGGCGAAATGCAGTTCTTCCTCGGCTTGCAGGTGGATCAAAGACCAACGGGGATCTTTATTCATCAAACAAAATACGTATCCGAAGTCTTGAGCCGGTTCCAGATGGAGGATTCCAAGCCGATGGACACCCCGATTCAACCTAATCACGGGATTGGTGTTGACGCTAAGGGGGTGCTGACGGACCCGTTTACATACAAAGCAATCATCGGATCTCTGATGTATCTAACCGCCTCAAGGCCAGACATAATGTTTGCTACATGTCTCTGCGCACGGTTCCAATCAAAGCCGAAACAAAGTCATCTGACAGCGGTCAAGCGTATCCTTAGATATCTGAAGGGTTGTCCGTCGAGAGGACTATGGTACCCTAATGACGATAATTTTGACTTTATCGCATTTAGTGATGCAGATTGGGGTGGCTGTGACAAGGACAGCAAATCCACGACAGCTGGATGCCAGTTTTTAAGGAGCAGGTTAGTCACCTGGCAGTGTAAGAAGCAGACTTCGGTCGCATTGTCTACCTACGAAGCAGAGTATATAGCAGCCTCGAGTTGCTGCTCACAGGTTCTCTGGATTCAGCAACAGATGGTGGATTATGGTTTGCAATTTCTTAAAACCCCTATACACTGTGATAATGAAGCCGCAATTGCATTAACTAAAGATACGGGCAATCACTCTAAAGCTAAACATATCTGGATTAAGTATCACTTTATCCGTGATTGTTATGCCAAAGAGTTGATCGATATGGTCAAAATCCACACTGACTATCAACGAGCAGACTTGTTCACAAAAGCTTTTGACAGATCCAGATTCGAATATCTTTTAAAAGTAAACAATATAAAAGAAAAACAAGACTGATCATCACCTCGGTTTATCGCTTTTTAGTTTTCAAATTTTCTTTAAGTTTTTATAGTTTTTCAGAAAAATTCAAAAACCCAAAAATATGTTTTACATTTTAGGGGGAGTGTTTTATCAGAAAAACCAAAAACATTGAAAAATTCAAAAAGCCATAAAAATAGAAAAACCCAAAATGATTTCCAGGATAAAAAGAGGAAATGATAGTACATCAGTGGGGATCTGACACAGGCTAAAGATATGTAATGCAATATGAGGCGTGTGTTGATTACGTGTGATGTGCTGATAGGCTTCGTAGACTAATAACTGTGTGCATTAGTGATACAAACATAACGAACTACTCGTTCGTGGCTGAACACCTCATGGGCATATGGTCTTAGTACCATAATTTCGTTTGATAGAGTTGCCAAAATCTAAGGTTTCGGGTCGTTATGTTATTGTTATCCGGGGTATTCTGATTGTACTTTTGTCGTATTAATTTACGGACCTAGTTTAATCAGAATATTTGCTAAAAGAGCTTTAATGCCAAAACAAAAAGTTACCGAATTGAGGAACTTCATGTTATTATTGATCAAAGATCATAATTACATCGTGTCAATTTACTGATGCAAATCAGTAGTTGATATCAGCCTCAACCTGGTATATATGCACATGTTACTTTGCTGCATTCGTTTGCTGACCTGTACACCTCTGTGCTATATATCTTGTAACTAAACGGATAACTCTGGCATAATCACGTGTTACGAGGAAGCTTTGTGAAATTTCTTGATACGGGAGTATGTCGTGTGTGTGGGAACCACAACGTGTTAGTATAATACACCTAAATCGTATCATTTTAAAGCATTGCATAACAGTCTGCATGTGAGCTTATGTGGACAACAATATCAGTAGTTGCCGAGTCACACACTGTTTCTAATGATAATATAAAAGTTTAGATCAACGCTGTGGTCAGATTTCTCAAACAACTGATATGATCCTCTTACCGAACATCACAAAACGTTTATTGCTTTACTTTACTTTTGTGCATTTTAGTTTTCCAAAAAGATACAAAACTCAAAAAGATTTTAGGTGTGTTTTAATATAAATTTCAGAAAAACCAAAAGTTTTCATTTCTGAGTTATTTTTAGATAACCGACGGTGTTTGATGGTCATTTTCTGAGATATGATGAAACAATATGAGCTTTGTATCATTTAAAACTGAAATAATGCGTGTTTGAGACTAAATGTGTTGAAAAATGTTTGAACGGGATTCGATTTCGTGATTTTGTAAATATTTCAAAATTTTCCACTTCACATTCGCCCCTTAAATGGGTCGAATGTGGAAAATTGTTTCACTTTCGTGCTTTAAAGTTGGACAAAGGTGGATTTTCATCTAAAAGTTTCACTTTCGTGTTTATATTTCACCTTCGGGTCATTAATTTGGGAAATAATCTTACATTCGTCCAACTGCTAGGGGCGAAGGTGGAGCTCTATATATTCAGATCACTAGGTTCGAACCCTCATTCGTAAATTTTTCAAAATTTTTCAAAAGTGCCAAACCTTGTTGCCCTATTTCTTTTCAATTCAGATTATTATTCCTTATCATTTTCTCATCAGTTTGATTATAATTTCACAGGTAATGGATCAAAAACGAAGCTATGATTGGGGTTTTTGTGTTCGAACCCTAGTTGTTATAATCTGGAACTATATGGACTGATTTAACCTGATTTCTTGATTAGGATTCAATGTTCATTGATTTTAGGGGGAGAATATAGGAAAAACTAGGTTTAAATCATTGATTTGATAGGTTAATTGATTCAATGTGTTAGCCGAACCCTAGTTTTTCTTTTAAAATCAATAACCAATGAATAAAAACCACAATTGATTGTGTAAATGGCATAGTCGGATGTTTTAGGCAATGATTGAATCAAAAACAGAGGGTTAAACTCATCAGATAAAAATTTTGAATTTTTGGGGTTTAATCAGACACATTCGACCAATTCAAAACGGACGAATGTGAATTTGGTTGGTCGAAGGTGGATGATTTAGGGACGAATGTAGAATCAAAAGGACGAATGTGGAATGGGTTCATTGAATCTTCACATTCGAACTAAAATTCTTACTTTCGAACCCAAGTTTTCTCACATTCGTACCTATAAAAGGGGCGAATGTGGAAATTTGTTAAAACTCAAAAATTTTAAAGTTTGTCGTTTTTTGATTATTTTGACGCATTTTTCGTGTTTCTGTGTTACAGATGGCAGAACAACCAGAAAATGTAGAGATTCCTGTGGAGGAAGTGATTGTTCAAGATCCAGTGCCGGAAGCTCAAGAAGAGAATGTACCAAAAGTGTGGTCGTTTGAACCTCCACATAACTGTTGTGCGTATGTTGGAGAAGTGATGAAGAACACAGAGTTTTCTGGTATAGTTGACTTTCTCAGGAGGAGCAGAATTATCCATGCCATTGCTACACCGGCAATCATATACAAAGACATCGTAGAAGATTTCTGGAAGAATGCTCGCTATGATTTCTGGGAGGGAAAAACTGCAATCGTCAGCAAGATTCAAGGGATGGAAATGCTGATTACTGAAGAAGACATTAGAGAGGCACTCAGGATTAAAGATGAAGAGTGTACTGATCCGAGAGAGTTGTCTTGGACTGAGCAGAGAGTGTGCTTTTTGAGAATGAAATACAACGGTCCGATCACAGATGGAGCATTACATAAGGGGAAGCTCAGTGTGCAATTCAAGTATTTTGCACATGTGATTATTCATGTTTTCGGGATAGTTAGTGGTGGTTACGATGTGATGAGGAAAAGTTTAAGCTCGTTAATGGTTGCGTTAACACTTAACAAACCATTTAACATTGCTGGGATGATATTAGATCACATGCTGGAGATGTTGAAGGGACTAAAGTCTAAGAAGTTTTTGATGTATCCCAGATTTCTGATGATGATTTTTGATAATAAGTATCCTAACTTGAGGAAGGATCCTACGATGGTGTTGGGACAAGATCACATGAACATCAGGACGTTGGTGAGAATGAAGGGATATAAGGGTATTCCAGATAATGAGAAGCCACCGCACAAACGTTTGTTTGGATATTTGGTGAATCCGGGTTACACTGACCCAGGATTGAACAAGGCGAGACATGATAAGAGTGATTCTGATAATGATGATCCTTTGGTGCATGCTGATGCAAGTACCAAGAGGAAGAGACAAGTTAAAAATGCCGGAGCCAAAGGGAAGGGCAAGGCAAAGGCTGATGAGAGTGAATCTGCAAAGAAACAGAGGGCTAGGAAGAAGAGTACTGCAAAGAAGGGTACTTGTTTGGTAGATGAGGACTCAGTAGATTCAGAAGAGACTGAAGAAGAGGAACAGTGGGATTCTGAGACTGAGTTGGTGAGGAAGTCTTCCAAACGCAAGGCCACTGCTGTTGGAGAGTCTGATTCACTCAACAAATCAGTGGAAGAGATGTTACAGAAAGAGCCAGTTGATACTGAAGGTGACTTAGGTTTGGATACTGAAGACTTTGATGGATCTACAGTGGTAGTGAATCTAAAAAAGCCTAAGCACAAGTCGATGGCTAAGAAGGTGAGTACTAAGAAGTTGAGAGAGAAGGAGATTGAGAAACTGTTAAAAGGAAAGAAAGTGCCTGAAGCCGGTACTTCATCAAAAGTTTCCTCACCTGCTGCGAAGAAACAGAAAAAGGCTAAAGAACCTGAAGTAGTTCCTAATCTAGAAGCTACTTTAGAAAATGTTCTTAATATATTCAAGAAGCCTGAGAAAGAAAAGACTCCTGTGATTGAATCTTCCAAATCAAAAGTCACTGTTTCAGATGATGTGATGAAACAGGTGAATAAGAAGATGGAAGAGATGATGAAGATGCTAGTTGCTCAACAAGCTGAGATTGAGAAGTTTAAAAAGAATGAAGAAAAGATGTTACAGATAGTTGTTGCTTCAAAGACGAATCAGGATGGGCTTGAAAAGAAGCTGAAACAACTAGAGGAGGAGAAAAATGAGCTTGATGATAAAGTTAGTGGAAACAGGAGGATGATTAAATGTGTTAGAAGAGAAAACAAGGAGTTGAAGAAAGAAAATAAGAGGATGAGTGATCTACTTGACAAACTATACGGTGAAGCTCCTAAGTTGAAAGAGGGAGAAGAAGACAAAGAGAAAGAGGAGGAGCAAGTAGATTATGAAGAATCTGATAAAGAAGAAGAAGAGGATGAATCAGACGATGGATCGGATGATGAATCTAAGGATGATGATGATGATGCTGAGGGTGGATCGGGTAATAAGAGTAATGATGATGAGAGTAGCAGTAGTGATGATGATGATGGTGATGATTCGAGCAAGTTTACGTTTGAACAAAGACAGACCAAAAAGGGGAGTGCGGGTCAGTCTAGCTCGAAGAAATCGGGAGAAAGCGTTGATTCTGATGAAAGCATTTTCTGGAATGAGAAGGTTAGAGCTTTATCAGATGAAGCTAAAGATGTATATCGGGATATGTTGGAAAAGAGAGAATGGACAATAGAGTTTACTAGGAAGTTTGCTGAGATATTCCAAACAGAGGATATGAGATACGAGTTAGAGTATAATGATCCTGATTTGGAAGACGGTGCGGTGTCTGCTGCTGTAACTAAAGAGATTCTAGAAGGAATTGCGCAGCGAGTAGGGAAGACACTGGAGGAGATAATGTCAGATCAAATGATTCCAGACATTCGTGAAAAGGATGTTGGAAATCATTCTGATGACAAGCAAACACCAGAAACAGAGGAGATTGAGATAGAAGATATTACTCATGAAGAGTATCCTCAATACTTCAGAACAAATGATGAGAATGAAGTATTCCCAGATTTCACTGAAACACATCAGAGGGAAGCAAAGAAGAAAGCTGAAAATAGAAGTGAAGAGTTTGTTAAGAAAGTGTTTGGTGAAGATAAACAGAAGCCATCTGAACAAAGTGACGACTTGAAGACTTTGTTGCAGAAGCTGAAAGAAAAGGATGATAAAAGGCCTAAACCGGAAGCACAGGGTGGATTCTATAGATATCACAACCAAAAGTTTAAAGGCAGAGCTCTTGGTTGGAAATATCTTAGAAATCTGAAATGCATTGCAGTCAAATGGGAAACTGGAATTCTGTACTTTTACAGATTCTATGACTTGCTAACTCTACCGTACTAGGCGGTGAGAGATATCTGCAGATTCAGAATGACTGGTGCATCTGTGAACAATACGGCGGTTGGATGTTTGCTGATAGATTGATCTGGGAGAGTAGAACGAAGTGGAGTATGTTCAAACCACAATACCCAAGAAGGAAGGTTCATAGGGATGTTGATCCGAAGATGGGTAAGAAGAGAGTGACGTTGATATACAAAGCTCCTGAAGTTATGAGAAAGATTCCTCTAATGCCAATTCAACAACACTTCAGTGAAGATTTCATTTTCTGGTATTACGATTGGAGGAATGCTGAAGCAGTTATTGTGCTGAGGGATGGGAAGGATTCGTATAAGAAGATACATGTTTTTGACCCAATGTGGCTCATTAACTGTACATTTGAAGACATCATCATGCTGTACTACAACCCGATTTATAGTGATCCCAATGATGCATCACAAGCAAAGAAGTATCAACAGGTTGTTGGAGTATACTTTGCTTATGATATCAACTCCGGTAGCAATCTTGAACAAAAGTTGGGCAAGCAGGTGAAGGTAGCTGAAGTACCGAAGCAATCAACGAAGAGAAAACTGGAACCAGAGATGACAAAAGACCAAAAGAAACAACTGAGGATCAAGTTGATGAATATTCGGATGGATGAAGCGAGAAGGCAATCCGAGCAATAGTCGAGGGGGAGTTTGTAGATGCACTTTATGTGACTAATGCTTCGGATTGTAATCTTAACATGTGTTAGAGTTTTTAGAAGGGTCGAAGGTGATTTATAGAAGGTCGAAGGTGAGATAGTCAAGGTCGAAGGTAGACTGGAAAGGGCGAAGGTGAAAGACTACACAGAAGATGTCTATGTTCGTACTGTTTGGTAGGACGAATGTGGACAAAGTCCACATTCGTACTCCAGAAACGGGCGAATGTGCAGGTAGTATATAAGGCTTTAGCTTGTTTTGTTAGTTAGAGTTGTTGGTCATTGTGTGTGAGTTTAAGTCAGGTTTGCTCTCTAGGTTAAGGTTTTGAAAGAGTCAATAGATTAACATGTAAAAGTGTATGTATTGAATATTTGAATCAAGTAATCTATGAAACGATGTTGAAAAGTTTAATTCGTGTGTTGTGATTTGTGTATTATCATTTTGTTCTGTTCTAGGGTTTCCGCACCTGGAATAGTGCCTTGTATGATCAGATTTCCTGTTTAAAGCTAAAATTCTTCAATTACAAATATTCCTCGTCAGAGATAATCTTATCGGATCCTTCCATCCGATAAAATACTTTGACTAGTTTGTCACCTGAATCCTTTTTCACTTCTTTCTTTTCGGATTGTTTAACACGATGCGCATTAGCCATCGGATGAGAATGTTGAGAAGGTGACACAGGTTCAATCGTGATAATGTGATTTTCCTTAGGAATATCACTCACGTTCTCAACTTTCTCATTCTCAGTGTCCGAATCATCAGTTACAGCAGTAACTCCCTCATCGTTCAAACCTAAAATCGGTCGTACATCAGAATTTGGATCTCCGATACTAGAAGTATTGGACTCATCTTCCGATGCAGAATCAGATTTTACTGAGCTCTCCGGTGTCACTTGATGACAATTGTGATTTTCAAACAGCACCGGAGATGGCACAGACTTATAATTTGTGGTTTGAGATGGTTCATCAATGATGTGATCAATAACATATGCAATATGCTTGTAGCTTTCAAGCTTTTTGTTGACCTTTTCAGCAAAACACTTGATGGTGGCCATTTCTAACTTAGTGTTTTCAAGCTCATCAATGTAACTATTGATTGCTAATTGTTTTAATGAAAGAGTTTTCTTTAAGTCAGAAATGTCCTTTTTGTAACCATCAAGCACTTTGTTGGATGCTATAACTTCCTTGCGAGCAGATTGACAGTTAATCACAGCACTATCACGTTGTACGCGAAGTTGCTTGTTTTCTTCTGTCAATCTATCACAAGTGCCACAATACTTATCACTAGTAATGTCAGTGGTAGATTCAGAACTTACCTGTTTTGGAGGATCTGTCATGGCCATTAGAGCGAAATGAGACTCCTTCCCAGCAAAGAACTTGGAATAATCGATTCTGGTAAAGGCATCATCCACTATGCATGACTTCCTCGTCTTCAGAAAATCAGCTTCAACCAGCAATTGATCAATGTCATCATCTAATGAAGTCACACTGGCCTCTGAGTTTGATTCGCTTTCTAAATCTGAATATACTGACTCACTTTCTTCAGGAATATCTGTGACTGAGTCAATCACCATTCCTGAACTTTTCTCTTCAGCCTGAACTTCAACAGTTTCAGTCTCAACATTCATTTCTTCAACTGATTCCTTAACCTCATTCTCAGTTTCTTCAACTTGATCAACTATCACCGACTCCTCAATATCAACCTGTTGTGCAACACAAGCCACATTCCCACCAGGTCTTATCTCCTCAACACCAATTTGTATATCAGTCCAGTCAAATCTCTCATCATTCTGAATCACCAAAGCTTGATTTTGATTGTTATTCTGTGGTTGCTCATTTGGTGTAGTGATGGGTATAATTGTTCTGTTTGGATTATTTGGTGGTTGGGTTTGATTCTGGTTGGTTGTGTTTGGTTGTCTATTTGGGTGGTTTTGAGAGGTGTTTTGTCGGTTTTGGTAATTGTTTTGGTTTTAATAGTTGTTGTTTTGAAAAGAGACTTGGTTTTGAGATTGGCGGTTTTGGTAGTTTGAGTTGAATGGGTTTCGGTTACCTTGTTTAGCAGGCTGTGTACACTCTCTCTTGAAATGACCTTTTCCACCACAATTAAAACATGTGACTTTCTCTTTGTTAAAGCCATATGTGGTGTTTGGAGAAGTACCCAAATCAGTTCTCCCGGTCTTTTCTATGAATTCGGTTGCTCGCCATATAATGCTTGCGAAAGCCCACTGAATGTCTATTAGCTCCATCTCCTCTTTATCGATTTAAGCATAGTCTTCATTGGTTAAGTTGTTATTCCCAATTTGACTTGCCACTAAACCGTTATACGAAGCAACCATTGCTGAGACTAGCGCAATATGTTGCTGAGCAACTTCCACAGTAACGTTATTCATATTGGATGTCTCCAATACTACCGGTTTCTGATTGGTCTAATTCATTTGAGTCATGTACTGTTGTTGTTGAGATTGTTGTGGTTGGTTTGCAGAATAACATGCAGCTTGTTGCATTGGAGAAAATGGTGAAACGAAAGAATTTGTGTATTGTTGTGGTGGTGGTGTGTATGATGGTTGTGTGTAAGATGAGGTTTGAGCTAGGTAGTTGATCGGTTGTTTGGGTGGTTCCATAACACTTGAAACACATGCTATATGAGGAGCCACTGTTCCACCAAGACTTGAGTTACCCACAATTGATGAAGTACTAGCATGGTACAACTCTGTGTTTTGAGGAATCTGAGATCTTTTTGCTTTCCTCTTCTCCTCGAGTTCTTTGTTTTCCAACTTCTGGATAAACTCGTTGATGGTCCAGTACTTATAAGCATCTTTCTCCTTAAGTACCTCCCAGTAAGGTGGTAAAGCATCAGCAAATTTGTCCACCAAATCTGACATAGGGATCTTAATGTCATAGCTTGACAATTCAGTCAACAAGTGACAATATCTGGGAGTCAACTCTTTCAACGTCTCATTCCCAACATAGCTGAAGTTCTCAAATTCTTTCCTCAGCTCTTCCATTCTCAACCTTCTCGCCTTCTCGTTACCATCATGACGATTCTTTAGCACATCCCATAATTGTTTGGAAGTTGTACACGAACCAAACTGATGTAGCAAATCATTTGTGATCGCCTGGGTTAGCTGAGAATACGCCTTCTTCTCCACCGCGAATTTCTTCTTCTCGTCATCAGTCAAACTCTCTAAAGGAATCTGCTCACCGGTATTCTCTAACACTGGTGCAACATATCCTTTTGCAATCATCTGCCACGCCTCAGTTCCTTCCAATCCCATGCCTTCAAGACGAATCTTGAATTTCTTCTGCCACTGGTTGTACTCCTGCATCTCCATTAGCTTGGGTGGTCTGTTCCCGCTACCTGAAGATAAATCATTGATTAGTGTAGAAATAGCATTAGTAGTTTGAGTGTTTACCACAGCGGCTGCTACTCCCCAATAATCTGCTGCACGTTGTTGTGAAGATGATGTAACGCTCTGAGGTGTGACACCCGGCAAACTCAGCTTAGTAACGTTGACTAAAACTAGTAAGTCTACCTTAGCAAGTCATACTTATTTCATACTTAACTAAATCAGTTGGGTCGTTATGATGATTCTAGGGAGTCATCGGGAGTCGTTACGATGATCCGCGGGATCATCGGGAGTCGGTCCATAACCATAGATACTAGAATTGGTGATTCGTGGAATCACCGGGTTTAGCACACACACGCAAGTCTCAAGTCCCGGGAATTGGTGAACGGATGTAAATGTGTTATTTATCATGCATTATGTGTTTATAATCATTACGTGACTTGTTGGTATGTTAATACGTGTTTATATGTGTTAAAATAGTGTTTAACGCGCCGAAAACCCAACCTGGAGGATTTCAGGCGATTAGGAATCTGGGGGGATGCCTAATCGCCTGTATATAAGCGATTGGGGAGTCATGTCAGGCGATTGGGACCTAATCGCCTGATGTATCATGCGATTAGGCCCCCAATCGCATGATATGGACTGCTAATCGCCTATACTGTAGAGTCCGGGTCAAAACACCTATAAATAGAACCCTTAACTCCCCAAACACCCTTAGAACAACCCTAGCTGATCCCAAGCCACCCACACACCTTGAAACACCTCTGGAACTCATTTTTCTACAAAAATCACCATCTCCAAGCCTACACACCTTTCTTTAACAAAACCCAAGGTGTGTTCTTCATCTCTAACCTTTGTATAGTTGTTATTTTGGTTCCCCAAAGGTCCAAACCTTGTTTTACTAAGTTTCTGTCTTTAAAAACCTTTCAAAAGAGTTCTAAACCAAGTCTACACCTTAATGCTTGCTATATGTGAAGTTTACATGCATATGTTGGTCTTCTTGGTGGTTATAACATGATTGTTTCCATGATATGATTGTACTTCTGTTATGTAGAGATTATTAGGATGGTTATCTTAGAGTTTGAGCCATTGTTGTTGTGTTTTGATGAAAATGTGTATTTTGACCCGTTTGGATGTTCTTGAAGATTTAGGATGATTATGGTATGATTGTTGATGCTATGTTGTTAGAAATCATACTAGGAAGATGTTGAATCAGAGGTTTGATGATTTGCAAGCTTGTAGAGATTGAAATCTGATTGTTTCCATTTAAGGAAAGCTAAGGTTGGTTGGTGAAACCTAGTACTTTGCCATTTTAGGAAATAATTGCTTAGAACATGTTAGATCAGTGATATGTTGGGGGTTTTCGCTTGGAATGGGTTGGTAAATGATGTAGGTTTGATATTGGGTGTTTTTGCATGTTTCGGATCTGATTTGGAGGGTTAAACGCGCGAAAATCCGTCACACAGCAGCAGCAGGCGATTAGGAATCCTAATCGCCTGATGCTGAAGGCGATTATGCAGACATGAGGGAGATTAGGACCCTAATCGCCTAATATATCGCCAGTTGACTGAGGCTAATCACATGTTGACTTTCCTAATCGCGTGTACTGCTGTTTGAAGCGTATTTTGGCATCCCGAAGCATGATTTGACCCTTAGGAACATGATAGGGACCCCGGGACATGCCATATGACTTGGTAACACGTGTTCGGACTCCACTGTACTGTGAACATGCGTAATGCTAGACTAGGTGAACTTTTGCGCGTGCTAAGTGTTTAACTTCATATGTTGCATGATACTTTGCATTTAGCTAACACATGGAATGTCGGGTCACCAATGGGATGTCGAGTCTTGTCTGGCACGGTTGGTTTATCAGTCAAAGGTGTTTTCAAGCGTCTATGGTTATGGTCTGGACATTCGGGGACTAGTTAACCTACGGGTTATTAGTCCGGATACTTATACATATCTTATGATAGGTCGCCACTATTTGGGGCTATCATAGCATAATTACTTAACTGTTTTCAAGTAACGCAACCTAAGGTGAGTGTCACAGCCCCACTTTTACAGTTTTGCTTTCGGGGGGGAGAAACATGCTGCGAATTTACTTATTAAAGATCATGTTATACTGTGGTTACTTTACATTACTATACGGCTTTTTCGGAAAGTCCCAGGGGGAAACCATGAATGTGCGGGAAGCACAACGAGGGAAATGTGGATAGATCTATTGGGCCTCACAAACCCCACCCGACGGCGGGGATGCCGGGCGGGTGCATATTGTCTCTAACTATCGGGTTACCGAGGCATCGGTAACCCAGTCGTCTGGGCTGTTCATCGTTTGGTACATGTTTATTAATGGGTTCCCAACCGTAGTAGTAAAAACAACTTAACGTCGAGCTAACGTTCTTATAACCAAGTAGTAACGGATATGATCTTTGGAACTTTGAAAACCTGTGTATAAAAGAAAACCTGTGAACTCACCAGCATTATATGTTGACATCTTTTTGGCATGTTTTCTCAGGTCGCTAAGGTAGCTGTCAATGGAATAGGCGCACGGAGTCATGCACAGCGTCTAACATTTTGAAACGTATAAACAATGTTTTGTAAACTTTAATATGTCTTTTGGTTGTAAACAAGAAATGCTTCCGCTGCTGGTTTACAGCTCAAAGCATGATATTTTGGTTTATATATTTATATATGAATGCATGTTTGTTGAATGTTTGTTGTGATCGTTGACTGAGATCCTGGTGTGTCACGCGCCTCGCGGTAAAACCAACGGTTATAGTGAACTGAGACTACATGTAGAGTCTAGTCTATAACTGAGTCGCACACACTAGACGGTCACAAATAGTCGAGTCTTAACATATGGGTAACGTTATAACTTGTCCAGGTGTCGGTGTCACCATCTTCTATGCCACATCATCTGTTTGATTCCCTTTATCCTACTCCTTATTCCATCTTAACTGATTCGTCGGCGGACGATCTACCTTTGTACTTTCTTGGCGACGACGTACATTGGGGTGACTTCGGCATATTCTCGAGATCTGTCCAGGGATTCGGACATCTCCCTTCTATGCCCCAATGGACGCGCTCGCCCTTACGTCTATTGTCTCATACTTGTAATAATATCATGATTGCATGTTAGCGCTAGGTGAATTGAACTTCGAACAGAAAGTACACCTGGAGGACCATGCAGAACAGTTTATCATGTCGGGTGCACACGAGATCATAAACTGGAATGCATGGAAGTTCTGGTGGACTTTGTGTTTGGACAGATGGACCCGAGCCGGACCCGGTCTAGTTATTAAATTCTTAATGGGTTGTACCACGAGCAGACCTAAGTCTTTTGTTTATTGTTGTGACAGAAGATGTCGGGAGCTCGTGGGGGACGCAGAGGCGGCCGTGCTGGCGGCGGTGGCCGAGGAAACGTTAACATGACCCAAGCGGAGTTGGACAATCTATTGCAGCAGCAAACGAACGTAGCTCTGGCTGCGTTCCAGGCTGCTCTTGCTGCTATGGGTGGTAAGTTGGTTTTCACCTAACCTATTTTGTTTTGGGCGCTGTGTCTTTCCTTGCCTTACCTGTGTGTTTGTTCTAGGTGGGGGTGCTGTTAATCCCCCTCCAACTCAGTGCTCCTACAAGAAGTTCTTGGATTGCAAACCTCACAACTTCGCTGGGACTGAAGGGGCAGTGGGACTGCTCTGATGGCTGGAGAAGGTTGAGTCTGTGTTTTCGATGTGCAATTGCTCGGCAGGCGACCGGGTAAAGTATGCTGCTGCGACCTTTGAAGATCAACCTTTGTCCTGGTGGAACTCCACCAAACAGACTAGGGGCATCGAGGAAGCCCATGCGATGCCTTGGACAGAATTCGTGCAACTCTTGAAAAACGAATACTGCCCGAGGGATGAGATCCAGAAGCTTGAGCATGAGGTCTGGACTCATAAGATGGTGGGGTCTGAGATTGAAGCCTATACAGCTAGGCACAATGAGCTGGTGGTGTTGTGCCCGGATTTGCACACACCGGAATACCGGAGGATTGAGCACTATATTGCTGGGTTAGTACCGGAAGTTGCAGGGTTGGTGGCTGCGGGCAGCCTCACTGTGTTTTCTGAAGTGGTTCGGTCGGCTCACAGGCTGACCAACATGAAAGTGACTGAAGGAGTCCTGCCTCCCCGAGGCGCTGCTGTGAGGGCTCCTGAGAACAACAAATGGAAGTGGGAAGGTGCGAGTAAGGGCTCGAGCTCTGCTCCACCCCAGCAGGGGAAGAGGTTTGATGTTGGGGGATCGTCTTCTGAGAAAAAGTCGGGGGTTTATACTGGGAAGCTGCCAAAGTGCCAAAGTGCGAGGATAGGGACCGTTGCCACCGATGCCACAAGCCTGGGCATCAGGCGAAAGATTGTAAGGTTAACCTTCAGGGTAATCGTAATGCACCTGCTGCACCTACCCCAACTCCTCAGGCTGCTGCTCCCCAGGGAAACCAGGGAAAGCAAGGGTGCTATAACTGTGGTGAGCTTGGTCACTACAAGCGGGATTGCCCCAAGATGAAGCAGGGCGAGGGAGGGAAGAATGGGGCTGGTAATGGAAACAATGGGGGCGGGGGTAGGAATGCTCGTGCCTTTGTGATTGGTTCGAGCGGGGCTCGACAGGATCCTGACACTGTTACCGGTACGTTCCTTCTTGATAATCGCTATGCTACAGTTTTATTCGACTCTGGTGCCGATAAGAGTTTTATATCCCTTGGATTTAGTCAGTTGCTTGATAGGGTACCTACACCTTTAGAGGCTAAGTACCTGATAGAATTGGCTGATGGTAAGAAAGTCGAAGCGACACATGTCCTTAGGGGGTGTCACCTTGAGTTGTCGGGTTATTCTTTCCCTATTGATCTTATGCCGGTATCTTTGGGTAGCTTTGACGTCGTTGTGGGTATGGATTGGTTGTCCTTGCATCATGCCGAGATCGTCTGTTTCGATAATGTTATTCGACTTCCCCTTCCGGATGGAGAATTCCTGTTAGTACACGGTGAGAAGAGTGGGATCCCTTTGAGTATCATTTCATGCATGAAGGCGTATAAGTATCTTCGTAAGGGGTATTCTGCCATTCTAGCGCTTGTTTCGGTTTCGTCCGAGGAAGAGAAGAAGATTGAAGATATCCCTGTTGTTTGCGATTTTCCCGACGTATTTCCTGAAGAACTGCCAGGCCTCCCGCCTTACCGCCAAGTCGAATTCAGTATTGAACTTACTCCTGGTGCAGCCCCAGTTGCCCGAGCCCCGTACCGTCTTGCACCTCCAGAGATGCAGGAATTGTCAAACCAGTTGCAGGAATTGTTGGACAAAGGTTTTATCCGACCTAGTTCATCCCCGTGGGGAGCCCCTGTTTTATTTTTCAAGAAGATGGACGGAAGCCTACGTATGTGTATCGATTACCGTGAGCTGAACAAGGTTACCATCAAGAACCGTTACCCTCTCCCTCGCATCGATGATTTATTTGACCAACTTCAGGGTTCTAGTTTCTACTCGAAGATTGACTTGAGATCGGGATACCATCAGTTGAGAGTCCAAGAAGCCGATATTCCGAAGACCGCTTTTCGAACTCGTTATGGCCACTTTGAATTCTTGGTCATGCCTTTTGGTCTCGCCAACGCGCCAGCCATCTTTATGGATTTGATGAACCATGTTTGCAAGCCGTATCTTGACAAATTCGTGATTGTCTTCATCGACGATATTCTAGTCTATTCCAAGAACGAAGTGGACCACCGGGAACACTTGCGCCTTGTCTTGGAACTCTTGAGGCAAGAACAGTTGTATGCCAAGTTCTCTAAGTGCAGCTTTTGGTTGCGTGAAGTTCAATTCCTTGGCCATGTGGTTAATGCTGAGGGGATACATGTTGATCCGGCTAAGATAGAAGCCATCAAATACTGGGAAGCACCAAAGACGCCAACTGAGGTGCGGCAATTCCTAGGTCTCGCGGGTTACTATCGTCGTTTTATCGGGGGATTTTCAAAGATCGCACAACCCCTCACTTCGCTTACCCAGAAGGACAAGAAGTTCAACTGGGGTGCCTCGCAAGAATCAGCCTTCCAGCTACTAAAGACTAAACTCTGTTCTGCTCCTATCTTGTCCTTGCCTGAAGGCACAGACGATTTTGAGGTTTACTGTGATGCCTCCATCCAGGGCCTTAAGTGCGTGTTGATGCAGCGCAAGGTCATTGCCTATGCTTCTCGTCAGCTTAAGGTACATGAGAAGAACTACCCCACCCATGACTTAGAGCTGGGTGCAGTGGTCTTTGCTTTGAAGATCTGGAGGCACTACTTGTACGGTACACAGTGCACCATTTATACCGATCACAAGAGTCTCCAGCATATCTTTGATCAGAAGGTATTGAACACCCGACAACGTCGCTGGGTCGAGCTTCTTAACGACTACGAGTGCGCCATTAAATACCATCCTGGCAAGGCGAATGTTGTCGTAGACGCCTTGAGCAGGAAGGAATCCGCCAAACCTCGTCGTGTTCGAGCTCTTCAGCTCACTATCCACTCTGGCTTACCTGACCAAATTCGTTCGGCGCAGCGAGAAGCCTTGAAGGAGGAAAACCTTAAGGCTGAAACCATGCATGGTGCGGATAGGCACCTTGAGCTCAGGGCCGATGGCCTGCACTACTTCGCTGAACGTGTTTGGGTTCCGCTATTCGGGGGCTTGCGGGAACTCGTTCTTGACGAGGCTCACAAGTCTCGGTACTCTATTCACCCTGGCTCCGATAAGATGTATCAAGACTTGAAGATACTCTATTGGTGGCCGAACATGAAGGCGGACGTGGCTTCCTACGTAAGCAAGTGCTTGACCTGTGCTAAGGTCAAGGTTGAATATCAGAAGCCGTCTGGCCTTCTGCAACAGCCTGAAATTCGCGAGTGGAAGTGGGAACGGATTACGATGGACTTTGTGACCAAACTCCCGAAGTCGCCCAGTGGTTGTAACATGATCTGGGTGATAGTTGACAGGTTGACAAAGTCTGCGCACTTCCTCGCAATCAAGGACACTGACAGCCTCGAGCGTTTGGCTCGCTTATACCTTAAGGAAGTGGTTTCTTGGCACGGGGTGCCCGTCTCTATTATTTCTGACCGTGACGCTCGGTTCGCCTCCAATTTCTGGAGAAAATTGCAGAAGGCTCTGGGTACGCAGCTTGATATGAGCACGGCTTATCATCCGCAGACTGACGGTCAGAGCGAGCGGACGATTCAAACGCTAGAGGACATGCTGCGGGCATGTGTGATGGACTTTGGCAAGGGGTGGGAGAGTCATCTAACGCTAGTGGAGTTCTCCTACAAAAATAGCTACCACTCTAGCATCAAGGCGGCTCCGTTCGAGGCTCTTTACAGACGGAAATGACGGTCTCCTCTTTGCTGGGCTGAGGTGGGTGAGAGTCAACTCACTGGCCCGGAACTTGTGTACGAGACTTCTGAAAAGATGGTGCAGATTCGCAACCGTATGGCAGCAGCTCGGAATCGTCAAAAGAGCTATGCCGATCGTCATCGCAAACCTTTAGAGTTTGAGGTTGGCGACAGGGTTTTATTGAAGGTATCCCCATGGAAGGGCGTTATACGTTTTGGGAAACGTGGCAAACTGAATCATCGTTATGTGGGGCCGTTCGCAATTCTGGAACGGATTGGACCGGTAGCATATAGACTTGATCTGCCAGCCGAACTCAGTAACATTCATGACGTCTTCCATGTTTCTAACCTTAAGAAGTGTCTGACGGATGAATCTTTAGTTGTTCCACTCGAAGAGATCAAGGTGGATGATCGTCTGCGTATTGTGGAAGAACCGGTTGAGATTTTGGACTATAAGATCCGTAGCCTTCGTCGCAGTAAGATCCGCATCGTGAAAGTTCACTGGAACTCTAATCGTGGACCGGAGTTCACATGGGAACGGGAGGATCAGATGAAAGCTAAGTATCCTCATTTATTTCCTAAGCGCGCTTTCGAATCTAGACATGTCTCTGCTGGAACTGCATGAATCTCGGGTCGAGATTCCTTTCAACAGGGGGATGCTGTGGCAACCGGAAAATTTTTCTTCTCTTTCGTCACTTCCTTTTGGCCTTGAGCAATTTTCGGGACGAAAATTCTTTCAACAGGGGGATGATGTGGCACCCGGCAAACTCAGGTTAGTAACGTTGACTAAAACTAGTAAGTCTACCTTAGCGAGTCATACTTATTTCATACTTAACTAAATCAGTCGGGTCGTTATGATGATTCTAGGGAGTCATCGGGAGTCGTTACGATGATCCGCGGGATCACCGGGAGTCGGTCCATAACCATAGATACTAGAATTGGTGATTCGTGGAATCACCGGGTTTAGCACACACACGCAAGTCTCGAGTCCCGGGAATTGGTGAACGGATGTAAATGTGTTATTTATCATGCATTATGTGTTTATAATCATTACGTGACTTGTTGGTATGTTAATACGTGTTTATATGTGTTAAAATAGTGTTTAACGCGCCGAAAACCCAACCTGGAGGATTTCAGGCGATTAGGAATCTGGGGGAATGCCTAATCGCCTGTATATAAGCGATTAGGGAGTCATGTCAGGCGATTGGGACCTAATCGCCTGATGTATCATGCGATTAGGCCCCCAATCGCATGATATGGACTGCTAATCGCCTATACTGCAGAGTCCGGGTCAAAACACCTATAAATAGAACCCTTAACTCCCCAAACACCCTTATAACAACCCTAGCTGATCCCAAGCCACCCACACACCTTGAAACACCTCTGGAACTCATTTTGCTACAAAAATCACCATCTCCAAGCCTACACACCTTTCTTTAACAAAACCCAAGGTGTGTTCTTCATCTCTAACCTTTGTATAGTTGTTATTTTGGTTCCCCAAAGGTCCAGACCTTGTTTTACTAAGTTTGTGTCTTTAAAAACCTTTCAAAAGAGTTCTAAACCAAGTCTACACCTTAATGCTTGCTATATGTGAAGTTTACATGCATATGTTGGTCTTCTTGGTGGTTATAACGTGATTGTTTCCATGATATGATTGTACTTCTGTTATGTAGAGATTACTAGGATGGTTATCTTAGAGTTTGAGCCATTGTTGTTGTGTTTTGATGAAAATATGTATTTTGACCCGTTTGGATGTTCTTGAAGATTTAGGATGATTATGGTATGATTGTTGATGCTATGTTGTTAGAAATCATACTAGGAAGATGTTGAATCAGAGGTTTGATGATTTGCAAGCTTGTAGAGATTGAAATCTGATTGTTTCCATTTAAGGAAAGCTAAGGTTGGTTGGTGAAACCTAGTACTTTGCCATTTTAGGAAATAATTGCTTAGAACATGTTAGATCAGTGATATGTTGGGGGTTTTCGCTTGGAATGGGTTGGTAAATGATGTAGGTTTGATATTGGATGTTTTTGCATGTTTCGGATCTGATTTGGAGGGTTAAACGCGCGAAAATCCGTCACACAGCAGCAGCAGGCGATTAGGAATCCTAATCGCCTGATGCTGAAGGCGATTATGCAGACATGAGGGCGATTAGGACCCTAATCGCCTGATATATCAGGCGATTGGGCCCCTAATCGCCAGTTGACTGAGGCTAATCACATGTTGACTTTCCTAATCGCGTGTACTGCTGTTTTAAGCGTATTTTGGCATCCCGAAGCATGATTTGACCCTTAGGAACATGATAGGGTCCCCGGGACATGCCATATGACTTGGTAACACGTGTTCGGACTCCACTGTACTGTGAACATGCGTTATGCTAGACTAGGTGAACTTTTGCACGTGCTAAGTGTTTAACTTCATATGTTGCATGATAGTTTGCATTTAGTTAACACATGGAATGTCGGGTCACCAATGGGATGTCGAGTCTTGTCTGCCACGGTCAGTTTATCAGTCAAAGGTGTTTTCAAGCGTCTATGGTTATGGTCTGGACATTCGGGGACTAGTTAACCTACGGGTTATTAGTCCGGATACTTATACATATCTTATGATAGGTCGCCACTATTTGGGGCTATCATAGCATAATTACTTAACTGTTTTCAAGTAACGCAACCTAAGGTGAGTGTCACAGCCCCACTTTTACAGTTTTGCTTTCGGGGGGGATCAACATGCTGCGAATTTACTTATTAAAGATCATGTTATACTGTGGTTACTTTACATTACTATACGGCTTTTTCGAAAAGTCCCAGGGGGAAACCATAAATGTGCGGGAAGCACAACGAGGGAAATGTGGATAGATCTATTGGGCCTCACAAACCCCACCCGACGGCGGGGATGCCGGGCGGGTGCATATTGTCTCTAACTATCGGGTTACCGAGGCATCGGTAGCCCAGTCGTCTGGGCTGTTCATCGTTTGGTACATGTTTAGTAATGGGTTCCCAACCGTAGTAGTGAAAACAACTTAACGTCTAGCTAACGTTCTTATAACCAAGTAGTAACGGATATGATCTTTGGAACTTTTAAAACCTGTTTATAAAAGAAAACCTGTGAACTCACCAGCATTATATGTTGACATCTTTTTGGCATGTTTTCTCAGGTCGCTAAGGTAGCTGTCAATGGAATAGGCGCACGGAGTCATGCACAACGTCTAACATTTTGAAATGAATAAACAATGTTTTGTAAACTTTAATATGTCTTTTGGTTGTAAACAAGAAATGCTTCCACTGCTGGTTTACAGCTCAAAGCATGATATTTTGGTTTATATATTTATATATGAATGCACGTTTGTTGAATGTTTGTTGTGATCGTTGACTGAGATCCTGGTGTGTCACGCGCCTCGCGGTAAACCCCGCACGTGGAAATTTGAGGGTGTGACATGAGGCATCGAACTCGTCATAGCTAAGTAATTAATTGGTTGCGATGACTGAGTGTTCGATTTCTGAGCTGCTACTGTCCACGGGTCCATGGTCACTCGCTGTTGTTGTGTGGTTCCTGGTCTCGGTGTAGTTGGAAATCCCCACATGTTGTTCACAAAGTTAGAAATGCAACACACTTGAAAATTTCACCACAAAGCTTCTACTTTCGTCCCTGAAACTTCACTTTCGCCCAAAATTATGACCCGAATGTAGAAACTACTCAGATAAAATCCACGTTCGACCAACACACTTCACTTTCGTCCCTCTGATTTCCACATTCGAACCCACGATCACCCGAATGTGGGAAATATGACCCGAAAGTGAAAAATCCAACACAACAATCCTAGGTTCGACCTAAAGAAAGCTACTTTCATCCAGAAATGCCCTAGGTTCGACCTTAAAAGCCCACTTTCGACCCCATGCTCTCTATATTCGACCACAAAATGTTTAAAAAAATGGTTACACTTTGAAAAACGGTTATTTTGATCTGAAATTTTCAAAAGTTAATGGATTTTGATGATCTTAATCAGGTTATGATTCGGAATTGATTTGGAACAACTTTAATTCTTGGAATTGTTGATTTTAACCACGAATTGTTATCCAAATCCTTCAAATTGTATCAAAAACCAGTTTTCAATGAAAACAGAGAAAATTTGATCAAAATAGGGTCCAAATCAGTTCTGAGATTATCAATTTGTTGTTGTATGATCTCTATAGCTCTGATACCACTTTGTAATTGAAAAATTTTAGCTTTAAACAGGAAATCTGATCATACAAGGCACTATTCCAGGTGCAGAAACCCTAGAACAGAACAAAATGATAATACACGAATCACAACACACGAATTACGCTTTTCAACATCATTTTCATAGATAACTTGTTTAATATTGATTACATAAACTGATTACAAGTTAATCTAAAAGCAATCTCATAGACTCAATCTAGAGAGCACACCTCTGACCTTAACACACACACAATGACCAAGAACTCTAACAAACAAAACAAACAAATCCGTTATATAATCTCTGCACATTCGACCGGTTGTGGGTACGAATGTGGAATTCTTCCACATTCGACCACTTCCATGGTACGAACATACAATGTCTTCAGTCAGTCATTCACCTTCGACCATTTCATTCTACCTTCGACCTTCTGATAATTCACCTTCGACCTACCAAAAACTCTAACATATGTTAAGATTACAATCCGAAGCATTAGTCGCATATAATGCACCTACACTTCTATCGTTGTACCACTGTTAGCCGTATTATTGGTTGGCAAGGTGTTGAGTATGGGTTTAATTTCATGGCTTTTAAAGATATTCTTAAAGGTGATGTGAAGGAACTTTTGTCTGTTGGTTTGTTTCTTACTTTACCTTTAATATTTAGTATATTCTAATTTTTGGTTTCATATTTTGAATTATATGCACATTTTATAGATGTTGCTGGTAGTGTCATTTAGTTTGGAGGTTTGGATGTGTTTGGACGACCGCCAAAAGAAACTAAAAGGATGAATTTTGATATTCACGACTTGGAGTAAGCGTTCCCCTGATTTTTGTTTTAAAGTATTGTTGTTACTTTCATTTTGTTTGTGTAAGTTATTTAGTAGTGATCTAATAAATCAACCAAATCATTTTTAGTTTTTATATTTTTTTATATATTTATCTAATTTGTATATTTATTTTTTGTAGTGATACAATTTTGCGATGTACTATGTGGAATGTTTATGCAGAACAGTTTAACAAATTCATTTTTCAAAACACTGCTAATGACCATATAATGGTTGTTATACAACATGGCAAGGTTAAGGAGTCGAAAGGTAATATATTTTATACTTTTGTTATTAATAGTTTGTTAGTTCATTGTGGTTGAATACATATATATAATTTTGAAGTTGTTATATTTAGATCAATTTATAGTTGAAAGTGACAACTTTGGAACTCGGATGTTTCTGAATGTAGATTTAAATGAAGTGAAGGAGTTAAGATGGAGGTACACTGTCAAATGTTTATTGATTTATAATTATATTTGATTTTTTTTGTTTCTTTTATTAACTTGATCTATTTTTTAGTCTTATATTGAAGCAAGGACAAGGTGCTGCTTCTACTTGTCAAACATTACTTCCAGAACACTCTGTTTACCCATTGCTTCAGGAATTCATTGTTGGTTCTGAAAAGAACGTGTTGACGAGCTTACCGAGATTGATATAGTTTTAATATTTTTTAATTATCATTAATATTTGTTCGCCTTATTACAACTTTTTTTCTTAAGTAATATAGGCTTTATTTATTTTTTTGCAGCCAATGTCTTGTGTTGTAGTTGCGACAATAAAAATTGTGCAGGAAAGCTATGGTTGGTTTTATGACGCGTGTCGCAGATGTTTGGGGAATGTGGTTACTAAATTAGAATTCTTATAGTATCATGCAAATGTTACTGAAGAAACTCTCAAATTGCCTGCTTCTGCTTTGTATTGTTCCAAGTGTGTCTATCATTGTACATCCGGCACTACAATGTAATTAGATCTAATTAAGTATAGTTTGTTTTTTATATAAGATGATTCCTTTTAATGATTAGTATATATGTTTTCAGATAACTTTTTCGTCTATCTGTTTTAGGTTCAAGGTGCATGTCAAGGTTCAGGATGAGACTGTTAGTGTATCGTTTGTGATGTTTGACCGAGATGTTATGAGAGTTGTCGGATCATCTGCAAGTCGTATAAGAGAAGGGCAGTTGAAGCTTGGTGATAGTGAAAGTTTGCCTCAAGAATTGTTTCGCTTGGTTGATAAGATGCTGGTTTTTAAAATTGATGTTTCTAAATACAATCTTACAAACGACTCCCATGTTTACACAGTCATGAAAATATGTGATGATCCAGTCGTAATTCCTGAGTTAATTGCCGTTAATAGTAATGCATATTGTAACGTGGATGAGGTATTAAATTAAACTCATTTTTAGGAATTGCTTAGTATCTTTTAGCTTTGAATGCTGTCTCAATAGTTAAGTTTTGTATTTTTGTTTTGTATGACCACTCTTTAGGTCAGTCAGGCAGATTGCGAATTCAAATTTTTTAACCAATCAGAATCTGAGCAGGGTGGTAGTCAACTGATGTTAAAGGTGAGTATGTTTTTGTGTAAGTTGATTAAGATGTTTGTAAAGTTTGTGTTCTTATTTAACATATCATTATTGGTTTTGTGAATTGTTTGAAGGATGTTGTGTCTGTTACTACTGATTCCTCTGCTGTCGATGCTGTACTGGATTCTACTATAACTGCCAATGGAAAAAGAAGATTTGAAGATGCTGATATACTAAACATTGGTGAGCTATCCTCTACATGAAAAGGACCGCGGAAGAAGCGATCTAAGCCAAAAGTTATCAGCTTTTTGAGTAACATGTGTTTTGTTATTAAACGTGAATTTAGTAGACAACAATTTATTTTTTGAAATTATTGAATTAGAGTTGGTTGTATATCAGTTGGAATTGAAGAATATTAAGCTGATTTTGCATATTATTTAGAAAGCATTAGTTTTCAGTAAAAATGTGAATTGTTTCTTAAAATATTCAGTATTAAGTACAGATTGTCTGTTAGGTAATATCTATTACTATGAATTTCCAATTATCCAAGGCCCGTTGTACCATAATTCTTAACTATGAAATATAACTGCTGCTATTTAATATTATCGTAGGTATAACAGATGCTATTCAATATCATTATTAATATAACAGATGCTACTCAGTATCATCTAAAATATAACATATGGTATTTAAACAGATGTTATATTCATTGTCAGTCAGTATCATCAGAAATATAACATATGGTATTTAAACAGATGTTATATTAATTGTCAGTGTTCACCATTTGTTGGGGTTAGCAACTGTTAAGTATTCAACAAACTGTCGTTATCAAGCTATTCCTTTTCTGTCCTTGATTCTGATTGATTACTTTGCCCGATCATTTCCCCGAATCTGTCTGTCATAAGATCATCTATTGATAACAGAGTTTTGTGTTTTAGGGTGTTTCGAGCTGGTTGGTCTTCATCACCATAATTTGGCTTTCTTGGCAGAGTTGGATCTACTTTCCTTCGTTTCTCAAGCTCTTTGTAAGAATCCATCAGTGTTGATTCCTTTCATCTAGCAACTGATGTCATCGGTTCATAATCAGCAGCCACCAACTCTTGTCTTATGCTTTTTAACTTTAAAGCTCTTGTAGGGTCAGTTTGTTTTCCCTTCTTCCAGTTGGGTAGAGTTGGTTTGCGATTAGGTTCTTTAGCTATCTCTTTAATTGACTTTTCCTGGATTTGTAAGGTTTGTTCTTCATTATTTCAGTAAGATATCCTTCTCTTAAAATGTTTTCCATATCAGAATCAGCTGGCCTGTCGGACATTGACTTGGACAGATTGTATATGTATTCTTCTAAAATTCTTAATTTGCTTAGCAAATTCTGATAGATTAGTTGAGTTTCCCTGTCATCTTTGCCAACACTATTCTATTTTAAAAGTATGTCAACCTATTTTTCTTTCAAGTCCATATACTGATTAACATTGTTAGGCTTTGTAAAACCTTAAACAGACCGGAAAGACAGTGACAATGGATCATCTGTTGAGAAGAAAGAGTCTATCTCAAGTTTTATTGTTGGTAAGTCAAGGACAAGTTTAGAAAGCCCTTCTGGTACTCTGAAGATACATTCTTGGTCTGTGGTGGCAACATGAGTTTGAACATTTTCAATTGGAACAAATGTTTGGATTGGTGTTTAGTGTGGTAATTTTGTGGTTTGTTGGCTATAAGTGTTTGTAGGGAATGCTAGTTTTTGTTTGCATGTAATCTATATACTTTTCTTCTTTTTGAGGAGCCTATATCCTCCACTTTCATTTGAAGCTCTTTTCTTTGTTTAATCAATGCGGCAGCTTTGGCTTCTCGCTCCTTTTTCATGGTCAACTTATCTAACAGCTCTTTCATTGCCTTTTGGTTTGTACTTTCATCAACTCTCTTCTCTAAATCCACTGTAGATTGCTGCAACAGTGGTTATAACTAGAGTAGATTTTGGATTATCAGTTGTTTTCATATTAGAAGCGTTTGATGTTTTTGGTTGTACTTCCTTTGCAGGTGGCAGGTTTATTAATTTATCTTTATCTTTGTCCTTCTTTTTGGCATCATCATTATTTTCTTGATCTTCCTTATTAATTGTTGTTGGGGCAGAGTCAGTGGTCTTTGCTAGATGGTTTTTGATGGCTTTGATGTCAGCTTGAGTATCTTTAATTATGAAGTTTAAAAGGTTTCTGTAATTTAACTTTATAGTGATACTTTAATAACAAATTTAATCGTGTAATAAAAGATGTTGTTACAGTGAGACTTTTGACAGTTTTCTTCTTTCTACAGATTACACAATCTGTTGGTAAATACTGAAAGACTTTTGTTTGACAACATCTGCTGAAAACTCAACAGATGTTATAAAAAGACCCAAAAGTAATGATTACGATTTTGAATTTAGTTTATTAACAATATTATTTTATTATTATTGTTGTGTTGCAATTGTCTTTCTTTCTATAATAAATAAATAAATAAATAATAAATAAAAAGCCCCAAAAGTAATTTCGAACTTTATATTTACTTGAAATCCAACCGGTAAAGTTGAAAACCAATTTTACGGATAGTTAGTATATTCACTCTTTAAAAGGGGAGGAGTTGCCAATATTCATTTTCCATCTTTATATATTCCTTCAACTATTTTCACTTTACGACTCTCCATCTCATATGCATAACGATTTTACGTTCAAATGTCTTTCCACAAATCTTCTGAAAGATTCTTACAATCAAAGGAAAATATATTACTAGCAATCCGTTGGTAATGAAGTTGGAATTGATGTTTTCTGGCTCTTACAATTTTAAAAGGAAAACATCAATCCATTCTTACTATATGCAGACCCTATTTCCAATATTTAGGGTTTTCGAAGTTATGATGTTTAGATACGACCTGTTGTCGTCGTACTGCTTTTGATTGTGTTTGGTTGTGATTTTGTTCCGATGAAAACGTCAAGAAAAATCATTCTCTAGGGTTTTGTTGTTAGAAGAATTTTTTTTATGTTTCGTTGTTTTTTTTATGTAGTTTGTAAACTCACATATTGTAATTTTGTTGTTCTTAAAGCAGTTTGTTTTAGATATTTGGATTTGTTCTTTTATAAGTCTTCCATTTTGTATTTATTTTTGTTAAATTAAATATTTCATTCAAATTATGGAATTGTAATAATAAGGTTGAATCGTATAACTACTGTTTGACAAATTTGTTGATAAGTTAACAGATTTTGGTTAACAGTGTAATGAAAGTTCCTTTGAATATTAAGATTAATTGTTTGTAGACGAATCAATACATTTTTTAATTTGTATATCGCAAATATACTCAAGTGTAAGAATTCAATATTTTTCAATTAAAGTAAAATTAATAATCCATATACACAAATAATATAATTATATTTATTATCTTTACTCGCTTATATAATAAAAAAAACAACCTTTTCATGTCGAATTTAGATAAAACAAAAGTTAAACAATTATTATAATATAAAAAATGTAAAACATCACATGCTCATATTTGTACAAATATTGTTAAATAGTATTTGTGTTTGTTAGGAAATTTGATTGTTAAATAAAAAAAATAGAATTTGAAGAGTTGTTTCGGTGGAAAAGTAGCGATGAAGCTGGCAAGAAAGATCATTCTCTAAGTTTTGGTTGTTAGAAGGGTTTTTTTATGTTTCCTTTATTTTTATGTAGTTTGTAAACTCATATATTGTAATTCTGTTGTCATTAAAGTAGTTTTTAAAGATATTTGTATTTGTTCTTTTATAAGTCTTCCATTTTGTATTATTTTTGTTAAATTAAGTATTTAACTCAAATTATGGAATTGTAAAAATAGGGTTGAATCGTATAACAGCTCTTTGACAAATTTGTTGATAAGTCAACAGATTTTGGTAAACAGTGTAATGATACTTCCGTTGAAGGTTAAGATTAATTGTTTGTTTTTAATATCTGTTGTTCCAACAGATATTTTCATTCGTCTGTTGATTTTTCTCTTCGTGGTTGTAACAGCCTCAGTGGGGTCAATTCCAAAGTTAATGATTATGATTTTGAGCTTAGTGCATTTTGCAATTAGACGTAAGAGTAATAATTTAAAATCATAACAACATAATTTAAATTTAAAATTAATTCAAATACAAATTACCAGATGGTTAAGAAATTTTGATGGACGGTTATTAGGTAATGATTTTTAGATAACCATTATTGGTTACAACGTCTTTTTACCAAATGATGTACTAATACATCTTTTTTTTTAATTCGTATATTGGAAAATAACTCAAGTGTAAGAATTCAGTAATTTGCAATCAAACTAAGATTAATAATTTATATTCACAAATAATATACTTATATTTATTATCTTTACTTATATAAACAAAAAACAAAACAACTTTTTCATGTCCAATTAAGATAAGACAGAAGTTAAACAATTATTTATAATATAAAAAACGTAAAACATCACATGTTCATATTTCTACAAATATTGGTAAATAGTATTTGTGTTGGTCTGGAAATTTGGATTTAAAAAAAAAGAATTTGAAGAGTTGTTTCAGTGGGAAAATAAACAAATTAATACAGTATGTATTCAAGATTAATAAAAATGCATTGTAGTTAATAGATTCATTATAGTTAATTCATTATAGTTAATAGATTCATTATAGTTAATGCATTGTTTTTACTATAAAATACGATTTTCATCTCTTTGTATAGCACACTATTTAAACACTACCTTCTACATTTGCATAGGTTTATCAATCTTATAAAAATATTATTAACATGGATTCCAGCAGCAACAAATGGTCACAAATGACAGAGGTTCAAAAAATGGTTTTGGAATGTTTTAAAGAGGACGAAGAGCTGCAGATTCTTGAAGTAATTGAAGGTGCCACACGACTTCTTGAACATCACATTTGGAAGACGAACCTGAAATTTAATCAGGTTATTGGTAACAAAGTATCAAGTGAACGATGGATGACCTCTTCATTTCTTTTGGAAAACCTAAGGTTAACTGAAAAGTTCAGTGAAGACCTACAAAAATATGTAGGTCATACAGAAACTTTGTTAAAGAGAAGAACAAAATATTGAACGAACCGTTGAAAACCACAGATTAACTATTGAAATGTATTTGATATTATTATTGCTCTAAATATATTGAAAATTTTATTTTATATATTATGCCATCATTATATAATGATTTATATTTATTGTATGAAAAATACAAATTTGAGTATAATAACACTATTAGTTATATCAATAGTCTACTGTTAAAATCAACAGATGATTGGTCTTTAGTAAACAAACATTAAAAATGTAAATGTTATGTCATTGTTAGTAGCAACTGTTTAAGGCAACAACTGTTTAAACGAAACCGTTGAAGTAACATCTGTTTTAATCAACAGTGTTTTAAACACAGTGTTTAAAAAAATCTGCTTAATTGACACACTGCCTTTGAAAGACGTTACCAAATACAGTTTTTCTTTCAACCTTAGATTTACTTTTTAATTTGGTGATCCTCTTTTTTGTTTTAGTATGTGTTATCTCAACAGAGCTTTAATCCGTCTGTAGATTTATCTTTCCGTGGTTGTAACAGTTTCAACTATTAAACATCTGATCAGTATTATTAACTGGTATCGTGAAAGGAACAGACGTTACGAAATACACTTTTTCTTTTATCAGTAGATTGACTCTTTAATTTGGTGTTTATTAAACAGAGCATAACAGTTGGTCTATTTATGTTTTTTTATATTTTGGGTAGTAATTGTTTTAAAGAAAGAAACAGATGCTACTAAACAGGTTTTCTTTACAGCAGACGATTGGCTTCTTAATGTTGGTTTTAGTAAACATGCCTTAAAGTACGATTTGGTCTTCCTGTGTTTTCACACGGGATTTCACCTAGTACTTCCTAATAAATAAACTCATTTTGGACACTTATTAATTGATTAATGTAAGTAGCTACATCGCACATCTATAGTTCAACTTCAATTTTATTTAAGCTCTCATTTAGCCACATGGTACATCTTCTATACTAATTAAATAATATGTGGGCCACTCATATAAAGTAATTAAATAATATCACTTGCACAATATGTGGGCTACATCTGTTACTAATATTTACCAATTAAATAATATGTGGGCCACATCTGTTACTAATATTTACCAATTAAATAATATGTGGGTCACATCTGTTGAAATGCAAAGGCTATTGTCAAGCATAAAGGGAGCTCCAACATTAATTTCAAACTTGAGCTCCAAATTCCAAATTCAAAATCAAACCCTTATTATATAAAAAGACGGAGAGAGAAAACACAATCACTTTATCCTCTTTCTTTTATTTCAAATAACAGTCCCTATCTCTATTTCATCCTCCAAATCTAATACAGTTTGTCTTGGTTCCAGGCTAAAAAATGATCCGCATCTGAAGAAATCCGTAAACGAGTATGTTTCTAATTAACATAACTATATTCTTTACTTAACATCAGATTCTTTAACTTTATTACTATTATTATTATTATTATTGTTGTTGTTGTTGTTGTTGTTTTAGGTTACTTTAAGGTGGGAACAAGTGTTAAGTTGGAGACGACAATGGCAACTTGTAAGTTCAAATTTTCCTATCGTTAGTTTAAATCAAACAATATAAGTTATTAGTTATAGCGAATCAATAAATGATTAGTGTTCTTTTAAGTATGAATAAAATTATGTTTGAAGTCATATGGCCATTGACATGTGTTTGTAGCCGGTCGCATCAATCCTTGGGGTACTAACTGAAAATATTTTCGCTAATCAACTGTTATTTGATAATTCTGGTGAGTTTTTTGGAAGGATTATTCATGAGTGTGTTACTGATAGTTATTGTATAACATGTTATTCAATCACTGCAAGAGTACTTGTAATCTTTTTTTTTTCATTTTTTTTGTATTGAATTAAAGTCCAAAGTCTGTTGTAATGTAAGATTGTTAGAAAGGTATGTTGTTATGTAAAGACTGTTGAAGACAATATCTGCTGACGAAGAAACAGAGTCTGCTGTGAAGAATGTCTGTTGAAGCTTTAGCTATGGTTGCCTTTAACAGATGATGAAGAACAGATGATGAAGAATAGAGTAGTCTTGCTTCAATAGATAATGAAGAACAGACCTTAGTAGAGTTTGTTTATGTTCTCATATGTCAATGTTTCAACTATCAAGTATGCACATTTAATTTTAAATTATATTAAAGTTAAAACATTTAGAATAATGTTATTTGTTGAACCGCGTGTCCACGCGGGATTTCACCTAGATTAACTATGATACCATCTGATAACAAGATTCCAGTGAAGTTTCAAAGGCGTCAATTCCTCTTATCCCTATGTTTCGCAATGACCATTAATAAAAGCCAATGACAGTCTCTATCGAATGTTGGATTGTATTTAAGAGACCATGTATCATCTATTTGCAAGCAAAGTCTGTTTACTAAGGTCTGTTTCAAAGCAGTGAGTCTGTTAAAGAGATCTGTCTTAAATAGTTGTTCAGCTGTTTGAAGCAATAGCTGTTTCAGACAGATCTTCTTAACAGACCCAGTGCTCTGAAACAGACTTTGCTTGCAATAGATGATTGACTTTAATAATTCTATTAAAAATGATTTAGAATTCCCGCGTGTCCACGCAGGATTTCACCTAGTATATATAAAAGAATTGATGTTTGCTGACGTGACATTCAATGGTGGCCTCAACCCTCCCTTGATTGTGCCACGTGGCATAATATGGTACAAGTTTTTTTTAATCAAATTAATAAATTATATATAAATTAAACCCTACCTTCTTTCTCTTTATTCCAAAACCCTAAAAACATCTTCTTATCTTCTCCCACCTCTCCCCCTCAATCTCTCTCAATTTGTTCCACCTCCATTCGGCATATTTATCCACCCCTACCCCTTCTAACACCCGTACTCTTCATACAACAACACATAATAACACAGGTTCGTGTTCATAATAATCTGTAACTAACTCATCTAACCAAAAACCCTAAACTCGTTAAATCAGCAATGCCTCGTGTTTCAAAGAGGAAATCAAAACCCGTACGATCATCCGACTCTGGTTAGTTTTCTCCATCTTCTTATTATTATTATTATTATTATTATTATTATTATTATTATAAACAATGATCAACTTCTTCCATTGTTTCTTACATATAATGTGTCAGTAATTTTATGAATATGATTCTTTGATATGCATATCTCTTTAGGTTTATTAACTAGGAATACATTATGTGGATTGAGAGTGTTACATATGTTTTATGACACGGTTGTGATGGATTCGATCGCGGTAACTCGATTGAGTTTTGAATTTAGATAACCACAAACGCATTATGTTGAGTGCTTTAATCTACGGCCTTATAACATAGTATTTTGTTTCACATTGAATCAGTTTCATGGACAACTTTACTTTGGCATGATTGAATCTATGGACTCCCAAACTTAACAATAAGTTTGTTGTTTATGAACTTTAGGGACTTAATGATCCAAACAAAAGTTTTTGGTCATAAACGGGATCGACGGTTGAGAGGGTGCTTGCAGTTACTATTTCTTTCGATACTCTGCACCCAACAAGGTATGTAGATCTTAAAAGTGTTCTTTATTCATTGGCTTTGGGAAATAATTATTTGTGTCTTGATTGATTTGTGGTAACAAGTTTCGGTTTATTTCTATTTTTGATTTTGTTGAAAAATGTATGCGCGACCTTGAGGTGTGTTGAAATTGTGAATTTCAAAATTAAGTATGGTTTAAGGGTATGTTTGGCAAAACTAGCCGGTGACGGGTAGCTGGAAACTGGTAGCTGTAGCTTTTTAAATATATTTTGGTGTTTGGCAGAGTAGCTGGAGCTTTTAATAAAATGTATAAAATGATCAAAATGAGCTTAATTAAAAGCTTGTAAGGAAGGTTTTTATTTTATTTTTATAATAGAATGGGTATTTGTGTCATGTACTTATTAAAAGCTTGTAGCTAGTAGGAGCTTTTTCTTAAACTCTAGTACTACTAGCTTTTCAATATAAAGTTTTTTCTCCTAACCTAAAAGGTTCAAGCTCTTTCAACCAAACAAAGCTTGTTATTAAGTAAGAGCATTTTTCTTAAAAGCTTGAAGCTCCTAAAAGCTCTTAAAAGCTTCTTAACAAACGTACTCTAAGTGTGGTTTTTATAGAGATTAGAGAGATATGAATCATGTGATAAGTTTTAGAACTGTTGCAACTTACTTAATTAAGTGATTGTTTAGTTGATTAGGTTTTAGATTTTTCAACCCCGGGTCCTTCCCGGGATAATTAGCTAGTTTAATATATGAAAAGTTTTGCAATGCATTGCTAGGGTTTTGTTTTTTTTTTTTTTTCAAAATAATTTACTTACGATTTTAAAACATGTGTAAAATATTTACTTTCTCTACGGACGTAAAATTAAATATCTTGAGTGTCATAGGTTAGATTTTTCGTGAATCTGTGCTTTCTTATGTACGATTATGTGATAGAGAAAACTTTATTTGACATTGAGTATTTTATTTGGTGATTAATTGGAGAAGATTAAGAGTATGCTACTTTGTTCAAAAAATATATATATATCGAGTATAAAAAGGAGGTTGCGACGCAACTTGTTGCCCGTTTACCTGTCATCATCTTGTAATTTGTTACAGATTTGTTGAATGGAAACTGCTGTTTTATAGTAAAAAAAAATAATAATCTTAAAACATGTTCTTAAAGACTGTTTGTATGCATTTCTGCGATAAAATCTCTTTTTTTATGTTCTTCATTTATAAGAATTACGGTTTAACAAAAGTTTTTTGGTCTATCTTATGTCTAATCGCGTTCTACTTCAATACCTTTTTAATGAGTAATTATTAGTAAAAGTAATACAAATATTGTAGTGTTGTTAAAAAGATATAGTCTATAATTTATATGTTTATAATACGTCTTGATGTTATGGTGCAACATTTGATATATGGGCCGATTATTGTTTAAGTATGTGGGCCATATTAACACGCTAGGTCAGCTGAGAAGGCATGTATTGGGCTCATTAGTGGTTTGGCTTGCGGTTTGTATGAGTTGAGCTGGCTCATGTGGAGATGAATCGGTGGAATATTCGAGAGACGATATAAATAGATTATTGTTTTTTCTCTTAATGATTTGAGATATTTTTCATCTGTTCTCTCTGTATTCTCTCTGAAGTGATCTAGGGTTTGCTACGTCTCTCGTATGGTCTGTATGTTTTTTTTATATTGAATCACAACTCATCGATTTAGGACATTGTATTTGGGGCGACACATTTTAGGTTGGATAAATAATATTTTGTCATCTGTTTTGTTAGTATTTCCTTTTCTATATTAGTGGTTTGGCTTGCGGTTTGTACGAGTTGAGCTGGCTCATGTGGAGATGAATCGGTGGAATATTCGAGAGACGATATAAATAGATTATTGTTTTTTCTCTTAATGATTTGAGATATTTTTCATCTGTTCTCTCTGTATTCTCTCTGAGGTGATCTAGGATTTGCTACGTCTCTCGTATGGTCTGTATGTTTTTTTTATATTGAATCACAACTCATCGATTTAGGACATTGTATTTGGGGCGACACATTTTAGGTTGGATAAATAATATTTTGTCATCTGTTTTGTTAGAATTTCCTTTTCTTGTGAGTTTTGTATTGTGGTTTATGTTGTGGTTAATTGTTATTGTGGAGTTGTTGTCTTGAGCAAATTTGAATCATTAAATTTCACAAATGTTCCACATAATTTTTTGGCATTCACTAACATTAAATACTCACATCATGTTCACATTAACTTAAGATCCAATAGCACATGAGCATCCAAATGGATAAAGGTTTTCTCTAGTTTTAATAACATAAAAGAAATACAAAACTATCTTTCCTTTAACACTTTAGACTATGTATATTTATGTCTTTCAACATATCCACATGCTAGTTTAAAATCCCCATAGTTACATAAAAACATTTGTTTTTTATGATTTTATTCTAAAAGAAATAATGTTTGAAACGTGATACGTTGCAAATGACGAATCAATCATTGGCTACACTAAGTGATAGGAAAAACATGAAACCGGTACAAACGGTAAATAAATAAATGCGGAATTATCTTCGTTTGACCAAATATTTTCCCAACCATGTAAAAGACAAACTTTGATTTTATAAAAACACAACTTTTACAACTTATGAACACAAGAAATACATGAATCACAAGATTCAAAAAGTCTGATAATAGTAGAACAACATAATCTACATCAGACTATAAAGACGCAGCCAGACAAATTCTAATTGAACACAAAATCACACGATTTGCAACCAGAAAATCTCACAAGAGACAACATAAAAGGCTGTTAAAAATATAATCTTGACATTAAAGCTGGTTAAAACACGTCTACCACATGGTTCGACTAACCAAACAACAAGATCATACACATATTGCATATAGACCACACAAAACCATCATGATATGAGTTCAAATAACAAAAAAACCATCAAGACACGGTTAAAGCCTATATCAAAAACAAGTCACATGATTCACAACATGTAAACACATTTACAGCCTAACGCATCTGATAAACATTCAAAATCACAAGATTTCAATACTAGAATACAATCTTCCACATAGAAGAACATATATAACACCATAACAATAACAAGTACAATAATTAGAACATTAACAGAAACCAACCAGAACTGCTTACACATCCTTCTCTAACCTCTACAGCTCATGTCATCAACAAGACGAACATACAAAAAACACTAACACGATCTAACGGGTACTTAAACCTACAACTTGTTAATAGATCTGTGTCCTGATAAAGTCTAGTTGACAGATCCTATCTTTTTTTAAAGGTTGGAGTTTTCTTTATCAGGACACAGATCTATTAACAAAGATCAGATCTCGAAACTCCTTTACAAGACTTAAACACACAAACAAGTGCAAGAACCTTAACAAGCAGCGGAAATAGAGGCGTGTAAACACACCAGAATCAGAGCCATACGCTCCGATACCATGTCAAAAACATGATATTAAAACGTATAAAGAAAGGATTTATAACTAAACCAAAAACGTTTAATCCTTGTACATACACCGACTCTTAAAATACAAAGAAATACCCTAAATCACCTAAAACAGACGTATTCAACAATCAACACAAGATCTCACATTAACCTAGAATTACACTGAGACTAACCACGACTCTAATTCTAGATGAGATTAATAACAAGTAGATGAATATGTACAAGTGAAGGTAAAAGAGACAAATCTGGATAAATGAAAGGGACTATATATAGGATATGTGTCTCAACCCTCATGAAGAGAAGATAAAGAGATTTTAAAACAGAATAACCCCACTGACTTATGTCTTGTGATGGACTCTTAGTGGGCTGGATATTACACTACATAATCTTTGTTATGTTGACTCAATACGCAGCAGTCCAACTTAGCACACTTGTAACCATCCCAAATCATACAAAGAACCAATCCTAATCTACTTCATAAACCCAATGTTGTTCAGGCCCAATAACCGTTATAGTAAGCCCATGTGCAGCTACTCCTTGAGCCCATTATCAGTCTCGAACCTACGAGCTACACGAGCCCACATCCTGCATATTCACTTATGCAACATGATGAAGTACAATGTAAATTATTAATTCGTTTGATATTAAATTGGTAATAGCCATATATTTCAACAGAGCTTCAAGCTTTTAAAAAAAACTCCTACTTAATAAAAATCCTTGTTTGGTTGAAAGAATTTGAAGCTATTAGGTTAGGAGAAAAAGCTCTATATTGAAAAGCTAGTAGTACTAGCATTTAAGAAAAAGCCCCTACTAGGTACAAGCTTTTAATGAGTAAATGACACAAATACACATTCTATTATAAAATAAAATAAAAACCTTCTTGACAAGCTTTTAATTATGCCCATTTTGGTCATTTTATACATTTTATTAAAAGCTCCAGCTACTCTGCCAAACACCAGAATATATTTAAAAAGCTACAGCTACTAGCTTCCGGCTACAGCTACCAACTAGCAGCTTCCAGCTAGCAGCTACCAGCTAGTTTTGCCAAACATACCCTAAATTGTGGAATGACATGATTATTTAAGGATTTTTTTTCTTAATTTAATATTTTTGGATAAATGCTTTTTAAAGAGTTAATAGTCAAAATGGTCCTTGAGGTTTGATCAGTTTTGCGTTTTACATCCAAAATAGTTTTTTTACAACTCGACCCGTCACATTTGCATTTACTTGTCATTTCTATCCAATTTACTAACTCTATTTGTTTATTCCGTTAAGATAAGGGGCATTTTTGTCTGATTATCTATTTTTTAATTTTTATAATTATTTTCGGTTTCTTTCTTCCCCCTCTTTCTAAAAAAACATTTCACTGGATCATTTCACTGGATCATCTTCACTCTCAGGCTCTCGAGTTAATAGCCAAAATTGTCCCTGAGGTTTGGTCACTTTTGCCACTTCAGTCCAAAACCCAAACCTTTTACATCTAGGTCCTTCTATTTTACATTTTTTTGCCACATTCGTCCCTGACACTAACCTAGTTAATTATTGACGTTAAGTCTGGGAGTATTTTTCTCTTTTTGGTTCCACCTTTTTAAAACCCATTTAAATCAGACATTCCTCACAATCCTCTTCATAACGCTTCAAAATCATCCCTAAACTTAAACCCTAATCTAAACATAACACTTCGAACATTTCGATCCCCACCATTAACAAACTGCAACGATGGATGAATTGTGGTCTGTAAGACCTAAAGATTCCAACTTCGATCCTACATCTGAATATGGTATGTTCATATAATGAGTGTAATTTTTTCTAAAAAAATTGATGATTTTTGTTATTATGGTTAATAATTATGAGTGTGCTTACTGAAAAAATGCAGGTAATACCCCTGAATGTTTCACATGATAAATACATCATAGAGGTGACTTCAATGATTTCCTAGATATAACATACCAGGGGGATACTGTTGACTACATTGACAAGGTTAATTCTGACCTACTTTCTGTTATTATTTTGAATGATATGATGGTGTTGCTAGGGTATTCTGAAGAAGATGAAATAACTTACCATTTTAAGGTTCCTGGAGAAGACTTAGATGTAGGTTTAAGACCATTGGCATGTGATAATGATGTTATTAGGATGATAAAGCATGTTGATAGTAATAAAGTTATTGAAATATACATTCAGCATGTTAAACAAAGTGCAACTCCTGCTAAACCAGTAATGAAACCTAATGTGGTACATATAGAATCTGATGCAAGTGATGAGGGTGTTGGCAGTGGTGAGGGAAGTGAGAGTGATAGTGAAGATGTAAGGTATGAGCCAAGTGATAAGGGAAGTGAGAGTGATGAGGGTAGTGTTGAACTAACTGATAAGGGCAGTGGTAATATACGGAAACATAAGGCTGAAAAGGGAAGTGTTAGTACAAGCAAACATAAGGCTGATAAGGGCAGTGGTGGTAGTGAAGATGAAAATGATTCTGATTACATTGTAGATGAAGATAACATGGTGGATGATCCTGATGTAGACATGGTTGAGTTTAGAGCTGCGGTTGATTTTGTTATCAGTGATAAAGAGGAAGATAATGGTGAAGATGTAGATGGAATTGATGGTGAAGAGGTTGATTTTGATAACTTGACAGTCTTAGTGATGAAGAGAATGATACCAAGTTGCACAGAGCTGCTAGGAGAGTTAGGAAAAAGATGAAAAAGACTAAACTAACTGATGACTGCCCATTTTATGTTAGCCAAAGTTTCAATGATAGAGAAACTGCCAAGGGGCTAATCAAAAGTCATGCAATTCATATAAGGAGGCAATTGTATATCAACAAAAATGACAAAGTCAGAATTCGTGTAATCTGCTTGGGTGGGAATTTAAATATGAATACTTGTGATCAGAATGAAGATTGGAAATTAACTGGTGGTAGGTGTGAGAATAAAGGGAAGAATAAAGGTGGTGGGGCCAAAAAAGCATGTGCATCAAAAGAAGGCAAGTGTGTGGAATCTCAACAAGTGGGTGGGGTCAATAATGAAGGTTAGGGTAGTTCAGTAAAATCCACCAACCCTAAACCTAAAAAACAGACACCAACACGCCCATGGACTTTGTATGTTTCTAACTTAAAAAAAGATGGCTCATGGATTATTAGGACATACAACAATATTCATACATGCTTACAAACCAGAGATGTCAATCTGTGCACAGTAAGCTGGTTGGCCAAACAAATTCAACCTACTATTAAAGTGACTCCGGGCATACCACTAACAGCTCTTCAAGATGAGTTGCAAAAGAAATACCAGGTTCAAGTGACTGTGCATCAGGTGTTTAGGGCTAGGAAGATGGCATATGAGAAGATATTGGGGCATTATAATAGACAATATGAGAAGCTGAGGGAGTATGGTGAAGAGTTGTTGAGGTCTAATCCAGGGTCAACAGTTAAGATAGATGTTGAACCACTATGTGATCCTAATAGTCCAACAAGGAAATTTAGGAGGATTTACATATGTTTGGCTGCATTGAAGGCTGGATTTAAACAAGGAGGGAGGTCACTGTTGGGGCTTGATGGTTGTTTTCTGAAAGGACCATATCCTGGGCAGATATTGACAGCAGTGGGAGTAGATGCCCACAATGGTATCTACCCTGTTGCATATGCAGTGGTTGAAGTTGAGACTGGAGCTTCATGGACTTGGTTTTTGGAGTTATTAGGTGATGATTTGGATTAGGGGCTTATACCTGCTATTCAGATTGTTATTGATACATGTGTTTCTTTAAACTCAGGGGCTTATACCTGCTATTCAGAAGGTTTATCCAAGGGCTGAGCACATATTTTGCTTGAGACACATTCATGAAAAAATGAAACCAAGGTGGAAAGGTGGTGTATTCAAAAACCTGTTTGTGGAATTGTGCTACTGCAACAACACCAATAGTTTTTGAAAGGAATATGAAAGTTGTTCAAGATGCAAACAAAGACCTACATGCTTGGTTGAAAGAGAGACCATCCAAACATTAGTCTAGAGCTTTCTTCAGTGGTATGTTTAATCATCTTACTTGGCTATTTTTATGTTCAATTTACTTAGAATTTTAGATGTTAAATGTTAATATTATCAATTCAATGCAGGTGATGCTAAATGTAAAATTTTATTGAACAACATTTCTGAGGTATTCAATAGGCAACTTATTCATGGAAGGGACAAACCCATTATCAGTTGCCTGGAGTTCATTAGGGAATACCTGATGAAAAGGTCATTGGTGATCCTAAAAACAATTTTTAAATGTGAAGGACCATTAACACCTAATGTTACACAGAAGTTAGATGAAATCAAGACTAAAGCATCAAGTTATACTGTAGTTTGGACTCGAGGTTCAAAGTTTCAAGTCAGTGGTCCTAGCAATGACCAAAGAGATGTTGATCTTGACTAGAAGACATCTGCACGCAGGAGATGATAACTTACTGGAATTCCATGTAGGCATGCAGTGGCCTGCATATGGAACCTAGCATTACATAGAAAAGGTGATGGCATTATAGAGAAATGGGTGGATAAGGTCCACTGGTTAGATACATGGAGAAGTGTGTATGATAATACCATTGACCTAATTAATGGTATGGACTTGTGGCCTATTTCCCAACGCCCTAGTACCTTAATTCCTCCCAAATTTCACAAGCAGGTTGGCAGACCAAAGAAAAAGAGAAAGAAGTCTGCAGAGGAGATCCATGAATTGAGTCAAAAGAAAGGCAAAGAGAAGATGAGAGAAGAGGTTGAAAAGTTAGGTCAACAGATTCCAATAACTGGTAAAATTCCAAGGAAAGGATTCTGTTACTTGTGAAATCTGTAAACAAAAGGGGCACAATAGGAGGCCTTGTTCCAAAAGGGGTGGGGCTGCAAAGACTGCTGGTGCTGGAAAGAAGGCTGCTACTGAAATGAAGGCTGCTGATGTTACAAAGAAGGCTAGAAAGCAGGCTGCTACTGGGTCACAGGTTTAGTTATGGCTTAATGTGTCAAGTTGGTAGTTAAGGGTCATTTTGGTAGTATGTTATGTGTCAAACTGTTTCAGTTGGGTCATTTTTGTCAGCTTTAGTACGTTATGTTATGGGTCAGGTTTAGTATGTATGAACAATGGTTTATCTTCGTTTGGCTGTTATGTATGAACAATGGGTCAACTTTAGTATGGTTTATTTTGGTTAATGGAAATGACTGTTATGTGCATGTTTTCTTATGGTTTAATGGGTCATTTTGGTTATTTTATGGCTTAATGGGTCAATTTGGTTATTGTATTCCTTAACGGTTTCATGTATGTTTGTTCATGGTTGTAATGGGTCACATTGTTTGTTTCATGTTTGTTTGTTAATGGCTGTAATGGGTCAATTTGGTTTCCTGTTTGTTTTAGTTTGTTTGTATTCCTTAATGGGTCACATTGTTTCTGTTTGTTCATGGGTTACATTGTTTCTGTTTGTTCATGGGTCAATTTGGTTTCTGTCTGTTCATGGGACAATTTGGTTTCTATCTGTTTGTTCATGCTATGATAATAAACACACATAATTAGATCATCCAAACATAAACATTACATTTCATACTAGAAACCTTGGTTACACATGTTCAGTGAAATACATAATACAAGATGAAAATTAGCCAACTTAGGAACAACATTGTTTTGAGTCTCATGTTCTCCTTAGTCATTTTTCTTGCATAATCTTCAAGCATCATGTTCTTGTTTGCCATTAACCTTGCATTCTCTTCCTGCCTATTCAATGAGTTCAATAGTTCACCCATAGCATCAGCAGCTCTTTCACACATTGGTCCCTCAGCCCAAGCAACAAATCCACATCTTCTAACCTATCAATTTTCAAAAATTTAGTGTCTTGAATTGTTTTCCCCAAATTAGTGCAACTAATTAGTTCAAATTAAGAGTTGAATTTCACATACCTGGTTGTTGTAGCAATAAAATCATCTACACGGGTTTTGCACAGTCCACGAGGTGCGAATCATGGTTATTGAACCACAGGGGCAAAGCATGCTTGAAACGGGTTGTAGAGATTTGAGTTCGATTGTGTGGTGTTATGGCTGCATGTTAGGGTTTGTATACCTAGGGTTCATCGTGCCTTATAAGGAAGAAGAGAGACTGATTTAAATGGGATTTAAAAAGGTGGAACCCGAAAATACGAAAATACCCCTAAACTTAATGTTAATAATTAATTGGGTTTAGTGTCAGGGACGAATGTCGCAAAAAAAATGTAAAACAGAAGGACCCAGATGTAAAAGATTTGGGTTTTGGACTGAAGTGGCAAAAGTGACCAAACCTCAAGGACGATTTTGGCTATTAACGCTAGGCTCTCTCTCTCTCTCTCTCTCTCTCTCTCACACACACACACACACACACACTCCCCCCCTCTCTCTCTGTAACCTTCTTCATCTTCCACCCACCACCACCATCAATACCCGCCACCAGGCACCCCATATGCCCACATCCATCTCCACCAACCATCGCCATCATCACCTGCCACCAACCGCCACCATCACCACCTAAACCGAACCACAACTATCTGCCCGAAGCCTAACTACGTCCCCCTCATCTGAAATACCCGCCACTTGTTGGAAAAATGGGTGAAAAGAGTGTTTTCACAAATATAGGAGAATGAGTTTTTCCTAACTTTGGACTAAAATATATAATTGAAACTGAGGTTTATTAATATATTTCTTTGTGGGTTTATGTTCTATGTTGTGAGAGCGTCGCAACGAACCAAACCACTTCCAAAACAGAGCTAAGATGAATGAGATATCGATGCTCAAAGTTTAGTTAATGAAACACTTAAAGCTGGAAATTGGATGTTGAAATGGGCAAGTGGAACTTGTCCCACATTGGTGTAGAGACAATACTTGGAGTAGTTTATAAGGAAGAACTCTCCTCCCAAATTGTCTCATGGAAGCACACACTTATGTATTCGCGAAGGGTCCGCACCCTAACTTGCACTAACACACGCGCGGGCACGTGGGTGATGGGCGCAATGTGGCACTGTGATGGCGCACTTTGCACTTCGCACACACGCATCACCGCGAGCCGCCTTAGTATTTTTGAACGCAGGCTTGTGGTCAGATACTTGGGTTGTGATGAACAAGTGGCGGGTGAGGTGTGTGGCGTGCTAGTACACGCGGACGACCAGGTGGCGCCCTGGTCTGTGTGTAGGATTCCAAGAGGGCACGCGGATCAGCGACGTAAAACGGAAAAGACTTGTCACGCGGAGTTGTCTCCGCGTCTGACGTAGAACGTCAATAGCGTTCCGCGCAGATATGTTGGTCTGTTCCGCCTGACGTAGAACGGGATTAACGTGTCGCGCGGATCCGCCGCGCGTACGTCAGCTTGTAACTTCCAGAAGCTGTTGTTTCAATCTGGGAGCTGCAATAGACGAGTCAAACTGTAACTGAAGAACTTAACACAGAATTAAACGGCCTTGAAGACGTTCAATGCACTTTAATTTTCGTTTTTTATTCTTTGACCAGTTGACTCCAGAATCCTCTATAAAAGCAAGGAGCACCTTACTTGGAGGATGCACTTATTCATAGATTCTTCACCTCTTCTCAAAAGTCTCTCTAGCAATCTTCTTTCTGTTCTTCAAGATATTCAAGGTACCATTCAGGTTCTAGTACTAACTTCGGCAGTACCTCTGCTCCGGCTGTTGTACCCTGGGAAACAAAATGAGCTCTCGTTACTAGACTCGGAATTTGTTTTAAGGGCCCCGTGTTCAACACGATTCTCAGCCAAAACTCTCATCTTCTACCCCTTTCTTGTATTTTAATTATTTTGAAGTTGTAATTCGTATTGTAATTTTGCTTTCTTTTCTTTTATAATCGTAATAAAATTGTTTATTTTTATTTTATATATGAACGGTTCCTACAATCTTAAAACAAATTTTAAAACACCGTTCGTGTATAACAAAACCATTCTATTTGTGATTCAAACAATTCACATAGTTTGTGTTTTAAAAACAGATTTTAGTGTTTTCGAATCAATATAACTTACTGTTTGGTCTTCAAAGTTGGACTTAGAAGCCTACGGTTTGTTAATTTTGATAGAAAACATATTCGGTTCATCAATCTTTTTTCCTAAAAACGGATAACACTTACTATTGGTCTTAAAAGTTGGACTTAGAAGCCTACGGTTTGGGTTTTCCATAACTAAAATTGATAAAACTTACTGTTGGTCTTCAAAGTTGGACTTAGAAGCTTACAGTTTGCTTTTATTTCATAATTAAAAGTTGGCATTTTATATAACTTGTGAGTTTTATCAACTGAAAATTAACTTGTTTTGTTTAGAATTTTCAAAATGTCAACTAATGAAAAAAATGTCACTAATGTTGTCAGCCAAGCTGTACTTGGTACCCCTTTGCCTAACAACGCAGTGGGATTGTCCACTGTGGCAAATCATGCTGAAAAACCCGAAAAGTTTTCGGGTTTGCACTTCAAAAGGTGGCAACAGAAGATGTTCTTCTATTTTAACACCTTGAACCTTGCGAGGTTCTTGCAAGAAACCGCTCCCCAACTTACGGAAGGGCAGAACGACGTTCAATATCAGAGCGCGTTAGATGCTTGGAAGCATTCGGATTTCTTGTGTCATAACTATGTGTTAAACGGACTCATGGATGGGTTGTATAATGTTTACTACACCATAAAGACTGTCAAAGAATTATGGGAGTCTTTCGACAAGAAGTATAAGACGGAGGATGCTGGAACAAAGAAATTCGTTGTAGCCCGTTTCTTGGACTACAAAATGGTTGATTCCAAGAATTACACATTATACTTCATGACATCCATGCGGAAGGTATGACACATAGTGAGACATTTCAAGTGGCAGCAATGATTGAAAAGTTACCTCCTTCTTGGGTTGAGTTTAAGAATTTTCTTAAACATAAACGAAAGGAGATGAATGTGGAGAAGCTTGTGGTTTGTCTTCGGATGGAAGAAGATAACAAGGTAGCCCAAAAGGGCACCAATTTGCGCTCTGAGGCGAAAGCGAATTTGGTGGAAATTGGGCAATCCTCTAAAGGCAACAAGAAAAATAAAGGGAAAAAGGACAAAGGGAAAGCAAAGGTGGACCTTGGACCGAAAAGGGGGGCTGTTAAAAATGGGTGAAAAGAGTGTTTTCACAAATATAGGAAAATGAGTTTTTCCTAACTTTGGAGTAAAATATATAACTGAAACTGAGGTTTATTTATATATTTCTTTGTGGGTTTATTTTCTATGTTGTGAGAGCTTCGCAACGAACCAAACCACGTCCAAAACGGAGCTAAGATGAATGAGATATCGATGCTCAAAGTTTAGTGAATGAAACACTCAAAACTGGAAATTGGAAGTTGAAATGGGCAAGTGGAACTTGTCCCACATTGGTGTAGAGAAAACACTTGGAGAAGTTTATAAGGAAGAACTCTCCTCCCTTATTGTTTCATGGAAGCACACACTTGTGGATTCGCGAAGGGTGCGGAGCACCCGAACTCGCACTCGCACACGAGCGTGGGTGATTGGCACAATGTGGCGCTTTGATGGCGCACTTTGCACTTCGCATCACCGCGAGCCGCTTGAGAGCTACCTTAGTATTTTTCAATGCAGGCTTGTGGTCAGATACTTGGGTTGTGATGAATAAGTGGTGGGTGAGGTGTGTGGTGCGCGAGTACGCATGGAAGACCAGGTGGCGCAGTGGTCCGTGTGGAGGATTCCAAGAGGGCATGCGGATCCGCCGCGCGCTCGTTAGCTCGTAACTTCTAGAAGATGTTGTTTCAATCTGGCAGCTGCAACAGACGAGTCAAACTGTAACTGATAGAACTTAAGACAAAATTAAAGGGCATTGAAGACGTTCAATGCAATTTAATTTTCATTTTTAATTCTTTGACCAGTTGACTCTGGAATCCTCTATAAAAGCAAGGAGCACCTTGCTTGGAAGATGCACCAATTCACAGATTCTTCACCTCTGCTCAAAAGTCTCTCTAGCAATCTTCTTTCTGTTCTTCAAGATATTCAAGGTACCATTCGGGTTCTAGTGCTAACTCCGGCAGTACCTCTGCTCCGGTTGTTATACCCTGGGAAACAAAACTTGCTCTCGTTAATAGACTTGGAATTTATTTTAAAGGCCCCATGTTCAACACGATTCTCAGTCAAAACTCTCATCTTCTACCCCTTTCTTGTATTTTCATTATTTTGAAGTTGTAATTCGTATTGTAATTTTGCTTTCTTTTCTTTTGTAATTGTAATAAAATTGCTTATTTTTATTTTATATATGAACGGTTCCTACACCACCACAATCAAATGTTATTTCACAAACCGATCTAACACACAAAGTCAAAACATGCATCAATGAGGTAGCTGGAATGTCGATTATAAACATGAGTTCTTACCTCATTCATTGTTATCTAGTTCGTTCGTCGCCAACCGTACTCCAAACCACCCTAAAATTACCGGATCTGAATGAGAACTAATGGGATATTGACAAGAAAGGGTAAATTAGGTCGTTAGAACGGAATAATTAACATGCTTTGTTTAAATTCCAACTTTCGTTTTCAGTTATCACTAGAAAATTATTAAGACCATGATCATTTTAATCGGGAAAGATATGAGTAGATTGGTATGGGATTAACTTGTTTTGAGCTTGGTTCGATGTGGTCGACACATCGAAAAATGGGCAACGACACTTTATGCAGGTAATAGAGGTACAAATCTGAGAGAGGAACACTGATTTGTGAGTGAGATGTCTTAGAAAATGAGAATGCCTTTCCTATATGTAAGGTCTAGACGCAATTTGGAGGTATGGAATTTTGTGGATTGCCAGAATTCTCGTGACCGGAATACCCTTAGGCGGTCACATAGTGGTCAGATTATTTACAATAACAACAAGAAAATACAACTTAGTGAAAGATGTATTATGGATAAATCGAGCGGATAAGTTTGTGGTTGATGGATAAGATGGAAACAATTTATTCGCAGGAAAAAAGAACGGTCATTAGATATGGTTATTTGGGTTTAATTAGTGGGCACAACTATTTCTTACCAATTATGTTTGTTTTTCGTTTATATAATTTTTTAATACTTAACTAGATTATATTTCGGAAGCTTTATGAGATAGACAACAATTTTAATCATGTGAATAAGAATGCAAATGTATATTAAAAAGAATATTATCTCTTAGAAAGTTGATTTTGGTTTATAACAGATGGTTTTTATTTGGAATTAAATCACCATTATGTACAATTCAATAAAAAGAGTAACATATCTGACTTGATTTTATAAGGTTAATATGGCATCATTGGTGGTGGATCCAGGATTTTTCTTCAAAGGTTTACTTTTTAGTGCTCGAATTTCTGTCAACTCGATACATAGAGTCACTTTTTTTCCTACGATGCTTCAGCGCATTCTCATCCCATTATCTATCTCTATCTCTAAAATAACACATTTCTATAAAGTTATCTCTAAATGCATTTATAATAATCTTTTACAGAATGAATGCATGTAAAGACGGGTCTATGTTAGAACCGTACATCCAAAAATGGCCAGTTTAGTTCGGGTTAGGCAAAATAAAAACAAAACGTTGTTCTGAACTTTCTATACATGATCAAGAATCATAAAATGATGAATAAATAGGTATCTATATGAGCCGGTTCCAACTACTAAAACATCTAACTCAACCATTTAGATGTCTTTTGGCTAACGTGCGATGGGCTTTTCCCGAGAGGGATTGGTAGACCAGAGGGGGGAGGGGGTAAAGCTCCTTGTGGGGCTGTTAGCCGAGATCCTAGTTTTATTGGAGAGTTGGCAGGGCGGCGAGCATCGGGTGTGGTTGACCTTATGAAACTCTTGCCCTGCCTTAGGGATCCCCAAAGTGAACTTCTCCTTCTCGTGTCATGCATGGGAGTTGCTAAGTTACTTTTTAGGTTGTGGACTTGTTAACAATGGTGGATGTGGTAACTCTTTTTAATGATGGCCTCCGGGAGGCTATAGAAGACATAGTTGTGTGTGGCGATCCCTTCTTCAGGAACCTACAGATTGGCATCCCTGCCGATGCGTCTAGGTGGTTTGGGTCTCCTTTCAGCTCGAGATGTTAGGGTTTATGCCTTTATGGTGTCTAGAGCTGAGTCATGGGACTACAGGATCATATCCTTCGGAACAGTGCGGTCGTCGGGCTTGACCCGGACTATCAGGAGGCACTTGAGCCCTTAAATGTCTCTCTCCCAAACTTTGACATTGACAGTTTTTCTAAGAAGGAGGCCCTTGTAAATTTTCTCACGGACCTTACGGAAGGAAGATCTACTCTACGACCTGCGGATCTGCTCATCTTTGGATTGGCTGGGGGAAAACATGCATGTGTTGCCTCACGGGGGTATCTCCTTTGGTTGGTTCAAGGGAAAACGGGTTTATAGCTGGACAAGCATCGAGAAAGGCGGAATCGAAGAAAGTGGATACACACGCTAAGCTTGTGTAGAGAATCAACATGTCTTCGTCCCCTTTGGCTGTTGATACATCTGGCTCCCTAGCACCAGAAGCTATTCGTTTCTTAACAAAGGTCCAACGGGTTATCCACAACAATAGTTCATCTACAGAGGTACAGGAGTTTGCATTTGGTAGATTAGGGTTCACAATTTAAAAATGGGTGGCGACGCAACTTGTTACCCGTCTACCTTTTATTTTAATGTAACTTGACAAGCTTTAAGAAATGAAATAGTAAGGATATCTCAATAAAAAAAAAGTTTGTATGGTTAAATGTATTATATAATTGAAAGAAATAAATCTTACATGGCATTCAAAGAGGGCATCATTCCCCTTGAGTGCGCCATGTAACATGCCATGTGACATTAATTTATTTTAGGAAAAAAAAAAATTAAAAACAAAATTATATTTTTCTCTCTACATGTTTCCTCCCATAATTTTTAAACGTTAATATCTTTTATATATGAGATTTTTTAAAGAAAATAATTACACCAAATTAATGAGCGTTTTATTATCTTTCCAACGAGTACCTTGGTGCTATATAAAAACGGAGAAAAAAGGGCAATTTTTTGTGGGGTTTTGTTCATACAGAAAAAAACCACAAAGTGTTCAAGTAATTCATTAATTGAAACGCAAACCAACAGATCTGAGAAGAAATGCAGATTCAATTAACCAATAGATCTGAAATACCTGATGACGCCGTGAACTTTAGAACATAGAAGACATTTGGATTGTGATAGGATGGAAGAATACTAAGAGAAGAATGAAAAAGTTAGTATGTAGGGTTGAGGGATTTATGTTATTTGATTTTTTTTTAATAAGCTAATAACACATGCCACATGGCACACTTAAAGGGGAGGTTGTCATCTTTGACTCGTCTCAAGGTTGAGAAATCTAATATGACACATCAATTTTACATATGAAATAGACTGATGTGCTTTACAGTTACATGCAGGAAAGATTCGGGTAGCACATAACCTAAAACAATTAACAATGTATCTCCAATGTTAATGCCTAACCTTAAACAATGTATAATTCTAATGTTAACATCTAACCTAAAACAATGTATAATTTTAATATTAATACCCAGCCTAAAACAATGTACAACTCCAATGCTAACACCTAACCTAAAACAATGTATAACTTCAATGTAACTCTAATATTAACAACTATCCTAAAGGCTAAAATTACACCAACAGTATATGTTTGAATTAAATATATTTTGTTAGTATTTTTTATAAGTGGTATTAGAATCATAAAAAACCACTTTTATGTTTTTTTTTATATGGTAAATGATCATTTTGGTAACATATTCATACAAATAATACACAAATTTTCGCAAATTATGATATAACATAAAAATAATACACATATTTTTAAAATTGACCCCATCACTTATAGATCTTATTCTTATTATTATTATTATTATTATTATTATTATTATTATTATTATTATTATTATTATTATTATTATTATTATTATTATTATTATTATTATTATTATTATTATTATTGAAAGCAATAAATCATACATGGCATTCAAAGATGACATCCTTCTCTTTGAGTGTGTCATGTAACATGCCATGTGACATTAATTTATTTTAGGAAAAAAATTTAAAAACAAAATTAGATTTTTCTCTCTCGTGTTTCCTCCCATAATTTTTAAACGTTAATATCTTTTATTTACGAGATTTATTAAAGAAAAAAAAATTACACCAAATTAACGAGCGTTTTATTATCTTTCTAACGAGTACCATGGTGCTATATAAAAAACGGAGAAAAAAACGATAATTTTTTCTGGGGTTTTATTCATACAAAAAAAAAACACACACACACACAAAGTGTTCAGGTAATTCATTAATCATGTATAGGCAAGTCATTAATTATGTTCAAATCAGTAAATATGAATTTTATTTTCAACATGTGTTAGCATTGGAGTTGTACATTGTTTTAGATTAGGTTTAATATTAGATTTATAAATTGTTTGAGGTTAGGCGTTAACATTGGAGATGCATTGTTAATTGTTTTAGGTTAGGTGCTACCCGAAACTTTCCTATATGTAACTGTAAAGCGCATCATTCTATTTCATATGTAAAATTTATATCTCATATTAGATTTCTCAACCCCAGAACATTCCCGGAGTATAATCTAGTAAATAAATAAAATAATAATAAAAAACCAGATCCATTTGTTTAGAATCGAAAGTAACGTATACACAAGCTGCATACCATTCCTTTCATTAATAAAATACAAAGAAAAGATGTAACATTGAGCACACTGGCTAAAGTACTACGATAACCCAAAAACTTCACCCCCCTTTCGAAATTTATCGAATAGGTTGTGTGCACTATATGTACAAACAATATCAGGTCAACGAGATATCGAAACAAAATCCTAAATATCAAATTCAAGTTTCTAACATATTACAAATTAGGGTTAAGTTATCTTTCACAGTGTAAAAAAATTGAGAAGGGTGAAAATGATACAAAAAACACAATAGATCACGAAATATGACACAATGAACCACAAATTATAACATAATGCTAAAAATATAATACAATGCTCAAGAAAAAAGACAGTGAATCGTAAAAATGACACAATGATAAAAATAAAAGAAGACACAATGCTGCATAAAAGACACAATGATATAATGTAAATTCTAAAAGCTACAAGATAAAAAAACGAAAACCTAAAAACTAAGATCGTAGGGTTCTATGAGACAGTGAATCGTAAAAATGACACAATGATGAAAATAAAAGAAGACACAATGCTACATAAAAGACACAATGATATAACGTAAATTTTAAAAGCTACAAGCTAAAAAAAACGAAAACCTAAAAACTAAGATCGTAGGGTTCTATGAGACGGTTTCAATGTTGCTTGAATGGGTTGAATCCGAATCCTACCATTCCTACGACTTCCTATTTTTCCTAACCCTACAAATTAACATCACTAATCATTGTCAGTTTCTAGAAGATTGAAATATGAACAAGTATGTTAGGTAGCATTTTGATGCACATGTCATTTTTATAATCATCAAATAAGTGAAACTATACATAAGCATGCATGAACCAAAAAAATATTTTAGATGCGAATGTACCTCAATGGAAAATGCGTTTTGTAGCTTTACTTTCTATAACCTATGCTATTAACTAGACCTGACAATTTTAACCCATCTAGTTGAGTTTGCGTTATTTTGGGTTTAAAATTTGACCTTGTGGGTTGAAATGGCTTTAGTATAATTTTCAAGGGGGTTAGGATGAGTAATTTTAATTGTAGAAAATAAGTAAGTTGGTCAAGATGCGTATGTAAAAAAAAAAAATCAAATGAGTCATTATGTGAGCCAAATGAGCGGGAAAAGTAGTTAAAATGGTAGTTGGTTAAAATGGTAAAAAGGACATTTGTCATTTGTAATTGTTGAGTATATAAGTCAACCAGCTGTGTTAGTTAAAGGTAGTTAATCAATAAACCAATTTTCCCGCCTTAAACCTTTCTTCTTCACTTTGTTAATATTCATAGCTATCTTCTTCAAGATCTGTCCTTTGATCTTTAGAATTAGCTTGGTGTTTGTCCATTACTAGTTAATCACAAACACACTCTATATCATTGATATCAGAGCTGTGTCTTCCTCGGCACGCTCAATTTCAGTGATTTATGCAAATTCACCATTGCTGACAACCTCCATTAACGACCTTTAATCTAGCCTTCATAATAATAATAGTATTACTTACAATAAACCTACATCTATTACATAATAATAATAATAATAATAATAATAATAATAATAATAATAATAATAATAATAATAATCATAATAATAATAATAATAATAATAATATTTCACTTCAAATTCCACAACCTTTACCTAAAATGACGAAACGATCGGATGCCAACAAGAATTCCAATTCAGTGCAAGACGAAGAACGATCCAGTGATTACAGTGATAATGAGGTCACGCATATTCAACAACAATTAAAGATGTGCATGCAAACCATTGATGAAGCCAGGAAGAATCAAGAAACGTCAATCAATGAAATAAGAAAAGAGTAGAGTATGTCGTTAATGGCAATGAAAGAAATGTTTAAAGAATTGTCCAATTCTCTTAAAGATCAAGCTACTCGTACAAGAACTCAAAGACCTTCTAGTTCAGATGATGCTAACTCTGGATTCAATTACTAAGCAAGATTAACAAAAATAGACTTCCCAAGGTTTAATGGTGACGAGTTGTCTGCTTGGTTGTATAAGACAGAACAATTTTTTCAATTGGATAATGTTACTGATGATGTACGAGTTAGACTAGCAACAATTCATTTTGAGGGAAGAGCTTTACAGTGGTATCTGTAACACCCTGAAAACCAGCTTCACTTAATTATGCTATTGGGCATGATTAACAAATAATGAAATGAATTAAATAGTAAAACGAACGTTTTATGGATGATAAAACGGGGATTCTGTTACAATAGGGATGTAAACCCGTTGGTTTTTATTAGCTAAATCGGGTTAAAACTAGACACAAGAGACTATCCTAGTTAGTCATTTAATCTAATAAACATGGAAATGAAACTTGAGGGACTAAGTGTAGATGCGTTTTGCGACTAGTGATTAGATTGTTAACATGTGTTAAAATAGGCTGAAGGGGCGAAGGTAACAAGAATGGGCGAAGGTGAATGATAAGGGGGCGAAGGTAGAATATCAGTGGACGAATCTGGATGGAACCACACTGAGAGACACATTCGACCACTTGTAGTGGGCGAATGTGGAAAAGACTCACGTTCGACCAGTTGAAAGGGGCGAACGTGCAGGTCCTATATATAGATTTTGTGATTTTGTAAGTTTAAGCGAGTCATTTGGTGTGTGTGTTTTTGAGGTGTGTTCCAGAGAGGTTTGAGAGAGTTTATGTGTGTGCTAGATTAACTGTAATTGAGTTTTAATCAAGTATTTGAAAGAGTTAATCTATGAAAAGCTTTGAAAATGACTTTGATTGTGTCTTGATTTGAGTTTACATCAGTTTGTTCTAAGCTAGGGTTTCCGCACCTAGTTTAGTAACTTGTATGATCATATAATCCTGTTTTCGTGTCAAATCACATCCTCTACAAAGTGGTATCAGAGCATAGAGGATCATACAACAACAAATTGATAAACTCAGAGCTGATTTGGACATTATTTTCATCAATTCACATCTGTTTTCACATAAAAATGGTTTTTGAGTGTTTTTGAAAGAATTAGAGTTGATTTTGTGGATAAAATTCAAAATTCCAAGTATTAAAGTTGTTCCAAATCATCTCCGAAGCAAAACCTAATCAAGATCATTCAAATTCACAAACTTTTGAAAGTCAGAGATCAAAATAACCGTTTTTCAAAGTGTAACCGTTTTTCAAAAGTCAATATGGGCGAACCTGGAGTGTTTTGGTCGAAGGTGTGAGTTTTTGGGCGAACCTGAGTGAAATTTTGGGCGAACCTAGGGATTAGTGGGCGAACCTAGAATTTTTCAGTTGAGTTTTTCACTTTCGGGTCTACTTTTTCACATTCGGCTGATCGGGGGTACGAACGTAGAATCAAAACGGGCGAACCTGAAACCTTTTTGGGCGAACGTGGAAAGTGTCAGTGTGTTTTCACTTTCTGGTGAGATTTTACATTCGGGAGAGAATTTCTGGGCGAACCTGAAACCAAAAGGGACGAACCTGAAGCACATTTGGGCGAACCTAAGAGTTAGTTTTTGGAAAATTTTCTAAGTGTTGAATTTCTCGAAGTTCGTGATCATGTGGCGTTTCCAGACTACTCCTACACCAGCAACTACACAACCACAACAGCAGGTGATGGACCCATGGACAGTGGCAGCACAGAAGACGAGCACACAGTCTTCGCAACCGGTTAACTACATGACTCAAAGTGCACCTCCAGCACCACAGTCTGACTACTCGGGAGTAGCAGCAGCGGTGGTAAACACTCAAACTACAAATGCTATTTCCACACTGATTAATGATTTGTCTTCAGGTAGCGGGAATCGGCCACCGAAGCTTATGGAGATTCAAGAATACAATCAGTGGCAGAAAAAGTTCAAGATACATTTGGAAGGCATGGGAGTGGAAGGTGCTGAAGCATGGAACATGATTGCTAAAGGTTACACACCACCAGTTTTGGAGAACACAGGTGAACCAGTGCCATTGGAGAGCATGGCTGAGGATGAGAAAAAGAAGTTTGTTGTGGAAAAGAAGGCGTTTTCCCAATTAACACAGGCAATCACAAATGATCTTTTGCATCAGTTTGGGACTTGCACAACTTCTAAGGCACTATGGGATATGCTTAAAAGGAAGCATGATGGAAATGAGAAGACTAGAAGTTTGAGGACAGAAGAACTTATAAAGGAGTTTGAGAATTTTTCTTATGTTGGAAATGAAACTTTGAAAGAACTAACTCCTAGATATAATCATTTGTTATCTGAATTGTCTAGCTATGGTATACAGATTCCTATGGCAAAGCAGGTGGACAAGTTTGCAGATGCATTACCACCAAACTGGGATCAGCATGTGGAAGTTCTGAAGGAGAAGGATGCTTATCAATACTGGTCTATTCAGGAGTTCATTGAGAAGCTGGAAAACAAAGAATTGGAAGAGAAGAGGAAGGCTAGGAGAGCACAGATTCCTCAGAATCCAAACTTATACTTTGGAGGATCTTCAGTTCCAGTGAGTACAAGTTCAGGAGGGCTAGTTACACCACATGTTGCATGTATATCCAATGCTGTGGAATCACCTATCATTAACTACCATCAACAAACTTCATCTTTATCACAACCATCACCACAAGTTCCATACAACTATTCATACATTCCACCATTCTCCCCAAAACAACAAGCAGCTTTCTACACTGCTAGCCAATCTCAACAACAACCAATGAACCAACCTAATCAACAAACGGTGGTTTTGGAGACATCTAATCTTGGAAATGTGATAGTTGAAGTTGCTCAGCAACACATTGCATTAGTTTCTGCTATGGTCTCATCCTATAATGGATTAGTTGCTAGTCAAATTGGGAATAACAACTTGACCAATGAAGACTACGCACAGATTGACAAGGAGGAGATGGAACTCATTGATATTCAATGGGCCTTTGCAAGCATAATGCGAAGAGCAACGGAGTTTATTGAGAAGACAGGTAGAACAGACTTGGGAACTTCTCCTAACACAACCTACGGGTTCAATAAGGAGAAAGTGACTTGTTTTAACTGTGGAGGGAAAGGTCACTTTAAAAGAGAATGCACCCAGCCACCAAAACAAGGCAATAGAAACCCATTCAATGCCACCTATCAGAACCGTCAACAACAAAACCAAAACCAAGTTTCTTACCAAAACAACAACAACAACTACCAAAACCGTCAAAACAACTTTAATAACAACCAAAATAGACAACCAAACACACCAAACCAGACACAAAACCAAACACCAAACAATTCTAACCGAACAGTCATACCAATCACTACACCTAATGAACAACAACAAAATACCAATCAAGCATTGGTGACTCAACAAGATGAGAGGTTTGACTGGTCGAGTATACAGATTGGTGTTGAGGAAATCACTACTGGGGGCAATGTGGCTTGTGTTGCATATCAGGTTGATATTGAAGATTCAGTACTGGTGGAAGAGAAGGTAGAAACTGAGGTTGAAAGTGATGAGTCTGAGGCTGAGATGGATGTGGAAACTGAACCTGTTAAGGTTAATGCTGAGGTTGATGATGAAGTTCAAACTGAAGAGACAAATTCTGGAGTTGTGCTTGATACTGTTTCTGATATTCCTGAGGAGTGTGATTCGGTTTATTCTGATTCAGACAGTGAATCGGATACGGAAGCAAGTGTTAATTCTCTAGATGAAGATATCGATCAGTTGCTTGCAGAAGCGGATTTTCTGATGACAAGGAAGTCGTGCATTGCAGATGATGCTTTCACAAAGATTGATTATTCCAGATTCTTTGCAGGAAAGGAAGCTCATTTTGCATTAATGGCCATGACTGATCCGCCAAAACCTGTAAGTTCTGCATGTAGTACTGATAATACAAGTGAAAAATACTGTGGTACATGTGATAGATTGACTGAGGAGATTAAACAACTCCGTCTTCAACGTGATAGTGCTATCATGAACAGTCAATCTACTCGCAAAGAGTTGAATGCTTTTAACAAAGTATTAGATGGCTACAAAAAGGACATTTCCGACTTGAAAAACACTTTATCTTTAAAACAATTGGCAATTAACAACTATATCAATGAAATTGAAAACACCAAGTTGGAAATGGCAGCCATCAAATGCTTTGCTGAGAAAGTAAACAAAAAACTTGAAAGCTATAAGCATATTGCTTATGTGGTAGACCACATCATTGATGATAAAACCACCAATTATCGGGCTGTACCATCTCCGGTTCTCTTTGAAAACCATAATTGTCACCAAGTGACACCGGAGAGTTCGGTAAAATCTGATTCAGCATCGGAAAATGAATCTAATACCTCGAGTATTGGTGATCCAAATTCCGATGTTAGACCGATTTTAGGTATCAATGATGAGGGTGTTACTGCTGAGAGTGTAGATTCAGACTCAGAGAGTGATGATACTGGTTGTAACCAAACTGTTAATGCATGTGAAATTCCAAAAGAAAATCACATCATTACAAATGAACCAGTTTCATCATCTCAAATTGTGATTCCGATGAGAAGTGTTTATCATGTGAATAAGTCTGAAAAGAATGTTGTGAAGAAAGATCTTAATGTGGTTAAGAAAGATCTTGAATAGAATGATAAAAACGAAAAATGTGACAAACCTGTCAAGGTGTTCTATCGGATGGAAGGATCCGATAAGATTATCTCTGACGAGGACTTTCCAATTAAAGATGTTAACTATGCTAAAATTGAAAAGATTTGGCAAGAAAGTACCATTTGGTTCCCAAAACATGAGAGAACAAATGAGATTCCCCCAGCTTTATTAAAGAAGTTGTATTTGGATGTTCCTCAAGAACCAAAGGTCCATGTCACAGAGTTTGTTAAACCCAAAAACAGAGCTAATGGTTTTAATGAGCCTACTTACTCAAAAGGGCCACTCCCTGAGAGTTTAAGGAAGCAACAGTACAATGATCAATATCCTGTTAGATCATTTGCTCAACCAAATGCTCCGAATGTTTTTGAAGAGTACCGTGCGTGCTTTAAATGTGGGGAACGAGGGCATTTACTTGCTCAGTGCCCATATGTAAGGCATAAGAGGCACGAGGTGGAAGTAAGGAATTCCATGAGAAAACCGATTGATCATTATGTGCCACCACATAGGAGAGTTGTTCCTCAACAACCACAACCGTTTTATAATCATAACAATTTTCAAATGAGGAACACTCGTCCAATGCACTATGATCGAAGGAATCGGATTGCTATGGAACACTCATGGAGGAAGCCTGTGGTGAACACAACAGTTGATAGGCAAAAGGTTCCACCGAAACCGATTGTCAAATCAAATGTTGGACCTAAGTCTGTTAAATCAGATAAGGTTACCAAGAGAGTTACATTTGCTAATCCTGTTCAGAAACCGACCGAGAACTCAAAGTCTCAGATTCGAATCCTGAAAAGGTCTGAACAATCTTGGACACCCAATGGTACTCCAGGAGCCTCAACTTCAAGGGTTAATGAGAGAAAGGAAACTGTTTTGAACAATCAGAAAAAGATTGATCAAAAAGTTGTTCAAAATAATTGTGAAAATGTTACTATGAAACCTGATGTTCAAAGACCCAAGACTCAGGCTTGGGTCCCCCGAAAGAACTAACTGATTTACTTTTTGTGTGCAGGGAGCTTCAGCTGGCCCTATTAGCAGTCTTTGGATTGTTGATAGTGGAGCTTCAGGCCACATGACAGGGGATCTTGCGTTGCTGTTCGACGTAAAGAACATCAATGGAGGGTATGTAGCTTTCGCAGGAAATAAAGGTGGATATATCACAATGGAAGGAAGTGTGAGCAATGGGATAGTGAGTTTCGAGCGGATTTCGTATGTGAAACAGATAGACTATAATCTGTTGAGTGTCAGTCAAATATGCGACAAGCAATTTACTGTGCATTTTGATGACAAATCCTGTTATATTCTGAAACCGGGTTTTACAATTCCTAAAGAGTGGATAATGTTGAAGGCACCTCGCGTCAACAATCTATACATTCTTGATATGTCCAAGGCGATGACATCACAGGGGCAGATAACATGCTTTTTGTCCAAGGCGACAGAGAAAGAATCGATAATGTGGCACCGAAGAATGGGGCACATTCATCTGAAGAAAATGAATCAACTTGTGAGAAATGGACTTGTCGATGGAGTAAACGTGAAACATTTCCATCTGAATGACAAGTGTGTTAGTTGTAAAAAGGGGAAGCAACACAAACAGTCCCACAAAGTGAAAAAGGTTAACTCTGTTGAGATGCCACTTGAGCGACTGCACATGGATCTTTTCGGACCGGTCAAGCGCAAAAGTCATCTTGGAGAGCTTTATTGTTTAGTCGTCACCGACGATTACTCAAGATTTTCATGGGTGATGTGTTTGCAGAATAAAAGCGACACTTTTATCAATCTAAAAGTTCTGTTCACTCGACTGGAGAATCTCTACAATGTGAAGATTAAGAGAATTCGGAGTGACAATGGGACGGAGTTCAAAAATGCCAAGATGGATGAACTTTGTGAAAACAAAGGGATACATCATGAATATTCAGCTCCGTACACCCCTCAACAGAACGGTGTTGCTGAACGAAAGAATAGGACTCTAATTGAAGCGGCTAGAACAATGCTTGCTGATTCAAATCTTCCAGTAATGTTCTGGAATGAGGCGATTTATGCAGCAAACTACACACTAAATCGGGTTCTGACAGTGAAGAAGTTTGGTAAAACATCTTATGAACTGTTACACCGAAGGAAGCCGAACTTAGAGTATCTAGAACCTTTTGGGGCGCCATGCACTATGTTGAATCCAAGCGTGAAGTTTAGTCCTAAAGCCGAGGAGGGTTACTTTGTTGGATATGCAACCCCGCTCAAACGGGTATACAACAAGCGAACTCGTCGTGTGGATGACTGGGCTAACGTGGAAGTTCAACGATATACTCAAAATATTCAAGGCACGGGTCCTGATTGGATGTTTGATTACAAAGATTTCTTTGAATCATTCAATCTAGATAGCTTGGTTGAAGAAGCTGTTATTCGATTACTTTACGAGTGTGAAAATGCAACAACTTCACCGTTGGTGCGTCCGATCACCGTGAACCCCCTACCAGCTTCTAATGATACCAATGCTCCTATACAAGAGGAAGACGTATTTCAAGAGGCTTCAACTTCATTAGACACTTCAGAATCTGAAGATGAACAATTTGAAGAAGCTATTCTTGAACAGGCTGAAGAACCAGAGGCACCGCCAGTGAACCCAACTCCAACTTCAGACGTGGCTTCATCATCAAATACGGGTCATGATCTGGATGCTGTAGAGAACTTGACTGTTCAGACGGGAGTGCAAGTACCTGATTATCCGGAATCTCGGATTCATCGTATTCACCCGCTGGAGCAAGTTATCGGTGATCCTGGAAGCAGTGTTATGACCAGAGGGCAGCTTAAAAGCGTTAATTCGCCAGAGAGTTTTGGTGCTTTAGCTTTATATGCCAAAATTCAACAATCTGGTAGTCAAAATGATTGGTCGTTTGCGTGTAATGTGTCGCAGGTAGAGCCAAGGACATACAAGGACGCTTTGAAGGATGATGCCTGGGTGGAAGCTATGCAGGAGGAGTTATTACAATTCCAGAAATTGGGAGTTTGGACACTCACGGACTTGCCGCCGGATAGGAAGAAGATTGGCACCAAATGGGTGTTTAAGTGTAAGAAGGATGATCGTGGGGTTATCATTCGTAACAAAGCCAGATTGGTCGTGCAGGGTTTCCATCAAATCGAAGGGATTGATTATAACGAAATCTATGCACCGGTAGCACGAATCGAAGCTATTCGGATGTTCCTCGCGTTTGCTTCTTATAAGAAATTCAAAGTTTATCAAATGGATGTGAAAAGCGCATTTCTGTACGGGAAAGTCAAGGAAGAGGTGTATGTAGGGCAGCCACCAGGCTTTGAGGACCCAATCCATCGGGATAAGGTCTACGTGCTAAACAAAGCTTTATATGGCTTGCACCAGGCTCCGAGACAGTGGTACGAGGAGCTAAGTACATACCTCATCTCCAAAGGATTTAAGCGCGGCCTCGTCGATTGCACCCTCTTTACGAAAAAGATGGGAGATGATTTGCTTCTAGTACAGATATACGTTGATGATATAATATTTGGTTCAACTAATGAACTTTTATGCAGGGAGTTCGAAACTGTCATGCAGGAAAAGTTCGAAATGAGCGCAATGGGGGAGATGCAGTTTTTCCTAGGCTTGCAGGTGGACCAAAGACCCGACGGGATCTTCATTCACCAGACGAAATATGTCTCCGACATCTTGAGCCGGTTCCAGATGGAGGACTCAAAGCCGATGGATACCCCGATTCAACCCAATCACGGGATTGGAGTGGACGCTAAGGGGGAGCTGACGGATCCTTTTACATACAGAGCAATCATCGGATCTCTGATGTATTTGACGGCGTCTCGACCAGATATTATGTACGTGCCCGTTATCAATCGAAGCCGAAACAAAGTCATCTGACGGCGGTCAAGCGTATCCTTCGATATCTGAAGGGTTGTCCCTCAAAAGGACTTTGGTACCCTAATGATGATAATTTTGATTTCATATCTTTTAGTGATGCAGATTGGGGCGGCTGTGACAAAGATAGCAAATCTACTACAGCTGGTTGCCAGTTTTTCGGGAGCAGGTTAATCACCTGGCAATGCAAGAAACAGACTTCCGTAGCACAATCTACCTGTGAAGCCGAGTACATTGCAGCCTCGAGTTGCTGTTCGCAAGTTCTCTGGATTCAACAACAAATGGTGGATTACGGTTTGCAGTTTCTTAAAACTCCTATTTACTGTGACAACGAAGCCGCAATTGCATTAACTAAAAATTCGGAAAATCATTCTAAAGCGAAACACATCCGGATCAAATATCATTTTATCCGTGATTGTTACGCTAAGGAATTGATCGATATGATCAAAATTCATACTGACTACCAACGTGCAGATCTATTTACTAAAGCTTTTGACCGTTCACGCTTTGAATATCTTTTAAAAGTAAACAATATAAAGGAAAAACAGGACTAATCGGCACCTCGGTTTATCGCTTTTTAGTTTTTAGTTTTTATATTTTGCTAATTGGGAATTTCTCTTTACTATAGTAATCCTCAAAGAAGTTGATGCTTTCGAGGGGATTGTTTAATCCTCAAAGAAGTTGATGCTTTCGAGTGGATTGTTTCTTTCAAATTTTTTTTTTTTTTTTTTTTTCAGAAAAATCAAAAATCTCAAAAATATGTTCTTTATTTTAGGGGGAGCCATTTTATCAGAAAAACCAAAAAACATTATAAAATTCAAAAAGACCTAAAAATTAGAATATCAAAAATGATTTCCTGGTAAAACAGAGGAAATGATAGTACATCAGTGGGGATCTGACACAGGCTAAAGAATTGTATAGTGTATGAGGCGTGTGTTGTTTACGTGTGATATGCTGATAGGCTTCGTAGACTAAATATTGCGTGCATTAGTGATACAAACATAACGAACTACGCGTTCGTGGCTGAACACCTCATGGGCATATGGTCTTAGTACCGTAATTTCGTTTGATAGGATTGCCAAAATCTGAGGTTTCGGGTCGTTATGTTATGGTTATCCGGGATATTCTGATAAACTTTTGTCGTATTGATTTACGGACCTAGTTTTATCAGAATATTTGCTAAAAGAGCTTAATTGCCAAAACCGGAAGTTACCGAATTGAGGAACTTTATGTTTTAATCGATCATAGATCATTATTACATCGTATTGATCATCTGATGTAAATCAGTGATTAATATCAGCCTCAACCTAGTGTATACGCACATGTTACTCTGCTGCATTCAATTGCTGACCTGTACACCTCTGTGCTATATACTTTGTAACTTTTACGGATAACTCTGGCATAATCACGCGTTACGACGAAGCTTTGTGCAATTACTTGATACGGGAGTATGTCGTGTGTGTGGGCACCACATCGTATTAGTCTAATACACCTAACTCGTATCATTTTAAAGCATTGCGTAATTGTCTACATGTGAGCTTATGTGGACCACAATATTAGCAATTGCCGTATCACATACTGTTTCTAATGATAATATTAAACATAAAGATCAACGCTGTGATCAGATTTCTCAGAAACTGATATGATCCTCTGACCGGATTTCACAAAATGTTTACTGCTTTCATTTACTTTGATGCATTTTATTTTGTTGCAATTTACTTTTATTGTTAATATGATACAAAATCCAAAAAGATTTTAGGTGTGTTTTGATAAAATTTCAGAAAAATCCAAAATTTTTTGCATTTCTGCTTTATTTTTGATAACCGGGGATGCTTGATAGTCAATTTCTGAGATTTGACAACACCATCTGGGCTTTGTATCATTCTGAAAGTGCAACTTTGTGTTTTGGAAGCTTAACGGATTGAAAAATGTTGAATGGGATTCGAATTTGTGATTTGGCAAAATTTTTAAAATTTTCTATTCCACATTCGCCCTTAAATGGGACGAATGTAGAAAATTTTCTACCTTCGGGTGTGTTGCAAATGGGCGAATGTGGCTCTTTTCTCAATTCCACTTTCGGGTGACACAGTTCTACCTTCGTGTCATTAATTTGGGGCGAAGGTGGAAAACTTTTATGTTCGTCCAGGAGCAACGGGCGAAGGTGGCTCCTATATATAAGCCTCTTGCAGATTCGACCCCTCACTTATAATTTTTCAAAATTTTTCTCACTACCAGAACCTTGTTGATTTTGTTTCTCCTGCTTGTGTGTTTTGTTCCCTATATTATTCTGATCATTTTCATATAACAATTACAGGTAATGACCAAGGAATGAAGCCGGAATCATTAGTTTTCGTAACCGAACCTAGGGTTTTAGAGTTCATGTATTTTCAGTGATTGTTAATGCATAATTTTGATACATGTTCATTCTATATCAGTTTTAGGGGGAGATGCATAAAAGAATTAGATTAATAACACTGTTTAGGACTGATTGATCGATTGAATACACAAAAACCCTAATTCTTAATGAAAACTGATATAAAATGAAATTTAAGGGAAATTGATGGTTTGCGAGTCTTAGTCGGCCATGTTAGAATAGTTCCTGATCAAAATTAAGGGTTGAGAACATGTTTTGAAAATTTTCAAATTTTTGGTATAATCCATTTCACCTTCGGTTCGTCGATTGGACGAAGGTGGAACAGGGTGGACGAAGGTAATTCAAAAAGGGACGAATGTGATTTTTAACCTAAAACATTCCACATTCGGCCAACAGATTGCACCTTCGGCCACAAAATTCTACATTCGACCAGAAATTTTGGGCGAATGTGGAAATCCAAAAACCTAAAATTTTGAATTTTTGTCGATTTCGTGTTTTGACGCTTGTTTTTGATTTTATGTTTCAGATGGCTGAGGAACAAGTAAATGTTGAGATTCCTGTTGAGACTGCTGTTCCTGATCCTGTTCCAGAAACTGTTCAGGAAGGAGAATCATCAAGCGGAAATAAATGGCCGTTTGAGAAGAATCACAACTGTTGTGCATATCTGGGAGACGTTGAGAAGAATGTGGAGTTTACAGAGATCATCAAATTCCTGAAAAGATGCAGAGTGGTTTATGCTTTGGCTACACCAACTATTATCTACAAGGATATAGTTGAGGATTTCTACAACAACGCCAAGTATGATTACTTTGACAATCAGACGATCATTAAGAGCAAGATTCAAGGAATGGAGATGTTTATTACTGAGGCAGACATCAGAGAAGCTCTTCAGATCAAGTTTGAAGTTAGTGAGGATCCAAGAGAGTTGTCATGGACTGAGCAGAAAGCCTGTTTCCTAAGGATGAAATACAAAGGACCGATCACTGATGGTTCTATGTACAAAGGGAAACTGGGAGTGCAGTTTAAGTATTTTGCTCATGTCATTATACACGTGTTTGGATGTGTTAGTGGAGGATATGACGTGATGAGGAAGAGTTTGAGTTCGTTAATGGTTGCGTTGACTCTCAACAAACCATTTAACGTTGCTGGGATGATTTTAGATCATATGTTAGAGATGTTGAAAGGGTTGAAGGTTAAGAAGTTCATGCTTTACCCTAGATTCCTTATGATGATTTTTGATCACAAGTATCCACACCTGAAGAAAGATCCAACACAGATACTTGCTATGGATCACATGAACATTAGAACCTTGGCTAGAATGAAAGGTTATAAGGGTGTGCCTGATAATGAGAGACCACCTTACAGGAGGTTGTTTGGAGCCTTGGCTAGAGAGGATTACAATGATCCAGGGAAGAACACAGCAAGGCATCCTAATAGTGATAGTGACAATGATGATCCTTTAGTATACGCTGATGCAAGTACGAAGAGAAAAAGACAAGTAGTCAATCCTGGAGCCAAAGGGAAGGGCAAAGGAAAGACTGAGCAGGGAAGTTCAAAACAACAAGCTGTGAGAAAGAAATCTACTGCAAAGAAAGGTACAAGTTTGGTAGATGAAGAGTCTGTTGATTCAGAAGAAACAGAGACTGAAGAACAGTGGGATTCGGATGCTGAAAATGTCCGGACTACCAAACAAAAGGCCACTTTGGTTGGTGAGTCTGAATCACTAAACAGATCGATTGAAGAAGCTAAGAAGAGCAAGCGATCTATTGGTGCTGAAGATGAAGGGTTATCTGTGAATTTGGACGAGTTGAATGAAGGTGAAACCGTAGTAGTTAACTTGCCCAAGCCGAAACACAAAACCATGGCCAAGAAAACAAGTTCTAAGCAACTTAGAGAGAAAGAATTAAACCAACTTTTGAGAGGGAAGAGATTACCTGAAGCTGGTACATCATCAAAACAATCTTCACCAGCCACAAAGAAGCAAAAGACTAAAGAGGCAACAACATTACCAGTGGATGAGTTCAATATAGCACTGGATAATGTACTTGATATGTTCACAAAGCCTCAGAAAGGGAAAGAAGTGGAAGTTGAGCCATCAAAGTCAAAGTCCAAGTCAAAGAAAGTCACTGTGGATGACGAAGTGATGAAGCAAGTGAATAAGAAAATGGACGACATGATGAAGATGTTAGTGGCTCAACAAGCTGAGATTGCCAAGTTCAAGCAGAATGAGGAGAAGATGCTTCAGATCGTAGTAGCTTCTAAGTCTAATCAAGATGAGATAGATGAGAAAGTGAAGAAGCTAGAAGCTAAGAATAAGAAGCTTGAAGGAAAGTGTTTGAGAAACAAGAACAGGTACAAGGCTATAAAAGAGGATAATAAAGAATTGAAGGCTGAAAACAAACGCCTTAGTGAGTTGATAGACAATCTGTACAATGTCGCACCCAAGTTGAAAGAGGGTGAGGAGGATAAAGAGAAAGAAGTTGAACAGGTTGACTTTGAACCATCTGAATCTGACAAAGAGGAAGATGAGGATGATGAGGATGAAGAATCGGAAAAGAGTGATGATGGAGATGATGATAATGATGATGATGATGATGCTGAAGGTTCGGGAAGTCAAAAGGAGGATGAGAGTAGTAGTAGTGATGATAATGATGGAGGAGATGATACTTCGAAGTTTACGTTCGAAAAGAGACCACCTTCAAAGAAGAAGAAAGACACAGGTGAGTCAAGTTCAAAGAAGAAGAGTGAGAATGTTGATTCTGATGAGAGTGTGTTTTGGAATGAGAAGGTGAGGTCTTTATCTGACGATGCTAAACAAGTCTACAAGGACATGTTAGAAAGAAGAGAATGGACCATTGAGTTCACAGGTCGTTTTGCTGAAATATTCCAAACTGATGATATGCGATATGAATTGGAATATAACGATCCTGATTTGGAAGAAGGGGAAGTACCTGCATCTGTGGCAAAGGAGATCCTAGATGGGCTTGCACAGAGGGTAGGGAAAACATTTGAAGAATTTATTGTTGATGAGTCGATTCCACATATTCCTGAAAAGGATATTGGAAGTCACTCTGATGATAAAGACACCCCTGAGTTTGAAGAAGTTGAAATAGAGGATATCACACATGAGGAATACCCACAATACTTCAGACAAACAGATGAAGATTTGGTGTTTCCTGATTTTACTGAGATTCCTAATACGTCTGCAAAAAGAAAGGCAAAGAAGAGAAGTGCAGAGTTTGTAGATGCGTTTTGCGACTAGTGATTAGATTGTTAACATGTGTTAAAATAGGCTGAAGGGGCGAAGGTAACAAGAATGGGCGAAGGTGAATGATAAGGGGGCGAAGGTAGAATATCAGTGGACGAATCTGGATGGAACCACACTGAGAGACACATTCGACCACTTGTAGTGGGCGAATGTGGAAAAGACTCACGTTCGACCAGTTGAAAGGGGCGAACGTGCTGGTCCTATATATAGATTTTGTGATTTTGTAAGTTTAAGCGAGTCATTTGGTGTGTGTGTTTTTGAGGTGTGTTCCAGAGAGGTTTGAGAGAGTTTATGTGTGTGCTAGATTAACTGTAATTGAGTTTTAATCAAGTATTTGAAAGAGTTAATCTATGAAAAGCTTTGAAAATGACTTTGATTGTGTCTTGATTTGAGTTTACATCAGTTTGTTCTAAGCTAGGGTTTCCGCACCTAGTTTAGTAACTTGTATGATCATATAATCCTGTTTTCGTGTCAAATCACATCCTCTATACTAAGTGTGTCAATTGACCAAAGTTGTAATGGTGAAATAAAGAAAAAAAAAAGAAATCGATTTCCATCTTCTGGAAATCAATCTTCACACCAAACACACACACACACACACTAATCATAATCTCAAGAACAAACTCTAATCCAAGCCAAATCAAAGGGGAAATTGATGCATTAACAAGAAACGAACCATCTAAGGTCAAATAAACCCCAAGGTACCTTTTATTTGGTAGAATTTGATGATATAATTCGTTTTTGGTTTTGATGAAAATCTTGGGTTTGATAAAACGTGAGATTTCTTGTTATTAGGGGTTTCTCTAGCTTTAGGGAGCCTCAATCATGTCTAATTTGGTTATGAATCACAATTTATATGTGTAATTGATTATGTTCATACTTAACATAAAGTGGGTTTTGGCTCAATTAGGTTAAGTTCATGAAATTGAGGAATTATGTGTAAGGTTTGATCATCCCTAATGGTTTAGAGGTGATTTGTTTAATTGCACTTGCTTAGTTGCACTAGATGATGATGTTGGTTCTTATTAGTAACCAAATTGTGGTTAATTGATGTTTGGTAAAGGTAGAATAATAATTAGTCATGAGCTTAGTTTTGGGAAACTTAATCATATAAGGTGTTTGATCAAATGCTTGAAAGAGAAACCAATTGTGTCAAACTTATTAAACTTGTGTGCTTGCTAGTGATGCATAAACATGAACATTTATGAATCATACGGTGTCATATGCCATGAACGCACCTGGGTGTAATAATCATGAAATAGGTGTCAAGAATGAAAGCTAGGGAAGTCGAACTTGAAAGGACCCTAAACATGATTTTCGTAGCTTTTATATAGATTTTGATTAATCTTAAGGAAAATCATATAAAATCAACCGTTTATCCGATTTGGGTGTTCTATACCTTTTTGGAAAGCTTATCGAGTAAATTCTTGTTGTTTTCAATCATATGAAGTTAATATAGTTGTTAAACGGGTCAAAAAGGTGAATTAGAACAGCTGGGCAGAAGCTTTGAAAGCTGTGAAAATAAAAATATAGTTGCTGACCTGATCTTAAAATATTCATATAAAATCATAGAAAAATCGTTAGGAGGTGTTCTTTATACGCCTGGAAAGGTCTTTGAACGAATCACAATACATCTTTGAACAATGTTCAACTAATTCGGATTTAAATGGGTCAAAATGGTCAATTACAGCAGCTGAAAAGGAAATCGCTGCACATAATATAGTTGCTGACCTGATCTTAAAATATTCATATAAAATCATAGAAAAATCGTTAGGAGGTGTTCTTTATACGCCTGGAAAGGTCTTTAAGAGAAGCATAATCCATCTTTGAACATGTTCAACTAATTCGGATTTTAAATGGGTCAAAAGGGTCAAATACAGCAGCTGTATAGAAAATCGCTGCACATTATTAATGTTGTTATTAGTCAAAAAGGGGCATAAGATGACATACATACTTGCTTTGGGCATGAAGTCTTGATTCTTAGGAACTTAGAGCACCTTATGTGATATACTTAAAGTGTTCAAAACCATTTATTAC